>JASAOG010000195.1:617500-1355335 GCA_030265305.1 Biomphalaria pfeifferi | reverse complement strand
TTAATTTTAAAATGCACTGTGAATCCTGGCCTAAACTGTAAGTAGAACGGCAAACGATGGTGATGGGGTGGGCTCGAACCTGGAACGACCGTGGCGACAATACGCTGCACATACCTCAGGACTGAACACCCATCCGCATCCACAAATAATAATAATAATATTTTCAATATTAATTTTACTCTAATTGACGAAAAGTCATTAAAAATGAGATACGAACTTACGATTAACATAAACATAATCAATGTTCATCATTGGCCTCCTTCAGTCTCCTATGGTTCATCTTAGAGCACACTTCCTCATGTGGCTGTGGAGCCCTATTTCGGAGAGACAGTCCCGTCCACAGATAGCGAGATGAAAGCCTGGGCATTGTTTATGGTCGGAACGATGTCGCCCAATCAGGAGTTCCCCCCCCCCCTCTCCGCGCAGCTGATGTAACCAAAGGAACGAAGTATCCAGTACAGTTTGGGATCAGTAGCGCCGCAGGATCAGCCAGGCTATAGCACGGTGTGCCACAGTCTGCTTAAGGGTCACCAGCTCCTGATTTTTTCTCAGGGTTGTCTCCCGAAGCCTTTCCCGCGTTTGGGTATAGCCGCAGGGCAGCGGAGGTTTGGATTCAGAGTTTTCCTTCTCCTAGATGGGTAGCCAACCAAGGCTAACGAGCCCTCCTGCCCGAAGCTTACTGATTTAGGCGCCAGTTGCTCGCCTTTGCCCCATCTCCTGTCTGTGGTAACGGTTCCGCCAGGCTCAGTAACTGAGCCACACGTGAAGGCCAGGAGTTGGACTGGTTGTCAAAAGCTATTTGAGACGCATGCCATTGGAAGCATTTTATAGGTAATGATGGGCTTAAGACCATTACCACTTCCGGCGTTAACAACCTTGCGGAACCAATCACATCCTAAATTGACACAGAGCTAAAGAACTTATTGAAAACCAAAATACACTTCTGAAAAGCCCAAGAAAATGTAATTTTTTTTCCCGGGTTTTTTTTTAATTTTAGCGTGTACAAAAATATATAAAAAACATCGATTTGTTTTCGCATTTTATCTGCTTCATTTATTATTTTAGAAAGAGAAGATAATTGGCTTGAAGTTATGGATGGCCATTTTATTTTCCCGTTTCTACGCATTTTGCCAATCACGCACACAAGTCAGGCAATCGAGAGAAGAGCCAGAAGCTTGAAGGAAATGGGGTCGGTCAAGGATGACCTCTAAACCATTATGCACTTTGTCAGGAAGTGTGTCGTGTCAGATGAAATAAGGACGACGTCGTTAAGGAGCTTCTAGTAAACGCTTTCGTTTGGGGCATGAGCGCTGAAAAAATGGGTCGAGATTACTTCCCCTGTCATGTGCTCCAAAAAAACAACAACAAACAGTGCTTAGTACACAGCTGCATGAAGTATGCTTCGAAAAAAAACTGTGCCGATTTACTTCTTCTTGTAAATTGTCACTAAAGATGTGCTGAGATTGATTCATCTTGTCATAGGCTCAGAAAAAGACGTGACGTTTAAAAAAAAAATAAGATAAAAATAAAAAAAAATAAAAAACAAGATTAGAAAGAGATTTTGTGAGGGTCTTCTGTTTGGTAAGATATGCAGTTAAAAGGCAGAGCTCAACATTTTTGGCATGAATATCAGAAACTAGGAAGAAGAAAAAAAAACGGTCAAAAACCCCCACTATTATCTTAGTATCTTCCTCCTAACAGAACACAACTTCACCTATCCCTCGGTTAGACCGATGAGGCACATTTCTAGACGTAAAAATATAGGCTTTAAAATCCAAGCTTTTCCCTTGCATTCGTGAAATGTCATACAATCAACGGTTTTACTAACCGGTTAACTATTCGGCAGTGATATTTGACCGGAGCCGAATATCGCCGAATAGTGAAAAAATGTCGAATATTCGGCAGAAGCCGGAGCCGGAGTGACTATCTATATATTTAGAGAGAGAGAGAGAGAGAGAGAAACGTAGACTAAAATAGTAAGACAGATAAGTAAGACCGAGGATGTCAGGCCACATGTAGATTGTTATCTAGAGAGGATTTTTTTTTATCCCTACTGGTGATCATTCCAGCCAGTACTCCGTGAGATATTTCATTTACTTGTGTACTAAGTTTGTTTATTTAACTCGTCTTCCATTGCTAAATATATAAAAACACAATGGTAGAATATATTTAATGACTTTTTAAAATTCCCCTTTCATAGGATCAAGCGTTGACTTAAACAACTTTCGGCGCCAGAAGTGCCAGAAGAATGATTGAGCAGCCAACTTAACGCGTCCAGCCGTCTCACGCACAGACCAGGCTTCTAGTTCCGTTGACCGGCCTCGTAGCTTCGTGTGAGAATTGTGGCTTTCTTTTAATCCTATTCAATGTCCCTCTTGGGAATATTGGCTAGAATATAGAGTGTGAACAAGATATTACTCCCATGAAACTCATTACATGGTTATTATTGAGCTTCACATTATCTTAATGCACGTGAATCCACAAGATTTTGTTTAAAAAAAATTAGTCTCATTTTTTACAAAACTTATATCAATTAACTCTGTCTGTATGTCTGTCTGTCTGGTAAAAAGTGTGTATACATTATTTCTCCCACATCCCTTTCTCGGATCAAGTTGAATCTTTGCATAATTATTCATTGTCGTCATCATCAACATCATGCATGTGAGTGAGTGAGGTTCGAATCCTCTCTTGCAAAAGCCATGGACAGAAACCCTGCTGTTTTGCGTAGTGCATACATGTCACCATACAGGTCGAGAATTCTTTGATTTCCCAGACCTGTTGAGACGGAGATCAGCTTGAAACTTCACAAAATTATTCATTATTCGCTCAACCACTCCGTTTCTAGTCAAGAATGTGGTTAAGAGAATAAATTGAATAAAATCCCAATTAAAATTTATTCTAAAATGACACTGGACACTTGACACTGACACCCGATGTATAAAAAAAAATCCCTTTTAATTGCCAGACAGGCATTTACATAACTTGTTTAGCTCCCATCTGTCACTAGTGTGTCACGGTGACACCTTGCTCCCACACTCGTGTGTATGCACAAACACGCAGCTCACACGAGACGCGAGTACGAAGTCGCTGAAAGTGAAAAGGGAAGAGGGGGGGACAGGACATAACAACTCCCAGTGGTCTGTCTTTATCTGATGCAATTCCCTTTGGCTTGTAGCGTCTCAATACGACTAGTTATGTCTACAGCTATGGTTTGATTTTCAAGTTCGAATCTTGAAAAGGAATTGAGAAAAAAATAGTTACAGAAATTAAGAGTTACCGTAGTACTCAGTGGAGTAGCAACCATGGATCTGAGGGGTTCATTTGCGCTCGGGGTCTTAAATAAAAGCCGCCTTCAATTTTAGTAAAGAAATATCATATCCATCAATAAAGTATAAATACCATATAGACTGATCACAAATTTGAAGGGACCGAACCATTTGTAAGAGTTACCTTTATTCGCCTTTGTTTGGCCCTCAGTCTGTTGATGCCTTCATCAGTAGACACTACTACTAGTAGGCTTCATTCTTTTAGGGTCTACATAATTAGCGATTAAAAAGCAACATAAGGCCTATATTTCTTAGAAAAATAAAAATTCACTGTATTCATGCATATCAATACATTATCTAACTTAATCATAATGATTTTGAGTACAGGTAGAGCTAGAAATGGATGCCCATCATATGATATAGAATTTGTGGCCCGGATTGTATAGAAATGCCCGGGCCGATTTTGACACCCAGTTGACTCCTGTCTGTAAGTAGCCGTAACTTAATTTAATGCAATGACTCTGTTACTTTTATTTATTGATAGTGTTACATGCTATTAAGTCCTTTTTGTAAAAGTGCATACAGGACAACTCTATCTTGTTTTTGCTACACTCAAGATTCAAATTTATAATGTATGTGGGTGTGGCCTGAGAGAGAGCTAACCACAGGGCCGTACTTAGACCACTGCAACCTATGCGATCGCAGTGGGCCCCGCACTTTCATAAGCCCCGCGCTAATTCTAGGTGTAAATTATTAAATTAAACCATTTTAATTTATATATTATAACAGGGTTTCTGCGGCCTCTTGATTTTCCAGGGCCTCTTGGAAATCTCCTGTAATTGCAAAATATAACCAAAAAGTAAAGGAAATCTCCTGAAATTATTAACATCTCCTGAAAAATACCTAAATTTTCCTTTTGGGGTGCCAATCCTACGCTCGATTTAAAAAAAAAAACGTCATTTACTAAAAATTTATTGCAAAGACGAATGTATTTTCTGATACAAAATCTTAATTTCGACTTTCTGCTTATCCCTACCAAGACTGGGCTCCGCGCAAACTGTTTCGCATAGGGCCCCGCAATTGTTAGGACCGACCCCAGCTAACCAACCATCTTGATCTTGGCCCCAGGCCCGGGTACACTGATACGCCTTTGGTGAGATCTAGACTTGTCCTCACTAATTCTTTCATCGGCCCCTGTTACTGTAACCAGTTTATGAATACATATCAAGATGCATACTTGGTTGCAAATATTTAATTATTCCTCTTCTGATCTGTGTAATGTCTAGCTTAGAGGCAATAACCGCATGGTTGCTAATCACTGTGAATAATAACCATAATACTACCACTGCTAAAAATAATGAGTGAAAATGATATCACTACACATTCAAAAAAGAATTGTCATTCCGATTACTCCTTCAAGAGAACTCCTGAAAATCATGTCTTGAAAACTACGGGCAATGATAGAAATGATATTTAATCGGAGTTTTCTCTATAAGTTCACCATGAACTGTACCATGTTTTGAGAATTAGGCGAATAGAGAGATATACTTGAAGTATACATTCAATAAGAACTTTCTTTCCTTATCCTCAATGAACTTTACCCCAGAAAGCCATGTTCTGAAAATTACAGGAAATGAGAGATATAATATGACTACATATAAAGTAAAGTAAAGACCTTGTAGTCTATAGGGCAGATGATGTAAAGGTCATCTGTTTCTGTAGCCTACGGGTGTCATGTGGCCAGCACAACCGCCTTTACTTTTCCCCAACTTATGTCAGGTACCCATTAGAGCTGGGTGGACTCAGAAGCGCTCAAAGATCCCGAAAGATCCAGGATTTGAACCCGGTACCTCCGGTTCAGAAGCCAAGCACTTTACCGCTCAGCCACCGCTCCTCCATGACTACATTAAGAGCTTTCTTTTTCATATCCCTATGAAGTGTATCCCAGAAGACCCTGTTTTAATAACTACGTGCAATGGGAGAAATTATGTGATTTTACATACAAGCTTTCTTTACCATTTTACCATGGGACTTGTACCCCACATTTTGAGAACTACCGGCAATGTGATCAGGCTACTTTCTCTTTGTTTTTTGTTTTCACAGAGTCATAGCCTGGGTCAGAGTATCGGGGAGTACAAATAATGAGGTCACTAAAGCATTACAGCCACGTCCAGGGTATTACGTAGCGACGATTTAGATGGGCGGCCAGTTACGGGGAGGGGCGGCGACATTGATTACCAGATAAACAACCCTCAGATCTCCGGAACTATTTGAAACCGAGGTATCGACTATAGTCTCAGGCGATACTTGTCTTGACGAGAACCTTGTTGAAATGAGCGAAATGGCAGTGGAGAAGGAAGAAAGCTTTATTCTGGATATGTCCTTTGTGAGATTTATGACCAGGACATTTTCACCTAGCACTGGTGCAGCTATGATAATGACCTACTTCTTGACACCATTTGATATAAACAATAACACACGCAGTCTGATGTAATCTGCCAAAATGATCAATACACATTTTAATTTTGCAACAAAATTGCTTTAATGGAAGCGTTTTGAAGATAGCTATTGTTATAAAAACATTTTCTCAATAGAAGTCTGATCCTGAATTTGTGATATCCATTCTACAGTTCTGTTGGCTTGAACGACAGCTTAGAAGGCATACAGCGTGTTCGACAACACATTTAGAAGTGTTTCATCGGCACGGCGACAGAGAGTCTGAGAGAGAGCGAGAGAGAGAAAAAGAGAGAGAGAGAGAGAGATGATGTAAGAATAAAATGTGTGAGAGAGAAATGTATCTTTCCTTAGATGGGAATCGGGAAAGCAAGAAAGAAAGAGTCTAAAGAGAGAGAGTGAGAGAAAATGCCCAAAAAGAGAAAAAAAAGATACCAAAGAGATAGAGAGACTTTGAAGAGAGAAAAAGAGTGCAAAGAGAGATAAAGAGACCAAGTAGATGAAAACAGAAA
Source organism: Biomphalaria pfeifferi (assembly GCA_030265305.1). Taxonomy (NCBI): domain Eukaryota; kingdom Metazoa; phylum Mollusca; class Gastropoda; family Planorbidae; genus Biomphalaria; species Biomphalaria pfeifferi. The sequence continues at coordinate 1,349,103 of JASAOG010000195.1, read as the reverse complement.
ACAAGCTGCGGAGAGAGAGAGAGAGGGAGAGAGAGAGATACAAAAGAATGAGTCATGTTGTCACAATGAAAAAAGACTTATAGTATATTTTCTCAAAATGCTATGCGCGGTATAAATATTTGTCCCTTCCCTATTCCTGACACGCCACTGTTGTACTCCGCTCCTGCTGTAAGTAGATATATATATATATTTAAAAAAAGACAACATGTTTTATGGCGACAATTTCGTCTGGTCTGATATCGCCTCATCTTGCGTTCAGGCCATTTCTATGTCGTTGTGTTTGGGTCTCGACGCGTTGACCTGTAGCCTGGCAGAGCGCTGCTTGCAGTAGCTGGATGGCAATAGCAGTAGCTGGAGGGCTATAGCAGTAGCTGGGGAATACTGGGAGAGGGGAAGGAGATGCGGTTTCCTCAATCCTATTGCTATTATTTCTTCCTAGCAGTGTAACTAAAAAGGATATTTATGACCTCTCATTCTTTCTTTCTCCTTCTATCATACTTTTCAAATATACATGATTGGAGCTGTGTCCCTTCTGCTCTTAGATCTTCCAGTGGATAGATGTCGCAAGAAAAGAAACACGAAACCCTTTAACTCTACACACTCTGAGGGTCTATAAGCATGGAGAACAAATATCATTATTAGCACCTGGTTCATCAAAAGCACATAGAAAAGTAAAAGCCCCTGATTCATTATAGCACCATCAAAACTAATAGCACCTGGTTCAAAAATAGCATCTAGAAAACTACTTCCACATGGTCATCAATAACTCATAGCAAACTAAAAGCACATGATTCATCGGTAACACATGGCAAATAATAGCACCTGGTTCATGAACAGCACCTAGAAAACTAATAGCACCTGGTTCATGAACAGCACCTAGAAAACTAAAAGCACCTGGTTCATGAGCAGCACCTAGAAAACTAATAGCACCTGGCTCGTGAACAGCACCTAGAAAACTAATAGCACCTGGTTCGTGAACAGCACCTAGAAAACTAATAGCACCTGGTTCATGAACAGCACCTACAAAACTAATAGCACATGGTTCATGAACAGCACCTAAAAAACCAATAGCACCTGGTTCATGAACAGCACCTACAAAACTAATAGCACATGGTTCATGAACAGCACCTAAAAAACCAATAGCACCTGGTTCATGAACAGCACCTAGAAAACTAATAGCACATGGTTCATGAACAGCACCTAGAAAACTAATAGCACATGGTTCATGAACAGCACCTAGAAAACTAATAACACATGGTTCATGAAAAGAACCTAGAAAACTAATAGCACATGGTTCAAGAACAGCACCTAGAAAACTAAAAGCACCTGGTTCGTGAACAGCACCTAGAAAACTAATTGCACCTGGTTCATGAACAGCACCTACAAAACTAATAGCACCTGGTTCATGAACAGCACCTAGAAAACTAAAAGCACCTGGTTCTTGATAGCACCTACAAAACTAATAGCACCTGGTTCATGAACAGCACCTAGAAAACTAAAAGCACCTGGTTCTTGAACAGCACCTACAAAACTAATAGCTCCTGGTTCATGAACAGCACCTACAAAACTAATAGCACATGGTTCATGAACAGCACCTAAAAAACCAATAGCACCTGGTTCATGAACAGCACCTAGAAAACTAATAGCACATGGTTCATGAACAGCACCTACAAAACTAATAGCACATGGTTCATGAACAGCACCTAGAAAACTAATAACACATGGTTCATGAAAAGAACCTAGAAAACTAATAGCACATGGTTCAAGAACAGCACCTAGAAAACTAATAGCACCTGGTTTATTATAGTACCAACAAAACTAATAGCACATGGTTCATTATAGTACTAACAAAATTAATAGCACATGGTTCATTATAGTACCAACAAAACTAATAGCACATGGTTGATGAACAGCACCTAGAAAACTAATAGCACCAAGCGCATCAACAGCACCGCAAGCATCGATTTAGAAAAAAAACACCAATTTGCCTTTTGAAGTATGACAGAAGATCAATGGGGTCTAATTAAATGACATGCAAACAAGATATGGAAATAGACGTTTGGCGTGTTAAAGGTCAGTTCTCTGTCTACTAGATCTATATGTTGTCAGGTCCTAAGGATTATAAACTACAGCGGTCGCTTTTCAGACAAACTGGGTTAAATAACACTAGATCTAGATTTTTTAAAACAAGAATTTGTTTTCCGTTCCCACCACAAAAATAATTGCTCCCATAGAAACATAACCTCCCAGCGTTCTATTCCCCGCAGGGATTCATTTCTGGAGGGATCGTCGAGGGCAAAAGGAAACAAGTATCGACTCTAGAATCGAGTGGGACTGTGATAGGAATGTATTTCTTATACTGTAGTTCATTATTATATAAAACTGAGAAGATACTGATAGGACAGATCAGGGCCGGCCCAACAGATTGCGGGGCCCTATGCGAAACGGATTGCGCGGGGCCTAGTCTAGGTAATAAGTGAAAATTAAGATTTTTCGATAGAAAATAAATACGTCTTTGCATTTTATTCATACTTTACTAAGTACAAAATCGCGGTCAAATTAACTTTACTAACTATCTACAATAGAAGTTAGTTGTCCAACAAAAAGCCGATAAACATTCAGATCTGCCTTTTAGGCTACCAAAAATATCGCTTTTGATTTTTTGTCTAAGAGATCGTGATGGATTTAGATCTATATTTAAATACCATTGACTATTACAGGAAACAAAGTATTGAAACTTCCTGTTTAGGTTCAAATTCGCCCTATTATTTTTATTAAATGAAAGCTGACGATGCCGTTGTTGTTTTTTAATCGCGAGAAGGATTGAATGACAACCCAAAAATGACCATTTTTACTTTTTTTAAGGAAATTTTTATGAGTTTTCGGGATATTTTAATAATTTCAGGATATTTTCAAGACTTTTTTTTCATAGCCTATACTTTGAAATTTCATAAAATTCCCAGGAGCTCCTGAAAAATCAGGAGGCCGCGCAAACCCTGTTAAGTTTAATTTAATAATTTAAAACTAGAGTTAGCTCGGGGCCTACGAAAGTGCGGGGCCCACTGCGGCCGCATAGGTAGCAGTGCCCTAAGGCCGGCTCTGGCACAGATAATGACAATAACTAGAGGTTACCAAATCTAATACGCTTGTAAGAGATGAACGCTGATTGAGGCTAAAGGTAAAGCTGTGTATAAAATATACCCACAGGTCAATAGTTTCGGTTCTGGGGTTAAGTCTAAGGAATGTTAATGGATGTAGATCTTGATTTATGTTTTTTAAAGAGACGGTGTAATAATTTGCGACTTGAAAAAAAAAAAAAGTGGGGGGGGGGGGGGGGGATGGACAACAACTTGAGGAAGCATGAAAAGATGTCCAGTATTGTGACTCTTTCACAATGAGATATGTCTCCGTGGAATTTGACATCTCAAGAGACAATCTTATCCCCCTTGCAAACAATGGCATCGATAGCCTTATACATCAGCAGAAGAGAAAGAATATAAGAGTTTGTCAGGCTGCAAGTCCAGACGTTGGTGGCGGAATCATTAGCGCGGCTCATTGCTGTCAAGCTTCTTTTGCCCTAATTGTCTTTATGGTGATGAAGAAGAAACATGCAGACAGTTACAAATGGGATTAGACAATGGGAAACAGTGGAAGAGAATGCTTGATGGTGATAAGATAATTGGGACTGGTCACGAACATGTTAGTGGAGAGCGTTGATTGCACTCACAGTCGGGGAACTTATATGACGCATGTTAAGAGTTAAAAGTAAATAGTTTAATATCTCAGTTGTACTGTACGTATCTGAACAAGACCTATTTAATTACATGGGATTATTTTTGTCTCTGGATTAGACCATCTTCTATTGAACGACATTGTATTGTCTATGGAGATGACCTATTTGAATTACAGGGCATTACGTCTTTAGATAAGATCTATTTGAACATTACGTTTCTGAAGAAGACATTATTTGAATTACAGGACATTACGTCTCTGAAGAAGATATTATCTTAATTACAGGACATTACGTCTCTGAAGAAGACATTATTTGAATTACAGGACATTACGTCTCTGAAGAAGACATTTTTTGATATTACAGGACATTACGTCTCTGAAGAAGACATTATTAGAATTACAGGACATTATGTCTCTGAAGAAGGCATTATTTGAATTACAAGACATTACGTCTCTGAAGAAGACATTATTTGAATTACAGGACATTACTTCGCTGAAGAAGACATTATTTAAATTAAAGGACATTAATTCTCTGAAGAAGACGTTATTTGAATTACAGGACATTACGTCTCTGAAGAAGACATTATTTGAAATTAAAGGACATTACGTCTCTGAAGAAGACATTATTTGAATTAAAGAACATTACGTCTCTGAAGTAGACATTATTTGAATTACAGGACATTAAGTCTCTGAAGAAGACATTATTTGAATTACAGGACATTACGTCTCTGGAGAAGACATTATTTAAATTACAGGACATTACGTCTCTGAAGAAGACATTATTTGAATTAAAGAACATTACGTCTCAGAAGAAGACATTATTTGATTTAAAGGACATTATATCCCTGGAGAAGACATTATTTGAATTACAGGACATTATGTCTCTGAAGAAGACATTATTTGAAATACAAGGCATAACTTCTTGTCTCTGTAGAAGACATTATTTGAAATACAAGGCATAACTTCTTGTCTCTGAAGACATTATTTGAAATACAAGGCCTAAGTTCTTGTCTCTGAAGACATTATTTGAATTAAAGGACATTACGTCTCTGAAGAAGACATTATTTGAATTACAGGACATTACGTCTCTGAAGAGGACATTATTTGAATTACAGGACAATACGTCTCTGAAGAAGACATTTGAATTAAAGAACATTACGTCTCTGAAGAAGACATTATTTGAATTAAAGAACATTACATCTCTGAAGAAGACAATATTTGAATTACAGGACATTATGTCTCTGCAGAAGACATTATTTGAAATACAAGGCATAACTTCTTGTCTCTGAAGACATTACTTGAAATACAAGGCATAACTTCTTGTCTCTGAAGACATTACTTGAAATACAAGGCATAACTTATTGTCTTTGAAGACAACCTTTTTCAATTGAAAAGTAACAAACAATACAGAATACATTGCATCTTATGATGTATTTTAATTTTAAAGGTGATTTGAACATTTCCTTACATATCCTGTCTGTTATCTGTCCCAGTCTGGATCATCAAATGCCTGCTAAAGAAAAAGACTCATGCACTTATAATGACACTTTACAAAATTCCGGCCCTGGTGCGATCCCATTCATAAACAATCGATGGTTAAGACAGGAAAAGTTTAATTCTCCACACATTCTTTTTTTATCTGCGTATTTTGTTTTTGGTTTCTCAAGCCTCCCCTCTCATAGATGGACGATATTGAATTTTGTTTTATCTTTCGCCGTCTCCTGACATGCATGGAGATTAGGTTTTTAAAAAAATTGCAGTTAAAATCAGGCGTCTAAGTTTTTCTTTTCTCCCTTCTGTCAACATAAATAAAAGGCTTGAAATGAAAAGAAAACGTTTATAAAATTTTTTTTTTTTTTTTCGTTTGAACTTCTAGATGTCTAGGTGCGAGGTGCCCAAACAAGAAACAAAGGAAAGAAACAAGATATTTAAGTTCATTCGTATGAACTAGTTCTCGGCCCTTGTGAGTCAGTTGTGTGCACAATTTTCGCTGCACAAGGAGAATTTGCAATATATATAATTCTCTTCATGGCTCAACCATTTCTGACACCAACCAAGAAGTCATGGAAAGATCACTCTTTTATTTCTGCAAGTCGGACTAGAGTTACCCCACGTAACTTTAGCGGCGAAAAAAAAAAGGGGGGGGGGGACATGTAGTATACACCCATCACTAAATAGTAAGGCCGGACTTAACCATTGTGGGGCCCTATGCGTAATTCGCGGAGCCCAGTTTGGGTAGGGATACGGATAATAAGTGAATATTAAGAATTTGTATTTTAAATAAATTGAATATAATGAATAGCACCCCAAAGTGACAATTTTGTCTATATTTGATGAGATTTTTATGAGTTTTCAAAAGAAATTTAATAATTTCCGGAGTTTTCCAGGACTTTTTCGTATATTTTACAATTTCAGGAGATTTCCAGGAGCTCCTGCTAAATCAGGAGGCCGCGGAAAATCTGTTGTAAGTTTTAAAATGGTTTAATTTAATAATTTACTCCTAGGATTAGCGTGGGGCATATGAAAGTGCGGGGCCAAAGGCCGGCTCTGCAAAATAGTGGCGTATGCTACGCCGCAGATCGACTAGTGTTATATAAATAGCCTGATCAGACTGATGCGTTCCCTGGTCATGACCACATTCTTATATGCTTGCGAGTCTATGACGCTGACTGCAGAGCTAGAGAGGAGGATCCTAGCAATGAAATTAAGATGCTACAGAAGGATCCTAGGTATCACAATTAAAGACCGCATCACAAAAGAAGAGATTTAAGATAGATTAATATAGTGAATGGACCCCACGATGACCTGCTAACTATCGTAAAAAAAAACGCAAGCTTAAATCTATGGCCATATTACAAGGTCTTTGGGGCTCGCAAAGACCTTCCTTCTGGTAACAGTACCAGGAAAAAGAAGAGTCAGAGAAAGCGATGGAAAGTACAACATAAAAGAATGGACGTGGCTGCCATTGAAAGAGGTTCTATTTAAGGCAAAAGATAGAGAGGAAAGGAGAAAGAAGATGAAGAAATCTTGCCCCAACGGTCCAACAGACTAAGGGGTAGTTAAAGGTAAAGAAAAATAGAAATGGTTAAAACGACCTGGCTATGGGTCTTGATTGTAAAAAGAGTTCATATCTATACTGTACACTTACAAACCAAAAATAAAATATGGGTTCAAGGGGAAAATCTAGTTAACCTACGAACTTATATTTCGTACATTTTAAAAATGATTTTTAAAGCTTGTTGTACAAAATGTGTATGAAAAGAAAAAAGACAAAAATAAAAAAATATTCACTTTCATCCTCACCTTTTTTACGCACGATACTGTCGAGGGGGATTTGATACTCAATAGCACTCGAGTTAGTTTGCACTACATACTATCAGAGGAATTACAGTGTTGGCTTGAGAAGGCATGAGCCATGCGTTCAACTTTCGGCCGTTCTCCTTTTAAAAATATTTTACAAAAATTCTTTATAACTGTTAGTTTAGATCTATTACTAATTTAATTACATGACTGATCAAAACTAATTGATCCAAGTACACTTAATTTATGCGGTTTTTTTTATTGTATTTTTTAAAAATATTTTATTATTTTTACTATGCACTCAACAGATAAATAGACAAAGTTAAGCAAAATGTATTATTATTATTTCGTGATCCGCTAAAAAAAAGTTGAATAATATGGTTACAAAGACAGTTTGTGTGGAAACACAAACTCAAAATCGGCCCCCGAAGTGGTCCACCCTGGCAGGTAAAAAAAGGCAGGTTTCAATATTTTCAGAAAGAACATCAGAATGAAATTCTATCAAAGACAAATGACAGAAAGGAATGGATTGACAGATTTTGTGTGATGCCTCTGCGGTCCAGCAGTCCAAAGGATAGGTGAAAGTGAATGTGAAGTTAGATGTTAACCTGGCCTAACTGACGTCTTATAATGAATATCTAATTGATCTAATAGTTTTCTAAAGGCTCAATCTCTTATTTAAATCCTCAAGAAAAAAACATTTCCTTTAGTTAGGTGTTCTTTGGACACTGTTGCATCAGAACTTTGAATGGTCTAAAATATTATGATGTCGGATTTTCACTATCTTTTCTAGTTTACGAGAAAGAGAGAGAGAGAGAGAAAAAGAGTCCATCGTGGTCGGATGATGACCACTATTTTCTTCTAGGGGGCTGAGGGCTTTGCACTATAGGATTTTGTGTCTACTCATGCGGCTGGTGAGACCTATGTGCGCCCGGAATGTTCGACTGCACACTCGGCAGGTTATCCCAGCTGGAGCTAGAGTCCTTGGCCTTGCTTTTTTATTCTGGCGATTTTCTTCTGTCAGCGCTGTTCTCTTGTCCTCTGTAAATTTTTGCTCTAGTGTGCACAGCGAGACGCCATGATGCTCCATCATGCGCGTCAGCCTGGCACGGGGGTCAAAGTTGAAGGCCAGAACATAATTTGGAAAACATTGCTCTTTAACCCTCTGAGACCTGACATCCACATGCATGGATATAACATTATAATCTATAACAAGCTAATTTGAGGAGACTGGAACGTCATTTATCCCCATATTATATGCAGACTCGTTTGGGAAAAAAACAAACACTTAAAATAAAAATTGGGATAATTTTACTTATTTTTGAACACTGCATATTATCGGATCTTCGATATAGTATTCGATTAGGTAAAATGCATTTTATCACGTAACTTGAATCTGACAGCTTTAACTCTTTCTCTCCTAATCGACGATACCATCGTTGATTTGACCTCATTAAATGAAATAATATTTAATTTTTTTTTAAACTTGACTTTGTGTTATATGAAAAGAGCATGCATTTCCCTTTAATTCTATACCAAATACAACATTTCCTGATTTCAAACAACAAAGCTATTTAAGCCCAATCATAACATGGGAGTGAAATAGTAATGAGCAAAATAAAGAATTCCTTCAAAACGTGTAAAAATAATTACGGAGAGAAAGAGTTAAACGTGGAGACACAATGAAGACACGGACTCCTTTGTCTTGATGACGTACAGACATACGTATAGATAGTGGGAGGTGCTTTAGAGGGTAGAATAATTCCTCTCTTTTGTCTGCAATATTTACGTGTCTATAATTGGTTCATGTTTAAGGCTTAAAAATCGGATATTTCTAATTAAATATGTAGCAGTTCACGCCATACTGAAATATTTATTATTGTTTAAGTTCTCACAACGTCAGTGGTACATGCTATATCATTGAAACTGATGAGCTCTTTGTTTTTGTTTGTTGGGTCTCAATTTCTTCAGTGGTTCTACTTTTCTTTATCCTGGACGTTTGCACAAGTCTCTCTACCTAGTGTCACCTTTACCTTCATCTATTAGTCTGTTGGACCGTTGGGGCACCAGATAAGATCTGTTTACCGTTCTCCATTCTTGTCTTTTGCCTTTGATGGGATCTCTTTCAATGGCAGGCCCCCTCTTAATTTATAATCTTTTTTTTCTCTTAATTTATAACCTTTTTAATGATATCTTGATCTTTTCTTTGGGTCGTCTTTTGTCATTGAGCTTTCATTATTTCTATAGTTAGAACTTTTTATTTAGTCCCTTGACATGCTTTTGTTTCGACTCTTTTAATTCTCTTTTTTTTTTCTTCCCCTTTCATTATCTTTTTCTCTTCTTGAATCTTCATCGCCTCACACTCTTTACCGCCTCATTAGCTTCTTTTTATCACGTCCTTCAGACGTTTCTTCTCGCCTCATCCTTAAACACAACCACGTCATTCAATCTTTCAGCCTCTTTGAGGCTGAAAGAGCCTCTTCTCTTCACAGCTCCCTCTATTAATATCCGGGCTATCGGCACGATATTGGAGCTGGCAGAGAGCATCAGATCGAATCAGTAACCCGGGCCTCTCACTACAATCTCTTTGTTCGACAAGACTGCCAGCCCCCCCCCCCCCCCGACCTATTTTTTTCTGCGCAAGTGACCTTCAAGTGATGCTAATTGGTCCGGAACTACTTGTCGATGTCCTGTTACTAACGAGGGTACCGAGGCTCCATCGCACGTCACTGCGGTCCAGTGGACTACAAAAACAGCCATTATCTCCAGACAGAGGTGCTCACACCGGAGTTTGAACCCCCAAGTCTCGAGAGAGGAAAACTAAATGAAAACGACAGGTAAAAAAAGAACCTTCAAGAACCCCTTCTGTTGGCGCAAGAATTTCTTCATGGATGAAAATGTGAGGGTGGAAGTTGGTCGGAAACTCAAGTTGAAAATAAAAATGGAATATTTTATTTTAAGCAAATATTTTGCTTATGGTAGTGTGGCTGGATGGCTGAAGTCGATAGAGCGTCGCGCTAATGACACGCATGTCTTGGGCTCAATCCCAATACTGGCCAATTTTGTTGTCTTTTTATTTTTCAATGACAAATAAAATATTTGAACGTAATGTAGGAATTCATTTTTAAAGCATGTGAAATATATAAAATATTGGGAGCTTCTATTGAGTCAAATTCCATGAATTATTTTGAATCCAACGTAATATGCTTTTAACAGACCGAAACAAACAATGATAAATGTGTGTGATTAAAATATTTTTATTCATTGTTTTTGTTTAGCCCAACTTTCATGCTCAGTGTGCTATGGTCCTCAGTGAGTGTGTGTGTGTGTGTGTGTGTGTTAGTGCGTAGGGGGAATATTGGAGAAGGTTTCCATGCTGCCTTTTCAAAAGCTATTACAAAACAAAACTTGATCGAGTCTGAATTCAATATATAAGTCTCAAGCCTCCATCATGGCCGTCCTTATAAAAAGTACTTATAAAAATAAAAGATTGTTTAGTAAAAAAAACAAAAGTCTATAGTTAAAAATTGTTAGCGCACGACCTAATTCTTTGCACAAGGTTTATATCCCCATAGCTTATTATATTTTCTATATAAAACAAATTTAATTATTTCGACTAACCAGGGAAGTATACTAACTAATTTTTTTTCTATTGATTCATGTAGTGTCGTCAACAAGGAATAATTGTTAAATTCAACTTGATCCAAGAATGGGAAATTTGGAGAAATAGCGTGTACAAGATTCGACCCAGTCAGAAAGAGTGAAATAAGATAAGCAAGTTAACAAATGTTATATTAATTGTGTCATGATTAGAACTCTTGTCGAATAAAAACTAAATTTGTAAAAATCCATGTTGTTTATAGTTCATTGATTATGTTCAATGTTTTTATGTTAAGAGACTTTACAGCAAGTCTTGTTTACTCCGTAGTCTTAAAACCGTAGAGAGTAGAGGGTAGAGAGTTACGCGCTCTTGACAAGATGGCTGCTCCCTGTTTACAGTTATCATGGATGAGTTAAATTTTCGTTTTGTCGTATATAAACCAAATAAAATTCCTTTAAAAAGCTATTCAACTAATAAACTAATATCTTTAAATTATAGATATAACTTAATTCAGCATTATTTCCACTAATTAATTCAAATTAACAACTCTTAGTTCAGGACTATTTTGTCTCACTAATCCTTATGCCTTATATAAATATATAATTATATTTAATATTATTTAAATTTAGTCTATATTTATTTTTATATTCTTAGATTTTAGATCTAGTCAGTCTTAGACTTAGACTTTAAGTAAGGCCTTAGATCTACTAATCATCTACAAATACTACTAATTATAAACTAATAGTAATACTCTATATAGTTAGTTAAAGTTAGTTAAACACATAAATATATTGATCTACAATTAGATCTAGATCTTGAATTAGATCTGGATCTAGTCTAGGTCTATATTTTGAATAAACCATTTGATTGTCATTGTAAATTAGCTATCACTTTAGACTTAGACTTAGCTTAGGCCATCTTAGGCATTTTTAACCTTAAACTAGATTTAGACTAGACCTTTTAAAACTAAAATCAACAAGTCATCATGAAATTGCTCTGGCTATTTATTCTAATAATTACTAAATACACACTAGCTGAACACAGAACTAGATCTACCTCAGTCAACACTAAACTTAAAAAGGAAACAACAGTCTTAATCAATCATCACACTTTAGATCAATGCAACTTCAAAAATAACCTAACATACACATCCATAACATTAAAGAAGATTACCCATCACAAATGGAAGTTCTCAATCAGACACAGTAGAAATAAATACCTTTCACTGTTAATATTAAAAGCAGGAGATGTAGAGTCAAATCCAGGGCCTAGATCTAAAGATAGATGCAACATCTGCAAAAAAGTATGCACCATGAAACAGAAAGCCATTCAATGTGACACCTGCGATGAATGGTACCATGCATCATGTCTCCATATGAATACACCTGTGTATTATGCCTTAGGCAACAAAGATGCATCATGGCACTGTGTACCGTGTGGGTTACCTCAGTTTACATCAGGACTGTTTGATTCCTTTGATACCCATACACCATCCTAAACACCATCCCAAAACCAACTCACCAACCACTAGCCAGATCCACTCCTGTTAAACCTAAATCTACTAAAATTAATACAACAGCCTCACTAAACAAACCTCCTAAAGAAGTAATACCAAAATACCTTAAAACCTTAGTAATAAATTTTCAGAGCATTAGGAACAAAACAGCAGACTTAGAAATTTTATTAGAATGTGAGAAACCAGACATAATTGCAGGAACAGAAACTTGGCTACATCCTGAAATTTATAATGCAGAAATTTTCAATAGTAATTATGAAATTTTTAGAAAAGATAGGGCTGATAATCATGGAGGAGTTCTTTTAGCAATAAAAAACACTCTTATAGCAGAAGAAATTACCTTACCTAACTCAAAAAACATAGAATCTACATTTTGTAAATTTAATACCACCTCAACATCCCTTATAATAGGCAGCATTTACAGACCACCAAATTCTAGTTTAGAATACATGCAGGAACTATGTAATCAGATTACTACACTTAAAGAGACAAATAAAAATGCAGTTTTTTGGATTATGGGTGACTTCAACCTACCTGATATAAATTGGAAAACACTAACCATAGATAAACACCAAAACCTTAAGGACATAAATGAGCTTTTCATAGAAACTTTACACAACCTAAGTTTAGATCAAATCATTAAAAAGCCAACTAGATTAAACAACACATTAGATCTCTTCTTAACCAACAGACCTGGATTAGTAGTTGATTATGATATTATCCCTGGTCTATCAGACCATGAGATCATAAAAATACACAGTCAGATAAAAGCAGTAGCCAATACAAAAACCAAAAGAAAAATCTTACTCTGGAATAAATGTAATCTAACACAACTACACCAAGCTGCATTAAACTTTCAACAAACATTCTTATTAGAAAAAGACACTAACCAACCAGTCGATGACCTCTGGAATTTCATTAAAAACCATCTTAAAAGCATTATAGAAAATCATATACCAACTAAATACACACCAAACAAAATAAATAAATGCTGGTTTAATAATAGACTAAAGAAGCTTTGTAAACAAAAGGAAAACCTATATAGAAAATTTAAAGAAACCAAGGCAGAAAGAGTTTACAAAAAGTATATAAAAATTAAACACCTAACCCAAAAAGTAAGCAGACAGCTGCAAAGTGAATACATAAACAATGTAATATCTAAAGATAACAACAAAAACCTATGGTCTTACATTAAGTCTAAGAAAATGGAAACAACAGGCATAGCGCCATTAAAAGATGAACATAACATAATGCATAATGATAATGAAACTAAAGCAAACATCCTAAACAAATACTTTGCATCAGCATTCTCAGCCCCAGGAGACAAAGACATATTTCTTAATTTGAACCAAGTAGACAACATAGAAGATTTAGTAGTACAAGAAAATGGAATTCAAAAACTATTAGCCAACACCAAACCAAATAAAGCGTCTTGACCTGATGGTATTCCAGCTAGATTACTCAAAGAACTAAGCAATGAGCTAGCCCCAGTGTTCAAAATACTCTTTCAGGCATCGCTTAACCAGGGCAGAGTACCAAAGGACTGGAAAGAAGCTAATGTCACCCCCCTATTTAAAAAAGGAGAAAAATCTGATCCAGGAAACTACAGACCAGTATCACTTACCAGCATCACATGTAAAATACTAGAACACATAATATGTAGCAATATCATAAACCACTTAGACAAACATAATGTCCTCACCCCATACCAACATGGCTTTAGGAAATATAGATCATGTGAAACACAACTAATAGGACTAATTGATGATTTTTCAAAAGGTTTAGATAATAGTGAACAAATAGATGCTATCTTACTAGATTTTTCCAAGGCTTTTGACAAAGTTCACCACCATAGTTTGCTTAAAAAATTAAAATATTTCGGCATTAACGGTCCACTGCATCAGTGGATTAAAGATTTTCTGATAGGGAGAGAACAAACTGTAATAATAAATGGCTCTAAATCAACACCAATAACAGTAAACTCAGGTGTACCTCAAGGAACAGTCTTGGGTCCACTACTATTTTTAATTTACATAAATGATTTACCAAATTGCATTAGTTCAGGAACAAAAGTCAGATTATTTGCAGACGATTGCATAATATATAGAACAATAAAAACAAAACAAGACACAGATATTTTACAAACAGAATTAGATGAATTACAGAAATGGGAATCAAATTGGAGCATGTCTTTCCACCTAGAAAAATGTCAGTTGTTAAGAGTAACAAAAAAACTAAAACAAATTAATTCCACTTATCTTATTCATGGCAAACCAGTAACACAGACTAAAAACTCAAAATACCTAGGTGTTATAATAAATGAAAAACTGTCATGGAATCCACATATTGATGAAACTATAAAAAAATCCAACAAAGCATTAGGGTTTATTAAAAGAAATTTTTATAAATCAAATAAGAACATAAAACTAAAATGTTATTTAACCTTGGTTAGGCCAATAATACAATATGCATCCACCGTGTGGGACCCTTCAACTCAAGAAAACATTAAGAAACTGGAACAAACACAAAATAGGGCAGTGAGATTCATAACAAACGAATATTCACATTTGACTAGGGTAACACCATTAGTAAAATCACTAAATTTAGAAAGCCTTCAGGACAGAAGACTCAAAAGTAAAGTAGCAATTATACATAAAACACTGAACCATAATCTTCAAATACAAAAACAAAATTTAATAAAATACTCTGAAAGACACAAAAATAAAGGCACATTCCTCGTCCCATATGCTAGGACAAATTTGTACAAATACTCCTTCTTTCCTAGTGCTATTAGAGCATGGAATGGGTTGCCTGAGCTAGCCAGAAAAACCAGTGACTTGGCAGAATTTAAGTCATTGGTTAATATGCATGACGCGTAGGACGTAATCATCTTCTTTTTTGAAGTAACGTCTGTATTATATAAGATAAGAAGATAAGATAACCGGCCTGTGGCATCCATGCTTCTGAATGTGTCGTGCACACTATGCTCTTAGTTGTTCCATGGTTACCATGGATACTGTGTCGAAGAGAAAATCTGCGGGGATTTCATGTTATTTTTTACCCAACTCTTATTGCGAACTTTAAAACATTCTTTGGTGATTTTGTTGTAAATGGTCTATGGGGCGATGCACATTTTTGTACGTTCATTTGTGACCAACACAACAACAACTCGTCTTTCAATGTCATGAGGCATGTCAAGAGCTTCACGATAACTGCCAAGTCGAGTGGTATGCGCTCTGAACTGTCTTTTCGCGTTGGTCCCTTGTTCGGTCTTTGCCCGAGGCCATCCCCCGCCCATTTTTCAGGAGTTTAGGGGCTTGGATGTAATAAACGTCCATAGTGAAGGAACATTCGAGCCATGTAAGCATATAGGGCTTAGATTTGAACAAATGTATTTCACGTATTAAGCCATCGCTTTAAAAGCTATACAAAGTTATGGTCAGAACGAATATTTTGATATAATTATAGTGGACATTTCTTGTCACGGAAAGTTTGTCCAGTCAGATTTTGTAGAAAAGTCACGCTGTCAATTACAATAACATAAATACAAAAGTTCCTGATGGTATTTTTTTTTTTGTAAAAGGAAGGTCTTTCTGATCACGCAAATGTTGTTTAGTTTCGTCAGCGTTTAGTTTTATTTGCTTATAAGTAAAATGTCAGTCTTCGATAAGTATCTGAACAACAATCGTTTTAAAATGTTTCCCAACAGAATATTTAGATAAAATGTTTTAAGAAACGTGAGACAAAATGTTTTAAGACAATATTATAAGACAGAATGTTTTTCAAGACAGAATGTTCAAAGAGAGAATATTTTAAGGCAGAATGTTGTAGGAGAAAATGTACCAAGACAGACTGTCTTAAGACAGTATTTTCCAAGACATAATGTGTTCAGACAGAATTCTCCAATATAGAACGATGCAAGACATAAAAATTCAAAACAAAATTTCCTAAGACAAAACTGTTTAAGACAGAATGTTAGAAGACAGAATGCTCCGAGACAGAATCCTTTAATACCAAACGTATTTTTGTCTTTAAAAAAACATTTTCCTCACAAGAAAAAGAAACCTGCAGAGATGAGATTGAAATTTTGAAAAGATGAATCTAGCTGGGTAAAAAACTCTTATAATGAGAGAATGATCACATTATTCCCTAAACACACATCAGTATCGATTCTAAATTTGCTTCATTTAGTGATAGGAAGCTCCAGATTTCTACTTTAGATACCTCCAGCAGAGGTCTCTATGAAACACGGCCAATTAAATAATAAAAAATATGACTACTTCAGATCAATAAAGCTGGCATGTAGATGAGACACAGACTGCAATACGTTCTGGAAGCGTAAGATCATGTTGACTTTTTCAAACACTATATATAAAAAAATGGATGAGTCTCATTGAATCTTTTTGGAACAGTGGCTGCTATCCAATATATAACAATGCTACATGTCTGCAAAGTCCAATGGATCTAAATCAAATCCCTTGTAGGCTTTTGAGAACTTTTTAAAGGTTGCTTTTGTATAACGTTCTCCCTTTCAGGCCTTGCGATCTATAGGGAATATGATGATACGGTCATCTGATTCTTTAACCAACGGTTAACTAGCAGGGTGTCATGCGATCAGCACAACGACCAACCGCCTTAACTTGCCCCAACATTAGAGTTGGGTGGACTCAGGGGCGCCCAAAAAACCCCGAAATTCGAAATCCCAGTCTTCACCGAAATTCGAACCCACGACCCCAAGTTCGGAATCCAAACAATTAATTACTCAGTCACCCCCCCCCCCCCTCCCCCGCTTCTGTATATCTCAACTTTTATTCTTACTATGCTCAGTGCGCTAGTATTCAATTTTTTAAAGACATGTAGCGGGGTGGGAAGAGGGTTTCTGAGAGAAGCTTTCTGTGTTGACTTTGCTTACCAAATAAAACACAATTTGAACCGAGATTCAAACTCTAGCCCCTAGTGATAGTTAGCCAGGCGGTTAATGCCAGTCAGTTACACATTAAACCAAAGATAAAGAAGAGGCTTTAAAGTTTGATTTAGGTTAGGTCAAGTTTGGGTTTAAGTTTAGTTTAGGCTGGGTTTAAGTTGAATTTAAGTTTGATTTAGGTTGGGTATACTTTTGATTTAGGTTGGGTTTAAGTTTGGTTCAGGTCGGGTTTTAGTTGGGTTACAATTGTGTTGGCCATATTACTACGCCTTTGTTTTACTAGTTTAAAACATAAGAGTAAACACTATTGTGAATCGTCAAGAGAATTTTTTCGAAGACAAAGGCATAGCCATATAGTCAACACCACAGCCAGCCAGTCTGTAAAAACAATAAATTACCATGAGCAGATTGCAACTCATAAATCAAAGATTGCCAAGAAAGAACTGACTAATCCTGAGTGTGTGAAAACTGTTAAGATATTGAGTGGTTATGTCTTCGGCTTATTTATTACGATAAGGGTTCCAATTCTGGGGAAAACACTTTAATAATTATGTGAATGATAACACACAGGTCGACGAGTTTAATGGTTTTTTGAATTGAATAGGTTGGTAGCTGTGTTATAAACACAACACTCTCGTAAACCTTCCTACGACATATTAGTCAAACTATGAGTTTATTGAGGTAATATTATAAAGAAAACAAATGTTATGGGACCACCTGCTACAGCACCACCCTCCATCCTCATAGACTATAACAAGCTGGACGCCGTAAACGAATTCTGCTATCTGGGATCCACAATTACAGATGACCTGTCTCTAGAAGAGGAGATGAAAAAATGCATAGGAAAGGCTGCCTCGACATTCGCTAGACTCAGACCAAGAGTTTGGGAAAACCATAAGCTAACTACGGTGACCAAAATGGAAGTCTACATGGCATGCGTTATGAGTACACTGCTGTATGGCAGTGAATCATGGACCACTTACGCAAAGCAAGAGAGAAAACTGAACTCATTCCATTTGAGATGTCTCCGTAGGATCTTGAATGTCACATGGAAAGAAAAAGTGTGCAACACTGAGATCCTTGCGCGATCAGGTATTCCCAGCATCTTTACAGCCCTCAGACAACGCCGTTTGCGCTGGCTTGGACATGTTCGCCGTATGGAGGACAAGCGCATACCGAAAGTCATCCTCTATGGTCAACTCGCGACTGGCACAAGAAAAACTGGTCGCCCCCACCTCCGTTACATAGATGTAATAAAACTTGACCTCAAATCAGTGAACATCAATACTGACAATTGGGAAGACACAGCTCTAAACCGCAACAGGTGGAGAGAGACAGTGGCCAAGAAAGCTATGGACAGTGAAAGTACATGGGTCAGAGCCCAGGAAAAAAAAAAGCACAATTCGAAAAACGGCCAGCTCCTCTACCACCGAAGCAAAAGCCACCTTAACCTGCGCTATCTGTGGACAGGAATGTCTCTCCAAAATAGGGCTCCACAGCCACATGAGGAAGTGTGCTCTGAGATGAACCATAGTCGTCCTACGACTGAAGGAGGCCAATGAGATTTTATTATTTATTTTTTATATATAAATATAAACTGACAAACTACAAAACAAAATATATAACAAAATAGAAAACAAAAAGAGAAACAAAAAAAAAATAGAAATACAGAAAGAAAAAAAATCGAACTGTCAAACAAAACGGCGAACATAAGATGACGGAACAGAAAAAAAAGAACATAAAAATGACATTATGCAAAAATGTGAAACCAAACTGATAAAACACTTAGACAATGTAAGATTGATAAATTTTTAAAATCATCATTAATAAAATAGACCAATTTTAGGTTAATAACTTTTCAATTGTTAAGGATTTAATACTTTGTGAATTATTAGAACTTATAAAAAAAAGAAAGAAAGCCCACAAAAGAGGCCTTAGGATTCCTATGATGATAAAGCTAAAATTGAATAGCGCAAATTCTGAGGTTTCCTTTAAAAAAACAATTATGATAACTTACAAATAAAAAACTATAAAAAAATTAAATAAAAGCCCACAAAAGAGGGCCCATGAAAGAGGCATATAAAGCCAAGAAAAGAGGCCTAAGGCACACGGATTCCTATGATAATAAACCTAAAATTAAAAAGCGCAAATTCTGAGGTTTCCAAAAAAAAAAAAAATAAGAAAGACTCCGAAAGTCTTCAACAATATCTTTAAAAAAAAACGCGTTAGTCTTTTTAAGAACGCGTTAGTCTTTTAAGAACGCGTTAGTCTTTTCAAGAACGCGTTAGTCTTTTTAAGAACGCGTTAGTCTTTTTAAGAACGCGTTAGTCTTTTCAAGAACGCGTTAGTCTTTTTAAGAACGCGTTAGTCTTTTAAAGAACGCGTTAATCTTTTAAAGACCGCCTTAATCCTTTCAAGAATGCGCTAGTCCTTTCAAGAACGCGATAGTCCTTTCATACACGATGTTGGTTCTAGACTTGGATCTAGTTATCTAGTTAAATTTACATTTCCTTTTTTTTTTTTACTTGAAAAATTAAGAGTTTTCCGCATACATCAACTGTTACAATTTGTAGGAAAACCATTAGAGCTGTTTTTTGTGCTCCGCGTCCAGGTTCCGCCCTTCATCTTCAATGACATCTTCTGACTTGACTAGAGGTATTGTTTAAAAAAAGATCATTCATTATTTGACGCAGACACAAGTTATACAGCGTGTTGTTCTGTTAACGTTCTGCATTCGGGCATCACGTGGAAGACTGCGATGAAATGTGACACAGCTAAATAGATTTATGTAACCTCAAAACAGGAATTCGACTTTTCTCAGATTGCTTTTAGGAACAAGAGAATGAGGAATACTGAACACTGTATGACTGGGAAAGTATTCCCAGAAGCCCAGATTACAGGAAGACGGCATAAGATTGGAGAAAGTAAAAATGAAGAAGAGAATAGAAAGAGAGAGAGAGAGGAGATAGACACAGACAATAGAAGTGAACAAATGAATGTGGACATAAAGAAAGTTTACGGTTATCACAGAGTTAAGTTGATTTCCCAAAGTTATCAGTTGTTGTTTTTTTTTTTTTCATAATACTTTTACTATGGAGTATTCAATAGACAAGAAAAAATACAAACTTAGAGAATGAAAGAAGAGGAAGAGAGAAAGGTAGAGACGAGATGAGAACGGAGAGAAAGAGACACAGAGAATAGAGATAGATAGACAGACAGATAGATAGATAGACAAAGAGAGATAATAGAGAGAGATAGATATGGCTATAAAAACTAAAAGAACAAAATCTTGGTGGTTAAACTCACAGACTTTGTGAAACGAAGAAAATAATATATTGTTATAATAAATGATCGGTCACACATTATTTCCAGCTCTATATTAAGCTCCTCTATTGTTATTTGCTTATATTAATAATCACTATTATAGAAATAATTAAAAGCTTATTTATGAATAATTCTTGTTTGAATGTATGTATAGTAGATCAATTATTGGAAATATCGTTTGACATAATTTAAATAAAACAACTTTCAATTTGGGAATAACAATGTCTCTCATAATTAAACAAAGATGTAAATTGTTTCATGGAAACGTTAAAGATGGCCGCTTCTAGGTACTCTGATTCTATGTATATTTATATATAATTTCATTCACTTCTATGCAATTTTCCTAGTGTATTCTCAACCTTGAAAATTTAAATTTAAGATTGTATTTTCAAGAATGTCTACATTGTAATGTCTTCTTTCAACTCTATGTCCGAATAACCTACTTTTGTCTTTTGTGTAGTCTTAGTGTTATTTAAATGGGGATGGGAGAGAATAAGCGGTAAAAGCAAAGCCCCTTTAAAAATGAAACAATTAAAAGTTATCAAGAAGTTGTTTTTTTTGTGGTTTTTTTTTTTTACAGTATCAGCCCCTTAAGTATCAAAAAGACCTTATTGTTGACATTGTGTTTATGTGTATATGTTGGTTATTACTATGTAGAGTTATTCCCCTTGGTAAGAAAGTTCATATCAGAGTGTTGTGCGTAACCTCGTACTGTGAGAGTGTGTAAATAAATTGACTCATGAATCTGGCCTTATAGTGTTGTCGTTGTCTATAGTTATTAAGTGTAGCGTTTCCAGTTTAACACTTATGTCATCAGACCAACAACGTGTGGCTACCTCTTCCTTCCCCAACCCCCACATACCGATTACATTCAAATATGTATATAAGATGTATAAAAAAAAAGGGCGAATCCTCCCTTCTTTCGGGACCTCGGACTAAAGTTCTATTTGCCTCTCCTGCCTGAACGGTCCCACAGGGTAGAAACGGCCCTGGTAACAAACAGGGATGCTAAGACCTGGTTTACAATACTCTCACCCGTTCACTTGCTCCTCGCTGTCGTCTGCATCTTCTTCTTCACTCTCCTCTTCAAATGAACTGATGCATGTCAGCCGTGACGTGGCGTTGGACAGCATGGTGCTTGCTGCTTCACAGCCAGAAGGCACCAAAAACCACGAGCTTAAAGATCACCAAAGGAAGAATCACAATAAACCGGCACAGTATATTGGATACATCCCATTCGTGTTCCCATTATCATCCAATGTACTCGAATGAAGACACAACACAAAACAATAACTAAATTTGAATTTTCCACGATCCTGAAAACTAGTCGAGAAATCACAGCTGTAAGAAGTCATCCATATTTGTTTTTTTTTTTTTTTCTCTGTCAAGAAAAGAGCCAATCATGAAACACTGCTGAGTCAAATAGCTAAGCGCTAATAGTACTTTGGTTACATTTAGCAGCCCCGAATCTTGGGTAGATGAATTATTGATGACTTCTAAAGTACACTTGCACCTCTACATCACATTAAGACGACAGGATCTAGATCGACATTGTCAAGACAGTTTGAAGACACATTAAAGACTTAACCTTATTTATTAATGAAGCAAATGGAAAAGTAATGTAAAAAAAATACTTATTTAGCTTTGTCAGATGTTTGGCTATATAAGTAGAAAAAGAATAAAATCCTTATGCAATTAGTGCACACCAGATCTAAATCTTCTACCGTATTCTATATATCTCACTTCTGGTTCATCTCTTATAGGGCCTATAAGCTATACAATTCTTTTTTCAAACTTTCTTTCTTGTTTTTTTTTTCTCTCGTTTACGCCGGTCAATACTACCCTCTTTCTTTCTCTCTCTCTCTCTCTCTTTAGATTTGGATTGGTCTCTCCCTTGTGCCTTCATCTGTGTTATGATTTGTTTGTCTGTCTACATGTGTCCGCTTAATAATTTTGCATCGATCTAATTGATTTGTTTTCATGCCCGTAGGTCTGTCTCTCTCTCTGTAAACCAAACCTGAACTTTATGGTCTCTTAGGACGACTGCGAGACTATCAGCTACATGTATACTGTATAAGTGAATGCATACAGAAGCTCGACAGTGTTGATAGTGGAAGTGTTAATATTGTGTTTGTTGTGAGTACCACGACCCTCTAACCACGCCTACTTATGCCGCTCTAACCACGACTACTTATGCCGCTCTAACCACTACTTATGCCGATCTAACCACGCCCACTTATACCACTCTCACCACGCCTTCTCATACCGCTCTAACCACGCCTACTTATACTGCTCTAACCACAACTACATATACCACTCTAGCAACGCCTACTTATACCACTGTAACATCGCCTACTTATATCGCTCTAATAATACCTACTTATACTGCTGTAACCACGACTACTTATACCGATCTAACCACGCCAATTTATACCGCTGTAACCACTCCTACTTATACCGCTGTAACCACGCCTACGTACAGCGCTCTAATAATACCTTCTTATACCGCTGTAACCACGCCTACTTATACTGCCAAAACCACTCTCACTTACAAATTTACAAAACCATGTTGTTCATTGTCCAATATGTGCAACAAATACAAATGATTTCCACTAGTATACATTCAGTCGTCATAAAGACCTAATCATAACACTAAAGACTGTCTCTCTGAAGTGATCCGACACTGATCTGTCCTTATTTTAACGGTTCAAACCCCCCCCCCCTCACACACACACACCCATAGCACTTTTCCATTTTCTGATTTTCTTTTTTTTTTAATCAATTATTATAATAGGACTCTTGACGTGTGTCCATGGCGCGCTAATGGTACAGTTATGAATACATTTAAACAAAATGTTTGGTTCTTATCTCATGTTCATGTTGATCTTGTGATAGTTAGAGAAAGCTTTATCAATCAGAAATTCTATGTCTGCGGGTCTAGACTGGCCTGCAAGATCCTCCTCAAGGTTTACTCTTGTATTTCTATGGTCCTTATAAGTACATGCCCTTCTTGTTCTTGAAATGAGCCTCTTGTATTACGGTCACTGCCAAGCTTTAACATTTCTTAACTTCCTGATCCTGGCTCGTGTAGTACGCTGTGACACTGTTCTGTTCATTCTTAAAAGAAATTTAGTTGAAAATCTAAAATTGTTGTTTTCATTATTTGTCATTGATTTCAGATTTCTTTTATCCGAAAAGGTATGTTTAGAAAAAAACAACATAAGAAATATATATATATATATAAACTTATAATAAATGTAGTTATATCAATTAGCTTGGATCCGTCATGGGAATATATGTATGCTACATAATATATTCCAACAGCTTTTATTTAAAGAAATATAAAATGTGTTCATTGAATGGTAAGGGGGAGGGAACTTTTAGAACTCAATTATGACAACAAAGCTGAAAGATTCTATTCTTTTGTTATGAGGAGCGTTGGTCTATGTCCCAAACACGTTTAAAACTTTCGCCAGTCGTGTAGTAAAGATCGATAATCCATTTGAAAGTCTGCAACTAACCAATGGGTTATTTCCCTTGCGGTTGTCCCTCTCTGGGCTGCTAAGAAAATAAAACTGACCGAGTGTTGAATCAGGAACACGGGAGACGATCATTGAGGGCGTTCCCACACGTTTGGCCCCCAGTAATGTATGACCCTTAAGTAGCCTGCTGTTGACCACGTCATTGACAGGAGCTAAGAATTACTCTAATAGTCGGCACGTACTATATTGCCTCTTTAGTGGGGCAATCATTGAATGTGAGTTAGCATGTTTTGAAATGCAATATCTTGGTTAAGAAGTGTTATTTTTATTCTATCGCCTACCCAAGTGAGAGTTTCCTTGGGGCACTGCTGGCTTCAAATGATGAACTTTTTTCCTCAGTAGACAACCACATTGTCTGTTTTCGTTTTCTTCGCTTCCTGTCGCCTGGCTATACACATTGTAGGATTGTTTTTGTAAGAAACGTAATTGTATGTATTGCCAAAAAAACTAAGCTTTGGTTATTGGATCCATATAATGATTCTAATAGGCCTATAAGGCAATGTTTTGAAATAGTTGCATTCTACATTTTTACATATGAAGTGCATCGCTTGTCTGGCGTTTATCGACAATGTATGCCTGAGTGGTTGTGTGGTATACCTTCGGGATTGTCGTCTAGTAAGTGAAGGGTTTGAAACCTGCTCGCCGACATGACTTGCGTGCTAAAGGGTTTACGTAACGATCTTCATTTATAAACGAATGTCTGAAAATTTAAGTCAAATATAGTCATTGCGAGTTCAGCATCAGATTTAACTTTACTTATCTCTTAGTCTGTTAAACCGTTGGGACACCACACATGATCCGTCTATCGTTTCTCTCCATTCCTCTCTGTCTTTTGCCTTGACTAGAATATTTCGATGGCAGGTCCTAAAAGTTGTCATTCCATCAATTTCTGTCTGCCTCTTCTTTTCCCTGGTACTCTTCGCTGAGAGAAAATTCTACAAGCCTCGAGGACTTCGCGATATGTCTATTTAGTTATAGCTTAAGTTTTATTTTTGACAGTGGTCAGCATTATACCATATAACCAATTTAAACTTTAACGACAGAGGACCAAGAGTGTGGGTTTGTATTTTATTATTAAAATAACTCAAGTATTGATAATTGATATTTTATTCTATACAATCTTTAGTCCTTGGTTGTTGATGTTTATTTCTAAAACGCAGATCTCCTTAAATAGTGGAAGCGTGGTCGAGAGGCTAATTACGCTTGAACTTGGCTTGGCTTGGCTGCCTATGAAGAGGGTTCGAGGTTCGACACCCGACTCGAGCAGAGTTGTTTACTAAGCGCCTAAAGGCAGCACAGAAAACCTTCTTCCAGACACACACACCCCAATCTATTCACACCATAACGCTCTGAGCAGCGCTATATAAACGCTATAATGTATTTTATTAATTTTAATTTTACTAACGGCCAATTAATTCATAGTTATTACAATAGGTTTTTTTTTGACACATGTAATGCGAACAGCATTACCGAAAAAAAAAATCGTTATGTCCAATAGAACCGATGGCAAAAGTTTCCAGAACAGTTTCCGTTGAATGATAATTTAAATAATAGACCATATCTCTTTAGGAATGGAGGGCATTGGAGAGAAAGTGGTGTCTTGTATCCAAACTAGTTTCCCAGCGAGGCTAAGTGCTGAATTAATTACGGTCAAACTAGAGTGTTTTACTCATCATTGTCCAGTACCAGGTCCTAAAGTACTGAATGATATATTAGATCTTAGTACCCAGTTTTGAAATTGATTTTCTTTCTACAATGTCATTGGCGCGAGGCCCGCGGGCATGAAACAGGTCGCCTGCTGTTGTGTAAACGGTTTAAACGAAATAAATTCGAAATAAATTTGTTCTCAAGTATGTACTCTTAAAACAAACGTATTTGTTCTAATATACACACAACTACACTAGAGAAGCTGTACATTGGAGATTTTCTGATTCCCTAAACAATATGAAAGACGAGAAATTGATATTCACTGTTGCCGACTTAGTTTTGTGTCATAAACGAAAAAGCTTAGAACATTGGATTCTGCAGTGGTACAAAGTGCAGGGCAAATAGCATATACTTTTTTTTAAAACAAATCTTATTAACACTTCTTTTATTCTGTACACCGGATACAGAAAACAGCTGGCCATTTATATTTTTCCGTGATGTATGAAATAGCCAATATTTTGTTTTTGCTAAGACATTGAATTTATATGTAATAATGTTGCAGGGGAAATGCCAGTTCCACTTCAAGATAAGACACACCAATTAAGAATGATTTTTTTTAAAGCTATCGCTTGCAATCTTTTAAAACATATCAAGAGATTAAATGGAATTTTTTTTGTTCTTGACTTTAAATCTTTTCTACTTCACGTTTTAAGGTTTGCTCTACGGAACTAGCTATAGTTGTTATCAGTTATTATTTTCAGTGCCGAGCAGACCCAGAGTTAGGACTTAAAAGCTCACTACGTTAGGTACAAGGTACAATTTTTTTTTTTATGAGAGAAAATTAAATACAGCGAGATATTAGAATCCTGACCAGGGCACGACCCCCCCCCCCCCCAGACAACAGCACCGCCTTGCAGCAAAATAGAACAAGGCGAGCTGTCCACACCATCGTCGAGATACCTTAAGGAATAAACTTTTTGATCGGCGTTTGATATATATATATATATATATATATAGTGCTTTTTTTGTAAAAAAAAAATTGGTGCCGGTACTCAGTGATGGATTGCCTAACTTTTAACAACTAATAAATTAATAATAAACGTTAAAAACAAGAAAAGTAACAACGTTTTGAAAAAGGAGCCGGTACGGCGTACCGGTACGTACCGTCACAAAAAAAGCAGTATATATATTGTAAGCTTCATATTTGTATGTTCTATTTGAAAACTCATGTATGTCTGATTTTTTATGTTTCTGTCTAGGACCCAGGTACGATCAGCTTAGCGCACTTGGGTCTTAAAAGCTTAAGCAACTATTGTTCGTATTCTAATGAAGTTTTGATGTTGTATCCCATTGATCACAACTAATGACAGTGACAGATCTGATGTTTAGACCGAGTAAACGAGGAATGTGTCAAAAGCAACTTGTCGTTCCCGAGCGTGTCACTCCGCTCCAGTCTGCGTGACACAAGAACGAGGCGAACCGACGCACTTACAGATGCACGAGATAAAAGTCATGTAATGGGTTGCGACAATATGCCACCCGGTCACGGTCTGGTGATTGCTTGGCCACGCGAGACTAACGAGCAGGAGATGAAGATGGACTCTCGTCTGCTGTTGTCTTTTGATGTGTGACTAATAGCATTGTACTTGAAATGTCAATTAGTTGTGATAAGCCAAGATACATGTTATATTTAAATGACGTGCTACGCCGTAATTGGCGAGTACATGAATACATTAGAGCGAGCAACGGTTGGATTGTTCAGGCATTTAGTAGACATGATTCAGTGGCCAAATGGCTGCCTGGTCGTGCGGTTTGCGCGATGGACTGTCGTTCGGACTTATCGATGGTACCGGGTTCAAACCCTGCCTGCTCCCATCCCCTGTGATCCTGCGGGAATTTAGGACTAGGAAGTAATTATCTTCAGCTCTGAAGGAACATCCGAAACATATAAAACATTTTATAAAAGATTTCCCTTCGTGGTATTGGAGAAGTAGTTCGCAAACAGAATCAACGAAAGTAAAGTGCCCCTTATTAAATTAATGCGGACGGATTCTAATCAAGAGGAGTAAAGAGGTCAAGATTACGATACTTTCAAGAAGTGCTTCAAGAGAAAGAAGATGTTTGTCATATTTCAATAGAGGATAAAGAAGACGATCTTCCTGTCATTTTTAGACTAAATAAATACTTCTTTTAAAAAGTTGAATTGTGATTTTTCAAATTAGAAGACGAGGCCGAACTGCATTCAGACCGCACATACAACAGACTTCGCATAGGGCAGAACGCATACTGACAAAACCGCGTACAGACCAGCTGCATTCACACCGCTAACAAGCCATCCTGCGCACAGACCCGTCTACTGACACAAAGCTTAATACGCGTTGTCTCTTGATTTTTTTTTATTACATACATAGAATTTTGTAGAATTTTTTTTTTTTTTAAAGATATATTAAAATTATGCAAATTTTACAAATCAAAATTGTGACCATTAATTTTATGCCAATTAAATGCAGAAAAAATCTAGAGGAGCATCCACACAATGAAATACAAAATTCGTATTATCTAAGAAAAAATATATTGATAATTTATTCTCTAGATTTAACAATACACTAATTGCATGCCTAGAATTCTAGAAAGTGAATGCTTAACAAAAAGCAATCCTCAATTATAATCCATTGAATAGAAACATTTGAAATGACAGGATGAACATCCAGAATTTATATTATCCAGTTTTTTGTGAGCACTACATGCGATGAACACAATCTGAACATTCTTTGAACACAATCTAAACATCGACTACGCGAGAATCATGAACACAATGTCACTGACTTAAACGCAACGGAATAAATGAACCAGTCCGAGACAGGGGCCGATAACCAGCAGATGAAAAAAAAACAGACGACAAAAGTCTGCGGGACAAACAAATACACACACACACACACATTCAGCGTTACATAAACAGAAATGTATCACTCACACACAAACACACACACACCACACGCACACATGCAGACTCACAACGCAGGGCCGAGCCATCGTAAAACCAAGTGAGCCACGTCACGTGACTTTAAGCTCACTTCTCCCCCCCCCCCCTCCTTTTTACTCCCCACACCCCAAGCTATGGAGGACAACTCGTCGAGGGCATTGGAAGCTGCTGAAGCGAGGCGACAAATTGAGACGACGAAAACGACAAGTGACGTGTGCATGGTCGCTGCCGGTAGGAGAAGGTGGGGTGGGAGTGAGAGGAACATGGAAGAACGGGGTGGGGGCTATCAGAGTTGGGGTGAGTGAGGAATAGGGGACAGCAGAGAATCAAGATGTCGTGAGTACCTTCTTAAAGACCACGTTGACGTTGACCAGGTGACGTTAGCGAGGACATAAGGACATTAAATGGGACACAAAGACCTAATAGTGCTGCTGTCGTTAACAGTACCCTAACAATACCCTAACAGTGCTTCAACTTCTGGAGCCCGCACTGCTAGTTTGAAGACAGGAACAACATGAAAATCCATAGTGGCGCAAAGTAGATTACTACAGGCAACATCCGATTGACACCAATCTCAATAAGCTGTTGCTACCCAGAACTAGCGCATAATAATGTGTTAAAAGTGGCGGCAGTGGCCCATTCAAGGAGAGGGAAGCTTTTCGTTTCCGGTTACAAGCATTGATTTTAATATTGGGTCCTTTTTATTAGATCTGGGTATTTAGAGCATTGTCTAAAGAATTTTTTTTAAAAATCTATATTATTAGGTAAATATAGTAATCGAAATCGACGCCCTGATACAGCGTTGTATCGATACTCAGCTTGAAATCAGCTGACAGGCCTTCAATTATTAGATGTTTAAATATGCAATTCGTTGACCTGACTATGATTACCACAC
This sequence comes from Biomphalaria pfeifferi, assembly GCA_030265305.1. NCBI lineage: Eukaryota > Metazoa > Mollusca > Gastropoda > Planorbidae > Biomphalaria > Biomphalaria pfeifferi. Next base: position 1,319,639 of record JASAOG010000195.1, on the reverse strand, counting down.
AACATAGATCGAGTATTAAGACAATGCTCAGCCCCTCTGAGGGAAATTCGTATCTTGTGGTGTGTGTGTGTTAATGTTTGAGTGATTGTGTGTGTCCTAAACGGAAGTGATGTCAGAAAACGTTGCGCGAGTAATTAGCTAGGGAGAATATTTAAATAATATAGAGACTACATCACTTTAGAAGTAGAGCGGATGGGGGGGGGGGGATAGTGGTAAAGTCAGGGAGAAGTGTCTTGTGTCCAAAGTAATGCCATAGCCAGACTGAAGATGTCACTAACTTTCTCTAGAGTTTAGTGGGCTTTATTTTTACACTGGTTAGTTCTCGAGTCCTTTCATTACTTTATCGATTTTTTTTTCAAAAACGCTCTAATTTTTTTGTCTGTTACTCTGTCTGTCTCTGTAACTCCCTCTCTCTCTCTCTCTCTCTAACTCTCTCCCTCTTTCTTTCTTTTTATCTACTATTTTTCCTCTTTTCCTGTCTGTCTGTCTGTCTCTCTCTCTCGCTTTTTCTCTCTTTAGCTTGAACACTTAAAAAAATATCCCTTTCATACAGAGGCGGACTGGGTGATAAAATTGGCCCGGGCATTTCTATACAATCCGGTCCACAAATTGTATACCATATGATGGACATCTATTTCTACGTCTACCGCCCTCTAAAATATTCTGTTAAGTCTGATAATGTATCGATAACTGAACGCATGCATACAATTCTGTATCAATGGTAAGCGAGCAGGATGTCATGTGGCCAGCACAACGACCAACCACTTTTACTTTCCCCCAACTAAAGTCAGGTGCCCATTAAACTTTGGTGAACTCAGGTAGCCTCCATGAAATTCCGAAATTAAAAATCCAAGTCTTCAGCAAGATAGGAACCCGTGAACTCTCGGTTTGGAAGCAAAGCGCTTTAGCACTCAGTTACTAGGCCGCCAAACTCTAATGGGTAACTGATATTAGTTGCACTGGCCACGTGACACCCTGCTCGTTAAACGTAGGCCATAGAACAAATGATCTGTCTCATGGATCACATGGTCTGATAGGGAAAATTAGCATAGAATTTTGTATTCTATTCTTCTCTCTCTCTCTACTGTGTTTACTTACTCTCATACAAATCTACGTTTCTCTCTGAACCACCCTCTCTCTTAGCATCTCTCTCTCTTTGTTTCTATCTCTCTTTTAAGTTTTCTCACTTTCCTCTCTCTTTGTTAGCCTATTCGACTTTGACTTTTGACTTGCACTCTCTCTCTCTCTCTCTCTCTTTCTTTCTTAGCCTTTTATATATTTGCTTTACTCAATCTCTCTCTCTCTCACTCTCTCTCTGTCTCTTTCATTTAAGGTTCTGTCTCTCCTTTTCTAGCTCTCAACTTTTATCTCGCGAAGTAAATATATATATGGACGGTGTGGTTTTGGTTTTAGGCACAATTTTAGGCCATGTCGTGCCTGCATTCCCGTAAGGTGTGTCGATGAATGGAGAGCACAAGGCGTCTATGACTCACAATGACTAACCCCCCTAGATGAACTTGAGCTGATACCGTCACCACTAGACCGTTCAAACTCCCTTTCTCACAAAAAAACGGACCCATTGTTGACCTAATACAGTGATGTCCACTTGAGGCTCGCTGTCAATCACCACCAACTTATTCATAGAAATCGGCATTCCTACAGTTACAACTACAACCACTCTGTATTGCTTGACCCGGCCCTGTTCTTTCATCGCGGCCCCATCTCCCCCACCCAAGAGTCCTTATTAGTCTCCTTGTCTGACGCACTCCCCGCCCCATGGTCCATCGTTCTTACTGGTTCCAGTGTGTGAGTGTGTATAATCTCTTCATTGCGTCTGACAAAGCAGTAATCAGGTCTAGAGATGGAGAGAAATAGAGAGAGAGAGAGAGAGAAAGTGAGAGAGAGAAAGAGATTGATAGAGAGAGAGATTTTCATCAGGTGGGGGGGGAGGAAGTGAGTATGTGAAGAGAAAAAAAAAGAAAAGTGAAATAGAGAAACAAAGAGAGAGAGAGAGAGAGAAATTTAAAAATAAATGCGAAAGTAATATTTATAGCCAAAGTGCATACATTTCTTCTATTCATAATTTTTAATAATGTCTTGACTCTAGATCCTCTACTATCTTCTTGACCTTCAGTGGCTACGTCAATCCGACAAATAAATCATTGTCTTAACAAACGGACTTTGATGAATGAATTATTTTTTATGTATGTACATGTAAACCAAATTACTTGGCAAATCTTTTAATACTTAAAAAAAAATATTTAAAAAATGTATGTATTCTACACATAAACTCTAGTGAACTAGTGCAGCAAAAAAGGAAGAAGGAAAATAATACAAAATACTTTTTAAAAAGAAAACCCGCTGGCAGCAGATGACCTCTGAAAGAGACAGTTGGAGAGCTCTCACAAAGGCTTCGGGAGAAACATTTGAGACTCAAAGAAAAGCCATTATTTAAGACATGCGCGGAAGACGGAATTACCACTTACTGTTTAACTAAATGGCTAATTTTTAAAAATTGATTCATATTTTGTTTTATGCTATGTTTAACTGTATAAACTTTAAACTTGATCCGAAAATAGATTGTTGAGAAATAAATTGTAAAAGAATCCTCCCAGATTGACAGACAAACAGACGGAGTGAGTTAATATATTAAAAAAAAAATGCGTGCTTCAACCAAACGTTCGTGCTGGTCTATTTACATGCGGGGAGATCGTCTCCTGGCTCTAGCAGAGCTCAGACATCAGGACTTAACGTTAGGGGATTGACATGTTTTGACATGAACCACCTTGCCCTTGTTATAGACTATTAATGACATTCAAGCTAAACAAGAAGTCAATGATACAAAGAGGACACGATAGTCCTATTGATGTTGAGGCGTCTGGTAAGAGTGCTGAGCACTTCTTTTTTTTTTTCTTTTCCTGTCATGATTGACACTTGCTCTGTATCGCTCTTACCTTTCTCTCTAAAACACTTTCTCTTATACACTTCGTCATATGTTTCTCCTCTTGTGCGAAAACCGGAGGCCGAGCCAACGAGGGGACACTCCATATTCCTATAGTGTACCATCACTTTCCATTGGAGGACCATCACCCCCCCCCCCCCCCCCCGTATGGTTACATCCTCACCATGACCAGTGTTTGTTCGCGAGAACGTACTGTGGTAGCCATATGGTGGTGATGAAGTGGGTTCCCTCACATTGTGGAATCAGAGGGAACGAGGAAGCACACGTTTAGCAACCCTTTTAGACCCACCAGACATACGAGAGTGCAATAGCAAAGATTTGTGAATAGCAGACAGGTAAAGAGATGGAAAGACAACATCAAGAAATAAATGGAGAGATTCAAAACAGGATCACAGTAGCAATTGAGCCCCAAGATGACCCTATGTCAAAAAAAAAAAAAAACGCAAACAAAACCTCTTTGACTTTCCTTCAGGGAACAGAACCAGGAAAAAGAAGAAGAGGCATGTAACACAACTGTTGGTGGGTTTCATGAGTGTGTAGTTATATTGTATTACTAGACACGTCCACGTCTCTCTTGATGTTTCTTTACTTCTACTAGGGCGAATGTCTCTCATACCTTATTACTCACACAATGAACACAATGCATGAAGATACTTGATAGCAGACAATAAGTTTATTGAGTAAACATAATTTGGCTAGCCCCAAAGGCACAACTATCGACATCACAAAATATAGTTAAATAAATCACAACTGCAAGTCAGAATAAACTCATTGTTCTCTACAAAATACAAAACTACATATGCTAATACGTCCTTACTCCACGAGGACCAAAAAAACTACTGAGGCTTTCACTTCGTGGTCAGTTACAGACCGAGAGCTTTTCTGTGCAAGAGGCAAGAGATAATCAAGTGACTACGAAATCACTTCATGTCACAGTGAGTCTCAAACGAGTCCGTGACAATGACCGAGAAAAAAAAAACGGAAAGACAACATCAAAGAATTAACAGAGAGATTCAAAAACAGGATCCCAGTAGCAAGTGAGCCCCGAGATGGCACGCTGTCAAAAAAAAAAAAAAAAGGAATACAAAATTTCTTTGTCATTCCTTTAGTGAACAGAACCAGGAAAATGAAAAAGAGGCAGACAAGGAAAGAGATGGAATGACAACATCAAGGAAAAAATGGAGAGATTCAAAACAGGATCATAGTAGAAGTAGCAATGTCAAAAAACGCAGACAAAACCTCTTTGACATTCTTTCAGTGAACAGAACCAGGTAAAAGAAGAAGAGGCAGACAGAGAAAGATATGGAAAGAGAGCATCAAAGAATGAACGGGCCTGTCAGAGATTCTGTTCAAAGAAAAAAAGGAATATAAAAAGACGATCGACGGATCATGTTTGGTGCCCCAACGGTTCAACAGACTAAAGTATATATGTAGGGATAGATTTGAATGTTTGTAGCATAGCTTCTATAACATACATAAAGCTCACACACAAGCTTTGTCCACTATCTGTGGACATCAAATGTGTCCAGAAGAAAACAGAATCTGTTACATAAATTTGATGGAGGATGATAGCATGCCAGGTTTAACTTCGTGCTTCATGCTGAGTGCCAGAAAGGTTTTAAGCTCTGATGGATCAATATAGTTTGTTTGTTTTTCAACACATTTTAGGTATGTGTGTGTGTATTCTTATGCATGTATGTGAGTCGGACATGATGACCGCTATGGTCTGATTGACAATGTGTCAAAATATTCAAGAGCACTTTCTGTGAATAGGCAGAGAGTGACAATCATCTGGGACACGAAAAAGTTGAAATGTGACGAGATTGAATCAAGACACATTTTTTATTGGCATTGATAATGTCACAGTTTTTGTTGCCTTTCATTGCAGCCTCGTTTTCAACAACCCCCCCCCCCCCCCCCCCCATTATTGTAATGCTACAATTTTTTTCTGGGGCATGGTGGCTAAGTGGTTTAGCGCTTGGCTTCTGAACCTTGGGTCATTGGTTCAAATCTCGAGGAAGACTGAGATTTTGAATTTCGGAATTTTTAGGGCGCCCCCGAGACCACCCAACTCATATAGGTATCTGACTTTAGTTGGGGAAAGTAAAGGCGTTTAGCCACATAAAACTCTGCTCGTTAACCGTTGGTCACAGAAACAAATGACCTTAGCACCATCCGCCCGATAGAACGCAAGGTCTAAATGGGGAACTTTACATTTTTTGTTTACTTACATTTATTTCTGTCTCTTGAGACAAATAAGAAACTGTAAGCAGCGTGGGGAATTCTGGAGCTGCGGGACTTAGATAAAGGGCTAAGTTAGCAAGACGAGTTAATCTCCGATTAAAACATTTTTATATATAAGATTTGAATTATGTAATTTGGACTACATCTATAAATCTTTAATTAATAAAAGGTGTTACATTATACACTAATTAATTAATTAATTATAGATGACAGACGTTACTTCAAAGGCCGTGTGTTCATCTAATCTTTCTTGTTAATCAGTGACTCAAACCTGCCAAGTTAGGGTTTTCTTGATTGATTCAGGGCCTTGTTTTAGTAGATCCACTAAATCTAGATCTAGAATATCTAGATATAGTACTAGATCTAGATCTAATCAAAATAAGGCACTGCCATCATCATTGGCCTCCTTCAGTCGTAGAACGACTATGGTTCATCTCGCTCACTTCCTCTTGTGCTATGGAGCCCTATTTTGGAGAGACACTCCCGTCCACAGATAGCGCAGGTTAAGGTGGCTTTTGCTTCGGTGGTAGAGGAGCTGGCCATTTTTCGCATTGTCCGTTTTTCTTCCATGGCTAAGGCCCATGTTTTTTCGCTATCCATAGCTTTCTTGGTCACTGTCTCTTTCCATCTAGTGCGTTCTAGAGCTATGTCTTCCCATTAGGCAGTATTGATGTTCACTGATTTGAGGTCCCGACTATTACAATAAACTAAGTTACTTTTTTGAAGTGGGCCAGGGCTAAGGAACAATCCCATTGAACTTAAGTGCTCTATCTCATGGTCCCGAGGAAGCCTCAGGTCTACTTTTGTCTTATTTTCTTTCATCTGTCAAAGTGTAAAAAAACAAAAAGTTGCTTTTTCTTTTCGGAACTCAGTAGAAGTTTAGTGGATAATTTGAAATACTTTAAAAAGTAAAGGAAGCTAAAAGCAAATTTAATCTACACAGTAACGATAATCGCGATTATTACATTTAGAGATGGTGGATATTAAAGGGAGAGAAACGAAGAATTCAGGGTTGTGCTTTTTGTCAACTCAAGTTCTCTGGATTTATTAATCAAATAAATTTATATTTGTTCATTTACTTGGAATAATATTTATTTACAATTATGTCGTGTGTGTGTGTGTGATTCACATTTTGAATTTTAAAGTATTCATTTTCGAAGAAACTGTTCTGACAATGCATAACTACTTCACAATTTCTTTGATAAGCTTGATATTGTTACATTACAACGGTTTAATGTGTATATTTCATATGTTGCAATCATACAGCACACCATATATATAAAAGGTCAACTGTATACCAAATCGCTCCATTAAGGTAAGCCTAGACAGGATAGGGTTACAGATTGCCCTCCCCCCGCCACAATGCGCTTTAAAGATCAACTCAGGCGCCATTTTGTCTTCACAAGCAGAGTGGAAAGCAGATGGCACCAGAAAGAGACAAATGGAAAGCTCTCGTAAAGGCCATGGGACATACATTTGAAGCCCAAAGAAAAGCCCCTGTAGAAAACAGACGTAAAAAAAAAGAACTCCGGAGGGCAACGGCTTTGTCTGCATCAGATTGGAAAAATATGCAGGTCGCAGCTCCTTAGTCTTTGTAATCGAAGACATTGAACTCCGGAGGGCAACGGCTTTGTCTGCATCAGATTGGAAAAATATGCAGGTCGCAGCTCCTTAGTCTTTGTAATCGAAGACATTGCCATCACTGTAAATGTAACTTTTCCTAATGAACTAGAATATTTGTTTAAAAATATTTGTTAATAATCTACTGGTAATAAATTACTTTGTTTGGTATCTCGAACAAGGGAAAGAAATGGTACTTGACACAAGTTGTGATATAAAGCTGAATTAGTCCATTTTATATGTCGTCGTCTGAGTCTTAGTGAACACAAAGCTGAAAACTAGGACGAGACTATAGAAATTATACAATCTTCCATGTTCATAAGCTCACGCTAGCAGAGCGGTTACCGTGTTGGCCTCAGAAGCCAGAGAATTCGAATTCAGGTCGTTCCCCCATTTTTTGTTAAATTTTTATTAATACCTTTTTATTGTTAGTCTAGATCTATTACAGATTTAATTACATGACCGATCCAAACTAATTGATACAACTATGATATATATAATCTTTTTTTTTAAAGTAATTTTAAAATATTTTCTTGTTAATCATCCATCGTCCAATTCAGATTTTTGGCCTTTCCGCATTTTACATCTCACCCTTGTTATGGCCTTGACAATGTATGCAACGTGACTGCTTACACTTGAACTAGACGGATGACTTAATGATGTGACTGGCCTCAACCACAAGGCCCATAGATAATCACCTCTGCGGCATCAGTATTACAAAAGCAGTCAATAACCTAGATCACGAAGGACTAGGTCAAGAGGATAATTACGTGGCGATCAGACCACGTGACTATGCCATCCTGTACTTGATCGCCAGCCCATGATGCATTTGTCAAGCTTTTTGTTTTTCTATCTCCACGGTACAACCAAAATTTAAGTTTCATTTCAAAGCTGCGCCCCCCCCCCCCCCCCCAACTTGCCTCTATATCTGAGTTCATGCCCTCGTACAATCACCCAATATGCCATTTTATGATCTCACAAAACAGTTTGGGATTTATCGTTTCGTACTTAGCTTATGTAGGGTCACCCTCCTCCCTCCCATTCAAACAGATGCCCCAGCGACCTCAGTAGGTACGAGTACCTAGATCTGTAAGTTATGACATTAAAGAAAATTTGTTTCTCTACTTTAGTGGATCCAAAACTTTTCCCATAACGGAACACTTCGTACATTTTGAGAACAGTACAATGGTGATAAAATTCACGTAGTGGCCTACTAGTTCGTGAAACACCTATTTGGTGTCCTTGACATTGTTTCTTTTGACAATTTATTTAAAATCTCAACCAATCGTCTTCTTTTCATTGCCTTGCGTTTCTCTTCAGATACCATTATATAGTCATTAAAGTTCTTCTTATGGCTTTCTCTTCTTTTTTTTACTTACTGAATTTTATGACTTAAAAAAGTAAACAGGATATTAACAAGCAAATTTTTTTTTTTATTCTGAAAAAATAAAAAAAAAAGCTTTCCTAAGAGAAAGAATTCCGCACTTACAACTATCTCTCTAAATAATGTAGAAGTTATTTTATTTATAAATAGCAAACAAAATAATTAATTGACTAATGAGTTAATTTTTTAATTGATTAATGTTCTGTTAGCTATAATCAATAATTGTTTAAAGTTTCAACTTGATACGAGAACGGATATGGGAGAAATAACGTGTTCAATTACCTACGGGGGTGGAATCCTACATAGACACAGCCTTATCTGTGATTATTGAAGGATTATTTTCCGTTGTCGATATCAAACAACATGATTATTTGCCATTAATTATTGAATATTTTTTATTATTTTTTTAAATTTTTTATTGCAATGACAAATATACTTACTTGAATGTAAATTATACAAGTATACATTAACAATAGTACCATAACCAATGAGTGAAACACTTCTATATTTACAGTACTTATCAATACTGTAAAAAGAAATACATAGTACACAATACTAGTACACGTATAGATCTTGATTAACAAATGTAAGTTTGAAATGATGAAAAGATAGACTTCAATGGCAAAATAAAACCAGTGCTGACCTTATATTTCTGGTGAATTACGATAATCTTTTGCGTTGGCTGAGTGGTTACGCGCTTGGCTTCCAAACCTAGGGTCATGGGTTGGAATCTCAATGAAGACTTTGAATTTCTGTATTTTTAGGGCACCCCTGAGTCCACCCAACTCTAATGGGCACCTGACTTTAGCTAGGGAAAGTAAAGGCGGTGGCCACATAACACCCTGCCTGTTAACCGTTGGCCATAGAAACAGATGACCTTAAAAATCATCTGCCCCATAGATTGCAAGGTCTGAAAGGGGTCTTGAAAACATATATATCAAATATAAGCTGAGAAACGTGTAATTGACGCGAGGCGTCATCTGTTCTGTCTCACAGGTATATATCCCATTTTGATTAGTATATTTTCTACATAAAAACAAAATTACTTATGAACAACAGTTTGATTAACTTATTGGTTGATTGATTATTGATTCATGTGTTGTTATTGAGCATGAGGATGAAAGTAGTCGAACAATTAATTGCAAAAAAAAAAAAAAAATCCAAACATGCAAGAAAGACAGGGAGTGATTTAATATCTGCCTTGTAATAAATGTCAATGAACTTCGAATTATCAAATCTACAAGGAAAACATGCACACAATACAATGTCCTAGATCACTGTGGATAAAGAAAATCTCTGGAATTTAAGGCGAAATATGTAAACAAGAGGCGTAAGTCTATTGTAAGTGTTCCTAGCGTCCATAGCAACAGTGAAAGAAAAATGGCGTAGAACCATTGACATCTTTTTTTTCAGCGCGAGCGAATCTTTCAATAAAAGATCGACTCTCTAGAGCCAGGTCATCTGACTTGTTCACTTTGCTGACCTCTGTACTGGGTCATATGAGCAGATGGCTGGAGAATAGGAATTTAATTACCTACGACCCAAAACATCCCTTTGGGAGTATGAGTAAATTTAGAGAGTCTTGCTTAGAAATACTCAAGTTACCAGTTGAATTTCTAGCCTGATGCTAAATATAGTACGATGCAGGGCTGAACATTTGAGATTATGTCGATTGTTGATTATTTGGATATGAAATATGCAATAGTTATAGAAATTGTTTGAAGGCACAGTGGCTGAGCGGTAAAGCACTTGACTTCCGAATCGGAGGTCAAGGGTTCGAATCATGTTGAAGGCCGAGATTTTTAATTTCAGGATCTTTGGGCTCCTCTGAGTCCTGACATTAGCTGGGGAAACAGTTAAGGTCGTTGTGCTGGACACATGGCACCCTCGTTAACCGTGGGTCACAGAAACAGATAACCTTTACATCATCTGCCCTTTAGACTATATATTTTTATATATTATAGTTTCTTTTTTATAGAAATTGTTTATATGCTCAAGTTTTTATATAACTTTGAACAGGTTGCCTGAATCACCCAGGAAAACCAATGACTCAGCAGAGTTGAAGTCTCTGATTTAAATACAGGACTAAATTAATATATAATTTTCGAAACACGTAATTATCTGCTATATGTCTATAATTGATAAGATACAATTTAGCCATATTTATAACAAGCAGGCATATAATCAAGCATACAGCTTTTTACGTATTTCCTGAATACCAAATATCCCATTATTTACGATGTGTAAGTCAAAGCATTCATAGCAATATATTTTTTTTTTTAATTTTTTGCTTCTGTGCTATCAAACAAACAAGTAACACAGAGTTGGGTGGTCTCAAGGGGGAACTAAAAGTCCCTAAATTTAAATCCCAGCATTCACCGAGATTCGAACCCGGGATCTATTGAGAATGTAGATATTAAGTGTAGAAGGATTGCTAGTCACTTGAATTGTGACTATAGTAATATTTGGTAAGATAATCATTGCATTGAAAAACAATCTTAACATAAAAAAAATCATCACAAATTTGCCACTAGAAAAAAATTAAATCATCACATTTAGGATGCTCTTTCAATTTTTTTTTTGTCATGGAGAATGACTCCAGTCATTACACTAATTACATTTTTTTTTCATATCATTGCGCTACTAAAAAAAAAGTTCTGCAGCCTAGGTTTCTAAAATACTTTCTCGACCAATTCAACGGCTAGGAATTTCAAATTTAAGGAGAAATATTTATGTTCGAAGGTGTAATAAGAACTAAAGGAACACTGAAGAGTTACCTAAGACAAGGCGTTATTAAACTAGAACGACACATGAACTGACAAAAGAGACTTGGATAGTAGCACACTAAATCAATGTTGTGAACACATTCTCACGACTTTACACAAACTTAAACAAATACTATTTCACCACATTCACCCCGCCTAGAATTAAAATAGCAAGTATAGTAATATAGTAGGCCATAGCATAAATAAAAAGAGAATGCCAGTGAATTTAATACAATAGATCAATAAATAGTGTCGAAATATTAGTTTCTCTTGTAAACAATAATGAGGAGTGATACAAAGAAACCTAAAAACCAGTATCTGTAGTATGACTTATAAACAATTACTAATTTCTGTTTTAAGCAATAACAAATAGTGTAGTAAGTAAACATGTACGTAAGTAAGTGAAAAGCAAACTCTAGTATCAGTAGCAAGGGATAAACAATGCCAGTTTATGTAGTCAGTATAAGTAGTGCAATAGAGAAACAACTCTAGACTCTATAGTTTGGTCTGGTTATTTTCTCTCTTAAGTTGTAACGGGTTGACTATTATGCTCTACAGTTTGGGAGTCACTAATGAGTTCCTGAGCGTCAACTGGGGTATGATGGTTTTGTGTATTTTCAAGAGGAAGCGCTCGGAGATCCTCAGAGCCTTCCAGGGGTTCTTTCCTTTCTTGTATCACCGTAGGGGTGTTGACTGGTACTTCCATGTTTTGAGCTTCTGGAGGATATTCATTATCCTCACCCTGAGCGAAGAACGAAGGTTCACTTGTTGTTGTGGATGGGGAGGGGTTGAGAGCCAAGCGTCTTAGAAAGACCGTCTCCTCTTTACCGCTGGGCAACCGTACCACGGCATATTGGGGGTTACTCATCAGTAATTCGACTTCTTCCGTGAGAGGATCATACTTTGAAGATCTGTTCTCTCTTCTCAGCAACACTCGACCTGGGCTGGATAGCCAAGTAGGGATAGATATCCCGATGGAGGATTTCCGGTTGAACCGGAAAACTCTCTCATGTGGAGTTTCGTTTGTTGCCGTAGATAGTAATGATCTAATCGAGTATAGGGCCTGGTTCAAGACAAGTTCCCATCTTGAGATCGGGAGATCGAGGTCTTCAGTGCTAAAGTAACAGCGTTCCATAGAGTTTTGTTTAGTCGTTCAATTTGCCCGTTGCCTGAAGGATTAAAAGCGGTTGTTCTACTTGTAGCTATTCCCCTCTCGTGCAGAAAGGATTGCACCTCCTTCGACATAAAGGACGTACCTCTGTCGGAATGGACGTACTCTGGCATCCCAACTAAGGAAAACAGCTGATTTAAACACTTTATGACAGTAGATGAGGACATATCGGGACATGGGTAGGCAAATGGGAAGCGTGAGTACTCATCCACCATTGTTAATAAATATTTATTGTGAGTAGCAGATAGGAGTGGCCCCTTAAAATCGATGCTTACTCTCTGAAATGGTTGGGTAGCCTTGATGAGGGTGCCTGAAAACTGTTTGAAGAATCTAGGCTTCAGTTCAGCGCAAGTTTTACATTGATTTACCACTTTGCGGACGTCCTCGCAGGAAAAAGGTAAGTTCTTAGTCCGAACGAAATGGAGGAGTCTCGTGACCCCTGGGTGGCAGAGGTTGTTGTGTAACAGTTTGAGGTCTTCTCCAGTCATTGCTGACGCAAAGTGGTTTCTTGAAAAGGTATCCACTGCAGCGTTTTGTTTCCCGGGTGGAAACAACTAAACTCCAGTCGCCATCTTTGTATCTTTTCTTTTTTCATCTTGCCCTTGTTTTGCTGGTCAAACATAAAAGACACTGAGCGCTGATCTGTAAACAATGTGAAGGGTCTACTGATAAGGTAATGTTGCCATTTCCTCAGGGCTTCTACGATAGCGTATGCTTCCTTTTTAACTGCAGAGTGTCTGCGTTCACTATTAGTGAGTGTTCTTGAAAAGAAGGCGACAGGACGGCCGTCTTGATTAAGAGTGGCGGCGATCGCGATGTCACAGGAGGCATCTGTTTCGACTGTTAGTGGTCGATTATAATCTATCGTCGACACAACAGCGTTTTCAAGTTCATGTTTTAGCTGTTTTAAAGCTTCCTGTACTTGTTCAGGGAGAGGAAAGGTTTTGTTGTTCACCAATAAATGGATCTTGTTGGAGAAATTTGGGATCCATTGAGAATAATAGGACAGTAGTCCAATCACCCGCTTTTGTGATTTCATGTCTTGTGGTAGAGGTAGATTTCTCAACGCTTGAAATCTTTCGGGGTCTGGTCTTAATTGCCCTTGTGAGATTTCGTAGCCTAGGAGGCATACTTTATTAGTCGCAATAGCACTTTTATCGTCGTTGAAGGTGATACCGTACTTTTTAGCGGCGTTGAGAAATCTCTGTAGATTCTGGTCGTGGCTACTGGAGTCACGTCCGCAGATGGTAACGTTATCCACGTAAGCGAACGTATCCTGTAGCCCTTCCTCCTCAATTATTGTGTTGATCGTCCTTTGAAATGCAGCAACTCCGTTTGTCACTCCAAAAAGAATGCGGCAAAACTGATAAAGCTTTCCGCAAGCCTCGAACGCCGTGTACTGCTTTTCATCATCCCTGATAGGTATCTGGTGGTAAGCGCCATTGAGGTCAAATGTACTGTACATTGAGTATTTAGATATTTCCTGCACCAGTTCATCAACTTTTGGCACGGGGTACGCGTCGAGGTAAGTGAATCGATTGATGGTTTGACTATAGTCGATAACCATTCTCTTTTTGTGCCTTTCATTCGTTGTTACAATTATTTGAGCTCTCCACAAGGACGTGGAAGGCTTAATAATTTTGTGAGATAGAAGTCTCTTGATTTCAGTTTGAATGAATTTGGAGTCAGGCATAGAATATTTTCTAGATTTAGTGGCTATGGGGTGGCAGTTAGGAGCAAGATTAGCTAAGAGGTGAGGGGCTTCAACTCGTGCAGCTTCCAGCGTACAGACCTGAAGAGTGCTTCGATTTCCCTCAAATGGGATCATCAGTTTTTCGTGCTGGCTGATGAAATCTAGTCCTAAGATTACATCAGATACTAGTCCGTCTAGTAGTGAGAGCTTCACACTTTCGTATTGTTCGTCTTTGTACTTTATTTTGGCGAAAATATGTCCGTGAGTAGTGCGAGAAAGATGTGTAGAGGCCATGTAGATTCTGTTTCTGGACATTTCTAATTTCCATTTGTACCTTTTAGTAATTGAAGAAGATATATAGCTTTCACTGCTCCCCGTATCTACGAGAGCCTTCAATGGTACTCCATTGACCAGTATTGAAATTGTAGATTTAGTAAGGCCGGACGCTGGTGTCGATGCCCAGGAAGATCCAACGGTTGTAGTCCGTAACGTCTCATCATCTGCTTTCACTATGGCTGAGGTTATAGATTTGAGTGTCTGTCTGGTCGATCTACAGACTTTCTGGAAATGACCCCTCTTGCCGCACAAGTTGCATGTAGCGTCACGGGCTGGACATCTAAAGCGTTGATGTGGGCTGTTTCCACAAAAGAAGCATCTTTTACTAGTCGCCGCACTCACCTCGTGTTCTAATTTTGTTGTTGGAGAAAGGCTCTCCACGTCGGCGCTGGCTCCACATCGAGTTTCAGAGTAGATGTTATACGCCATGGCATGGATATGGGCATATTCAAGTTGTCTTGCCTCGTCATAGGCGCACTGTAGAGTTAGAGTAGATTTCTCTAAGAGTCGCAGCCTTATGCTGTTTGAAGCCAGTCCAGTAATGAAGGCGTCTCTTACGAAGATATCTCTGTGTTCTTCAGCGGTGACAGCTTTGAAGTCACAGCCTTTGGCCATACTTTTAAGCTTAAGTAGGAAGGAGTCAACGGTTCGTCCGTTCTATTGTCGACATAGAATTATCATGTGCCGTGCAAAAATTTCGCTTTTAGGTTTCACGTAGACATTTTGTAGAACTTTCATTGATTCTTCGAACGTTGTACACTCACTTATGTACAGAAATACGCTCAAAGAAACGTAGTTTTCAAGTAATTTCTTTTTGTCAATCTCGCAATGAGAGACTGAGGAGATGAAATTCTCAAATGTTCTGAGCCAGTGCAGCCACTTCTCGGCAGTCGATGGCGTGCTAGGCTCTATGTCTAGCTCTTTTGGCCTAAGTAGACGCTCCATTTGTATTACAATTTTTACTTACAGACTGAGAATAGTGTTGAACGAAAATCCAAATAAGATACACGAGACACATAGATCCATAGAATTGAACATTTCTAGTTTAATAAATTGTAATAAGAAATAAAGGAACACTGAAGAGTAACCTAAAACAAGGCGTTATTAAACTAGAACGACCCATGAACTGACGAAAGAGACTTGGATAGTAGCACACTAAATCAATGTTGTGAACACATTCTCACGACGTTACACAAACATAAACAAATACTAACTATTTCACCACAGAAGGAAAGTCCAAAGACAACACTCCCACCCCTAACCCCCCAAAAAGAAATGTAATTTTTTACTTTAAGTCAATTACATTGATTGGATGAGGATTTAATTATTAAAATATGAAAATGAGGATCAAACATCCAAAAAGAAACTTCTGCATCCGCCCATGTTTATATTCCATAAGTTAATGATTACATTATATTAATTTATATTAGAGATCCAAGAAGATTTGTTCAATAATATGATCACCTTTTTCAAGCTTTTCATTTGATATTTTCTCTTTATTGTGTATGCATATAAAGAAAAAAAAACGCAGACAATTTTAATGACGTAATCAGACAATTAAAAAAAACAGTCTCATTAGTTTGAAATTATTTTGTATGATGTCATACATTGAAATCGATGCAATTTTGGAAAAGAACAAAAATGGACGATTTATTCTGGTGATAGCCTACACGAGTCTATACAGAGACCAAGTCGTTTTTTATATTAGTAGCAAGGAGACAGAAATGAATTTGTAAAAGATTGTTTTATATCTATATATATGTATCTCTAGCACAAGTGTCGGAAATTAAAATTGGCCCGTAGGTTGAATTAGGGTGGGCATCACTGCCATAGACATGCGGTTTGCTGGAGCACAATGGACAGTGAGTTCCAAAACATTGGTTTTATGTACTAAAAAGCATGCAGACTTTTGAGGAGAAAACGATGTCCATCTAGTAGTGTTGAGCCCATAGGGGCCTAGAGCTCTTTGATGGATATATAGAGTGACAGGCTCACAAAAGTACCAGGTAATTTCTTTTTGTAGATGCTTATTTAGACTTAGATCCTCCCGTGTCGTTAGGCGCATTGGGCGGCAAGCTGTCTCTACAAAAATCTGTCACTGGCAATGTCTGAAGCCTCTTCCCACCTGATGTCCACTGTCCTGAGGTCCTCCACGAAAGTGCGGCGACAAGTTATACGAGAACGTCGCTGTTCGCGCTTTCCTCGTATTGGCCTGCATGACATCGAAACTCTTGGTATGCGTAGTTCATTTTGTCAGAGAAAATGTGTATGCGCCTCTCTGTCACAACCTCACTGAGTGCTATTGTAGATGCACTAATGACAAAAGTGTGGCCACCTTGAAGTTGACTCTTGTACTCCTTTATAGCCACAAAAAGCCGCAAAATGGCATCTCCTATAGTCTTGTCTAATTGAAAATCCACACACTCACAAACACTATTCAGGAGACTATTTGTAAGGATGTTAGAAATTTAAAAAAAAAAGGTTCGTGTATTACTCATTGTCTTTCCAAAGACAAAAAATTTTTGATTATAGAAAATTGCTGCATAATTTTGATCCGAACAGCCAAGCAATCAGTTGCGGCCTTAAAAAAAAAATGCCAAAAGAAGACAATAATAGGAAAGATCGATTAGTTCCATTAGTATTGAACCAGAGTAAAAACGTTCAGAAGGGGACGAGAACGGGAAGTAACTCTACTAGCACATAGTCACTCACACATTCACATAGCCCATGCAGCTGCATAGATATTTTTAAATATACTCCGCACCCCCCCCCCCCCTTTTAAAAAAAAACATTTAAAAAAAAAAACATCAAATTCAATTTTTTTTTAAACTAAAGAAAATACAATAGCATGACTCTTAATGATCTTTTTTGTTTTTGTTTCGTATTTCGTAAGTCAAGATTTTTTTAGCTTTTTAACATGCATGTCATGTGATTTTTTTTCAAATTTACGTTCCGAGTATTGAAGTTCTGAGTATTGAAGTTCTGAGTATCTATAAGTTCTGAGTATCTATAAGTTCTGAGTATCTATAAGTTCTGAGTATCTATAAGTTCTGAGTATCGAAGTTCTGAGTATCTATAAGTTCTGAGTATCTATAAGTTCTGAATATCGACGTTCTGAGTATCAAAGTTCTGAGTATCAAAGTTCTGAGTATAGACGTTCTGAGTATCGATGTTCTGAGTATCGAAGTTCTGAGTATCGAAGTTCTGAGTATCGAAGTTCTGAGTATCGAAGTTCTGATAATCTTTAATGACGACAACAGTAGAAGATGTTTGATAACAAAAAAAAATTATTGTACAATGACGTGATGGCTGCCTTGTCGTGTGATATGCGCTCTGAACTGTCTCGATAGTCCCGGGTTCGAATCTTACCCATCGCAATCACTCGCCGTCCATAGGGAGGTTTGGGCTAGAAAGTAATAATATGTAAATCTAAAGGAACATCCGAAACAAAGGAAAATGTACATCTATTGTTCATCCATCACGTTTTATTTTTTTGAATGTTTTGAACTAATACAAGGGTTCTCAACCTGTGAGTCGCGACCTTTTTGGGGGTCGATTGACCATTTTCCAGGAGTTGCCTAAGACCATCGAAAAATATGGGCTGTCTACTCTTCTATTGTCGTATGTGTTTGGGGTGGGGGGTCACGGCAGAGTGGGGGATTGTAAAAAGGGTCGCCGAGCTTAAAAGGTTGAGAACCGCTGAACTAATAGGAAGAGCTGTTTTATGATTGCGTGGTTGGGGGGGGGGGAGGACTGCTTAGTACGACCTTGGGTGACGTCATCAACGAGATCACATTTCTATCCGGAATTGGAGAAATTATTATTGGGGCTTATAGACGACTTTGACATTAATGAGCAAATAGCATAGTAAAAGAACGAATCGAAGAAAGGAAGTGAGGAATTGCAAAGAAATGACAGAAATGATCATTTGAATCTAAAAATAGAAAGAAGGGAGACAAGACGAAAGAAATGTAAGAAATGAATGAAAAATGAAAGGTAAGAAACGATAAAAGTCAAACAAAGTAGTAAAGGAAGTAAAACAAAAAGAAATACAGAAGGGAAAAGAGATGGACAAGAGAATGGAAGACAGAAAAGAAAAAAAAATTTAGGGAAGAAGAAAGAAGTTGAGAAAATGAAATAAAAAAGAAAGGAAGGAAGGAAGGAAAGAAATTTAGAAAGAATTAAAGACGAAAACCAAAATGAAACGGACGTACAAATAATGTGAGGGATGACAGGAAGAAACAAGCCGAGCAGGAAGAGACAAGCCGAACAGGAAGAGACAAGCCGAACAGGAAGAGACAAGCCGAACAGGAAGAAACAAGCCGAACAGAAAGAGTACAAGCCGAACAGGAAGAAACAAGCCGAACAGGAAGAAACAAGCCGAACAGGAAGAAACAAGCCGAACAGAAAGAGTACAAGCCGAACAGGAAGAAACAAGCCGAACAGGAAGAAACAAGCCGAAGAGGAAGAGACAAGCCGAACAGGAAGAAACAAGCCGAACAGAAAGAGTACAAGCCGAACAGGAAGAAACAAGCCGAACAGGAAGAAACAAGCCGAACAGGAAGAAACAAGCCGAACAGAAAGAGTACAAGCCGAACAGGAAGAAACAAGCCGAACAGGAAGAAACAAGCCGAAGAGGAAGAGACAAGCCGAACAGGAAGAAACAAGCCGAACAGAAAGAGTACAAGCCGAACAGGAAGAAACAAGCCGAAGAGGAAGAGACAAGCCGAACAGGAAGAAACAAGCCGAACAGAAAGAGTACAAGCCGAACAGGAAGAAACAAGCCGAACAGGAAGAAACAAGCCGAAGAGGAAGAGACAAGCCGAACAGGAAGAAACAAGCCGAACAGAAAGAGTACAAGCCGAACAGGAAGAAACAAGCCGAACAGGAAGAGACAAAATGAAGAAAGAAGGACGAAGAATAAACATAGAATGAACCAAAATAAAACCAAATAATGATGTAGGATAAAACTAAAAATTAGAATTATTACATTATTATTTACTTCTTTTTTTTTCTCCTTCCCCCCCCCCCCCCCCCCCCCCACTTATTTTTTTTAAAAATAGTATATTTGTTTGTAGACCGCACCAGCATGCATAATACGGATAAGGTGGTGGAGAATTATTGTTGTAACATTTGAAAAGCAATAGCTATGAGCATAATCGTTATTATTAATTCATATTAAGAAACATGTAGTAGCCTATGCAAGGTATTTTTTGCCATAGGCAAAATCAGCCACCGGGTATGGTAACTAGAAGACAAATGAAATATAACACAGTTGGAATAAAAAATTTTGATATAAAATAGGTAAGGATTAATCGCACTGACATATATTAAAACATACGTTCTGGTCGTTTATTCCCCTCCACCATCCACCATTTTATACACACCTTTCTTTTTTTTTTTTTTCACATTCATCTCAGCAGAAATCAGTGGACACGCAATTAACTATGTAGACTCCCGCATTCATGGTTCCGGTTGCCATGGTAACCGTTAGGTCATCTGATGAATTATTTACAAATCAAATATCCTTTAAAAAAAAATCGTCGAGGAAAGAACTTCATGCAAACATTCACATACAAACACACACACAAATGGACAGACGCACCAAACAAAAAGTTCCCGGGATGTAGATGTGGAGGGGGGGGGGGCGTGTTGTCTTTAATTGCAGTAGTACGATGTGCGCAGATCTGAGAAGCGGGAGAAACGGGTTCAAAGAGAATGACCTGGTGTCAAGGTCGAGGTCGTCTGGCAAAGCTCTTAGCTAATGAGCTGAAGGTCACGCACTCAAATCCTTACGCTTGCATGGAGTTATGTAACTAGATGTCTGCTAGTGTTGCATTTTTAATAGACTCAATCGGAAGCTTTTGAAAGTTGCTGCACAAATTGTAATCGCAAAGGTTTATTATTGTCAGTCTAGATCTATTACAAATTTAATCACATGACTGTACAAAACTAACTGATACAAAAACACTTAATATAAGCTTTTTTTTTAAAAAGTAATTTTAGCATCAAATTCACAGTACTAGACTTAACTCAAAGCTTGAGAGTTATTCACCCTGAAACAAGCGCGTCTACCTTATTTTAAAGATGGGCTAGCGGTATCAAACCTTTATCAACTTGCTACTGTCCAACTATCTCGTTTCCTACATTACTTTGTAGTGCAAAAAAAACAACAACATACTTTAAAAAAAACATTTATTTATATGAATCTAAACTTATTTGTACAATACCGAATCTATGCACATAAACATAATTAAACATATACGACAATATAAGGCGTTATATATATATATATATATATATATATATATATATATATATGTTTGTTTGTGTGTATATATATTACATATATATATTGTTAATTTAAGTTGTTGTTTTTTTCGTTTTCTGCGCCTGTCTTCAATAATGCCTTTTCTTTGAGTCTCAAATGTTCGTCCGCAGCCTTTGTGAGAACTATCCAACTGTCTCTCTTAGAGTGAGACCAATCGTTATATAAGGCCTGAACACTGACCTTCAACGTTACATTCTGTGGGCCAGCTTACACCAACTGTTCGTTGTCATTTTTAGAGCACTAAAAAAAAAAAATTTGTTTTTCAAAATATGTTATACCCTTAGTTTTTTATTTCAAAATAAACTCTACACTTTTTTTTTTAAAGACATGCTCATGTCTGCATCTGCGTTATTTTTTTTGACAATGTCTAGATGTGTCAAGATTTGACCTCCGTGACCTCCTTCCAATCGCGGTCTGAGTCGGATCATCACGTGCTGGAGAAATGTAAGGAATAATCTAAGAATTTCTGATTACCTCCCCTTGACTTGTTTTTCTTGACGGTGTTACAGAGAGTTGAGTTTGAGCTAGCAACAATCGCTAACAAAACAGCAGCAACAACAGAAACAACAGCAGCAACAACAACAGCAACAAAAGCAACAACAGCAACAACAAGAACAGCAACAACAACAACAAGTACAGCAACAACAACAACAAGAACAGCAACAACAACAACAAGTACAGCAACAACAACAACAAGAACAGCAACAACAACAACAACAACAAGAACAGCAACAACAGCAACAACAGGAACAGCAACAACAACAACAGCAACAACAACAGCAACAAAAACAGCAACAACAACAGCAACAACAACAACAACAAGAACAGCGGCATCAGCAACGGAAGCATTAATAGCAACAGCAGCAACAATAAGAAAAATAAAAACAACAGTAACACCAGAAACAACAGTAACATAACAACAACAGAAGCAGTAACAACAACAGAAGCAGTAACAACAACAGAAGCAGTAACAACAACAGAAGCAGTAACAACAACAGAAGCAGTAACAACAACAGAAGCAGTAACAACAACAACACAAGTAAAAACAACATCAGCAACAATACTATTAACAACAAAAAAAAACAATAACAGCAGCTGCAACATGAAGTGCACTTAGAGTTTAAATTTCCGTGCACTAAGGTTAGCGTTGAGTACATGGCGTGTTAACTTTGAGTGCAACATTTGAGTGCGTTATGTACTAACATTAAGTAAGTATACTTTGAGGGCACTGTTTGATTACTTAGGTGCAATTAGTCTTGACATTTGAGTACACTCATTAGTTTCGGCATTTAAGTGACCTAAGTATTAATATTCAATTAAAATAATTTGAAAATGTATCTGCAACATGTATTAGCTTTAAGGCGCGCTACGTTTCAAAAACATTAAATTGCACCAGATCAAATCTTGTGCAGAAGCAAAATTAGATCGACACATTAACTGGCAGCCATACATTTCAATCAAATCCTAGAATGACGTCATCGCTGATAAACTGATTTTCGGTTTCCTATTTCATAAGCCCGGATTTTTAAAAAAAATGCGGGGATTACTGAATGTAAATTGTGAGAGGAAAAATGCAATGTCGTCTGCCCATCGTAAATTATATCATGGTCTGGGAAGTACATAAGGGGCGATAAATCCACAAAGACTAATGCTTCAGCTTATGAATAAATGTAGCGATTTGAATTTTTAGATTTTTTTAGCGGCCCTCGAAAGGGAAAAGACGCTATTAGTTTTGTGTGGCCTGTCTGTCCGTCCGTCCATTTGTCCGTCCCGTTTAGAAACTAGAAGAGAAAATGAAAATCGGACATCATGATATTTTAGATCATTTAAGGTTCTTATCTTATCTTATATAATACAGACGTTACTTCAAAAAAGAAGATGATTACGTCCTACGCGTCATGCATATTAACCAATGACTTAAATTCTGCCAAGTCACTGGTTTTTCTGGCTAGCTCAGGCAACCCATTCCATGCTCTAATAGCACTAGGGAAGAAGGAGTATTTGTACAAATTTGTCCTAGCATATGGGACGAGGAATGTGCCTTTATTTTTGTGTCTTTCAGAGTATTTTATTAAATTTTGTTTTTGTATTTGAAGATTATGGTTCAGTGTTTTATGTATAATTGCTACTTTACTTTTGAGTCTTCTGTCCTGAAGGCTTTCTAAATTTAGTGATTTTACTAATGGTGTTACCCTAGTCGAATGTGAATATTCGTTTGTTATGAATCTCACTGCTCTATTTTGTGTTTGTTCCAGTTTCTTAATGTTTTCTTGAGTTGAGGGGTCCCACACGGTGGATGCATATTCTATTATTGGCCTAACCAAGGTTAAATAACATTTTAGTTTTATGTTCTTATTTGATTTATAAAAATTTCTTTTAATAAACCCTAATGCTTTGTTGGATTTTTTTATAGTTTCATCAATATGTGGATTCCATGACAGTTTTTCATTTATTAAAACACCTAGGTATTTTGAGTTTTTAGTCTGTGTTACTGGTTTGCCATGAATAAGATAAGTGGAATTAATTTGTTATAGTTTTTTTGTTACTCTTAACAACTGACATTTTTCTGGGTGGAAAGACATGCTCCAATTTGATTCCCATTTCTGTAATTCATCTAATTCTCTTTGTAAAATATCTGTGTCTTGTTTTGTTTTTATTGTTCTATATATTATGCAATCGTCTGCAAATAATCTGACTTTTGTTCCTGAACTAATGCAATTTGGTAAATCATTTATGTAAATTAAAAATAGTAGTGGACCCAAGACTGTTCCTTGAGGTACACCTGAGTTTACTGTTGTTGGTGTTGATTTAGAGCCATTTATTATTACAGTTTGTTCTCTCCCTATCAGAAAATCTTTAACCCACTGATGCAGTGGACCATTAATGCCGAAATATTTTAATTTTTTAAGCAAACTATGGTGGTGAACTTTGTCAAAAGCCTTGGAAAAATCTAGTAAGATAGCATCTATTTGTTCACTATTATCTAAACCTTTTGAAAAATCATCAATTAGTCCTATTAGTTGTGTTTCACATGATCTATATTTCCTAAAGCCATGTTGGTATGGGGTGAGGACATTATGTTTGTCTAAGTGGTTTATGATATTGCTACATATTATGTGTTCTAGTATTTTACATGTGATGCTGGTAAGTGATACTGGTCTGTAGTTTCCTGGATCAGATTTTTCTCCTTTTTTAAATAGGGGGGTGACATTAGCTTCTTTCCAGTCCTTTGGTACTCTGCCCTGGTTAAGCGATGCCTGAAAGAGTATTTTGAACACTGGGGCTAGCTCATTGCTTAGTTCTTTGAGTAATCTAGCTGGAATACCATCAGGTCCAGACGCTTTATTTGGTTTGGTGTTGGCTAATAGTTTTTGAATTCCATTTTCTTGTACTACTAAATCTTCTATGTTGTCTACTTGGTTCAAATTAAGAAAATGTGTCTTTGTCTCCTGGGGCTGAGAATGCTGATGCAAAGTATTTGTTTAGGATGTTTGCTTTAGTTTCATTATCATTATGTATTATGTTATGTTCATCTTTTAATGGCGCTATGCCTGTTGTTTCCATTTTCTTAGACTTAATGTATGACCATAGGTTTTTGTTGTTATCTTTAGATATTACATTGTTTATGTATTCACTCTGCAGCTGTCTGCTTACTTTTTGGGTTAGGTGTTTAATTTTTATATACTTTTGTAAACTCTTTCTGCCTTGGTTTCTTTAAATTTTCTATATAGGTTTTCCTTCTGTTTACAAAGCTTCTTTAATCTATTATTAAACCAGCATTTATTTATTTTGTTTGATGTGTATTTAGTTGGTATATGATTTTCAATAATGCTTTTAAGATGGTTTTTAATGAAATTCCAGAGGTCATCGACTGGTTGGTTAATGTCTTTTTCTAATAAGAATGTTTGTTGAAAGTTTAATGCAGCTTGGTGTAGTTGTGTTAGGTTACATTTATTCCAGAGTAAGATTTTTCTTTTGGGTTTTGTATTGGCTACTGCTTTTATCTGACTGTGTATTTTTATGATCTCATGGTCTGATAGACCAGGGATAATATCATAATCAACTACTAATCCAGGTCTGTTGGTTAAGAAGAGATCTAATGTGTTGTTTAATCTAGTTGGCTTTTTAATGATTTGATCTAAACTTAGGTTGTGTAAAGTTTCTATGAAAAGCTCATTTATGTCCTTAAGGTTTTGGTGTTTATCTATGGTTATTGTTTTCCAATTTATATCAGGTAGGTTGAAGTTACCCATAATCCAAAAAACTGCATTTTTATTTGTCTCTTTAAGTGTAGTAATCTGATTACATAGTTCCTGCATGTATTCTAAACTAGAATTTGGTGGTCTGTAAATGCTGCCTATTATAAGGGATGTTGAGGTGGTATTAATTTTACAAAATGTAGATTCTATGTTTTTTGAGTTAGGTAAGGTAATTTCTTCTGCTATAAGAGTGTTTTTTATTGCTAAAAGAACTCCTTCATGATTATCAGCCCTATCTTTTCTAAAAATTTCATAATTACTATTGAAAAGTTCTGCATTATAAATTTCAGTATGTAGCCAAGTTTCTGTTCCTGCAATTATGTCTGGTTTCTCACATTCTAATAAAATTTCTAAGTCTGCTGTTTTGTTCCTAATGCTTTGAAAATTTATTACTAAGGTTTTAAGGTATTTTGGTATTACTTCTTTAGGAGGTTTGTTTAGTGAGGCTGTTGTATTAATTTTAGTAGATTTAGGTTTAACAGGAGTGGATCTGGCTAGTGGTTGGTGAGTTGGTTTTGGGATGGTGTTTAGGATGTTGAATGGGTTAGAAGTGTCCGCATCAAAGGAATCAAACAGTCCTGATGCAACGGCTACTTTTTTCTTTTCTGAAAGCGAAAAATCTAATTTTTAAAATCGTCTATGCAAGCAGTTTAAAAAAAAAAATAAAAAAAATACCACTTTTACATCTATTCATTATTAATAGTAACAAACACAGAATGCTTTTAAGCAGGGAAGGGAATATCATTCACCATACATGTCACGTTTATGCAAATGGTTTTACATTTCTTTTTCAAAAAAAATTGTTATAGACATTTGTATTGCTAAGTTATAAGTCAATTCTGTTTACTACTACATTTACTGTCATGGAATCCACATAGTGATGAAACTATAAAAAAAATCCAACAAAGCATTAGGGTTTATTAAAAGAAATTTCTATAAATCAAATAAGAACATAAAACTAAAATGTTATTTAACCTTGGTTAGGCCAATAATAGAATATGCATCCTCCGTTTGGGACCCCTCAACTCAAGAAAACATTAAGAAACTGGAACAGACACAAAATAGAGCAGTGAGATTCATAACAAATGACTAGAGTAACACCTATAGTAAAATCACTAAATTTAGAAAGCCTTCAGGACAGAAGACTCAAAAGTAAAGTAGCAATTATACATAAAACACTGAACCATAATCTTCAAATACAAAAACAAAATTTAATAAAATACTCTGAAAGACGCAAAGATAAAGGCCCATTCCTCGTCCCATATGCTAGGACAAATTTGTACAAATACTCCTTCTTCCCTAGTGCTATTAGAGCATGGAATGGGTTGCCTGAGCTAGCTAGAAAAACCAGTGACTTGGCAGAATTTAAGTCATTGGTTAATATGCATGACTAAATGCATGACGCGTAGGACGTAATCATCTTCTTTTTTGAAGTAACGTCTGTATTATATAAGATAAGATAAGATTTACATACAAAAAAATATTTACTATTTTTTTAAAGAGAAAAAATCTATTTGGCATGCATATAAGTTGATCAGAATTTAAAACAACAATTAATAAGTAGTTTTTCATATTATCGCATTAACTTTAGCATTGCAAAATAATTACTGTACACTTAACCAAAGGAAAATCATTTTTTTTTAAGGAAATGTTTTTTTTCTTGAGGATTTGAATTAGATCAATTAGATATTTATTATAAGACATCAGTTAGGCCAGGTTCACATTTAACTTCACTTTCATCTATCCTTTGGTCTGCTGGACTGCTGGGGCACCACACAAGATCTGTAAACCCTTTTTCTCCATTTTTCTCTGTCATTTGTCTTTGACAGAATTTCATTCTGATGTCCTTTCTGAAAATATTGAAACCTGCCTTTTTACCTGCCTGGGTGGACCACTTCGGGGGCCGATTTTGAGTTTGTGTCTCCACACAAACTGTCTTTGTAACTTTGTTTATAATAGATTGAGTATAATTTACATTTTATGTGGGGAGAAGAAGGTTTTAGGCGTCCAGCAAAAACAACTCAGCTCAACTCGGGATTAAAACTTATCTTGATAGGTGACCAAGAGGCTACTGCCCAGTCAGCCCACATACACCACTTCGCCAAATATCCCTTGCGCTGACTGTGCGATACGAGAAATATGTTATATTTAAAAACATAAAAAGAATAAAAACTTGAAAATGGAACCTCATCTTATATCCAATTGAACAGAGAATAGCTTTTTGGATATGTCAATGTATGCTTATATATCCCGCAACCTTGACCTCACTATCTTGACTGAAATGAAAGTTGCCAATAATGCCAGGTATTAATGGGATAGTTTGTTGGGTTGTAGCCTCAAGCAGCTAGTCCATCTAGCCATTGCAATAGTATTAATTTACTTTAATCTAAAATTTCATGCTTTTATCTATCGCAATGTGCTATGATCCTATCACTTATCAGGACCAATTGGGAAAATGGGGTAGAGGGGGAAGGGGGTATCTATGTGAATGTTACCGTGATCGCTTTCTAAATAAATTTTTTAAAAAACTTGTTCACTCAGGGCTTAAGATTCCTCAAGGGAACTAATTCAGCTTATACCGCCACATCTGTCAAGTACGATTTTTTCCCTTGTTCAATACCAAACAAAATAATTAATTATCAATAATTAATTAACTAATTGTTTATATTTTTTAAATTGATTCTTGTTTTGTCAGGTACAAGAAATAATAGTGCAAATTATCAACGTGATCCGAGACAGGGTGTAGGAAAAATAACATGTACAACTTTTTTAAACATACAGACAGACACAGTGAGTTCATATAAGATTTGTAATGAAATTTTATCATGTTTTATTAGTTGAAGTATAGTGTGTGTGTTCTCTAGTTTCTGCTTCGAACATTAAGTCATTCTATTTTGAAAAGAGAAGTTCTGCCAGTACCACTCATATTGTCTACTATCCGTCTTGTAACAGGATACATCAATTTTCTAATCCTAACCGCAAATCAGTATATCAATATATATTGAAAACGTCGTGGTTGACAAAACCATGAGCTAAAATATTAAATTATAGAGAACAAAGTTTTACAAAACGTTTTCCTTAATGGGACAATTTTCCCATTTTGAGTATTTAGCGGAACACTTTGTTTCTGTTTTTTTTAAAGGGATTAAATCACATAATGGCCTACTCGATAATTTTTCCAGTAGTCCGCGGAACACAGTTTGGGAAACACTGATTTAGAAGAAAAGTTTCTGAGCGTGAAGACTTTGCGAGGACATTTCACACTAGATACAGTCAAACTTATTTGCAAGAATCTCAAGACGTGGCATTCCTAGTTCTGCTCCTGAGCGACGTGCTCCAAGTTCAAGGCTACGTCTTCGACTAATGGCAATTCTCTAATATGGTTTAGAACAAAAAAGTTTGAAGCTATTATGGGGAACTCTTGCCTGTTTGTAACCTCAGCAGTTTATTGACATCTGAGGATGTTGTCGTCTGGTTCTAGTTTTGGCTTGATTAAGTCAAATTATTTTTTTTTTAAATCTGGCCAGCGTTCTGGTCTGGTCTCTTTTTTAATTCTTGTCTTTAGAACCAAAAAAATAAATCACTGTTATGGACTTAGCGCCTTATTTGATGTGATTATTATTGAATGCATTCTGACTCTAATACTATCATCAATATATCAACATTAAATCAATAATCAAGTTTTTTTGAGACTATAAAGAAAGCAACCGCTGAAGATGTGTATACTGATATCGACAATCTATAGCAGCGGTTCTCAACCTTTTAAGCTCGGCGACCCTTTTTACAGCCCCCCCCCCCCACTCTGCCGCGACCCCCCCCCCCGACACACACATACAGCAATAGAAGAGTAGGCAATAATAATCCATATTTTCGATGGCCTTAAGCGACCCCTGTCAAATGGTCAATCGACCCCCAAGGGGGTCGCGAACAACAACTTCAGAACCCCTGCTCTATAGAGACCAAGTCTTTGTCTTCATTTAATTGTGTAACTTGTATAGGTCTACAGCTAGGTGTGCATAGCAATGTAAAACTGAATTCATCCGTAATCTTTTGTCACGAAGACAAGCCTTTCTTATTGTCAAATTAAAGGACTTACGTATTTAAGAATTTGTATAAGAATAGATTAAATAGCAAGAGGATTATAACCACAAGTGTACGGGGTCTCCAACTATGCGTTAAATTACTTTTTAACAGACACATGGATATCGCTTCGAAAAAAAAATTGAATGGATTTCATCAGTGCTATCGCGTATTTCAAAGTAGAGGTGTTTAAGTGATTAGCACAAAGCTCAAATAAATTTTAAACATCTATAAGATGTGAGTTCAAGACTGAGTTTAATGTTGAGCTGAAAGTTGAATTTTGAACTTAACTCAGCTTTAAATTTAGAGCTGAGCTTAGAGCTGAGCTTAGAGCTGAGCTTAGAGCTGAGTTTAAATCGAAATTTAAAGCTGATATAAAAGTTGAATTTAGAGTTTATTCTGAGTTTTAACCTGAGCAACTTCTATGATTCTTTCAAATTTCGAGATGAACGTCGTGAGGTTTGCGCTTCAGGCTATCATCAAGTTGGTCCCAAGTTTGAATCCTACCCGCTTCCACCCGCTTTCGTCCCGCAGATTGATCTACCATGTAATATTCTTTATTTCTAAGGAAACGTCCGAAACACATAGAAGCAAACACATTTCCGGACAGTCTGGTAGCCTGATTGATTCCTTTAGACACGCATCAAGAATTCTTTGGAAACGCAATGAACTCCAAAACCTTTGCTAAAGTATGGACATTCAGTAATATTTTGGAGTCACTTCCGGTCATTTACAATACACCGAATGAAAATTGTCCTTATATGAAGATTAAGCGACGCTTCATTTCAGTTCTCGTTCAAAATGCGTGAGCTGAAAAATAAAAGCATATAATTGAAATCATGCGTATTATTTTTTTGTTTTTCCTTTTAAATAGACCCCATTTTTTCCTGCTGGATCGCTAATTTGACGTTTGGAAATGTAGCGTGCACATAATTTTGTCTCCCTTGGCGACATTTTTTTTCTCCAAAGAACAAGGGGAATGTAACTCTGTGAAAGAAAGCGAAAGGAAGAACACTATTCACGACTGGCTTCACTGACGTATATATATTCTTGCTGGAGTGGAATGTTTGCACAAGCCCTGGGGGGCGTGGTGCGCGAGAATCACTTGCTCTCTGGGAGTCATCATTAGTTTTTTTTTTTGTTTTTTTGTGGAAATCGGTCGTTGAAATAGAAATGATGTTGTGGAAAACAAGGATGTGAGAGAGAGAGAGAGAGAGAGAAGAGAGAGACTAAAGCTTGGAGTTGGGACAGTACAGGGGGGTTGGAAAAGTTCTCATGGTTGCTACGGAAAGTGCACTCAGTAGATATTTTCGCATTGTGTTTTCGAGAGTGGATGTTGAGTTTATGTGTGTTTTCAAGAGTGGATGTTGTATGTGTGTGTGTTTTTAAGAAAGGATGTTGTATGTGTGTGTGTTTTCAATAGTGGATGTTGTATGTGTGTGTGTTTTTCAAGAGTGGATGTTGTGTCTGTGTGTGTTTGCAAGTGTACGTCTGTTTTTTAATTTATGTTTTTGTGTATTTTTTAATATGCGTGTTCCTCATTGGCATAGAGGTAGGTAGCTGGCAGCAGATGGCCTCTGAAAGAGACAGAGAGGTCTCACAAAGGCATCCAGACACACATTTGAGACCCAAAGAAAAGCCCTTATTGAAGACAGCGCCGAAGACGGAAAGTAAACTTAAATAGACCGCCTGTATTCAACGGCTCTGTCTGCACTACATGTGGAAAAATATGCAGGTCGCAACTGGGTTCGTATAGTCTTGTGACACACTGCACTCATCCTTAATCTTCGGAATCGAATTCATTGCCATTAATGAGTGTGTGTGTTTTCATGTTTATGTGTTTGAAGCAAGTGTATGTGTTTTTTTTGTGTCACCATGAATGTGTGTTGCTATGATAATATGAAATATCCACTAATCCACCTATGACTAAGAATATGTACATAGGCCTATATATAGATGTCCAGAAAGACAGAAAAAGAGAGAGAGGGAGAGAGATGAGGAGAGGGAGAGAGGGAGAGAGACAGACTACCTTGAACACATTAGATTTGATAACCGATGTAGTAGGCAGTTAAAATAACAATAAATCTTAACATCAGCACTTCGGGTACCTTTTGCATGTTATCTTTCTGCGCGGAAAGCGCTTGGCTTCTGAAAGGGGGTGACGGGTTCGAATCCTGGTGAAGACCGGGATTTTTAAATTTTGGGATCCTTAGGCGCCTTTGAGTTCACCAAGCTCTAATGGGTGCCTGACATTAGTTGGGGAAAAAGTAAAGGCGGTTGGTCGTTGTGCTGGCCACATGACACCTTCGTTAACCGTGGGCCACAGACACAGATGACCTTTACATCATCTGTTTCATAAATCGCAAGGTCTGAAAAGGGGGAACCTTTTCTGAAAAAGTATTTTGAACGAAGTGGCAAAAAAAAAAAAAACATGGGGGGGGGGATTTAATTACGATCAACCAGCCCAATATGGAGAAATAATGATGAATGGTGATTAAATGAATCAGCCAATTAGGGCTATCGCGTTTATAACGATAAACTGAAGAGAAAAAAAAAGTGCCTATACCCACAGAATAGTATGCCCAACAAAACGTTTTACAAACTAGAACATTTGGACTTTTGAGGATGACGCATCCAGAAAGACCATTATGAAGATAGATGATGCAGGGTTATTTCGTTTGGCAGCTCAAGGCAGTTCAATGTGTCCCGTTACTCCAATAACGTAATTGAAGCTTCCAAAATATCGCCCCGAGGCTGTTGCCTACTCGACTCTGATGTGATTACTAACGCTTTAGCTCGGCCATATCTTATGGAAGATCCGAATCCTGCGCAGTAATCGATTCCAGAGATTACCTTACAATTCTATTGTCTAATCTATCTATCTATCTATCTATCTATCTATCTATCTATCTATCTATCCATCTATCCATCTATCTATCTATCTATCTATCTATCTATCTATTTATTTATTTTCTCTATTTCTCTCTCTCACACACACGCGGAGAACATATATCATATATAAATATATGTGTGTGTGTATATGTATATGTACGTGTGTGTGTGTGTTTCTTTGTCAACCAAAAGTGTTTCTGTTGACAGTATTCTTCATGTAGACATTTAAGTGCCCGGTCAACTGTATTACCTTTAATGGCTATCGAAACAAGTTTTATTTATGTAAGAGCCAACGTGTATATTTTGGATAAACCTCAGCGATGCGATTGGTATAGCTTAATCTTCAATATTTTGATATCATTTATTGACACAGATTCAATGTGTGTGTGTGTTATTTGGTGGATACTCTTTGCACTTTCATATAATCAAACGATTTATTGATCAAGACTTATGTCATTTACGTGTAAACAATGTGATGTGTGAATTGCGAGGCATTAACATATGCCAGAGTACAGTGGGAGATTCAAAGAAGGGTGCGCTTTGTTTAAAACTGTGCGTTACTGGCCTTTCACTTAATGATGCAAAAAAAAAGGGGGGGGGGGGGCTATAGTTCGTACTTAAGAATGAGGGCTTTTAACTGGAGGATTACTAAAATTATGCGATGTCATTGTAATGCTGGCTTAATATAATATAATTATAATTATTATTGTTATTAATTCTAAAAAGATTCAGGTAAATTTATCTGGAACGACGTCAGGGTTTTGCGCTGTTTGGAATTCAGGGACCCAAGCAGTGTTTGGTACGTACTTGGCCACTTGACACCCTCGTTAACTGTAGACCTCTGAAACAGATGACCTTTATATCGTCTGCCCTAAGGACAACAACGCGTCCACAACGTCTATAAGGGGAACATTACCTAGAATCTATAGTGACGCCGCGAGACAGACTGCAAAAGTTATATCCGTAATTTGTATTTCTCATGCATTAAAATTTTTATTACTGTAGGGATTTTTTATATGCATTTCTGAAAAAATTGATTCTGTTGCAATGGATTCTATGTATAATATGCATTTTAAAAAACAAAAGAATAATTAGAAATTAATTTACACGTATATTTACAGAAACAAAATTAAATAAGCATATTAAAATTGTTTTATTATTAACAAAATACAGCCATTGTTTACAGAAAGAAGATATTCCCATAATACATTTGTTTTACTCAAGTTAACTTCCTTTGTTAAAAAAAACCCCCCATCTTTTATAAATGTTAACAGCAGACAGAAAAAAAATCAAACAGTGTCTATATAAACGTGTTAACTAGAAATGAACAAGAAGGAACTCGCTACTGAGACTAAAGTCAAGGTCCTCACTTTTTCAATAAGTGTAGAAATGCTCACCCATCTTAGACCAGGGTGCAATAGATTTTCCACACGTGTTAAATTGGAAGCATAACCACAAACCAAAAAAAAATTTTTTTTTAAATATTTTCATTATTTATTATAGGCCGAAATTTGAGGAGTCGGAAAACAGAGCATAACGGATCGGACATGGCCCCGTGGACCATAGTTTGGGGCATCATCACTTTAGAGTGCTGTCAGACGAAAGGATGTTGATAACTGACCTAGTCAACATCTTCAAGGAATTTCAGACTTTCACAGAATAAAAGAGCGGTACTGAAGTTGACATAAGAAAATCACTCACCAGACTTTAGCTCTTTCTCTCCGTCATTCTTTAACACGTTCTGATAGAATTAATATTAGTATCGTCAGTTGGGAGAGAAAGAGTTAACGGGACTAAACTACATTTTATTTTCCTTCAAGAAAACGTTTGCGACTGCTTCCGATTAAGGAACTTCGAATCCCAACTAGAGCTGAATTGTGTTTGCTCACCTCCTATAGGCAGCACGGAAACCTTCTTCTAGATAACCATTTCCGATATGTTCACAAAAAAAGATTGGCCAGAGCTCGCGAAATGCTCGCGCTATTCAAAAACATTTTTAAAAAAACATCCGACCCGAGAACGTAGAGTTTCGATCTAACGATGTGTAAATAGATCGATACTATTGAACAGCTTTGTCAGTATCGTCACCAAGGCCTCGGTTTTGTTCATAGCTCATAACTTTGTTATAGCTCCACTGTAGTAGCCCTGCAGCAAGAAGAAAAGTTGATAGGGAATTGATATGCATATGGCCTTGACCCTATTTTCACAATAACAATGCTTGCACTATGTACCTGTTTATATAAATGCATGTCTGAGTGGAGATGTAGCTTGAAAGAATAAAAGACTGGAAAGGGAGAGCAACAATGGAAAATTAGGGGGGGGGAAGGGGAAATAAAAACAAGATTAATGAATGCAAGTGTTGAGGAGTAATCGAACTTGCATCTCAATTAAAAGGCAAAATTGTTGTGCAGGAGAATGTGAATGTGAAAATAAAAGGGTTAGCTCATGCTTCTGTTCTGACAATAAAATAGACAAAAAGAGTGTTTGTGACAAGCTGAAACCAGTAAGATATTACAGCTTTGTAAATCAATTCCACCTTCTAGAACTGATGATGATATGTACGCATAACTATCTACGTCGCCCAACCACGCGGTCCATTACGTACGCAAGACGACTCTCAAACTCTCAATAAAAAAGTCATGGAAAGATAACTCTTTTATTTATGCAAGTTGGACTAGAGTTACCCCACGTAACTTTCCCGGCGACAGAGAGCGTGGCTCAGAAAAAAAAAAGAGGGTGGGGGAGAACAAGTAATCTTCTCTTCTCTACGTCACCCAACCATTCGGGTGACCACGCACGCACGCCGACTCTCTAACACTCTTGGTTTGCTAATGAGTCTCTCATTGCTGCCGTCTTTGTTGTCTGTCACCGTACGCTTCTCTGGCCCGCCTTCTTCCCTTTGCTAACGGGTCTGTCTCATTGCTCCTGTCTTCGTGACTGTGTCTTTCAGTAAGTGTTCACCAGTCACTAAATAGCGGCGTATGCTACGCCGCGGGTCTACTCGTTCTTTAAAGGAATCTTTCCAGTCAGCTATACACAATCAAGTTCTTCTATTTAAAGTCTAGCTCATAATTCCTACTTTCGACGATGCGCTTGAAGTTCATGTACGTCTATTTATTTGTTCAACTTTTTACTGATTAAAAATAAATGTTTGAGTTGAGTGCTTGAATTCCCGCTGAAGTCGTTCTCAACATAAAATGACGTATGCCAAATTCAACTTTCTACAGTGCTCATATCAACTTATTATCTCTGTCTGATAAAAAGTTAGGACACGTTATTTCTCCCACTAAACCTCAGACGACGACCTATGAAGGGGACTGATTATTCAGCTTATATCACCACTTCAGTCAAGTACAATTTCTTTCCTTTGCTCGAGATACCAAACAATATAATTAATTACCGATTGTTATTTTATTATTAACTAGCCTGACATTACCCGCGGCCTGCGGGTCTAAAATTGTGTTTACTAATCTAGTGGATTGGATTTAGATGTATGTTAAACTTAGCTAATTATCCTTTCAAGTTTTTTCTCTTTTGCTACGAAAATAAAATTAGGTTTGCGAAAATGTGTTTACCCGAAGCTGATACATTCATACCTATTAAAAAAGAAAAGAGCGATAGCTTTGTTAAATGAATGAGATTATAAAGTGAACAATTAAACGAAATAATTTGTAGTACGCGATTCATGAATGAATATAGATCTAGGCCTATCTCAACTCGGCTTCGCAGCTTTCGTAAACGAATGTAGTCTCTTAAAAATGCTTTAGAAAACCAAAAATTTAATGTTTATTTGATCAAAATATGAAATGAATGGACTATAATTAGTATGTTCATGTGTTAAAGTATAAAACTATTAGTGCGAAGAGAAGTTTTATCATCTTAGAGTTGAATTAGAGTTTTAGTTTTAGTTTTTTTGTGTAGAACTCCAAGGGTCCCGCAGATCAAAGGATAGGTGAAATGTAAAGTTAGATGTGAACCTGGCCTAACTAGTTTCCCTTTCAGACCTTGTGGTCTATAGGGCAGATGATGTAAAGTTCATCTGTTTTTGTGGCCTATGGTTAACGAGGGTGTCATGTGGCCAGCACAACGACCAACCGCCTTTACTTTTCCCCAACTAATGTCAGGTACCCATTAGAGCTGGGTAGACTCAGAAGTTGAAAATCCCAGTCTTCACCAGGATTCGAACCCGGGACCCTCGGTTCGGAATAAATGATGTAATTGTTTTGAAAAGGCTAATCTCATATTAGAGTCCTCGGAAAAAAAAAAAAGAATTTTCGCTATTTAGAAAAATGTTTACGAAAATAATATTTATAAGATTACTATTCGTTTTAAATTAGGTTTAATTTATAATGCATACTAATTAGCTTTTTCTCTTTAAAAAACTGCTTGCATAACTAATTTTAAAAATTAGAATTTTCGAATTCAGGAAAAAAAAAAGTAGCCGTTGCATCAGAACTTTGAATGGTCTAAAATATTGTGAAGTCGGATTTTCAATATCTTTTCTATTTTACGAGATCTAAACGGGACAGACGGACAGACGGACAGACATTTCACACAAAACTAATAGCGTCTTTTCCCCTTTCGGGGGCTGATAATAAAATCAATGGATCATCTTTTGTATTTTCATGTGTCAAAGTAAAAAAATATCTGCGTAAAGTGTATTTCTTAAAATTAGATCTAGGTCTAAATTCTTTCGATCTTTTCTCATGTAAACATTGTTAACCATGGCCTAGATCCATAAATACTATAGCTTTAATAGAGTCGCACAACTTTTTTTTTTTGAGGGTCTTAAGTTTGTTTTAGGGCTATAATACATACACTACGGTCTAAGTTGGTGCCCAAGGAACATTCCTGCCAAGTTTTATCAAGATTGGTCAAGCGGTTTTGATTTCTATAAGTCTCACACATTACATACATCACATACCTCGCGCGTCTCACACACACCGCACACACACATCACACACACACCGCACACACACATCACACACACACCACAAACCACACAACACACAGAACGCACGCACACACACACATACATACATACATACGCCTTACTTTATACTTTATAGTATAGATGATGTTGTTTTTTTTATTGTTTCTTGCGTTGTCAGGTAAAAGAAATAATTGTTCGAAAATTTTTGCTTGATACGACATTGAATATGGGGGAAATAACGTGCACAAACTTTTTACTAGACAGACAGAGTTGATATAAGCTTTGTATAAAGAGGCGCGAAGATGTTTGCAAAAATAAATATAGATGCAACAACATGAGGATCCTAGCCATAGAATCAAGATGGTACAGAAGAGTTCTAGCCATCAGCGTATAAATGAGGCAAATCAAAATAGGATCACAATGGCAATCATGCTCCACGATGACACTCTGATCATCTTCAAACAGCGCAGGCAAGTACGGACATGTCACGAGATTCTTTGGGCTTGCTAAGACAGTTCTACAGGGAACTGTAACAGGGAAAAGAATGAGCCGCAGACAAAAGAAGCGATGTGAAGACAATGTCAAGGAATGGACAAGCCTGTCCATCGAATTTCTAACCTTGATATATATATCTAAGATTAGCACATTTATCAATTCCAATTAACCCGAACTACAACGGTTCGAAAGACCAAGAGGCAGGTAAAGGTAATTGTCCGTCGTTCGTCTTTGTGTCTCAAATGTGTGTCTCGCGAACTTCATGAGAGCACTTCAGATGTATTTTTCAAAGACCACCTGTTGTCATCTATTTTCCTCTAGTGAGAACGTAACGGCCATGCTCATTAATTACGAAATTAGTATTAATTTTTAATTATATATATACAATATATAAGCTTTCAGATTCTAATATAATTGCATAAGACTTAAAGGAGAAAAATACCAATTCAATCGCGGATTAATTCTATTTTGAATTACGAAAATTTCTTTTAAATTTCCTAGTTTAGAAAATAATAAACAATGTTATAAAAAGTACAAATATACATTAGAAATAATTAGTAAATGACGTGTACATATTTTTTACCAGACAGACAGACAGACAGACTGAGTGAGTTGGTATACTTGTAAAAAGAAAAAATGAAGAAGAAAACAATAGGTATTGTGTGTAGACCAGAAAAAGAACTAAAATAATTATGGTAAATAATTCAATAACGAGACAACTATTTGTACCGCAAAAAAGTAAACATAAGATTCCCAGTTTCTGACCCACAGCATGTAAAAGTGTTTACATCCCAATTACAGACATGAAATATTTTTGACAGCTGTATCAGGCAAATCGTGGCAACGGCCTCAATGTAGCTAAAGCCCATTACCTTCCCATCTCCGCCACTGGAAAGGTGAGAGGAAAAAGGAGAGAGAGGTGATTAATATTCCGATGACCTTGACTCAGTCCTAAAATAAATGCTTCCAATATCGACCTGTTTTTCTTTTATATATGCACTTGTATGTGGTACCTAGGGTGGGGGTGGGCCGGTGGTCAGGATAGAGAGATCGCAGCAGAAGTGAGGAAACAGTTAAGGGGAAGTAAAAAAAAAATGAAATCCTAGTGTTGGGAAGTTGTCAAACTTGATCTTCAAAGAAATCGTGGTTACAATGATCGGTGTCTTAGATGAGATTGTGCATCTTATCTGTCAACAGTAAAAAGGATTTAAGTTACTAGATGTCGTTGAATAAAGACTGGCGGAGGTGTGTATGCGGAAGTGTCTATAGGTTTCAATACAACCACATTTGATACGAGATGACGGACACGAAATGCCATAGTGCCGAAACAGGTGACGCTCAACAATTCAGAATTTAAACATATAACAAGAACCTAGATTCAGATACAATTTTGGGCTTAAAATAGAGTTAATTCAAGATTTTGATAATGTGCAGAATAATACAAAGGACGATAAATTGAACAACCACTATCACCAGCTAAATAGAAGAAAGAATTGAGCTATTACACTGTCAATACGAGGCACTCTATCTTTGTATCAAATCTGCTTTATTATCACTAGTTACTAGTTTAGAGGGGCAGTATAGAAGCACCTCTTATGGTCCGACTGTAGTGCAGGGCCAATAGCAGTCTTTTTTTTTTTTTTTTTGGTGAGCTGAAAAGTGGTCGACGTAACAGAGGTGCCCCACGAAACGCTTTAAAGACAAGCATAGGCGCCAACTTGCCTTGGCTAACATAGAAGAGAGCACCTGGTTGCATTAGGCTTCAATACGAGACAGCTGGAGGCCACTTACAAAGGCCGCAGGATACACATTTGAGACCAAAAGAAAATCCGCTGCGGAGGACAGACGTAGACAGCGAATAGAAAATCTTACTCGACCACCGGTGGACATTGGTTATTCTTGCCCTGAATGCGTCAAAATATGTAGGTCACAGCTTGGGCTGCGCAGCCACGGGAAATGGTGAATTCCTCATTAATCTTCGGACTCGAAGACAGGCCTTATTACTAGTTTAGGAAGTCCAGTGCCAGGTTCAGAGCCTCGCTCGTTAGATTTGTTATGAACGCCTGAGAGTCGAGACTTTCTTGAGTTCATTTCTAAAACATTCGTGTGTGAGTCTTTTCACTGATATAAAACACATTTGTGAGAACGGTATTTCCATTTTGACGACATTTATAGAAGCACTTTATGGCATATGAGTAATTTTAAGCCAATATTGATTTAAAGATAATAAAACATTTTGAGACCTATATAACGGTCAGCCTCGAGTATTCCCAATGTGACGAAAAGAATGATTATTTTTGTTGTCATTGAAATTGTAAAGAAAATCGTTTGTGCCATTTTCGAATTAAAATTTATTGATAACTAGACGGACATTACCCGCGGCCTGCGGGCCTTAGTTTCTGTTTACTAATTTAGTGGATTGGAGTTAGATGTATGTTAAACTTAGCTAATGATCCTTTCAAGTTTTTCTCTTTCGCTACGAAAATAAAATTAGTTTTGCGAAAATGAGTTTACCCGAGCCGATACATTCATATTTATTAAAATCGAAAGAAGCGATAGATGAATAGGATATAAACTATAATTAAAACTGGTTTACCCGATTTGTTAAATGAATGGGATTATAAATTAAGCCAGGACGTCTAAATTCGCAGATACATGGAACGAATTTATGTAAAAATGCTTTTGAAACACAAAATTGAAGGTTAATTTTAGTACGTAATGAAATCAATAGACTATCTTTCGATTTGCATGTGTCAAAGAAAAAACTATCTGCGCAAAGTGTAGTTCTTAAAATTAGATCTAGATCTAGATCCTTTCGATCTTTTCTCATGTAAATATGGCCTACATCGATGAAGTTATTATAATGCTTTCATAGAGTTGGTCTTTTTTTTTTTTTTTGAGGGTCTTAAGTTTGTTTTAGGGCTACAATACATACACTACGGTCTAAGTTAGAACCCAAGGAATATTTCTGCCAAGTTTTATCAAGACTGGTCAAGCGGTTTTGATTTCTACTCGTAACACACATACATACGCCTTACTTTCTACTTTATAATATAAATTGAAAATACCTTGTATACAT
Source organism: Biomphalaria pfeifferi (assembly GCA_030265305.1). Taxonomy (NCBI): domain Eukaryota; kingdom Metazoa; phylum Mollusca; class Gastropoda; family Planorbidae; genus Biomphalaria; species Biomphalaria pfeifferi. Next base: position 1,279,395 of record JASAOG010000195.1, on the reverse strand, counting down.
ACATCAGCGGTTCTCAACCTTTTAAGCTCGGCGACCTCTTTTTACAATCTCTCACTCTGCCGCGACCCCCACCCTCACACATACATACAGCAATAGAAGAGTAGACAATAACTTTCCACCATTTTGATGGTCTTAGGCGACCCCTGGTAAATCGTCAATCGACCCCCAAAGGGGTCGCGACCCACAGGTTGAGAACCCCTGACATACATGAACAACTATAGGAATTGTATAACCCTATTACAGGGTACTGATCCCAAACTGTAAATCTCCGCTAGCAGAGTGGTTACCTTGTGGGCTTGAGAATCCTGAGAAGGCTTGAGCCATGAGTTCGAATTCAGGTCGTTCCCCCCTTATTTTTTTATAAATGCTTTTTTATTGTTAGTCTAGATCTATAAAAAATTTAATTACGTGAGTGATCCAAACTCAATTATACAAGTACGCTTCGTATAAGCTTCTAAGGCACACAACGATGGACGAACTATTTATTGTTTTTCTTATCTGCTCATCTTCTTGGAGTGACTTTTCAGGTAGCAAACGGTGAAATGGAGGTGCGGTGACTGAGCGGTGCTTCCGAACCAATGTCACGGGCTCGAATCCCGGTGAAGACTGGGATTTTTAAATTTCGATATCTTTGGGCGTCTCTGAGTCCACGCAGCTCTAATGGGTACCTGAAATTAATTGGGGAAAGTAAAGGTGGTTGATCGTGGTGCTGGCCACGTGACACCCTCGTTAACCATGGGCCATAGATCGCAAGGTCTGAAAAGGGAATTAATTGAACAATCCGAGTTGAAAAGGCTTGTTAAACAAGGAAGATAGCTCTTGTTGACTTTGTCAAATTTTAAAATAAATGCGATAACGTCCCTTGCGTTGAAATAAAAACTTCCATGTTAAAATTAGAAGGGCGACTTGTCAAAACAAAAAAAAATGAAGGCAAAAATGTTAATGTTAAGATATGTATGAGCAAAGTACAAACAAAGTTTGCGCGATTCTTGAATAATCAATTGACGATGGCATACGCTTTAAGGTTTAGGTTAAGATCATATAAACAGACGTTAAGGAAGATAACTCTTAATAACTTTTCGAATTTAAATATTAACTCAATAGTGTCCCTTGCACTATTAAGCTTGTAAATTAAAACTATAGTGTTAAATTTGAAAGGAAGATACAGTAAAAAAAAAATAATTTACAAAAATATTTTTAAAAAGCTAGCTTATCTATGTTGTTATATGTATTTAAAATGTATTAACAAAAAGTTTCGAGATACTGCAATCATTGATGAACAGAGACTATCGATTAAGAATAAGGCCATATTAACCGTCGTTAATACGTTTTACTACTGGAAGCATGTGTGCTAAAAGATCCTGTGGCACAAGTAGGGTTCATGGCCAAGAAGTTCTAAAATATGAAAGAGTAAGGACGTATACCAAAACCAAAATAATAACCTAAATCGTTAAATTAAATAGTAAGAATTAAAAGACTTTTCATACTAATAATATAATTAAATAAACAAAAAATTTTTGTGTAACTGAAGTGGTCGATTGTGGGTGAGATTCAGGAGTTTCCTTACTGTGCATTCCAAGTAAGGAACTAACAACATTAATACAAACAAACAAGCATGTTACACACATACACATTAGTTGCAAAACAACCATTCCAGCAAGACAACAACACGGTGGCCTAAGTCTAGATACAAGACAGACTGACCTAAGCCTAGTTCTGAAAACAAAGACAGACCCAAGCCTAGGTCTCGAAACAAAACCAGATATCAGCCCCGGCCTAGATGCTAGAAACAAAGACCGAACAATAGGTGGATACAGAACATCTAGACCTCAGTCTAAGTCTAGATACAGTCTACTATAAAACTGTTTTAAATCTACACACAGAACACTTAGACTAGGCCAATAAACAAGACGACACAAGATTGTATTGTAATAAGTAGATATGATCAAAGGTAGAAAAAAAATCAAAGAAAGAATGAAATAAGCCATAAAAAAAAAAAAAAAAAGCAATCGTAAAGCCAGGGCAAGACAAAGTCACTTCAATACTAAAACTACTTTCATAGGCAAGTGTGAAACATAGTAATCGTAGTCCCTTGTTTAACATTTAAATGGACTAGTGTAAATGGCAATGGCCTTCATTGTGAGGTAGCATGTCTTTTATGTCTAGGTAATTTAGTCAGCAAAGTTAATAAATCAGTGTTTTCCTATCTGTCAGCTCAGAGTTGTCTAACGTATTTATATTGTTATAATGTTTTTATGTTTACATTCGTATTATTATTAAAATAGTAGGACACTATAAGACGCAAAGCTTTGAGATGAATGAAACAATAGAAAGACTAAGAAGGAATGTTAAAATGTGTACATGGTGGTTAAACTAGTTACTCACTTGGAGTCCAGCTGCTGCCTAGAACCATGCAGTGAGTAGAAATTTAGAAATATACAAGATATGGGACAAAATATAACAGCAATTAACATACCAAAGAATTTAATTTTACCAAATATACAAACAAAACATACAGAATATTAAAGTTTATTACGTAAAATACAATGAGGGAATACGAAGGTAATAAGGGTAGGTAGATCCAACTATGTGAGGCCATTTTGTCAATGTTAGTGGTGGAACTTTTGAATATGTCATTAAACTGTTATCCCTTGTTCCGTTGTACCTTACATCGTTTATTATCGTTTTCATTTGAGGAATTATACTATTTATTTTAAGGTTGGAGAAAAATGCTTAAATATGAATTTTGAATAATTCAATATTGGCATCTTTGATGTATGCATGACAATATATATTTCATATTAAATCACGAACGAACGAACTTAGATCAAAATGAGAAAAGGTGCCGAAAGAAAGACAGGATTTTATAATGTGGGAGAAACAACAAGGGAAGATAATTAGAACTCACTTGACTGCTCTTTTCCCCATGATAGAGTTATCCCCATTCTTTGTCAGCGAGCTAGTAGATCCCCCTGAAACATTGTCTTCAAATCCACTGTGCAGTAGCATGTTGCCACTGGAATCTTTGAGTCCATTCACCTAGAGGAAGAAAAAAACAACAGTTTGTATTAAACCAGAGCTTATTAGATTCGGGACATAAAACAAATATACATTCTTTCTTCTAGAAAATTTGGAGAAAACGTCCTTCTGATTTTGATGAAGAAACTGAGACTAGAAAACGCAATAAGATCAGCGGTCAATTATAGAAGGAGGCTGTTAGACTTTGGAATTCTAGGATATTGTACTCAAACGGAATGGAGCTGCCTTCATTACGAACTTAAAGGATCTCGTTCTTGCTGATATGAATATGTATGCGTAATATGAGCTGCAGAAACGCAGACTCGAAGCCCCGTGCACAATTAAAAACCGTTTAAGTCTTTGGTGCAAGTGAGACCTGGACAATGACAAATGATCAGATTGCAGGAGAAATGCTTTAAAAATTAAACTTCTTGCAAAATTGTATGTTTAGGTGGACTGGTGGGCATGTGTATCCATGTGGGCTGGTGGATATGTGTAAAAGTGGGCTGGTAGGCACGTGTAAAAGGTGGGCTGGTGGACATGTGTATCCATGTGGGCTGGTGGACATGTGTATCCATGTGGGGTGGTGGACATGTGTATCCATGTGGGGTGGTGGACATGTGTATCCATGTGGGGTGGTGGACATGTGTATCCATGTGGGCTGGTGGGCATGTGTAAATTGTGGGCCGATGTACAGCTTAATTCATGACAATAGGACGTAAGTGTTTTATAAATTTTGTTTTTTGTGTTGTTGTTTTTTTTGGTGTTTATAAAATCGATACCATTTAAACAGACCAAGAAGAAGTATGAGGACAAAGTACGTAGAGAAACATTTCATTGGATGTTTCCTATTCCTCTTTTCTCTTTTTTTTGTTTTACATTGTTCAGAACATACACACGTATGCAGTTACATTTACCTCCCCTCACAAACACATCTACACACAAATATACACAAACACACAATGGCTTAAAAGAAAGATACCGCACCATAACATCATCAAATAATTGAAATGTACAAAAAAACGGGGGGGGGGGGGAGAGGAGTAGCCTACAAGGGAGTCATAAAGAGGGAAGGTGGGGGGGGGGGGCTTATTCTCTACACGCACACGCATTAATGTTGATAAGAAGTTGAATGAGGATAATCTATAAATCTATATTTCTACGCTGATAAACTTCAAAGACACGGGTATTGATAAATCTAAGCAAGTTCTGTTTTGTAGTTCAAACGCGAACTTGAAATCAATAGTACCAGGGAGGGGAGGAGAAGTGGAACCTCGCAGATTCTCTCCTTTACCTCCCCCCCCCCCCCCCCCCCCAAAAAAAATGGGCTTGTAATTTTGCTTAATAAAAAGATTTTATTTCTTTTTTTTCTTTGAAAAGAGCTTTCTGACAAGGGACGATACTCTTTCCTGAAGCACGAATGAATAGTCATGAATAATTGCCCTTTTGGCATTAGTTTGACTGCTGTGAAATCTATAACGGTCTTGATGTCGGCTCGAAACAAGGGCAACGCGTTCCTTGAGGGATGGAGAAACTCAGATTTGATGTTCGAGTGTCTCTCACCCCTGCGCCCCTGATACCCCTACCCCCGTCTCTCTCTCCTCGTCTACTCACCGTGAGTCTGAGAATGACTTTGGACAGCCAATATAGAGGGCAAACAAGGTCACGAGTGACATTTAAGAACCCAACGTTTAAAAAAAAAAAAGCAATCACATCTATGAGATAGGTTACCAATGACTCGATTATGAGATGGGTTACCAATGACTAACTTATGAGATAGGTTACCAATGACTCGATTATGAGATGGGTTACCAATGACTAACTTATGAGATAGGTTACCAATGACTCGATTATGAGATGGGTTACCAATGACTAACTTATGAGATGGGTTACCAATGACTCGATTATGAGATGGGTTACCAATGACTAACTTATGAGATAGGTTACCAATGACTCGATTATGAGATGGGTTACCAATGACTAACATATGAGATGGGTTACCAATGACTCGATTATGAGATGGGTTACCAATGACTAACTTATGAGATGGGTTACCAATGACTAACTTATGAGATGGGCTACCAATGACTAACTTATGAGATGGGTTACCAATGACTCGATTATGAGATGGGTTACCAATGACTAACTTATGAAATGGGTTACCAATGACTCGATTATGAGATGGGTTACCAATGACTAACTTATGAGATGGGTTACCAATGACTCGATTATGAGATGGGTTACCAATGACTAACTTATGAGATGGGTTACCAATGACTCGATTATGAGATGGGTTACCAATGACTAACTTATGTGATGGGTTACCAATGACTCGATTATGAGATGGGTTACCAATGACTCGATTATGAGATGGGTTACCAATGACTAACTTATGAGATGGGTTACCAATGACTCGATTATGTGATGGGTTACCAATGACTCGATTATGAGATGGGTTACCAATGACTCGATTATGTGATGGGTTACCAATGACTAAATATCGACTTGTGACATTATCTTCAACTCAAAGTGTTCTTATCTCTTCACATTCTTTATTTGCAAGAGTCTTTAAAGTGTCCTTCTGTCGCAGCGTTACTTTTGACACTTCTTATTTGCATATTTTGTCTTAAGAAGTGTGTTTTGTTGATGTACATCTTGACAGATGTTCCAACATTATTGAACGAGTTTCTTATGAATTGTTTAGATGTAAACAAAGCTCACATCAAATCACTTTGTCTGTCTGTCTGTCTGGTTAAATGTGTGCTACACATCATTTCTTCCACACAAATTCTCTGATCAAGCTGAAACCTCGCACAATTATTCATTGACATAAACAACAAAGATCAATAACAAAAAGTAACCAATAACCAATTAATTACTGGTAATTCATTATTTTGTTAAATAGCTACAAGGGAAACTAATACTTCAGCATTCACAGGAAATGGCTAAATTTGTTGGGTTTGGTCCCCTTAAATTGTTGTTAACACTATTTCTCCCTTGTTTGTTTGATATCGAATAAGGAAAATAACTTGTATATTATCGGTAGATATAGTTTTAAGGACAAAGTTTTTTCCCTTTACATATGTTTTTATTGTTTTTATTTTTTTTAAAGTATTTGTATATCTTGCTTGTTTAAATACAAGGTCATTGGTTTGTTGCCACAAGCAGCTAGTATACAGCTAAACTGATTAAGACGCATAGTATTCTTAATAAACAACTTGAAATGAACATGAACAAGCTTCTTTCAGAACAAAACTGAATCAATCTTAAATATTACAGAATACTCAGACCTAACTTGACAGTAGATGTATGTAGTAGATACACTAGTGAACAAATTATAATTATTGAAACAAGATGTAGCTCACTAAAACTAATTGAAACAAGATGTTGCTCACTAAAACTAATTGAAACAAGATGTAGCTCACTAAAACTAATTGAAACAAGATGTAGCTCACTAAAAATAATTGAAACAAGATGTAGCTCACTAAAAATAATTGAAACAAGATGTAGCTCACTAAAAATAATTGAAACAAGATGTAGCTCACTAAAAATACACATCTTTTCTGTCACAAGTCTCTTGCTTGTCTCTTTCCTTTCACTTTCACATCTCTATTTACTTTTGCGAATTACGCCAGACCATCTCGTGGTTTCATCAGAAACTCTCAGCTAACACAACCAAAACATTCGCCCTCTTTTACATGTGGTTACATCAGAAATACACGCGATTACACTCCATAACAAGAGAGAGAGACAGAAAGAGATAAAGAGAATGAGAGAGAGAGATCAGTTATTACACATTAAATACATACATACTATACATTTTTGAGGTTGTGCAAGCTTGAGAAATTGTCACGTGATGGGTGTTAATCTTACAAAATGAAATCAGACTAGTGACGTGAAACGAGCCAGTGGTCTCCACTGCCCACAGGTTGCGACGTTGCAGTTCAGTGTTCAAGTCTTCTTATAGGACTGGTCTCGGTAAGATAGCCAGGCTCGTAAGGGTGGGTGTAATGCCTAAATTTCTCTGAATTTCTGTATCTCAATTGCGACATTACTAACTAAAAATATGTTTACTTTAAATCAGTTTCTTTAAATCTCTTTTAAGGGGAAACTAAAGTATAACAAGAGAGAAGGGCAGAAGTGATTATTCATTGCGACATTCGCTTCACCTTTGACCTTTTTAAAAGACAGGCAACGACGGATTTCTCACCTTTCCCAATGTTTCACTCTGCAGCTCACACCCCGTTATCTCGTGTTGAATTATTCCCCTTGACAGAAGCTTCCATATTGATCACTGGGACTCTGCTGAATGACATGGTTTATGGCTGGCGTTGTCACAACAGCTGCCGCTGGTTGACGAGACAGCATTTGTCTCCTCTTGGTTGAGAAATGCGGTAGGGGATAGGGGTGTGAAAAAATTGTTTAATTCTGTTGTTAACCAAAAGTTGTGTTTGTTTAATTGGTTCGTGCCCGAACTGCGAATGATATAATAGCTAAGTGATCTTGTGTTTGTTTTTCCTTGTTATTGATGTATAGCAGCATACCTTGGACCTACTTTCCCCTTGTTATTACAAAGCTTAAATTAACTCACTCCGTCTCTCTGTCCGCTGGAACGATTGTTTTTGCACAATTATCCATTTTCGAAGACAATACATAAATCAATCAAAAAGAATTAAACACTTAGTAAATCAATAAGTGGAAATTTTTTATATAGAAAAACGGAGATATATATTGCAATGTTTAGATATACAACAGTAATTGTGCGGTGCATTCTTTTATATAAGCATTGTTGGTTTTTTAAGTATTTTTTCTATTCTGATTGTTATTATTATCTGTAAAAGTCAATTTGTCTCAAAGGTTTTCGTGGCCAGAAACGTTAATGGGGACAACATTCCATTGTTAAAATAAAGTCGAAGGCGTCTTAAATAGCTTCCGATAAACAAGCTCAGTATGTAGCATCTTTCTTTTGTATAGATATTATGCCTGGTGAAGATTCTACTGCCAGGTGCAGGAGTGTAGGCGAATACCTGGCTCCTCTAAAAACAGGAACTTCAGGCACAAGGAGCTCGACAGCCGAATGGAAAGGGATATGATCATTACAAACTTAGCTGCCTTGCAGGGCTAAGGCTTCAGGAGTATGCGTACATCCTCTTCTACAACTCCTGCAACTGAATATGTGTTAGATGCATCGCTATGCATTCTTTTGGACCGCACTAGGCAGACCCTGCTACCACTTCAGCCCAACATAACCAACGCTCTGTACGGCAGTGCTGAACTTCTGAAGAGAACAGCGCACTATTTTTCCTTGGCACAGTTTGCAAAAGAGCTCACAGCTCAGCAGCAAAAAGCTGGCTAGAAGAAGAAGACCGCATTAGCAATGTGGATAGTCACACCAATGGCAGCCAATGAGACTTTGATCTAATTCTCAAGAATCTCCTTACTTGTGTACGCCTGAGGAAGCAGAGTTGGCCAATCCCAAGGAATTTTCAGCTCCCGCCCACTTGGGGAATAGGATAGGCTAAGAACAAGAGCTAATATAGTCTCCTGTAGGCTACCACGGTTAAGCTTAGTGAGTGTACTTGCACGTGGTGATGCACGTGGAAGGCTGTCCGATACGTTGTACCGTTCACCAGCGGGGTCCATATGAGCGGCAATGCTCCATACCCCAATGAAACACGGTGGTACAGTATATACATATGGAGTTTGTCCCTCTCGTGGGCTCAGCCTCCGGCCTCGCATGGAATAAGGGAAACCTTTGCGTTGGCTCTAGGGACAGTGATCCACGAACAAACTGATGTGATTAAAATGATCATCTTGCTGACGGGGGCCTCCAGATAGAAGTATCGGCAAAGAGCCGATGATACCGTGATACAATCCTTTCCCTGGTCAAAGGTGCATTAAATAGATTTATGTCGAACCTTTCTCGGACATCTCGACGTGTATGAACACATGATTGGGTTAAGCGCCCCTGACCAATATGGCGGCTTTATGAAATCAAATGATTTAAGATAAGCATTTTTTTTTTACCTAGCAGAATTTAAGTCATTGATTAATATGACAAGATTGACCTCGGGACACACTTAGGACGTAATCATCTTTTTCTTTTTTTTTTTGAAATAATGTCTGTATTTATAAGATAAGATAAGATAAGATACGAAGTATTCATAAGCATACAGAAATTTATACAAGTATTACTGATCTTTTGCGAGGGCCCCAAAAGGCCCGTTGGTTACCTGCACACAGAGCGTTGGCTTAGGTGCTTCTAAAGCTAGTCCGAGATAGACACGAAAGCTAGCGATAAGATGAACGATATAATCTACTGCTAAATCTAGCCCAGGCTTTGGATTAAGTGAAGAAGAAAAGGTTAATCCAATGCTTCCCGTAAAGTAAATAATCACCTTTCTTTGTTGTGCTTGTTTAGTTGACTCGGCAAAAAATGGTGGAAAAAAACAACATTATTTGGAACATCTTGGCAGACCTTACATAAAGTAGAAGAGCAAAGGTCAAAGTTGATAAGACTTCTCGTCCATTCCGATACTTATCTTGTCTATTGTGACGTGACGTTCACATGGGTTAGGACATGACGTCTATACAGTTGTGTTTAGCTGCTTGAAGTTAAGCTACTATGGAGCAAGTCTTTGTCGTGACGGCGGCGCGCCTTTGTTTTAAGCGGCCACAACTCTGACAAGCAAGGGTACATCTAAAAACATAAGAAGGATAAACAGTTTCCTCCCTTGTTTATTCAGGCCTCGGATTATATTTTAAAGTGTAATACCGCGCGCCTTTGTTTTAAGCGGCCACAACTCTGACAAGCAAGGGTACATCTAAAAACATAAGAAGGATAAACAGTTTCCTCCCTTGTTTATTCAGGCCTCGGATTATATTTTAAAGTGTAATATTTTTATCATTATCATTTGCTCGAGTGAATTTAAAAAAAAAAATAATATCATATTACCGTATGTTATTTTGTTAAGCATGAAAATATTTATACAATACCTTTATTCGAGTCACAACTTCATGGAGGAACATAGGTGGGTGGAACTTAAGGAAACACGGATACCATATACTGCTTTTCCTGTACATTTTATAGTTGATGTAAAGTGTTGCGGAAAAAAATTACTAGCTCATTGGACAGAAAGGAAAACTCTTCTTATCTTATCTTCTTATCTTATCTTCTTATCTTATACAATACAGATGTTACTTCAAAAAAGAAGATGATTACGTCCTACGCGTCATGCATTTAGTCATGCATATTAACCAATGACTTAAATTCTGCCAAGTCACTGGTTTTTCTGGATAGCTCAGGCAACCCTTTCCATGCTCTAATAGCACTAGGGAAGAAGGAGTATTTGTACAAATTTGTCCTAGCATATGGGACGAGGAATGTGCCTTTATTTTTGCGTCTTGCAGAGTATTTTATTAAATTTTGTTTTTGTATTTGAAGATTATGGTTCAGTGTTTTATGTATAATTGCTACTTTACTTTTGAGTCTTCTGTCCTGAAGGCTTTCTAAATTTAGTGATTTTACTAATGGTGTTACTCTAGTCAAATGTGAATATTCGTTTGTTATGAATCTCACTGCTCTATTTTGTGTTTGTTCCAGTTTCTTAATGTTTTCTTGAGTTGAAGGGTCCCACACGGTGGATGCATATTCTATTATTGGCCTAACCAAGGTTAAATAACATTTTAGTTTTATGTTCTTATTTGATTTATAGAAATTTCTTTTAATAAACCCTAATGCTTTGTTGGATTTTTTTTATAGTTTCATCAATATGTGGATTCCATGACAGTTTTTCATTTATTATAACACCTAGGTATTTAGAGTTTTTAGTCTGTGTTACTGGTTTGCCATGAATAAGATAAGTGGAATTAATTTGTTTTAGTTTTTTTGTTACTCTTAACAACTGACATTTTTCTGGGTGGAAAGACATGCTCCAATTTGATTCCCATTTCTGTAATTCATCTAATTCTCTTTGTAAAATATCTGTGTCTTGTTTTGTTTTTATTGTTCTATATATTATGCAATCGTCTGCAAATAATCTGACTTTTGTTCCTGAACTAATGCAATTTGGTAAATCATTTATGTAAATTAAAAATAGTAGTGGACCCAAGACTGTTCCTTGAGGTACACCTGAGTTAACTGTTATTGGTGTTGATTTAGAGCCATTTATTATTACAGTTTGTTCTCTACCTATCAGAAAATCTTTAATCCACTGATGCAGTGGACCGTTAATGCCGAAATATTTTAATTTTTTAAGCAAACTATGGTGGTGAACTTTGTCAAAAGCCTTGGAAAAATCTAGTAAGATAGCATCTATTTGTTCACTATTATCTAAACCTTTTGAAAAATCATCAATTAGTCCTATTAGTTGTGTTTCACATGATCTATATTTCCTAAAGCCATGTTGGTATGGGGTGAGGACATTATGTTTGTCTAAGTGGTTTATGATATTGCTACATATTATGTGTTCTAGTATTTTACATGTGATGCTGGTAAGTGATACTGGTCTGTAGTTTCCTGGATCAGATTTTTCTCCTTTTTTAAATAGGGGGGTGACATTAGCTTCTTTCCAGTCCTTTGGTACTCTGCCCTGGTTAAGCATCGATGCTTGAAAGAGTATTTTGAACACTGGGGCTAGCTCATTGCTTAGTTCTTTGAGTAATCTAGCTGGAATACCATCAGGTCCAGACGCTTTATTTGGTTTGGTGTTGGCTAATAGTTTTTTAATTCCATTTTCTTGTACTACTAAATCTTCTATGTTGTCTACTTGGTTCAAATTAAGAAATATGTCTTTGTCTCCTGGGGCTGAGAATGCTGATGCAAAGTATTTGTTTAGGATGTTTGCTTTAGTTTCATTATCATTATGTATTTTGTTATGTTCATCTTTTAATGGCGCTATTCCTGTTGTTTCCATTTTCTTAGACTTAATGTATGACCATAGGTTTTTGTTGTTATCTTTAGATATTACATTGTTTATGTATTCACTCTGCAGCTGTCTGCTTACTTTTTGGGTTACGTGTTTAATTTTTATATACTTTTTGTAAACTCTTTCTGCCTTGGTTTCTTTAAATTTTCTATATAGGTTTTCCTTCTGTTTACAAAGCTTCTTTAGTCTATTATTAAACCAGCATTTATTTATTTTGTTTGATGTGTATGTAGTTGGTATATGATTTTCTATAATGCTTTTAAGATGGTTTTTAATGAAATTCCAGAGGTCATCGACTGGTTGGTTAATGTCTTTTTCTAATAAGAATGTTTGTTGAAAGTTTAATGCAGCTTGGTGTAGTTGTGTTAGGTTACATTTATTCCAGAGTAAGATTTTTCTTTTGGTTTTTGTATTGGCTACTGCTTTTATCTGACTGTGTATTTTTATGATCTCATGGTCTGATAGACCAGGGATAATATCATAATCAACTACTAATCCAGGTCTGTTGGTTAAGAAGAGATCTAATGTGTTGTTTAATCTAGTTGGCTTTTTAATGATTTGATCTAAACTTAGGTTGTGTAAAGTTTCTATGAAAAGCTCATTTATGTCTTTAAGGTTTTGGTGTTTATCTATGTTTAGTGTTTTCCAATTTATATCAGGTAGGTTGAAGTTACCCATAATCCAAAAAACTGCATTTTTATTTGTCTCTTTAAGTGTAGTAATCTGATTACATAGTTCCTGCATGTATTCTAAACTAGAATTTGGTGGTCTGTAAATGCTGCCTATTATAAGGGATGTTGAGGTGGTATTAATTTTACAAAATGTAGATTCTATGTTTTTTGAGTTAGGTAAGGTAATTTCTTCTGCTATAAGAGTGTTTTTTATTGCTAAAAGAACTCCTCCATGATTATCAGCCCTATCTTTTCTAAAAATTTCATAATTACTATTGAAAATTTCTGCATTATAAATTTCAGGATGTAGCCAAGTTTCTGTTCCTGCAATTATGTCTGGTTTCTCACATTCTAATAAAATTTCTAAGTCTGCTGTTTTGTTCCTAATGCTTTGAAAATTTATTACTAAGGTTTTAAGGTATTTTGGTATTACTTCTTCTATTTTGAACTTAATAATTTTTCAAAGTATACAAATAAATACATTTTTATTTGTTGTTTTTTTTAAACTAGGTCTAGATCTAGATTCAACATCGTTTTTTTAAAGAACTATTTCGTTCGGGACTTAGAGAATGTATGGAATTATTGATTCAAGAGTTAAATAAATTAAAGAATAATTATACGTCTGCTAATGAACATCAAGTTTTGATGACGCAATAAACCTCTTTTCCAATGTAATCTACATATGTGCAAAATAATCTCTCTGTAAGAATATGTAATCTATTGTGACGTTCTGCTCTATAAGGTACTCTTATCCTTAATCTTCGGTCTTGGAGACAAGTTTTATTATAAGTTTGGTCTTTACAAAGGTATAGTATTTTTAAAAAAAAAGTATTTTTATAATACCTCTATTCAATTCAGAACTTCAGGGAACCTTTACGAACCTGCATGGATCCTGCTTGGCCGCTGATCTCAAAAACGACTCTAACGATTTTCCTAGGAATTTAACAGTTGGTTTTATTGCAAAGAAAAGAATTTTGGGAGATGAGAATTATGGCTTGCGAGAGGAACGTTGATTAAAGTGACGAAGGAGATTTGCGTTGCATCAGCCTCACTCTCTCGCCCCTTAATGTTAAGGAAAATTGTGTGCATCCTCTATCATTGGAACCGCCTACATTTTTTCCCTACTAATGTCAGGTACCCATTAGAGCTGGGGTGGATTCAGAGGCGCCCAAATATCCCGAAATTAAAAATCCCAGACTTTACCAGGATTCGAACCCGGTGACCCGTTAACCGTAGGCCACAGAAACCTTTACATCGTCTGCCCTATAGACCACAAGGTCTGAAAGGGGAACTTACTTACTTTACTATCATTGGAATGATCAGGCCTATCATTGGAATTATTCAATTAAAAAAAAAAACATGGCCAATTCAATCGTAGCGTAGTGTACCAACAACTGAGCTGTTTATTAAATTTAAAGATGCTTTAAGTTTAGTGATATATTATCTAATCTTTGCTTATACTTTTGCACTAATCTAATATAAACGACATATAGATTTCAGATCTAGAAGTAGATCTAGATCTAAACTAGATCTTAAGAATGAGTAGATTTATACACGCGCTTATCCAGGATCCTTTTCTTGGGGAGGGGGGAAGTGTAAGACCTAGATGCTTATCATTGGAAGATTACAACGTGTACTAGATCTATACATTCGCTCAACCAGGATTCTTTCTCGGGGAAGGGGCGGGGTTAAAAAAGGTCCATTTTTAGCGGCCCCTGTAAGGGGAAAAAGCCGCTATTAGGTTTGTGCAAAATTTTTGTTTAGTGCCCCTCATTCGAATAAAAGAAGCTTATTTTTGTGCGTTTTGTATGTTTGTCGGTCTGTCCGTCACGATTAGATTAACAAATAACACTAAAGGAAGGCTATTGTTAATCTGATTTAACCTTTAATTTTTCATTAAGGAATATTGCAATAGTTTTAAGTATGTATAATAGATTGTTCCGGATGTTTTGTGAAAAACAAATCAATGCCAGCGAATATTTTTTGCTCATCTAACTTATATTAAATTTTATTTCCATGCTTAAACATTGCAATAAACACATCATCTTTTATACATTGTTCCGTTTTTTTTAATGTAAACGCTAAATAAAAATATCTATACTGATTTATATTTAAATAACTATAAAGTTGTTCCGGATATTGTTTTATAAAAAAATAATTTATGTCAAATGATTGTTTGAAGTCGCATAATTGACTAATATTTCACTTATATTCTTTGACACTATGTCACTGTAGTTTATTTATCCATGTCAGCTGTTCCGAATTTTTAACTAAAAAGAAATTTATGTCAAATGACAAATTTTTTTCAGAAAATATCGACAATAAGTTGTTCAGGATTTTATAAAAAGAAAGTAATTTACTAGAAACGATTATTGAAAATCCTTTTTTAATTTATTTTACAGTTAATTTTCTTGTCGAAACATAATAAAAGTTGTTTAATCGGTAAAGAATGTTCCTGATTCTGTTTCGAAATGTTTGAAATCCCTCTTCTAATAAAAAAAGAAAGAAATTTCTCTTTTACGAAAATTGGTTGTTCCGGATTTTTTATGAAAAATATTTTAACTCTATTTATGTAAAGTCGCACTTCTCTCTTACACTACATTTAACTTTCTAGCTAAAACGTTAGAAAATCTTATTACCGTTAATATTATGTTCCGATTTTTTAGGAAAACAACTTCCTAACACCAAAGTATGGTTTGAAAATCTCTCCATAAGGCTATAGTACATCTAATTTTCATAACAGACCATCCCACAAATTTAAATAACGGTAAATCACTATAAATACAGAAACATCCGGAACAATCTATTATAGAAACTTAAAACTAATGCAATGTTTCGAAAGGGAAATTACATTTTAATCAGATTTTCAATAATTTTTAGTCTTTTTTTTCTCGCTATTAACATGACGGATAGACAGACTGACATACAAAACAAAAAAAAAGCGTCTTTAATCTCTTTATATATATGTTATATACATATTTAGTCTAACTAACCATCAAATGAAATGCTAAAAAAACAAACTCGGTGCACCAATGTCTATGAACCCCCGAGAAGCCGCTCGTATAGAAGACATTTTTTAGTCTAGCTAGGACGTGTGACGTAATGGAATTTTTTTCCTTTGATGTCATATGGAGTTAATTCTCTAAATAAAATGCTAAAACAACTCGGTATAGTAATGTTTATTAAACCTCGTAATGTGACTAGCATTTAAAAAATACAATAGCTAGATTTAGATCTAATCTAGATTTTTCATACTAGATCTAGATTTTTTTTTTTACACTAGAGCTAGATTTTTTAAAACTAGATTTAGATTTAAGTTCTAATTAAACTCATTGTAGAATCTAGTTCTAGAATTTCTTGGTCTAGTTTAGAATGTTTGTTGTTTTACATGTTTCGGATGTTCCTTCAGAGTTGTAGTCCAAACCTCCCTCAGGACGACGGGGGATGGGAGCAAGTAGGGTTTGAACCTGGGACCATCGATGAATCCAAACGACAGTCCAGCGCGCAAACCGCACTACCCGACAGCCATGATTTAGACTAAAAAAAAATTTTTACAACGTCAAATGAATCTTTGAAACATCATTACTTTTAACAATCAAAACAAAATCACGTCTTGGATATTCCTTGCGAATATGGGGATCCAACAGGGATCCGTCTCCCAGTTTGTGTGTCTCTTTGTAATCTTGTTATTTTAATTTCGCATTCATTTATTTCTAAGATAGAAACCATTGTACTATAAGTTACATAATGAAGGTATTGTCTTTTTTTTTCAAAAGAATGCTTTTCTTCTGAACCCTCCAGTGGATGTGCAGGCGTCTAGTAAACCGAATCACCGAATCAGACCTGGGAGTATCTTCTTATCTAATATAATACAGACGTTACTTCGGATAAGAAGATGATTAAAACGTACGCGTCATGCATCTCGTCACGCATGTTAACCAATGACTTAAATTCTGCCAAGTCACTGGTTTTCCTGGCTAGCTCATGCTCTAATAGCATTAGGGAAGAAGGAGTACAAATTTGTCCTAGCATATGGAACGAGGAATGTGCCTTTATCTTTGTGTTTTTTCTGAATATTTTATTAAAGTTTATTTATTAACAAGGCCTTATTTTAAGAAAGACACTAATACCTTCTATGGATCTATAAGTTCCAACGTTATCTAGAAACTAGAACGTGACCTTCGTTTAATCAGATTGCAATACATTAATCAAGTCTTAATTACAAAGCATTACAATCTCCAAGGAAGAGACTCCAACAATACATTGATCATGTCACAAACCCATGTCTACAAACGCAAACAAACTAGCAAAGATCGATAATCAATTCATCGGGACCTAATGTAAATGGAAAATGATGTATCTGCAAGCATTTGTGGTCATTAAGCAGAACTGATCGCTTTATAGGAGCCGAACCAATCAATAACAACGTAATGGTTAAAAGTTATCCAATTAACGTTTTCGACTCATGAGAAAGGGAGATAATAGGAAATAAATCTAAGAAAATACTACACAGCTTTCCCCCTGCTTATCGTTAAGTGTCCTTAATAAATAATTGTGTTAATGTTAAAAATATGCTGTTATTAACTCTTACAAAAATATAAAGTAACTAGTCGACAGGCGGCGTAGCATACGCCGCTATTTTGCAGGATCGGCCTTAGGTGACCGCAGATTTCCCGCGGCCTCCTGTCGATTTATCAGGAGCTCCTGGAAATCTCCTGAAATTGCAAAATATGCGAAAACGTCCTGGAAATATCTGGAAATTATTAAAATCTTTAGAAAACTCATACAAATATCCTGAAATAAAAAGACAAAATTGTGGTTTTGGGGTGTCATTCAATATGGAAAGCGCCAATCCTACGCTCGATTAAAAAAACGGCATTATTCAGTAATTTTGGAATCTGGTTAAAGAAGCTTCTCGCTTCTCCCCATCTAATGAAGAATTACTTAAGTTCAACAATTCTCGTAGATAGATTTAAACATTTGGTAATTTTTGCTATTGAGCATGATCATAGAATTTTTATGATATACTGTATAACTTTGATACACGCAAGGCTCGTAAAGTAGTTCTGTACGTAGTAAAGAATGAATAAAATGCATAGACGAATTTATTTTCTAATACAAACTCTTAAATTTCACTTATTATCCTTTTCCCTACCCAAACTTGGCCCCGTGAAATCCGTTTCGCATAGGGCTCTACAATGGTTAAGTCCGGCCCTGCTATTTAGTGACGGGTGAATACAGAGTAGATTACTTGTTCTCTTTCGATGACTTCTTGGTCACAATGGTTAAGTCCGGCGCTGCTATTTAGTGTTTGTAAAATGTTTTACATGTTTCGGATGTTCCTTTAAAGTTGAAGGACGAAGGGGGATGGGAGCTGGCAGGGTTTGATAAATCCAATCGACAGTCCCGCGCGCAAACCGCACGACCAGGTAGCCATCCCTAGTGACCGGTTAATACTTGTTCTCCCCCACCACCCTCTTGTTTTTTTCGTGGGTTGACTATCCGCAGAAATAAGAGAGTGATCTTTCCTTTACTTCTTCTTCTCGTCCAAACTCTTGATCGACGAAGAGTATTATATATATATATAGATAGATTTCAAATTTCAATGTCCTTATAGTTTTCTTCTATAGGGTTGTTTTGGGTTCAGAGTTTTTTTCGGGCCTCTTGATAGAGAATCCAGCTTTGGAGTACAAGGTCGCGTTCTCTTATGATACTCCACAAAAGGAAATGGAGAGCTACCTGATCAGGAAACTACAGCGCAGTATATCTTGTGGATGAGAACTCAATGCAGAATAACTCAAACTGTTAGATAGTAACTTTGGGGGGTAGTAAATTTGTATAAATGTATTTTTATTTTATCAAAGTCATATGTATGTCTGTTAGATTAAAAACTGATCTAATGGATTGAATTTAGATTGAAGAATGTTACATTTTGCCACGAAAATAAAAGTTGAGTGTGAAAGTGGGTCCACCCGTTTAGCCAATATATACATATCAAATATAAAATACTGTGAAAAAAGGGTTTATCCGAATTGTTGAAAAGTTTCGTTCTTATCCAATTGGGTACTTTTTTTCTTTTTTAAGGGCATTCCGGTTGTAAGAGGGTCATTAAACATACACTATGGTCTCCGACATGATCCAAAGAACATTTATGCCTAGTTTTATCAAGATTGGTCAAACGGTTTTAATTTTTTACTGAACATATATATACATACGCCTTACATTGTGCTTTATATATTAGATTTCGGTTTATTAGAGGCCCCCGAAAGGGGAATAAACGCTATTAGTTTTGTGTGGTCTATCTGTCTGTTCGTCCCTCCGTCCCGATTATATCTCGTAAACTAGAAAAGATATTGAAAATCCGACATCATGACATTTTAGACCTTTCAAAGCTCTGATGCAACGGCTACTTTTTTCTTTTCTGAAAGCGAAAAATTTAATTTTAAAAAATTAACAATGCAAGCAGTTTTTTTCATAATAATACACCATTTACACAATTATTCACTATTAATAGTAACACACACAGGAGACTATGTATCCCGGACACTGGACAAAAGAATTTTTTTTTTGTACGGAATTGACCTCCACTTGAGGTTTTGAATTAGAGACTGGCCCTTCACAAAACAATTAGATCATATAGATAATCATTATATGACAGCACTTAGGCCAGGTTCACATCTAACTTCACATTCACTTTCACCTATCTCTTGGTCTGCGGGACCGTTGGGGCACCACACAAGATCTGTCAACCCTCTTTCTCCATTCTTCTGTCATTCACCTTTGATAGAATTTCATTCTGATGTTCTTTCTGAAAATATTAAGACCTGCCCTTTTTTACCTGCCTGGGCTGATTACTTCGTACTCTTGTTTTTATACATTTTTAAGACAGTATTTTTAAGACAGTATTTTTAAGACAGTATTTTTAAGACAGTATTTTTAAGACAGTATTTTTAAGACAGTATTTTTAAGACAGTATTTTTAAGACAGTATTTTTAAGACAGTATTTTTAAGCTCATTGTTTTTTAACTTCATTTAGAAATAATAAAGCGATTCAAAGCTACAACACACAGTTTTAATATCAGAAAATCTCCATAATGCCAGAACCACTATAGTCCAAAAGTAATGGAAGAAATTGTCATGAGTCTAGAATAAAAAAATAATAATATGACATTAAATGTTTTGAGTATTGAATAAATGTCATACTATCAAATATAAAAAGACCATAAAGTCACGTAAAGGCTATTAGTTTTGTTTGTCCATTATATTTTTGTGGTTGTAGATTATCGATTAAAACTTAAACGACAAATTAGTTCTATATATTTCTTCGCGTTTCTTCATACGAAAGACTTTGATTGTGTGTCTAATTACTGGCAGCAGCGTAAACAAAGTTTAAGGTTGTATGTGACATGTACGTGATTGATGACACTAAGATGTAAACATAAGTTCCCCTTTCAGACCTTGCGATGTATAGGGCAGATGATGCAAAGGTCATCCGTTTCTGAGGGTGTCGTGTGACTAGCTCGATGACTAACCGCCTTTTTCTTCTTCTTCCTTTAGCAGGCTTTTTTTTTGCTACTGAGTGTAAGGTTTTCTTGCACACTGCGTCAAGCAAAAATAGCGTGCTGTTTTCTTCAGTTGTTCAGCACTGCCGTACAGGGTGTTGGTTATGTTAGGCTGTAGTGGTAGTAGGCCAATTAGTGTCCGCATAACGTGGAAAAAGATTAGGCATTCAAAGAGGATATGGTTTAACCACCGATTTTACTTTTCTCCAACTAATGCCAGGTACCCAGAGCTGTCCTACAATCCCGAAATTAGAAATCCGATTCTTTATCAGGATTCGAACCTGGGACACCCCCCCCCCCCAGTGGTGACACTTAATTTGATTAATATCTTTGGGTGTTCCTTAAAAAACGAAGCTCATTACGTTGTCGCTCAAACTTCGTATTGAAAGGTAGGGGAGGGCATACCACCCGACCGAGCAGATATTCTGAAAAGGTTTGTGGACTTAATCAATAGCCCTGGCGTCATTCTGGATTCTGGGACCTTTTTTACTTTTGGCTGGAATTCAAAGTATATGTAAAATAAAATAAGTTTATGAATTTTAACATTAAACTATAACAAGCAAAATATTTTTTTTTTAAACTTATCCATGAGGCAGAACTCCGCAATTATAACCATATATCTCACAATAATGTAGAGCTTATTTCCCTTTTTATATTAAACAAAGTAATTAATTACCGACAATTAATTGACTTATTGGAAAAAAAAATTATTTGCTTTATGTTTTGTAATGTACAATAAAAGTTTTTTTTAAAGTTTCAACCTGATCCGAGAATGGTTGCAGGAGAAATCAAGGGTACAATTATCTAACCAGACAAAACCCTGTATATTTAGCGATATCTGTGAATACTGAAGGATTAATTTGCCTTTTTAGGGGTGTAACAATAATTAATTACTAGTAATTAATGGACTAACTGGTAATATTTTTTTTGATTCATGTATTATCAAAGCCAATGAATAATTGCACAAAATTTTAACTTGATCCGAGAATGGATGTGAGAGAAATAACGTTTAAAAGCCTTTTACTAGACAGACAGACAAACAAACAGAGTGAGATAATTAGGTCACCGCGACATCTTAACAAAAATCACACGCGAATCTCGCAGTCAATCCTTGGGCTAACGAGACATTAACGAGACTTAATTATTCAACGGTTATCATTTAATAATTAGGGAGGAGGACGTATGTTTTTTTTTGTATTTCTAAAGTCTTAATGATGATAAAATTGTAACAAAGCAAACAATTTTATTTCCAATTTCCAAGTGCTCATTGCATCTTCTCTTTTGTTAACCCTAATTACTCAAACGTCAAAAGACAATCAATCAGAAACATAGTTTCCTTATGGCAGTGGGATTTCCTTCCTATCGCTTGTTTAATTAACATTCCACAATCTACACGCAAGTCTGTGTCTCCCCCCTCTGTACTTAACAAAAGACTGTTGGTCAGGCCGTAGAATTTATGCTCCACCCCTTCCAACACATTTAATCTGAATCTTACACATGATACATACATGTGATTGATCACACATTCTATCATATACATGCAAACATACAATTTAAAAGCTATCGACAAAAACGTATTACCGGGTTTAGCTCCAATTCTGCTATATAAAACTAAATTAATTAATTCTGAATTGGTTAATTTTTTTATCGATTTCTGCATTGTCATTGACTATGAATAATTATGCAAAATTTCAGCTTGATCCGACAATGGGTAGTGAGAGAAAAAACGTGAGAAAACGTAGTAAGGGGATTTAATCCATCTATGCATCCACATCTCTCATATGGTAAAATTTATTTCCCTTATTTCGATATAAAACAATAATTAATCACCAACAATTAATTAAATAATTGGTTAATTTTATACTTGATTCATGTCTTGTCAGGTTTAATGAATAATTGTGCAAAGTTTTAACTTGATCCGAGAATGGAAAATGGAAGAAAAAACATGTTTAAACTTTTTACCAGACAGACAGACAAATAAACAGTCAGATAGAGTAAGACGATATAATAGAAATAATATGCATTCACATATTGGAATTTAAAACATGAATTTTTCTTTTAGCAGTTATTTGTAAATACGAGATTGACACATCAAAGAGAAGCAAATATATGAAGTACATCAAATAAGAGAAGTACTTGTTAAATGTGTTTATTTAAAAATGAGGGAGGATGATCATGTCAATAAATAAGGTAGTCAACTAAACACCAGCAGCCATTTCATGATCTGAACAATGACGATGCTTCTGCTTCTAACACCAAAAATATACCTTAAAAATGTTTATCCAAACTCAATGCTAAACAGAAACACCGACGAAAGGTCAACAGTCGATAAATGGAGCCACGCTAGTGTTAAACAATAAACACCTTTAATACTCAAGAAGGGATCCGTCGAATGTCTTTTAATAAAGCAGGATATCTACAACTGGTTATTCCTAATGTTCTACACAAAGCGTCCTGTTTATAGCGTAACTTAGAGCGTTCTTATTTTTTAAAGATCTGTCACGTGACTCGTCACTAAGTAAAACTTTCCCCTTATTCCCGAAACAAATACTAAATTTCTAATCATGTCATTGCCTTTGAAAGCTTATCTGCCCTTTCATTTTGAAGCGTCAGACTTGCGAGTAAGGTCACGCCACTACTTCTATTCTCGTTAACAAAAAGTCCATAATTCTATATTTCATTTTGCAATGTCGATTGAGCTATTAGCTAATACATCCAGATATTCAAATGCGATTTCCAGAAAAAAAAAGGGTGTGCGAATCTCTAAAAAATATTTTAATCATTCGGTTTCATTTCGCTGTTTGTGGCTTAGATTCAAACGATCACGTGATTATGTTAAGTAGGTCGTAATTTCAAGCAATCAAAAGAGTTTGATTTGATGGATTTTAAAAAAAAATTACTAGTCAACGGGCCAGCAGTTGCAGCAGACGGCTGGATTTCAAATGGGCGGTTTCCCGCGGTTTTCAGTTCAGCCTAGACACACGCAAGCTGATTTCGGAGCTTAAGTAAGCATTAACCCCTGACCAGTTTATGACCTTTCAACTCATGAACCTTTAAGTAACAATTAGGAGTCACGCAGTGAATGAGTCGAAACAAAGACGTTTAAAGGCTTATCCTCATATAACATCCAAACATTTTTTTTTAATTCGCAGTCGGACTGAATTGTTTTTTACAAAATCTTATATCAACTCACTCTGTCTGTCTGTTTAAAAGTTTGTACACGTTATTTCTCCCACACCCAACTCTGAATAAAGCTGAAATTTTGTACAATTATTTATTTTAGCTGACAACACAAGAATCCATTTTTCAAAAATCAACCAATTAGTTCCTTAACTATTTGTAATTAATTGTTTTGTTTGGTATATCGAAAACGGGAAATAAATTATAGTTGACTGAATTGGTGGTAGCATTAGTCCCCTTTATAGGTCGTCGTATGAGTACGGTCTTAGGCTGAGGGAATACAATTTGAAAAATAGAACGAGACTATAGAAACAATAGATAGCTACACAATCTTCCATGTTCATAAGCTCTCCACTAGCAGAATGGTTACCGTGTTGGATTGAGAATTCAGATCGTTCTCCCTTTAATTTTTTTTTTTTATGTAAATGCTAAATGTCAAGATCTATTACTAATTTAACTACGTCTGATCCAAACTAATTGATAAGACTATGCTTAATATAAGCATTTTTTTATATCCTTGTTTTGCTTTTTTTTTTCTAAATCAAGACATGAAGGTATCATCAATTAGAAATGCCGTCATTTTTTAATAATTACCCCTTTAAAAAAATTAAAAAAAAATAAATAAATAGACTTGTGTATAGATGTGTTTCAACGTTCCTGGTAATGTAGTATTCGTCTGCTCTTTGCTGTGGAAGGGCGGAGTGTCTTGTCCTTGTGGCGTGTCTGCGATCAAACTGTCTGTTCACGACAAGAAGGCTGAGCTTGCTGCGGTTTTGTCTGGACTGCAGACATGACGTCAATCAAGTCGGACACGCTGTCGTCAGCAGGAGCAGCGCACAAAAATAAGCATTGTCTATCTTTGTTGATTAAAAAGGGAAATAACTAACGAAAATTTCACAATTTCAGAATGTCTGTTCTAGTGTGGGTGTTGACCTGAGAGAGCTTACATTTTGCATGGCTAAATTTTATAAAGGAATTTGCATTGTGAATAAGTTTTGAAATTGCCAGATGTTAAATACGAAATCTGATGACCCAAAGTCCAATGCATATCGGGGAGTCAAGTTCACATGAAGAAATTACAGAATTTTTATGATGAAATTCAACAATGTAATTCTCAAATATACAGTTGACATAAGACCAAACACTTACTATTAACGTACAAAAGAACTTGGTTTCAATAGTAGATACATAAAATTGGACTTAACATGAAGCTTTAAACTTAATACTGACGCCGATAATTGTCTACCCTTTTTTGGACCCTTGCATTTAAACTCTCTCTCAAACTAAATTCTCCAAGTTACAGGGAAGAATTAGAATCTTCTATTGGAGAGATCCCTGCTAATTTATAACTACTTTTGCTGCAAAATTAATAAATAATTGTTAAAACATCATTTTATGCAGAAAAAGAGAGATACAATTTGTTAAGAGATATGGCAGTAATAGTGCAGTTCTTTCCCGTAAAAAAACTTTTTAAAAAGTGTTTTTTTTTTATATTTTGTTTTAGTTTACTTTGTCTTGTTTTGTCCTCCTTTTAAGATTATCCTTCTTTTTGTCCGCCTTTTTCTGTTTTTGACTGTCCATTTTGTCCTCCTTTTATAGCCATGCTTCTTTTTGTCCTCTTCTTAACGTGCAGGTGTTTGTCGCACAGACAAAAATGTGAGATTTATGGGTTTCTTTTTTGTTTGTTTGAATGCATGCTACTTACGCTTAGACGTGTTTCACGATTTCTCATATTATTTACGATCTTCTGAAAAGGATAAAGTGTTTGCAGATTTAAGGAATTGTTTCGATATTACAAGTATTAATGATATCAAAGGGAATAGAGAATGCCTGTCAAAATTTTGTTTTCCAGACAGGAAGTATGTCTGTCTCATCTCCGGAGTAGTGAATTTCGTAATATGAACTATAGGGATGAACAATGAAAGTACATCGCAAGGAATGTTTTGATACATTTATCTTCCCGTTAGATCGCCTGTAACCTTTAATGTGACCCTCAAGGTTATCACGTCATCGAGAATGAACGACTTTTGTTTTTTAGTCTTTATGGTAATGAAAAAAAAAACTGTGCGTTTGGTTGTCTGTCATTGTGGTTTCTGGGTTTCTAAAAGTGTAATCATCTGGGTTATAGTTCCTGCTACTTTGGCTTACTGGGCTCATTTACCTGTATTATAGTTCATGCTACTTCAGCTTACTGGGCTCATTTATCTGGGTTATAGTTCCTGCTACTTCGGCTTACTGGGCTCATTTATCTGGGTTATAGTTCCTGCTACTTCGGCTTACTGGGCTCATTTATCTGGGTTATAGTTCCTGCTACTTCGGCTTACTGGGCTCATTTATCTGGGTTATAGTTCCTGCTACTTCGGCTTACTGGGCTCATTTATCTGGGTTATAGTTCCTGCTACTTCGGCTTACTGGGCTCATTCATCTGGGTTATAGTTCCTGCTACTTCGGCTTACTGGGCTCATTCATCTGGGTTATAGTTCCTGCTACTTCGGCTTACTGGGCTCATTCATCTGGGTTATAGTTCCTGCTACTTCGGCTTACTGGGCTCATTCATCTGGGTTATAGTTCCTGCTACTTCGGCTTACTGGGCTCATTCATCTGGGTTATAGTTCCTGCTACTTCGGCTTACTGGGCTCATTCATCTGGGTTATAGTTCCTGCTACTTCGGCTTACTGGGCTCATTCATCTGGGTTATAGTTCCTGCTACTTCGGCTTACTGGGCTCATTCATCTGGGTTATAGTTCCTGCTACTTCGGCTTACTGGGCTCATTCATCTGGGTTATAGTTCCTGCTACTTCGGCTTACTGGGCTCATTCATCTAGGTTATAGTTCCTGCTACTTCGGCTCACTGGGCTCATTTATCTAGGTTATAGTTCCTGCTACTTCGGCTCACTGGGCTCATTTATCTAGGTTATAGTTCCTGCTACTTCGGCTTACTGGGCTCATTTATCTGGGTTATAGTTCCTGCTACTTCGGCTTACTGGGCTCATTTATCTGGGTTATAGTTCCTGCTACTTCGGCTTACTGGGCTCATTTATCTGGGTTATAGTTCCTGCTACTTCGGCTTCCTGGGCTCATTCATCTGGGTTATAGTTCCTGCTACTTCGGTTTACTGGGCTCATTTATCTGGGTTATAGTTCCTGCTACTTCGGTTTACTGGGCTCATTTATCTGGGTTATAGTTCCTGCTACTTCGGCTTACTGGGCTCATTCATCTGGGTTATAGTTCCTGCTACTTCGGCTTACTGGGCTCATTTATCTGGGTTATAGTTCCTGCTACTTCGGCTTACTGGGCTCATTTATCTGGGTTATAGTTCCTGCTACTTCGGCTTACTGGGCTCATTTATCTGGGTTATAGTTCCTGCTACTTCGGCTTACTGGGCTCATTTATCTGGGTTATAGTTCCTGCTACTTCGGCTTACTGGGCTCATTCATCTGGGTTATAGTTCCTGCTACTTCGGCTTACTGGGCTCATTCATCTGGGTTATAGTTCCTGCTACTTCGGCTTACTGGGCTCATTTATCTGGGTTATAGTTCCTGCTACTTCGGCTTACTGGGCTCATTTATCTGGGTTATAGTTCCTGCTACTTCGGCTTACTGGGCTCATTTATCTGGGTTATAGTTCCTGCTACTTCGGCTTACTGGGCTCATTTATCTGGGTTATAGTTCCTGCTACTTCGGCTTACTGGGCTCATTCATCTGGGTTATATTTCCTGCTACTTCGGCTTACTGGGCTCATTTATCTGGGTTATAGTTCCTGCTACTTCGGCTTACTGGGCTCATTTATCTGGGTTATAGTTCCTGCTACTTCGGCTTACTGGGCTCATTTATCTGGGTTATAGTTCCTGCTACTTCGGCTTACTGGGCTCATTTATCTGGGTTATAGTTCCTGCTACTTCGGCTTACTGGGCTCATTTATCTGGGTTATAGTTCCTGCTACTTCGGCTTACTGGGCTCATTTATCTGGGTTATAGTTCCTGCTACTTCGGCTTACTGGGCTCATTTATCTGGGTTATAGTTCCTGCTACTTCGGCTTACTGGGCTCATTTATCTGGGTTATAGTTCCTGCTACTTCGGCTTACTGGGCTCATTTTTCTGGGTTATAGTTCCTGCTACTTCGGCTTACTGGGCTCATTCATCTGGGTTATAGTTCCTGCTACTTCGGCTTACTGGGCTCATTTATCTGGGTTATAGTTCCTGCTATTTCGGCTTACTGGGCTCATTTATCTGGGTTATAGTTCCTGCTACTTCGGCTTACTGGGCTCATTTATCTGGGTTATAGTTCCTGCTACTTCGGCTTACTGGGCTCATTTATCTGGGTTATAGTTCCTGCTACTTCGGCTTACTGGGCTCATTTATCTGGGTTATAGTTCCTGCTACTTCGGCTTACTGGGCTCATTTATCTGGGTTATAGTTCCTGCTACTTCGGCTTACTGGGCTCATTCATCTGGGTTATAGTTCCTGCTACTTCGGCTTACTGGGCTCATTTATCTGGGTTATAGTTCCTGCTACTTCGGCTTACTGGGCTCATTTATCTGGGTTATAGTTCCTGCTACTTCGGCTTACTGGGCTCATTTATCTGGGTTATAGTTCCTGCTACTTCGGCTTACTGGGCTCATTTATCTGGGTTATAGTTCCTGCTACTTCGGCTTACTGGGCTCATTCATCTGGGTTATAGTTCCTGCTACTTCGACTTACTGGGCTCATTTATCTGGGTTATAGTTCCTGCTACTTCGGCTTACTGGGCTCATTCATCTGGGTTATAGTTCCTGCTACTTCGGCTTACTGGGCTCATTTATCTGGGTTATAGTTCCTGCTACTTCGGCTTACTGGGCTCATTTATCTGGGTTATAGTTCCTGCTACTTCGGCTTACTGGGCTCATTCATCTGGGTTATAGTTCCTGCTACTTCGGCATACTGGGCTCATTTATCTGGGTTATAGTTCCTGCTACTTCGGCTTACTGGGCTCATTTATCTGGGTTATAGTTCCTACTACTTCGGCTTACTGGGCTCATTTATCTGGGTTATAGTTCCTGCTACTTCGGCTTACTGGGCTCATTTTTCTGGGTTATAGTTCCTGCTACTTCGGCTTACTGGGCTCATTTATCTGGGTTATAGTTCCTGCTACTTCGGCTTACTGGGCTCATTTATCTGGGTTATAGTTCCTGCTACTTCGGCTTACTGGGCTCATTTATCTGGGTTATAGTTCCTGCTACTACGGCTTACTGGGCTCATTTATCTGGGTTATAGTTCCTGCTACTTCGGCTTACTGGGCTCATTCATCTGGGTTATAGTTCCTGCTACTTCGGCTTACTGGGCTCATTTATCTGGGTTACAGTTCCTGCTACTTCGGCTTACTGGGCTCATTCATCTGGGTTATAGTTCCTGCTACTTCGGCTTACTGGGCTCATTCATCTGGGTTATAGTTCCTGCTACTTCGGCTTACTGGGCTCATTTATCTGGGTTATAGTTCCTGCTACTTCGGCTTACTGGGCTCATTTATCTGGGTTATAGTTCCTGCTACTTCGGCTTACTGGGCTCATTTATCTGGGTTATAGTTCCTGCTACTTCGACTTACTGGCCTCATTTATCTGGGTTATAGTTCCTGCTACTTCGGCTCACTGGGCTCATTTATCTGGGTTATAGTTCCTGCTACTTCGGCTTACTGGGCTCATTTATCTGGGTTATAGTTCCTGTTACTTCGGCTCACTGGGCTCATTTATCTGGGTTATAGTTCCTGCTACTTCGGCTTACTGGGCTCATTCCATTATTAAGAAAGAAGGAAGAAGAGAAATTAAGAAATAAATAAAGATCGACAGAGAGAATGAAAAAGTAAAGAGAGAGAGAGAAAGTAATAGAAAGAGAAAGAGTACTAGAAAGAAAGAGAAACAAAGAATGGAAGAGAGAGAGAGAATAAATACATCCTCACATGAAAGAGTTTATTTTAAAATTCCCCAAGTGGATCTTATGGTAAGCCATTATCTCTGTAGATTTTTTAAAGATGTAAATCTTAATGGTCAAGAATAAAAGGAACAAAATATAACAGGTCAAACATTTGTGGCTACACCTAGACATTTCTCCTTGTACATCTCCTACTTCAGTCTCCGACATTTCAAAAGTATCACGTGCCCTTTTGAAAAGTCTGCTTACATGTAGTACACTGGACCTTCCCTGATTCCGGTTCCTGCTACGCAGCTACTATACTGTACTATATTGCTTCTTTAGTAGGCCGATCATTGAGTGTGAGTTAGCATGTTTTGAAATGTAATTTCTTAGTTGAGAACAGTGTTATTTTTATTCTATCGCATACCCAAGTGAGATATTCGTTGGGGCACTAAAGCTGACTTTTATCGTCGTGTCGATCTATTTTTACTTATCCCTAAGTCTGTTGGACCGTTGGGGCACTATGCATGACTCGTCGAGAGTCTTTGTCCATTTTTTTTTGCCTTAGTTAGAACCTCTGTCAATGCCAGGCCCGTCCATTCTTTTATGTTGTCCTCCCATCGCTTTCTCTGTGTGCTTCTTCTTCTTTTTCCTGGTACTGTTCCCTGAAGGAAGGTCTTTGTAATATGACCATAGATTTTAAGCTTGCGCTTTTTTTTTTACGATAGTTAGTAACCATGTCTCTAATCTCTTGGTTTGTGATGCGGTCTTTGAATGTGATACCTAGGATCCTCCTCTTTATCTCTGCAGTCAGCGTCCAAGACTCACAAGCATATAAAATGTGGCCATGACCAGGGAGCAGTGACATAAGATCCAGCTTCAGTTCGTGATAATGAAATCGTGGTCAGGTGTAACTTACAAGCATTGATTAGTATTACTTGTTTAATAATAGTATTATTTGTATAGCGCCATGATCGCTGTGATCCAGTCTTAAGTTTGAGCATATGATTGGTGGAGGGGGGGTGTGAGTGGTAAGGTGAGTGCGAGAGGCCAAACACAAGTCTCCACCTGGATTCGAACTCGATCCTATAATTTCGGCAAGAAACTCACTCATTTCTGGGTTCCCATATCTCTGTGTGATTTTTTACTTATAGTAACAATAAATTTTCTTCGCAACTACTTATCTGACCATTCCTTGATATACAGCTGCGGTCACAATTTTGGGCATATGTATTCACCAGGTGCTGTTTCCATGCAAGAAGGAATTAAACTGCACATTTTATTTTTCTTATAAATGTGAAAGTCCAACAGAGTTAGAAGTCTTTTTTTTTAAACATAGCTTACATCAACTCACTCCGTCTGTCTGTCGGATACACAATTTTGCACACATTATTTCTCGATTCTCATTCTCTGATCAAGTTGAAGTTTTACACAACTAGTCATTTTCCATAACAATACATGAATCAATACAAAAAAATAACCAATCAATAAGTAATTAGTGGTAAATAATTAATTTAATTTGGCATAGGAAAAAATAAATATTACAATGTTAAGATATATGGCTGTAAACGTGGAGCTCATTCCATTATATAACCTTTTGTATATTTTATATTTTGCTTGTTAAGATGCCTTTTTCTACAAGTAATAGTTCAATCACTAAATAGCTGCTGTGTGACTAAGTTCCCGAATAAGACACGTTCCCGAGACATTCTTCTTACTGTTTCTCCTCTGAAAAAGCACACGCTACCACACTTACAATCACACACAATCACACTCGCAAAAACACACACAGACACACACGCACACCATAAATCTCACTTTCCGAGGTAAAGAAACAATTTCTCGAAATACCTGGCTCCTGCCATGCGAGCTCTCGCGACAGGCCAGCGGGCAATGTCTGTAATCGATGCCTGAAATTTGTTTGTTCCATGTTTGTTGTTTTCTGACATGAGATAATGTCATTAGTTTAATTATACGGCTGATATCGATTCTCAAGTGTCACGTTAGTATTCAGCTTTTAAAATTCCCAACACTTGTAATTGTAATTGAATTTTTTTTTTCTAATGAGGTCAAGGCCACGACGACATGCTTTACTCATGGGCGTAGCTAGGAGAGAGGGGAGATCACCAACACCGAAATAAAATATTCTGCACATTAATATGTTTTACCAGTCGCCGGGCTCCCATTACAAAAGCAAATCTGCAAGCATTCAAGCGAAAGCCTGAGAAAAACTAAAGCAAACTACATTCCACTAATTCCAGGAGTGTTACCTCTCGGAAGTGGGAGTTGTTTTAACCTAAATAAATAAAATAAAATAAAATATTTCTTGTATTGATAATGCTTTCTTACCGTCGGAGAGGGTAATGGCGGATTGGGTATAAGACGTCTTTGGTAAAGAAGACTAGCAGAATGTAGCGCTGAACTTAAAATATAGGGGGGGAAAAAAGAAGCTAGGCACATATAGATGAATGGACTTGAAGATAGCTATATACATTTTTTTTTCTTTTTTTTTTTCTAATTTGCCGATTTTCAACAATGAGGAAGAAGTCTCAAGGTTAAGGATAGCATCTGGTCAACGGCCGAACTCAGCCCAAGGGCAGTAGGTTAGGTATCAGTGCCTTTCGCAAAGTAAGAGGTGTGTTTGGGTGGAGGTGTCTGATAATGACAACAATGTAAAGTGATGTAGCGTGCTCAAAGTCCTTCAATACTCATTGCGTACATCGTTTTAAAACCGTCTCTCTCTCTCTCTTTCTCTTCATCTCTCTTGTCATCTCTCTCTCTCTCTATCACGCACTTTCTTTCTGTCTCTCTCTCTTTCGTTCTCTTTCTCTCCCTATTTTACAAAGTTTATATTCACTCACTCTCTCTGTCTGGTAAAGAGTTTCATCACGTGATTTCTTCCACACCCATTCTTTGATCAAGTGGAAACTTTGTACAATTATTCAATGGCCTAAAGACAAGATATGAAGAAAAACACCTATTTCTCAATTAATTGCTGGTAATTGATCACTTAGTTTGATCCTAACGCTTCCGTATTCACAGATATGGCTAAATATTTCGGATTTTTGTCCCCTTAGATAATTGTCCATGTTATTCCTCCGAGACATATTCTGGGATAAGGGCTGAAAATTTCAACACTTATATATTGTAACGAATCAAGAATCAGTTTTAAAAATTAATAAATTAGTCAATTATTTATTAGTATTTTTTTTTAAAAAAGGGGAAATAAGTTCTACATTATTGTGAGATATAGTTGTAAGTGTTTAGTTGTTTCCCTTAGATTGGCTATTTTTTAAATTAAAGTATTTTATATTTCGCTTGTTTAGCTCTAAATTTGTCTTATGTCTTCACATCAGAACTGTTGTTTCTAGTTTTAACTCTTTCCCTCCTAGCTAACGATACCAACGTTGAACCACCAGAAAGTGGTAAATAATTACGGAGAGGAAGAGTTAAAAAATGTATACAGAATTCCAGATTATATATCTATACATGTCTGTCTGTGTGAGTGTATGTCGCTTAGTTTCTAAAACGTGATCAACATAATCTTGGTGTCAGAAAAACTGTTTTTAAAATTTTGTATACAGTTTAACACTGAGATCAGAAATCTTCGTCGATAAAAAGACAAATCAAAATTGTGTGTGTGTGGGGGGGTATTTCAGTGTTTAAAGCCGTTCTTTTTCTAATGTTCATCGATTATTTTATCGGTAATTTTCTTGAGACAAATTAATTGTTTTCAAACAAACCAATTTGTGATTAGAATTAAATGAACAAAACAAAATGCTTTGATAAGTTGTTGTTGTTTTTTTTTATAAGTTAAGAGGACGAAATACACACACACTCACTCACACACACACACTCACACATTCCCTCATAAAGGTGTAGGAAATAAAAAGCGTTTTAGATCGTTGAATATTCTATTTTTTAATTTTCTAAATGCGCTTTAATAGTGAAATCGCTGGAGGCGATCCTAGAAATGATGTGATGGGGTGCAGGCGGTCGTTTCTTTCAAACATTTGCTTTAAGTTTTACATTCTCTTCTTTTCTCTGTCTCCCTTTCTCTCACTCTTTCTCTCACTCTTTCTCTCACTCTTTCTCTCACTCTTTCTCTCACTCTTTTTCTCACTCTTTCTCTCACTCTTTCTCTCACTCTTTCTCTCACTCTTTCTCTAATTCTTTTTCACGCTCTTTCTCTAATTCTTTCTCTCACTCTTTCTCTCACTCTTTCTCTCACTCTTTCTCTCACTCTTTCTCTAACTCTTTCTCTCACTCTTTCTCTCACTCTTTCTCTAATTCTTTTTCACGCTCTTTCTATGGAACAATAAAAACACCACGAGATCATGAAATTTTACAAAAAGGATTAGAAGAATTACGAAAAATGGGAATTAAATTGGAGCTTGTCTTTCCACCCTGAAAAATGCCAGCCATTTAAGTAACAATAAAAAAAAATTACTTATTTTATTCTTGATAAACCAGTCACACAGACTACAAACTCAAAGTAAATAAAATGTTATTTTGGAATCCCCATTTTTAATTTTGATTAGCCAAAAACAATCAAGCAAAACATTAAGGTTTATTACAAGTAACTTTCACAAATCAAACAAGAACATACAACTAAAATGCTATTTCACTTTAGTTAGGGTTAGGTTAATTTTAGAATATGCATCCTCTGTTTGGGATTCTTCATCTCAAGAAAACATAAAGAAACTAGAACAAATACAAAATAGAGCAGTGAGATTTACAACAAAACGAATATTCCAATTTGATTAGAGGAACACCGTTAGTAAAATCCTTAAACTTAGAGACACTTCAGGACAGAAGAATAAAAGTAAAGTAGCAATAATACACATAATACTAAACCATAATTGAAGTATAGAAAAAGAAAACAACGAAATACTCAGACACAAAGATATAGGAGTCTATCTTATTCCATACGCTAGTACAAGTGCCCCTTTGTCCCTAATTAGAGAATGGAATGGGTTGCCTGAATCAGCCAGGAGAACCAATGACTTAGCAGAGTGTAAGTCATTGATTAACATGCATGACTAGATTGACACATGAAATGTGTAGGACGTAATTATCTTTTTGATTGAAGTCACGTCTGTAATCTATAATGTAGGGTAGTTTTATATTCCCGCTCAAAATGAAGGGTTTAAATAGATTTAAGCTTTTTGAAACTAGAGTTCATCCTTTCTATTTGGGCCATCCTAGAAAAAGAGTAATACTATGAGCCAAACTTAATTTTAAACTGGTTATTTTGGCCAGTGTGAGCTCAATGAACCTGGCACACGTTTACAGTGACAGAAACCTTACAATTTTGTTTTCTTTCCAATTGCTTTACACAAAATGTAAACACTTATCTGCTTATCTTTCCTTTTTTTTCTCTTTCTCTCTACCTCTTTTCTTTCCCTTTGTCTTTTTTGTTGTCTTTCCTTCCCTCTCTCATCTATCTATCTTATCTATCTATCTATTGCATTATTTGTCTGACTTTTTCATATAATCTCTTGCAAAGTTTGAAGTATCCTCTCTGCATCTTAATCTTCATTCCCTTTAATACTCTCCCTCGCTCTTTCCCTCTCCCCCCTCTCTCCCCCCCTCTCTCCCCCCCCCCCCCCTCTCTCTCTCCTTAGTATTTCCACTTTCCATAAATGTCGTGCAGTATTGTGCATGTCTCTGTGTATTTGCCACTCGGTCTACAAGCTCGTCTTTTGCCTTTCTTATCCTCTGCCTTGTCGTTGTGTTCCAAACTGTCCTGTACATTATCATTTGTAATCATTGAGTAGGCTCCTTTTGTCTCTCCTTGTTTCCACTCTCTGAATATTGCCATGAAAGAATCAAATCGTGCATTGTCTGTTTACTTTGAGTTTTATTGAATGTCCTAACACGCGATTAACAATTCAATTATACAATCTATTTATTTTTTCACATTTTATTTTTAGCTTATAAACTTTTCTTTGTCTTTAATAAAAACTAGTTTTTGTAAAGTAATAAAAATTATTGTACACCCTTTATATATATATAAATATTGTATATGTGTGTGTGTGTGTGTGTGTGTGTATTTATTATCTTCGATTCCGAAGACACAAGGAAAGTACATTGTTTTACATGAGCACACATTTACATGAACACACATTTGCATGAGCACTCATTTACATGAACACACATTTGTATGAGCACACATTTACATGAGCACACATTTACATGAACACACATTTGCATGAGCACACATTTACATGAACACACATTTGCATGAGCACACATTTACATGAGCACACATTTACATGAACACACATTTACATGAGCACACATTTACATGAACACACATTTAGATGAACACACATTTACATGAACACACAGACCCAGTTGCGATCTGCATATTTCACCATATCCAATATCCAATGTAGACAAAGCCGTTACTAATTTGCTAGTATTTCTACATACCTCTACATTGACGTGGAAATATGTATAATAAAATGGAAGATTATATTTTTGTAAAAGAAGTGTCATCAAGCCATATTCAAGTTCGAAATAAGGAGATTGATACGCCTACAACGGTTTAGTTGGACTAGCTGCTTGTAGCTACAACCCAAGAGAATGTATAGAGTATGAGAAGTTTGATTGAACGCAGCGGATTTTAAAAGCAATTATATGTGTATGTCTATGTGGGTCCATAAATCTGACCAGTATAACAATTAATTAGTGAAAATAACAATTTTTAAAACGAGAGGTCAAATACAAAATAAGATACTAACCGTATACACAAGAAAATATTTAGTAATTTTATTTTACAATACTATTGACATAAAAAAGCACTTTCCCTCCTAAAAACTCATTTAGTTCAAATCTCTATCCAAACAGACGCATCCATAAAACATACGTAAAGTTCCCTATAAATTAACTCCCCTTTAAATTTACGTTTGTTATTCCCCTTTAAAAAAAATGCCTTTTAAAATTATATTTGTTTTTTTTTTTTTAAATCTCATTACTGTCTAAAGGGAGATCATTCAACGCATCAATGACGTCATTTCCCCCGAAACTCAAAGTGCACGTGATGACGAGTTCAATGGAATGACCCGAGGATGTGGACGAATTGTATTTGGCTTATCTCTGTCAGACGTTGTCTTCTTAGCGTAGCGTTAGAATAGGACAGTTTGGATATTTCAGACAATATTATGTTCATTTGGTAAGGCATATCAATAAGAAGAAAACAGAATGCGCGCAATTCAGTTCTACATCACTAAACTATTTTGATCTATGCTTTAAGGCACATGGTGTCAGTGATGACTTATTAAATTGCTTAATATGGCTAAACTTCCGGCCTAGAGTCTATATATTAAAAGCAAATTTCTCCTTTCATACTTAGCGATGTATATGATAAATAATATTAAGGTGACCTGTTTCTATGGACCACGCTTGACGAGGGAGTCATGTGGCCAGCACGACGGCCAACCGGCTTTACCGGCCAACCATTAGCTTATGTCAGTTCCCATTAAAGCTGGGTGGACTCAGAGATGCCCTAAAGACCCCGAAATAGAAAATCCCAGTCTTCACCAGGATTCAAACCACGGACCCCAGGTGCGGTACCCAGGCGCTTTACCACTCAGTTACCGCGTCTATATATACCCAGCGCTAATACATAGGATTAGATTTAAATCATAATTTAGACATAATCGAATCCAAATGATATAAAAATTGTATATAAATAAACGCTGTTGACGAAGATTATGCGGATGTCTGCTAAAGGTCCCTAGAGCGACATAACAATAATAGTCTGATATATTTGCATATAATTTAGTTAATATGGCGCAATGAATAGATAAAATTAAATATATTTATTTTAAACCCGGGAGTAAGAAAGTTAAAAAGTGCGCGTGGAGTCTCCATATTGAAAGAAATAAGCAGACGACATTCTTAACAGCTCTTAGGTATGGCAGTTAGTAGCTATTTTGAGTAAAGAGAGTCAACGATTCTCCTGAAAGAAGCAGACGTTACTCACACTTGTACATTGCCATTTGGTTTAGGTGAGTAGTTAGATGGTAAAAGATGAGGGTGAATGGGGCGTTTACTGGCTTTAAAAGCAAAAGTTCCAAGTCAAACTAAAACTTTCCACACAACTGACCCCCAGGCTCGTCAATGGTGGCCCTCTCAAACCCTTTAGGTGTTAGACTGATGGTAGCAGTGGGCAAACTACTCTACGGAGGACTTGTGCTGATCGTACACATAAAGTCATTTCGACGTTATTTACGTACGATCATTTCATAGGTTAATTACATAAAGTCATTCGATATGTTATTTACGTACAGTCAATTGAATTTATTTGCATACTATCGTTTGATAAGTTATTTACATTACGTCCATTAAATAATTATTAATTTACAATTTATTGAACAGTTATTTACGTACAATCATTTGATAGGTTGCTGGGTTAGTGTTTTTCTAGATATATTTATTCGATATGTTGTTTTGTTATTTTACGTACAGGTCTAAACGTTCCATGGCCCTAAAGTCAGTTTATCGATTGCAGGCTGCTGTACGTCTGATGTCTCTTCAAGCTTTCAGCGACTGATTCTGCTGCCAAAATTGATTTTCGTGTATTGATTTTATCCATAAATACATACACACAAATTTTATTTTTACGTCGAGTTAAGTAAATAACTGTCTCCCTGCTCTTCACGGCGATGTGGTAGTGAAAAATATATAGGTCTGTGGTATATGTGTAGTGATGAGGTACAAGACAGGAAGAATAAAACCTTGGGCTGAAATAAATGAGAGAGAGAGAGGGGGGGGGAGATGGAGAGAATGGTAGAAAGGGAGAGTTGGGCAGAGAGAGAATAAAACGAAGAAAGAGAGAGAGAGGGAAAGTGCGCGTGAGGACGGGAGTGAGAGTAAAAGAGGGAGAGAAGGAAACGGAGAGAGAGAGAGAGTGAGAGAGAAATAGAATAGGAAACAGAGAGAGAGAAAGAGGGACAAGGAGGGACAGAGCATGCGATGAAGAGAAAAAGTGTGAGAGGTAGATGAATAGAAGGATGGAGCTAGGAGGATAGATAGAAGTAAGAGTGAGGTTGATAAGGAGAGAGGGGAAGGAGTTAAGGAGGTGTAAGAAAAAAAGGAGGAGATAGGAGACGAGGCTTAGCCTCAATTTGTACATGTTCATTTATTTGAACCAGACTTCGCTGTTCACTGATATGCAAATGAGAAGCTTGTGACAAAGTGAAATAGTTTTGAGTGAGGATATATCCAACTTCCAAGTCTTTTAAATTTTTTGAAGTGTTCTCATAGAATTTAAATTAGGACACACTTAAAGATCTTTAATCCAACGCAAATTTTATGGAAACTATACAGGTTTTTTTAGTGAACAAAACTGTACGCAATTTCAAGCTACGAAACTCGAACAAACGCAAAATCAGTGGCCTAGCTAAGGGAAGGGAGAAGGGGGTCCAAATTTAAAAGTTCTCCGGCTCCTCTTCTTTAGGTGGAGGGGTTTCCAAATTAGTGTCCGATAATTATTAAGATAAGATGAGATAAGACAGAAAGACGGAGACAGTATGAACAAGTACTTATTTACAAAATATCGACCTTTATTCAAATGTTTTTTTGACAGTCGATTAAGATGCTAACATAGCAGGTTAATTAGCTGGCTCGTGTGCAGGGGCATGTCTAGGAATTTCCCATCATTTTGGAGGCCCGGGGGCTTGACCTCTTTTGGGGCCACTGCATTTTTCGTAATATTTGATATTTAATGTAAAAAACATTCATTTGGGGACCCCCTCAAGTGGGGGCCCGGGGGGATTTCCAAATTCTCCCCCCTCCTCTCCCCCACCCTAGCTATGCCACTGCTCGTGCTTCACCACAATACAGTCCTAATCAACAAAGGTCAATTTTTTTTTTTCAAACATTCGCTTAAAAACTGTTCATACTTAAATCAAACTGGACATCTAGATCTACGGAACGACACTCATGTATTAAAAAGAACCGGGCCTGTCTGTTCTCTTATTTCAGACTTCTTGAGTTCTCTTCATGAGCTCTCTCAGTCACCGCCACGAACTATTTTTTGTTTTTTTTATTTCTTTATCACTAATGGCAGTGTGCTTGCTAGCACGCGCTTGAATGAGTCGGCACGTGACTTGTTTACTTTGACTTGATATGTACAAGTGTGTACATGAAACATTGAAAACGAGAAAAAAGGGAATAGTTAGTTTTAAAATACTGAATCATATCTATCTATCTATCTATCTGTCTATCTGTCTGTCTGTCTGTCTGTCTGTCTGTCTGTCTATCTATCTATCTATCTGTCTATCTATCTATCTAATCAACTCTCTATCTGCCTATCTAGTCTCTATCTATCTTTTGAGACAGAGAGAGAGAGACACCTTGGCCTCGATGTGTGCTTAAACTAATGTCGTCTTTCTGTTGTGTTAAGGCTCACGTTATCAATACAAATCGACCATAAATTGTTCAAACATGTTTATAAACTTGAATCGATTACCGCTTGATGATCAATTGTTTCATCTAGAAATTAAAAAAACAACATGAATGCTGAATCGAGTCCAAGGTAGCTACTTAAGTGGTATCGATCCCATCAGAAGAAAGGCCTTTCATGGTCACCACACGAGAGAACTCTCAATGCGATACTGTTATGCATAATATTGGTTCAAATAACAAACAACATCCCAGAGTGAGGAATGAAAGGGATAGCTGAGAATACCCAAAGCAGGGGGGGGGGGGGCCTAACCCAATTATGGCTAAAACTAGACAAAAGGTGACTGGGACAGCCTGACCCTGTAACCTGGCAGTGAAGTATTCACTTGGCAATGGCAACACTATGGTCCCGAGTTCTGATCCTAATCGCCATGATACTGTGCCGTCTCAAAAAGGCTTGGGTTCAAACATACTCATCTTTATTAATGACGAAATATTTACAAGCGTGCTAAAATGTAAGGTGCTCCATGCAGTGTATAATGCAGATACGTCAAACGGAGGTAACTCTCAAATAGCGAAATCAAAGAACACAGGCAAGAGGCCAACAATAAAAGTTAGTCGACGTTGAAAGCGGATGTCGAACAAGAAAGCTTAATAATAACGAAGGGAACTGTCGAATGTCGTCAAGCTAAATCTATACTTTAATAAAACCTGCCTCTCTCTAAAGCAGGGTTCACAACCTGTGGGTCGCGACCCCCTTGGGGGGTCGATTGACTGTTTGCCAGGGGTCGCTTAAGACCATCGAAAATATGGATTGCTATTGTCTACTCTTCTGTTGCTGTATGTGTGTGGGTCGCAGAGCTTAAAAGGTTAAGAACCGCTGCTCGAAAGCCTTCAAAAGAAGTCTGTGTACTTTTCGCTATTCTTCCTTAAAATCCGAGTCTTGTGTTTTTACTAGTTGCGTCATTGTCTCGAAGTCAAAACGTACCCTTTATGTGACACAAATATTTTTGTATGCCAAATTCCAAAAAGAAACACAAGAACAACCAAATATCCTCAACCTCGCCAATCGCTAACTCTGAGGTGGCCTGCGAAAGGAAAATTCCCGCAGATGCTTGTCGTCTGATGTGATAATTAATGTATCTTGGAGATAGTAGAGACGGTTGGTCGTTGTGCTGGCTACATGATATCCTGTTTAACCGTCGGCCATTGGATCTCAAGGTCTGAAGAGGTACTTTCCTTTCATTTAAATAATAATTTCAAAAAAATGATTATAATAATAAATATCTTTATTATCCTTGAGAGCCTTATTCTTACAATCTTGCATTACACATTGGACAATATAAAGATAACACAAATTGCATGCCACCATAGCATCGCATTCAGTCGCACTAGAATGTTGAACATATTGAGCTCTTATGATATGAAAAAAACAAAATATCCTTTCTGTGCACAGGAAATAGAAGCTTTGATGAGCACCCTTGCGTAACTGGGTATGCTACACAGTTCAATTTGTTGCCTAGAAACCTTCTGCCGTCGGAGGAAGCGGAAATCGAATAAGCTAGAAACTGCTGCCAACTTTGATTTCGCTTTTGGTGAATTACAAAGTACACAAATATTAAAAGCTCATTATTTCTCGTTCCGCAAGACTGCGTTGAGATAACCATTAGCAGCTGTGTCATCATGCGTGTCTTATCTCCGTAACGAAATAAAAAAACACACAGAGAATTAGATCTATGGCCCGAACTCGAAACAAAAAGAACTTTGACCCGAAATAAGTCAGCATTTCCGCCTTTTAGTTGTGGTCGAATGTCAACCACTGGCTTTAAGAATGGGTGATCGCCCTAGTAGTACGAGCCACTTGACTGTAGCCACACCCTTCAATCAAAAGATAAACCCCAAAAAAAGTTCGTTTCAGGTGAATTCCCCAAAACAACGACCTAGACCAGAAGTTCAACAAAAAGGTGATAATAAACAGTATTTACTCTTTATAACGACTACAGCGAGAGTGGCTTAAACCATTAAAATATACCACATTTGGACTTGATAGCTTGGTCTACAATTTCGTCAAACATTTTTAATGTTCTTATAAACCTTAGCAGACGATAGAAAAGAGCGGAACGAAAGAGTCTGCCACTTTATTGAATGTATGGTCCTGTGTTTTAACAGAGACTAGAAACTATGTAGTAGAAAAGAATTAGTTACTGTGTAATGTTTTGCTATTGGTATATGAATTTCATCAAAGAATTATATACGGGTGTATTATATCATAAATAAAGCAGATGCCTAAATTTCCGGATGTGGTAAATTACAAACGCAATCCTCTACTTATAAAATGCTTCCAGCTCCAAACGTCAAAAATAGCTTTTATCAACCACATCACATGTGGCTCAGATATTGGGGTCAGGCAAAAGCGAGCAACTGGCATCAAGTAGACGGGTTTCAGTCTTGGCTAGCTACAGAAAGAAAACTCTGAATCCCAACCTCAGTTGCCTTGCAGCTTTCGGGAATTAACCCTGGAGAAAAAATCAGGAGCCGGTAACCCTTAGGCAGCTTGCAGCACACAGGGCTACTTCCTGGCATAACCTGGCACTCAGCTGAGCACAAACCGTATCGGGTACTGCCGTTTCGTTAAAAACATTATCTGAGTGGGAAAGTGGGAAATCTGTGTGTGGGCGCCATTGTTCCGACCAGAGCTAGTGACCAAGTTTTCATTTTATTTCCATACTAATAAAAGCCAAATCTGCATATCGACACTGACAACGCAGTACCAGGATCTCACAATAAAAGTAAAAACTGATACTGAAAAAAGATATAAAAATATTGTTACGTATTTCTGAATCTTCTGGCTAAATGTACTAGTAGGCACACAAATAAAAACACTGCAAAGAACTTGACGACTCAACTTTCAGTTTCATATAACTTTAATGACTATTAACTCTAACAATTCGTTACTGTAACATGTAGAAGACTGTACAATATCTGTCAGTTTACAGTTAGCTATACTTCGTTGCAATTCATCTCTTCGCTTCGTTGCAATTCATCTCTTCTCAACTTGCATCGAGCCGTAATCCACAGAACAGACCAACGACACACTTCCCAGTGTCGCTCCAGGTCTCCCAAAGCTGAACCAAGTCG
The DNA here is from genome assembly GCA_030265305.1 of Biomphalaria pfeifferi. Classification (NCBI taxonomy): domain Eukaryota; kingdom Metazoa; phylum Mollusca; class Gastropoda; family Planorbidae; genus Biomphalaria; species Biomphalaria pfeifferi. Next base: position 1,236,598 of record JASAOG010000195.1, on the reverse strand, counting down.
TACTCAAGTCTACCGAATCATAGCCGCACACGTCTTACATCGACTGTATCGACTGTAACGGCTCAAGTCCACTGTAGTTCGCTGTATCGACTTTAACGACAGTAATCCACTCCAGTTAACTCTACCCTAGTTAACTTGCATCGAGTCTTACACATCTCTCTTCCACTGGAGCCGCACACGTCTTACATCGTCTGTATCGACCATAACGGCTCCCACGACTGACTTTCACATCAACTCTCTGGCTTATATAGAGTCCCTAATCGCTTGTCCATTGTTGCAAAAACACTGCTAGTATCCTCTGGAACAACACGGAAGGAAACATAACATCCTGTCGTTGTTTATACATGTCGATTCCAGAGAACACCTGCTGCAGTGTCATCTCGCCGAGGTCACACGTAAAGACCTCTAACTGTCACTGTTCATTTGTAACACTGCCCCCTTCGTAGATCAGTACGTCCTCTGGAACAACACGTGAGGGCACGTCACATCCTGTCTTTGTTTATACGCGTAGATTCCAGAGAACACTCGGTGATGTGTCATCTCGCTGGGGTCACACGTTGACCTCTACTTGTCACTGTTCATTTGTAACACTATGAACACTTAAACTTAGAGATTAAACGACAAGTTATCTCCTATAACAATATACCATGTTGTTATATAACCGTGGGGATAGTTACAGCTGAGCTCGCATACACAATGACCTAAACATTCTTAAGAATATTCTAGTCCCCAGTGAGAGGGCAGCACTGTTGCAGACCTGCCACGTCATCAGAAAACTCCTCAATGAAAACTGTTAAGGAGATTAACAATAAATTTTGTTTCTCTCTAACGTAGCTTGACCCTGGCAGTGCCAGAGAATGAAAATTAGTTCATTTCTAGACTATTGCTACTAATAATAATAACTAGTCGACCCAAGGCGTAGCATACGCTACTATTTTGCATGGCTGCTTTAGGCCACTGCAACCTATGCGATTGCAGTGGGCCCCGCACTTTCATTGGACCCGCGCTAATTCTATGTGTAAATTATTAATTTAAAACCATTTTATAGCTTATAGCAGTTTTGCCGCGGCATCCTGATTTACCAGGAGCTCCTGAAAATCTGACATTGCAAAATATACGAAAAAGTCCTGGAAATCTGGAGTAGATTACTTGTTCTCCCCCCCCCCCCTCTTTTTTTTTCGCCGCTAAAAATACGTGGGGTAACTCTAGTCCGACATGCAGAAGTAAAAGAGTGAGCTTTCCATGACTTCTTGGTCACAATTAAGGTCCGGCCCTGCTATTTAGTGCTTGGTGAATACTCTTTTTTTTTTTGCCCTTAAAGTTACGTGGGGTAACTCTAGTCCGACTTGCAGAAATAAAAGGGGGATCTTTCCTTTACTTCTTGGTGTCCAAACTGTTGATCCATGAAGATAATTATATATTTAGATGATAACAGGCTTTGAGATTAAGCATTTATGGAAGTTGTCTAAAACAACAGTATACCCCATTGTTATATCAACCGAGGGGATAATAACAACTGACCTCACAGATACCTTCAAGGCCCTTAACATTCCTAAGAAGATTCTCGTTGCGTGTCAGAGGGCGGCACTGCTGCAGACCTGCCACATCACCAGAACACTTATAAGTGGACACAGATAAAGGGACTACAATGAATTGTGTTTCTCTTCGACCCTGGCAGTGCCAGAGAATGAATACTCGTTCGTTTCTAACATAATAATAATAATACAGACTAAATAACAATTAGTAATGTCTCTATTATCACGCGACATATTTGATTCAACCTTCCCATCTTCTAGGTCTCGAGCTAACCTTGAACTTTGACATCATCATGTAAAAGATTGGTTGTTTCAGTTCGTACTATCAGTTCTTTGCTGATTCATTTGTAAACGTTTGCACACTCATGCACATATTTAACAAAGCAGTGATCCTCCCCCCCCCCCTTTTTTTTTTAAATGGGCATCATTTTCATTTTTAAAAAAAAGATTATCTATTTTTGTACACGTAATTTGTATGATCAAGATTTTACCGAGTTGACAAGCATTCTCATTGAATTTGGACATTTGCACCTACTACACTGACTAGAACAAAGGCAGAATTATGCAATGCTTCATTGACGGCTTCTCGCGACTTTCAGTTTAAATTTCATCTTTATTACATAGCAAGAATGGCATGTTCTAGAGCGTTCAAATAAGACAAACTGGCTTAGACTAATATCTAAATTTAAAAAAAAAGAACCATTGGTCAGCAGGAAATGATTGCTCTCTAGTGGGATATGGCCTTTAGAATCAGGGTAAACTATCTCTTGCGTAACCCTAACGACCATAGTTTTACTATGAACATTGCTATGAACATCCAACTAAACCAAGGTCTCACAGCATGTTTTTAGAACAATGTGCATTTCCAAGCACAATATTTACATTGGAAACAACTCTGTGATAGCTTCAAACCCTTACTCCCGCACACAAACACACACAGCTACAATGAAATCGTTGTGTAGAGTTAGACCAACAATGCACAACTGCGAACCATGAACAATGAACAGTTTCGGATTTATCTATGTTCAGAAATCTGTTTCTTCAATCCACCTATGATGTACTATATACTGATGTCGTTCTGACTACTCGCTTACGCTCCTATATTTGCAATGGTGAATTTTTAACTGATGAGGTGCAGAGGGTGGGTATATTACATTGAACAGTGTAAATGATCATGAACTATAAAAACAAAATCGGCAACGGAACTGTCGACATTTGTGACTAAGTGACCCTTGTCCCCGCCCCGGTGAAGTGGAGATTATAGACACTCAGAACGACAGCACCCTCGGAAGTCTTTATCACACTGTTTCTTGTCCTCAGTGTTGAGTATAACAATGTTAATGTAACCAATTATTCTGGTGAAAAAATGGCAGTTGGACTTCACAGTCCGCACTCTACAATATAAAAACAAAACTTTTGGCTCCGTTGAAGCACATCTTCGCCTTCTGAAATCCTCATCACTTTGTTTTGTTGTTCTTTGCGTTGTGTATAAGATATTGGTGGAAGTACACAAATACTAAATTTAAAACAAAACAATGTTATAGACATCTGCCTGGTTTGTGTGGTAAGGGTTCCGAGCCTTAATGTCACGATGATCCTTGTGGGATGTCTGTGATGAGTGGCGAAAAACAATTGGCTAACTATCTAGGGAAGGGGGGGGGGAGCGGTGGGAAGCTCGAGTTTGAATCCCGACTCGAGCTGAGTTGTGTTGCTAAGCGACGCCTACAAGGCAGCAGGAAAACGTTCTCCCAGATACCCCCCTCCCATTGGTCAGCAATTGTGATTGGACCAGAGAGTACTGAGCATTAAATCTATACAAAAGCTTTTTTAGATTTAAAAAAAAAAATATTCCTGCCGCTTCCGCTCCCCTCCGTCTTGAGGAACCTTAAAGCCTCTTCATTTCTGAAGGAACATGTGAAAGATTTTCAAGTAATGACACTTGACCTAACTAACTAGAACAGTGTTGCCCAACCTAATTCAATCTGTGGGCCATTTTAATTTCCAAAATTAGTGTCGCGGGCCACATGATGGAAAAGATATAATAACTTATTGAAATTGACCTGAAACTATTTTATTTCAAACCCGAGGATCTAGTACTTACATTGAAGTATTGGGAGAGTTGAAGTTTCTCTTTACACTTCAAAAAAATGGCGTAAGTTCTGTTTATATTTTGTTGTTCTTGTTTGTTTGTTGGCTAGCAATGGTATCATGTTTTACAAAAAAGTAAGGATCCGTTCACTTTGCTTAGTAAATTCTGTAGTCCTATTTCATAATCTATTTGACAAAAGTAAGGGCCCTAACGTAGGTAAAATACGTTTTGAACCTTTTTTTGGGGGGGGGGGAGGAGGGAATTTTCTATATTTTTGTGCCGACGTTTCGGCGGGCCGGATGAAACCACGTCGCGGGCCGGATCTGGCCCGCGTGTCGTATTTTGAGCATCACTGAACTAGAACATTGTCTCTACACAATTCTAGATATAAGGATTTTAGCCCTCGAGTGATAACTTACGGTTTCCCTTATGCATTTCCTTAAAACAAAATGTTTTAAAGATTTCATATAGTTCGGATTCTTATTTATTCTTTGCTCATTAATGACCTAATTAGTCAAAAACTTCTTAGACCTCATCGAACTGTTTGAGCTTTGCAATAAAATCGGTAATTTTTTGTTTTCTTTCCGAATTAATGCAATTCATTAAATTTAATATACTGTTGTAACCCTGCCTTGCACCAGTGCTTGAGGTAGCGCACTAGTGAACGTAAACAGGAAGACACTAGGAGAGAGAGAATAACAGTGCATCAGGGATTGTGAAGAGTCTGAATGTTTGGGAAACTAAGAAGCCAACTTTTGTGCTGCCTGAAGGTTGTAGAAAGGACTTGGAGCAAAGTAGGGAAGGCTGTTGTTGGTCTACATTCGGGTGAAGTAGCAAAGGACTGATATAGTTAGTAGCAAGACTCTGAGGAAGCTGAAGGATGTTATTTACTTCCTGTTAAACTGTGTTGAGTTGCCTGCCTTTACGTTGAGTGCCTACCCTAGAGTTGCAACAATATGTTTGACATTTTCAGGACAAACAAAAAACAGATGTTCTTGTTTAACCAAATGACAGGGCAATCTCATCGTGTGATAGATGCTTTGGTCTGTCTTCCCGAGATCGAATCCTGGCTGCTGAAATCATCTGCCGTGATTCAGGACGTTAAGGCTAGGACGTTATAATCTTCAATTAGTTAAGGAACGTACGACACGTATCAAACAAGAACATATCTAAGACGTCCTTCATCTGGTGATTCTTCCTCATACCTTCCCTTCTGTTGGACTGTTAGGGCACTGTTGACCGTCTTCCTTAATTCCTCTCTGTCTTGTATAAAATTTCTTCCAATGACAGGCCTGTCCTTTCTTTTATGTTGTCTTTCAACAATTTTCCCTGTCTGCCTCTTTTTTCTTTTTACTGGTACTGTTCCTTGAAAGAAGGTCGCTGCGAGCCCTGTGGACCTTGTGATATATCGCCATAGAATTTAAGTTAGCGCGTTTTTGTTTTACAGCAGTTAGCAAGTCATCTTGGGGTCAAATTGCTGTTTCTAATATTGGTATTTGTGTTGCAGTTTTTGTTCGCGGTTCTTTCTGTGGCATCCCAATTCCATTGCTAGGATCTTCCACTCCAGATCTTGTGGTTATAAGGGCAAAATGTTGTTTTTTTTTTTTTTGTTTTTTGTTGTTGTTTTTTTAAGAATAGTTGAGTTGAGGATAGTGCATTTAAATATCAAATTTATGACCTTCACTTTTTTATTTATTAAATCTTTTTTTTTTAAAGTTGGTCTCCGATTACATTTTCAATGATGGTGATAATAATCTGGGGTTTTTTTTTTTCGTTACCTAGATCATGTGTGTATTTTTTTTTTTTGCTAAATAATGCCAACTATTATATTTCATCAATGTTTCTAGTTTGGTATTTCTATGTTGTTTTTTTTAGCTTGTGCTTTGTTTATTTTGTTACGTCTTTGTACATTTGTGACACACGAGCAGAGGCGAACGCAACATCAGAGTTCTGTCAAAGTCGGACGCGACAAGGAAAATAATACGCATTTGTGTGTGTGTGTGTGTGTGCGTGTGTGTGTGTTTGTGTGAAACTAAATGTGTGCATCTGCATGTGTGTGTGCCCTTATTAAAAACAAAATCTCTTGGGGGATGTCAGGTTACATATCTCGATGGCATTATACAATCACAGACTGTTTGGGGGGAGGGGGGGGTATTCTAATTTTTAAAGTTTTCTTTGGTGGTTGATTTATTTTTTTCGTGGTCTTGTCTGTTCATTAAAATTCTGTATTTATGCCACACTAAACAACCAACAATCTCATTTTTGGACTAAAAGTCTTTGGGATCACTCATTTTTTCAGTATCTTGTCCTGTACAAAGATCTACAGCTGAAGAATAAAACTGTAGTGTTTTGGCGATTCTCATAAAATGGAGCCCAGTCCATAAAAAGCAAGCCTCTTTTGGTGTATCCGGTGTACAGAAGTGGGATTTATAATTAAAGAATATAGACCTGACCTACATTAAAAAAGATAAAATATTTTTTCGACACTATCGTATGGTCGCAAATATACTCGTATACGCGTATAACCCGCACCATACGTATGCCCCGCACTTATAACAAAATAAGTACAAACAAAATCGTACAACGACACCTTTATCTGCCCCGCATGGACTAAGCTTGACTAGCGGTACATAAAAATGTTGCTCATCAGACGTCTGTCCCTCGAGACGCAATCGTGTTCCGGTTGTTGTTCCAAGCGATACATAGAGCTTGTGAAAGACGAGTCTACGGCAGTATCTGTAGTATGTTTTTTCGTATCCGCAGTATGTTTTTTCATATCTGTAGTATGTTCTCTCGTATCTCCCAGTTATGTCTCTAGTTTCCGTTATGTTAATGAGTAAAAATGAATTTCGTGAATCCCGCCTCTTTGTACACATTGCATAGCTGCCATTCGATTGTATAAAAAAAAAACTTTCATAACCTGCGGGTTATATCGAGACCATTTGTCATAGAAGGCCTGAACACTGACCTGCTACCTCAGAATCTGTGGGAAATTTAGACAGGTCTGTACGACGTGGCAACGAGCTAATGGTCTAAACCCCCACAGGTTGTGACGTTGCAGGTTAGTGTTCAACCTTCTTTATATGCGCGAAAATACGGTTTTTTACAACTATGGAATCAAAATAAACAATGAAAAATTTGTTTAGTATGAAAATCTCCAATATTGTATTCCGCCTTCCTGTACAGTTGAGACACTCACCCAAACAGTACGTTAAAATCGTATTAACATTTTATAATTGAGAGCCCATTCCCCGTAGTGCATTTTAATCATTCATAGATATTGACTCGTTCACCTCAGACAGACCCTGCTACATCATACAACCCAGCAAGACCAATACACTTGCAGTGTGGAACAGATGAAAAGAATATAAGGCTACTTTTCCATGCCACAGACTTGTAGAGACTCTTCAGCTTAGCAGCAAGAAACGCTGCCCGATGAGAAAGAAGAGCCCTTCTCTACTACAGGAAAAGAACGTCCGACACGTATCAAACCTTGTGATTTACGAGGATAGGTACAAATGAAGGTATATCATACACTTTGACACAGGAAGGTTGATTTTTTTAAATAGTTGAAACAGATATGAAAAACAAGCAATAGAAAAAAAGAATAGTTTTTAAAAACTAAGCTTATCTAATGCTTATCTAATGGAAAGAACTGCTAATTGGTGCCATTTATATGAAAATTACCTGGTTTAGCTCCCATTCTGATATATAAAACAAAATTAATTAGTACTAAATTGGTTAATTTTTGGATTGATAAGTGTATTTTTGTCCACAATTGCATAATTATGCAAAATTTCAACTTGATCCGAGAATATGAAGTGTCAAAAAGTAATAAGGTGATTAAATCTATCTCTACAATACTCTACATACATAGCATTTATTCCCATTATTTCGATTCAAACAAAAAATTACTGATCATCAACTATAAAATAACTAATTGGCGAATGTTTTGATTGATTCATGTCTTGTCAGATTCAATGAATATTTGTGCAAAGTTTTAACTTGATCCTAGAACGGGAAATGGGAGGAAAAAAAAACATGTTCATACTTTTTACCAGACAGACAGACGGACAGGCAGACAGAGTGAGTCTGTGTAAGCCAGTGATGACCAAACTACGGCCCGCATTTTAAGAAGAGAAATGAAACTTTAAAAAGTGCTCGCTAGGTGACGGAATAAAATCGTCTTGAAAAAAAAAAGTTGAAGCTGTCAGCCTTTCTGCCATGACTATTCCAAAAACGCGTATAGTAGACGATGTTGGTGAAAATCAGACAGAGCAGCAGATTTCTAAATGATTTCAATAGCCGCTGAGGAGTGACACCAACTGGAACTGATTGACTTACAAACCTAGTCTTCCTTACTTGAGAAATTTCGAGCAATACAGAAAATAGATTTCTACGCCGTGTTGTCTACATTAACTTTGCACATTTACGAAAACAGTTGCTGGAAATGAGAACAACTTGTTCAGTTATAAGACACACACTGAAAACCCTTATGACGTAATTGACTTATGTGTCATAATAACATTATTTAAATTGGTTTTTCAAAAAATCTTTTCGTTAATGTGGCCCGCGACACGAGTGTCGGAAATTAAAATGGCCCGCAGGTCGTATAAGGCTGGGCATCACTGATATAAGCTTTTTTTTTTTTTTTAAATAGTTTTTTTCTGTATCATTTTAATTTAATTCGTGTTTTCAATGCCGATTTTTACATGTGTGTCTGGCCTAGTAAAACATCTAGGCTGACTTACCTGATAGACCTTTGGAGGCGAGACCTTCTCTTCGTCGTCCGCAAACATCTTCCTCCTCTTGCAGACGGTGTAGACGACGGCCCCGACCAGGACGCATATCAGTATGCCCAGCAGGGATCCAACCAAAATGGCGGAAACGCTCATTACTTCAACCATGGCTGCAACACAAGAGAAAAACAAGTTGGTAATCACTTTGCATTAAAAAAAAAACAAAAAAATTTACAGTTAAAGCAACAATTTCCGCAACCACAACTGCAACAAGGTATCTGTATAGAACATTTGTGCTTAAAATACGGCCTCCGTGCCATATTAGGCCCTTAATACGTTTATATCTGTCCTCATACAAAACTTCGCCCCCGCCCCCCCCCCCAACATGGAGACATGACAAACACATAGGACATCTGCCTTGAGCACAGCATCTTCTTATCGGCTCTGGACTTGGGCGGAAATCGTTCTCTCTCTCTCTCATGTTAACATCCTTCCTAGTCTAGTCACTAATAGTGCGCACCTTCTTCATTATAACATTATGAAATTAACATAAAGTTGATTAATAGTTAAGCTGTATTCACCGATATACTGAATCAGTGGAACTATATAATGGAATTTCAGTTTCAATTACCCAAATGTGCTCAGGATTTACATATTTTAAATTAAATATTATGATAAATAAATTGGTGTATGTAATTTACATAGATTTTTCTTCTTTGCTATTCTTTCCTTTCATTTTTTTTTAGAACGATAGCTGGTTTTAAAGAAATGTATTAAAAAGTCGAAACTCAGTTTAAAAAGTTTCAGACCTCAACATAACAAGAACAACATTAACAAATACTTTTTTAGTTAAAACCAACGCTTAAATTAATTGTAATTGTATCGATTAGGTTGGATCAGTCATGATGTATGATTTAGAGATGGGAAACGAACAGAACCCGAACCGAACTCGAACCTCACTTACGACCGAACCTAACACGAACTTTCAAACAGATCGGTATGAACCGAACCGAACGAACTGCCCTTACCTTGACCGAACTGAATCAAAGATTTTGCACTATTTTTTTACAGTGAGATGATTTGACAGTCATTTTTTTATTTTTTGGAAAACTTAGCTGGATTATTTTGTGTTCTGTTCTTTTGATTCACCTCGAATGGTACCGTAACATTTAATATTTGTGCGCTAATGCAATGGTAGAGTCGAAGAAACTAAAAGTAGACTCTGAATGCAGAAACTACCAGGAAAAGTTGGACAGATCTTTGCTTTTTATGGAGCATGAAAAAAAGCTAATATTTGTATTGGTATAGAGATGTTTGTGTTTGTTTTTAAAGAACGTAACTTTATACAGCATTATGAACTCAAAAACATAAATAAATATTGCGGCCTTCTTAGTTTGAGCCACCAAAAAAAAATTGCTAAGAAACGCCTTGAGATTAGTGGATTGGCGAGAATATTTACTATCAGTGATGGAAGAAATGTATCATGACAATAAGAATGCAGTTGAAGTCGCCAATTTTTTTTTTCACAAGCCAATTAGAAATCTCAGTTAAAACTAAAAGATAGAGCAGCAGAGCTGGAAATGTTTACCATTAGCTCCCAACTCTTGCTACTTGTTCGCAGTACGAAAAGCAAATTTTAAATCACAGAAAAGATATCTGCTATGAGGAACGTGCTTTGGAGCCACCACTGGTAAAGATCTTTTTAAAGAAGTTTCAGACATAATGGAGGAGGAGGCTTCTTTCTTTTGGGAGATATTAGTGGAAGTGAATACTGATACCGCCAGAAGTATGGCTGGATGACATAGCGAACTGGCAGCAAGAGTTAGAAAAATTGTCAAGTCAAACGGAACCTCTGTGACAAGAAGTTGAATTAAGCTGACATACGCGCCTTTTAAATGAAATAGTAACTCTTCATTCAGCAGGTGGTAAGGGGCGAAACCAATGTGGCGTCATCGCCTGACCGACGAGCATCTAGAGTCAGTGCTTAAACTTGGCGTCTCATCAATGCAGTGGGAGCTTCAGACGTTGGTAATGGATAAACTTCACACATTCCATGAATTAGTGTAAATATTATATTCAGGTGGGAGGCGGCGATTGCTGAGTGGTAAGTCTGTGCTTCAACTTGGTGTCTCATCAATGCACTGGGAGCTTCAGAAGTTGGCTATGGATAAACTTTCCATGAGTTAGTGTAAATATTGTATTCAGGTGGGAGGTGGAGGTGGCTGAGTGATAAAGCGCTTGGCTTGCGATCCGAGAGGTCCTAGGTTTGAATCCTGGTGAAAAAATGAGGTTTTTAATTTGGAGTCCACTAAACTCTAATGGGTGCCTGACGTTAGTTGGGTAAAAGTAAAGGCGGTTGGTCGTTGTGCTGGCCACGTGACTCCCTCGTTAACCGTAGGCCACAGACATATATGACCTTTACATCATCTGCCCTATAGATCGTATGGTCTGAATGGAAACTTTTTTATTATATCCACGGGTTTCTAATAAAAGTGATTTTTTAAAATGTTTTGTGTACCTTTTCTGTTATGTGGCCCGCGACACGAGTGTTGGAAATTAAAATGGCCCACCGGCCGATTAAGGTTTCACATCGCTGTTTTATCTAAATTAAAAATTGAAATAAACATTATTACATGTACTTAGTTTTTGCTATAACCTAATTTCATAAAATCCAACCGAACCTGAACACGAACTTTAGACCTAACCGAACTAAACTGAACCGAGCCCAACCGGAACTTAAATCTGACCGAGCCGAACCGAACCCGAACTTTAAAAGTTGTGTTCGATTCCCATCTCTAGTATGATTGGCCTAGACATAAATCTGAGTGACTAAAAATATTTTTACCAATTGAATTTGTTTAGCTTTTAGCTTTCTTAATGCGCTATGACCCTATCACTTGTCTGGATCAGTTGGGAAAGAGGGAGGAAAGAAGGGGGTATATAGTATCTTGGTGAGTGTTTACATGATCGTTTTTTAAATTCATAAAAAAATTTCCCTCAGGGCCCAAGATTGCTTAAGGGGGCTAATTCAAATTATGACACAACATCTGTTAAGTACAATTTCTTTACCTTACTCAATATACAAAACAAAATAATTAAAGAATTGGCTAATTTGTGTACTCTTTTGTTTTATAATTCTTGTGTTGTCAGGTTAAAGAAATAATTGTGCAAAATAACCTAAAGTTGAGTGTGGGAGAAATAAGTGTACAAACTTTTTACCAGACAGACAGAGTGAGTTACTGGTAGTATTGTAAAAAAAGGCTTGAACATTTTATTGTCTACTATGATATATTAAACCTAAACAAGGTCTTTAAAGCGTTTTTTTTATTATTTTTTTGTTTGTCTTCTGTAAACTCAATATTTGTAGAAGCATCATAAGATCTAGAATCAAAAACAGACTATAAACAAACTAATGCAGAATTATAATACACATTCTTAGGCGACACGTAATTTAACTAGATTTACTGCCCTTTTCAACAGTGTCTGCTATCTCAAATTTCTATTAAGTATTAAATGTTTCATAATATTTCATACAGTTCTTGTCTTATCTTTAAATTACTTATAGTAGTCAACTTCAAGTAGTCCCAGCAGATTATTGCTCTTCAGTAAGATTACAAAATAAATAAAAGAAACTGTACTATCACATCGTAAGTTCAAAACGTTTTTAATCCAAAAAGTCATGCTTCCTTGACTATAGATCACAAGAATCAATATATTCATCTATTTCTGTTTCATTGTATTTGTTATATAGACCAGCCGGGTATATTAGCAAAGCTATGACACTCTAAATGGAGAACAAGTGAAGCAACAACGGGATACACATTTGAGACCAAAAGAAAATTCGCTGCCGAGGATAAACGCAGACGGCGAAAACAGAAATCTAAATCGACCACCTGCGAACAATGGTTATGGTTGCCCTGGATGTGGCAAAATATGTAGGTCACAGGCTGTCACAGCTGGGACTGAGCAGGCACGGGAAATACTGCATTCCTCACTAATCTTCAGACTCGAAGACAAGCCTTATTGTTATTAGTTAGGAAGCACGAGGTACATGGTATGTTCAGGCTCGTGATGTTTCACGTGAGAGACAAGAACATGGTCAGTCAGTAGACCCTAGCTAGAGATTTGAAGAATACAGACGTGTATTATGTTAAGCATGGAGTATTGCTAGATATGTACTTGTTGAATTTCATTTTGGATTATGTGGAAAATATGTTATATGATCTATTGATAGCTGAAATTGCCAATTTATTGTGAACCATTCATTTATCATAATTAAAATATTGTCTGCTACCTAGTGTGTAGTTTATTTGATTCTATATGTTGTGGTGATATTACTCAGCATCTATGGTTGACATACGCAACAACAAATTTGGCGTGTAGAAAGATATTTAATTAATACACAAAGAATATTTTAACAATAATAGAAGAAGTATCAACGTAATATTCAAGAACAGGAAACACTCATTCAAGTAAAATCCAAAACAAGACCTTCAGCAATAGATATCAGAGAGATATTTTTAAAAAACTTGGGTACGACTAAATAGAAAACTCCAAACTGTGAGAGATGAGTGGACAGAAAAATATAGAGGTGCAGATCTTAGAGAGGAAGTGAGGATGGATTAGTCACACTCTTAGAAAAGATATCAACAACAGAGCTAAAAGAGAGGATCATTACATCCTAAGTATTTCATGAGTCCATCTAGTCATGCATGTTAATTAGTGACCATAACTCTAGCTGGTTTTCCTGGCTGATTCAGGCAACCCATTCCATTAGCTGCTGCCAAACTTTCGTTCTAAAAATCGCTCGTTGTATCGCGTTGTTCTGAAATTCCCCATTTGGTAAACGGAAAGTAGTCACAGAATCAGATGAGTTCAGTTGATACCGGGATCGAATTGAAAGCATTCATATTTTAGCGTTAATGTAATACATTACGATAACTTTCTTATTAAAAGGTCGATTACTTTTAAGTCTTGATATAAGGGACACCCAACGCCAAGTTACAGATATGTCTCCGCCAAGGGTCCCTAGATCCTGAGAATACGACATGGAGAGATGTTCAGGGGAACGATAACCCTGAGATGGAGTCTACCAGTCAAGAATGGGCATGTTTAGTCAGAACTGAGTATGTGGTAACGCACTATTGGTCTTCACTCCCCACAATTTGCGTTGTCAAAGGTCAGCATTGAGGCCTTCTATTAGCGAATGGTCTCGGTTAATGACGAAAAATGCATTTTTTTAAATCAACATACAAAAGTATTCCAGATGTTATAGTACTAAAAGAAAATCTAGATGTCGTAATGCTAAAACAAGATCTAGATGTCCTGGTGTTTAAATAAGATCTAGATGTCCTAATGCTAAAAGAAGATCTATATGTCCTAGCATTTAAAGAAGATCTAGATGTCCTGGTGTTTAAATAAGATCTAGATGTCCTAATGCTAAAAGAAGATCTATATGTCCTAGCATTTAAAGAAGATCTAGATGTCCTGGTGTTTAAATAAGATCTAGATGTCCTAATGCTTAAAGAAGATCTATATGTACTAGCATTTAAAGAAGATCTAGATGTCCTAATGCTAAAGGAAGTCACAGCTGTAGTTCATGACGCCCTAGTCCAAACGACAGAGGAGCAACTACCATGGCCACGAATCTCCTGCTCCCGAACTCGTAGCAGAAGTTCTATGCTGGAATTACCGCCCTTGTATTGATCCAACACGCAGTCAATATGATTTCTGGTATGAAATTTGTTCAAGGGAGAGACAACAAAGTCTTCTGTTCAAACATTCATCTTTTAGCCAGGTCAACAGCTTTCATGACATGGTAGAGAAAGTTGTGAGTGGAAAGAAATTCCGGGGGGGGGGGGGGGGGGGGGGAGAATGTGCTATTTTAAAAATGTGTTTATCTCCATCTATATACAAAGAAAAACAAACAATGCACAAGTTTAATGTAGAGCCGCATGCTGGGAACAACGGAAGCCGGTCAATAAACCGATTGCGTCAAAACGAACATAAAACATCCAATCCATGTTTTCAAAACAATGGACATTCTTTTTTATTTTCTATTACTTTTCAATTATATAAAAATAAAATACTTTTTCTAGTAAAAAAAAAAAGTGAATGCCCTATTCCAATTACAATTTTTATTATTGAAACGTAATGACTAATTCTTAGGTTTCTATTTATAGAAGTTTTAATCATTGAATAAAAACTACCACTAGTAGCGACATAGTGAACAATATTAACTGTTATGGTACGACTAGTAAAAACAAGAATAGAACTTTATATAAGATAAGATAAGATAAGATAAGATTGTAAATGTTGTTCAGTGTGTAAAAACTAATAATAAAATTTTTGTATTTTTAGATCGGAGATTTTTTTATTTTTTCGTCAATTTTTGTTACTTTATATCCTTTATATCCTTTATATGCTTTATATCCTTTATATCCTTGAAAGTCTAAAATGACAGAATATGCAACATCATTCTTTGTAATGCACTACAACTAACCTTTGGTAATCCGACAACTCCTTCGCCGTTTCGTAAGCGTCAGACTATACAAGAGTTAGCTGTACTAGGAAAATATGCAGGTGTCAACAGGTCTCAACAGGTTCTTAACCGGTCTCAACAGGTTCTCAACAGGTTCTCAATAGGTTAGGGTTAGGGTTAGGGTTAGGGTTAGCAGGTCTCAATAGGTTCTCAACAGGTCTCAACAGGTTGTCAACAGGTTCTCAATAGGTTCTCAACAGTTCTCAATAGGTTCTTAACAGGTCTCAATAGGTTCTCAACAAGTTCTCAACAGGTCTCAATAGGTTCTCAACAGGTTCTCAACAGGTCTCAATAGATTCTCAACAAGGTTCTCAACAGGTCTCAATAGATTCTCAACAGGTTCTCAACAGGTCTCAATAGGTTCTCAAGAGGTCTCAACAGGTTCTCAAGAGGTCTCAACAGGTTCTCAACAGGTCTCAATAGGTTCTCAACAGTTCTCAATAGGTTCTCATCAGGTTCTCAACAGGCTCTCAACAGGTTGTACGTATTCACGTTGAATACTTCACTCATCTTTTTTAATCTTTTCATAGACATTGCTTCTTATAGTCTCTGCGTTATGGTAGCATCACCGTCCGCTTGGACAACACAAATAATTTTATAAAGTTTATAATGTTGTAATTATTTTGGTTAACACACATTTACATGTGACTATTTTTATGGCTTTAAACGGCATCTCACCCTCCTTATATTACGTCACCCGCTCATGTCCAACTGTTAACCAAGTTACACGGCAACGCCGTCATTTAAAAAAAAATTAATTTAAAACATCACATTCTAAAGTTAAGCACGTGGGCCAGTGCGACATGACAAGGTATCGTGAGCTGAGACCATTATTCAAAAAGACTTACCGCCAGACGTCTCCACCAGTCAATCAGGGAGGGGGGGGGGTAGAGTAGTACAGGGACCGAGAGAAAGAAAGCTCATAAGAAGCAGAGAGAGAAAGAGATAAAGAGAGTGATAGAGGAAGAAGAGAGAGAAGACGAGAAAAGAGTCTGAGGGAGGGAAATAAAAATGCGAGAAAGCGTTAGCGATAAAAGAGAAAAAATAGGTCAGAGAAATAGGTCAGAGAAATAGGTCAGAGAAATAGGTCAGAGAAATAGGGGGAAAGAAAAAAAGCTGGACATTCGAAATAGGAATATGGAAGATAAAAAGAATGCAACTGTCATACATGTTAGACTACAAAACCACTATATAAGAGGTTGAGAGGTGGGAAGGAAGAAACTCACATCTTTGCAAAAGAGAGACGGACGGAGAGGGATCAAGCCTATAGTCCTCAAATTGTACACATTCTACCACATTCTACACATCACTTTTCAAAATTAGGATTTAGTCGTATTTTAGCTTTCCATGCAGTTTCATAATGTACCTTACAAGATATCATTGTACCCTTTATAGGACAAAATGTCTGCTCTTGTTTCTCAAAGAACGCTTAATTGCTCAAAGAAAAATGGAAAAAGCGTTAATCATAACATAAAATATAAAAGATTTGTAAATGTTTATAAAGAAAATATAAATTAATCACAATTATAGTGCTGGATATTCTCGTGCCAGAATCGGTCTGCAGACTAGCGCTACGTGACACAGTGGTGAAGGAAGTAGGGCAAGTGACGTTGATTACATCAGAGGCAACAGAAGGAAGTCACGTCACGTGACTGTGCGTGTACACCAGACTGTCACGTAGAGGCAGACGAGAGAAAGTTTGATTTTATTTTTTAAGATTGTTTTCTTTCTTTTTGTGGAATTCCCGGAACCAAGTTCAAAGTTATCTAAACAGTCAACATTAGGTTCCATTGAACTAGCTAGATCTAGTTGGAATCTTAGTCTCGTGAGGAAACTGCATAGAAAGGGGGGGGGAGGGGAGAAGAAGTGACAGAGAAAGGAGGAAAGGAGATAAAAATGAAGAGAAAGATGTAACGAGAGAGGGAGAGAAAGACGAACAGAGAAGAGAAAGAGAGAAAAAAAAGAGGAGGAAAATAAGAGAGAGCTAAAGACAGAAAGGATGAGGGATTAAGAATAGATAATTAGAGAAGAGAGAAAAAGACAGAAGAAAGAGAGAAGAATAAGGAGAGGGAGATTGAGAAAGACAATAAGAATGGGGGCAAGACACATGAAAAAAAGAACAGAAATGTAGCTGAGGTCTGGGAGAGAAAGAAAGAATGAGGTACAGAAAGAAAGAAGGGAGAGAAAGGAAGAAGAAGGGAGAGAAAGGAAGAAGAAGGGAGAGAAAGGAAGAAGAAGGGAGAGAAAGAAAGAAGCAAGGAGAGAAAGGAAGAAGAAGGGAGAGAAAGGAACAAGAAGGGAGAGAAAGGAAGAAGAAGGGAGAGAAAGGAAGAAGAAGGGAGGGAAAGAAAGAAGAAGGGAGAGAAAGAAAGAAGAAGGGAGAGAAAGGAACAAGAAGGGAGAGAAAGGAACAAGAAGGGAGAGAAAGAAAGAAGAAGGGAGAGAAAGAAAGAAGAAGGAAGAGAAAGAAAGAAGAAGGGAGGGAAAGAAAGAAGAAGGGAGAGAAAGAAAGAAGAAGGGAGAGAAAGGAATAAGAAGGGAGAGAAAGGAAGAAGAAGGGAGAGAAAGGAAGAAGAAGGGAGAGAAAGGAAGAAGAAGGGAGAGAAAGGAAGAAGAAGGGAGAGAAAGGAAGAAGAAGGGAGAGAAAGGAAGAAGAAGGGAGAGAAAGGAAGAAGAAGGGAGAGAAAGGAAGAAGAAGGGAGAGAAAGGAAGAAGAAAGAGAGAGAAAGAAAGAAGAAGGGAGAGAGAAAGAAAGAAGAAGGGAGAGAAAGGAAGAAGAAGGGAGAGAAAGGAAGAAGAAGGGAGAGAAAGGGAGAGAAAGGGAGAGAAAGGAAGAAGAAGGCAGAGAAAGGAAGAAGAAGGGAGAGAAAGGAAGAAGAAGGGAGAGAAAGGAAGAAGAAGGGAGAGAAAGGAAGAAGAAGGGAGAGAAAGGGAGAGAAAGGAAGAAGAAGGCAGAGAAAGGAAGAAGAAGGGAGAGAAAGGAAGAAGAAGGGAGAGAAAGGAAGAAGAAGGGAGAGAAAGGAAGAAGAAGGGAGAGAAAGGAAGAAGAAGGGAGAGAAAGGAAGAAGAAGGGAGAGAAAGGAAGAAGAAGGGAGAGAAAGAAAGAAGAAGGGAGAGAAAGGAAGAAGAAGGGAGAGAAAGAAAGAAAAAGGGAGAGAAAGAAAGAAGAAGGGAGAGAAAGAAAGAACAAAAAGGGAGAGTAAGAAGGAAGACGAAATAAAGGAATAGAGCACCACTTATGTCTGCTGAGATGCTTCAAATACTTCCCAGTGATCACTTGCTATAGAAGTTCTTTTTTTTTTTCTCTTATGACGTCAACTCTCTACAGCAGTTGCCTTCTCTTTGCAAAGCGGCAATGAAAACAAAAAAACAACAATGTAATAAAATGTAATAATCGGACAAATTTTCACCTTAATCGGAAGTTCCATTTCTTTATTTACTTTTATAGTCACTGGCATATAAATATGTCATAGGTGGCAAGGTTCGTAAAGTAAAGTTAATTTGATGGCAATGTTTTACGCTTTTTTTTTCTAATACAAAATCTTAATTTTCACTTATTATCCTTATTCCCACCCAGACTAGGCCCCGCGCAAACAGTTTCGCATAGGGCCTCGCAATTGTTAGGACCAGCCATGTTGGAGAAGGTTTCCGTGCTACTTTTTCAAAGGCTAATCTCGAGTCTGAATTCGAACTTCGGGTCTCGAGACCCCATGAAGGAAGGGCAACTTAGATATATTACTTATAAAAATAGATGTTTTTATAGTCTAGAATAGTCTACAGTTTAATTTTTTAGTGAACGACCTAATTCTCTACACAGGAAATATATCTTCCCCCTGATTTAGTACATATCTATATAAAAAAAAATTAATTCATCATGAATGATTAACTAACTAATTGGATACTTATATTTTGTCATAGACAATGTCGAAATGTAGAAAGTGTGTCAACATGGTCCGAGAAGAGGAAGTGGTAGAAATAACGTGCACATGATTCAAACCAGACAGACAGACAGACAGACAGAGTGAGATGATAAAAGCTTTGTAAAAAAAAAAGGTTTCTAAGTGCCTGGTTCGCCTGGTACCTTCTGCTATTACCTCCTGGCATTGTGCCTTGTTTTTTTTTTTTTGTTTTTTTTAGTTTCCCTTGAAATAATAAGAACTTAGACATAATGGTTGTACAGAACTAGACCAAGCTGGGTTTTCACTTAGCTGGGTTTTTCCTATACACTCGTCTGCTCTGCTAAATTTGGTAACGTCAAACTCCAAGGCAATTTCAATTGTCAATAGAGCATGGCATTGGGGCCGTCTTGTCTGCATATTTTATGACCCGCAGCAGACCAAAACTAATTGCGAAAATTAAATTTAACACAGCGTTTTGGCTTTACCATTGGTTTTTTTTTTTTTTTTTTTTTGGTTATTGCTAAGTTTTTTTTTTTTTTGTTTACTTTTCTTTTGTTTTCCTAAAAGAGAGAAAAAAAAAGGTTGTTGTTTTTAAACTAGATGAACATCTGAGACAGTAGAGTCACATACAGAGATCGTGTCACCAACAGAGACATCTTTAGCCAAACGGGCATATGTCCACTTAACTAGGTTATGACCGAACGTCGAATGAGATTTGCCGGACGTGTCCTTAGACGAAATGAAGCACGTCCCCCCCACAGACAGCAATGACGTGAAGGCCGAAAGAAGAAGGCAACATAGGGACGTCTTCGTACCTTCAAGGAAGACCTTAACTCTTGCGCTCCGTAATTATTTTTGTTAATCTTCATTTTACTCATTACTATTTTTCTCCCCTGTTATGATTGGACTTCAATAGCTTTGTTGTTTGTTATCAGAAAATGTTGTATTTGGTATAGAATTAAAGGGAAATGCATGCTCTTTTTATATAAGTTGAAAGTAAAGTTTAAAAGTTAAACATTAATTTAATGCGGTCAAATCAACGATGGTATCGTCGATTAGGAGAGAAAGAGTTAAAGCAGTGGACACCAGACGGGACGAGGCTGTAAACATTGCTTGTTACCGACCTCTGTAAAGACAGCTTTTAACTCTATGCACTGAATGGCGCCGGGGGATTTAATCATCTAATTAAGAACATTTGGCAAAAAAACAAACAACTAAAGCTTAACACACGCAAACATCTAACTAAAGAAATCTTTTTTTTTTTCTTTTTGGAGATTTTCACAATAAACTAAACAATGTCAAGGAAACTAAACTAAACATCAATGTCGTCAGTTAAAAAAAAAAGCATTGACCTATTATTGTAGCTACATCTCAGGTATATCAGTTGATCTTATCAAATATGTGAAATTACTGCTAGCTAGTTGCCCATTGCTTTTTCAATACGTTTGAAGTGACAGACTACAAAAAACTAAATGCTTTCTTCATAGAAACGGACACGGACGTTAAACGCCACTCAAGCAAAAAAACTAGCCCAGTGAACCTGTAATGACGATTATTCTGCCTTGCGGGTGCTCTCCATCAGAAATTCGACTCTTGCGACTCGACTTTCTTTTGCGATGATGCGGCCTTTGACACAGGAGTTGGAAATGTCTAAGGCACACAGGCTAGGGAAGGTTGGGGCACTGCTGACTTCATCATCTCATCTCTGCATTTGGTCATGTCTGACTGATTCCAGCTCCGTCGCTTCACGAGACATCTCCGGTGGAAACGTCCACCCGGTGAAAAGGATAGGCAGCCAGTAAGCTTCGGGCAGAAGAGGCTTGTTAGCCATCGGGGAAAGGAAACTCTGAATTTTAAATTCTGCTGCCTTGCAGCTATACGCAATCATAGGAATGGCTTCTGGGGTTAAACCCTAAGAAAAAAAAAACATGAGCCGGCGACATGTTGGCAGTTTGAAGCACACAGCGCTACACAATGGCAGAATATTCGACGCTACTGAGACCCATACTGTCACTTGCCCTTCTATGAATCTCACTGCTCTATTTTGTGTCTGTTCCAGTTTCTTAATGATTTATTGAGTTGAAGGGTCCCAAACAGAGGATGCATATTCTATTATTGGCCTAACCAAGGTTAAATAACATTTTAGTTTTATGTTCTTATTTGATTTATAGAAATGTCTTTTAATAAATCGTATTGATTTGTTGGATCCTTTTTATAGTTTCATCAATATGTGGATTCCATGACAGTTTTTCATTTATTATAACACCTAGGTATTTTGAGTTTTTAGTCTGTGTTACTGGTTTGCCATGAATAAGAAAAGTGGAATTAATTTGTTTTAGTTTTTTTGTTACTCTTAACAATTGACATTTTTCTGGGTGGAAAGACATGCTCCAATTTGATTCCCATTTCTGTAATTCATCTAATTCTCTTTGTAAAATATCTTCTTATCTTATATAATACAGACGTTACTTCAAAAAGGAAGATGATTACGTCCTACGCGTCATGCATTTAGTCATGCATATTAACCAATGACTTAAATTCTGCCAAGTCACTGGTTTTCCTAGCTAGCTCAGGCAACCCATTCTATGCTCTAATAGCACTAGGGAAGAAGGAGTATTTGTACAAATTTGTCCTAGCATAGGGGACGAGGAATGTGCCTTTATCTTTGTGTCTTTCAGAGTATTTTATTAAATTTTGTTTTTGTATTTGAAGATTATGGTTCAGTGTTTTATGTATAATTGCTACTTTACTTTTGAGTCTTCTGTCCTGAAGGCTTTCTAAATTTAGTGATTTTACTAAAGGTGTTACTGTAGTCAAATGTGAATATTCATTTGTTATGAATCTCACTGTTCTATTTTGCGTCTGTTCCAGTTTCTTAATGTTTCTATATGTGTCTTGTGTTGTTCTTATTGTTCTATATATTATGCAATCGTTTGCAAATAATCTGACTTTTGTTCCTGAACTAATGCAATTTGGTAAATCGTTTAGGTAAATTAAAAATAATAGTGGACCCAAGACTGTTCCTTGAGGTACACCTGAGTTTACTGTTATCGGTGTTGATTTAGAGCCATTTATTATTACAGTTTGTTCTCTACCTATCAGAAAATCTTTAATCCACTGATGACCATTAATGCCGAAATATTTTAATTTTTTAAGCAAACTATGGTGGTGAACTTTGTCAAAAGCCTTGGAAAAATCTAGTAAGATAGCATCTATTTGTTCACTATTATCTAAACCTTCTTAGACTTAATTCAGCTCAGATTGTAAATATTAAGATCCAACGAGAAGTTTTAGCCTTAAAGATTTAAGATAAAAGCTGTCAACTTTTGAAATATAAGTATACTATCACAACAAATATTCTTGGCTTAAAAGTAACCTCAGGAAAAACCGGCTCCCCTTTAGATTAGTTTGATTTTAGGATTTTTTTTTTATTTTGCCTGTTTAAATTATTTTTATTTTAAATATACTTTTTTTTTGGAAAATGTATTTTCTACACAAAGGTTTCAGAACATTTTTTTAAAAAAGTAAATAGAGGCTCTACACGTTGCATTAGCAAATATTCACCTTCTAATTTGTTCTTATTTTGCTGAACAAAGGCCTCGCTGAGAGACCCAATTAGATGGCACTAAAACTCAAACATGATAATCAACAATGAGACCTCTTCCTGTTTGGAATTTGTTTTTGTCTTTTTTTAATCTATGGCACGAACCAACCAGTGATTTTGAAATAACACGATCGAACGTGAGTACATCAAGGTCAATGTCAATGTTACCACAAAAGAGGGAAAATTTTATTATCTTAATGTTAAGTTCTGGTGAAATAATATGGTTGAAACCGTGTTAGACTGCAACACTAATGAAACATTTGGCCATTGAATACAGTTCCGGGGCTACTAAAAACTAAGCCTATCTGCAGCTAGACCATAGGCAACTTTTAATGTGTGTGTGTGTGTGTGTAAAATGTGTGAGAACTCTCAATAAAGCAAAGGGAAGATGTGTTTATTTATGTTTTAGTAAAACAAAGCTCCAACTCACTGGCTACTCCTGATATCTGATCCAGATATAATTTAGTGATGCCCAAACTATGGCCCGCGGTTCATATCCGTTCTTCAGGGTTGACCCCCGAATCCTTGCCCATGTTTGGGTATAGCAGGAAAGCGGCAGAGGTTTGAATGAACCGTTTTCCTTTTCCTAGGTGGATAGCCAGCAAAACGATAACGTGTTCCTCTTGCACGAATCTCACTGGTTTAGGCGCCAGTTAATCTTTTTTTATATATAAAGTTTATTAGAAAACAGCGGTTCTCAGCTGTGAAGAACAAGGTGGCCAAGTTGATAAGCCAAGACAAACAGAAGAGCTTAGAAAATTTGATACTGGAGAGCTTAAAAGTGCACAAATAATAATTATCTTTTAAAAACATTGCTTAGCAATAACTCTTTTTTTTTAGACCGGAAACACCCAAAATCTATCTATTAATAGCTTGGGATCACACAAAAAAAAAGAGGAGAGAGGAACTATAATGCATGGGCAACCCATGATCTCTTTACCAAATGTCTCGGGATATGCTTTTAAGATTAATTATTGCTACTGCAGTTGATCAGTTGGGTCATTTCATTGTCTGGGTTCACACATTTGCAACCCATGATCTCTTTACCAAAGGTCTCGGGATATGCTTTTAAGATTAATACTGTTACTGAAGTAGATCAGTTGGGCAATTTCATTGTCTGGGTGCACCCATTTGCAACCCATGAACTCTTAATCTAAGTTATCGGTATATGCTTTATGATTAATTACTGTTGCTGCTGTAGATCAGTTGGGCCATTTCATTGTCTGGATGCACCCATTGTCTTCTGAGACAATTAGCCATACAGCAATAAGGTGCTTCTATTTTATTTTCATTGATTTTTCATTGGCCTGACAGTAATGAATGAAATCGCATTCATACAGAAATCCGGTAAAACCTCGGGCCTCGCGATCCTTTTACTGGGAATGTCGACCTAGTGTGGAGCAATTTATCATAAGCCATGCACATATAGCCAGCCACCCACGGTTGACTGACTCCCATCATACATCAGTTCGCGCATGAAAAACACGCGTAGCTATACAATAACAAAAAACAAATAAGTTGAATCTTACACAAAAAAAATGCGAGCGAGAAAAGTTACGAAAATAAATGGAGGTTGGTGATTGGTGGGGAAGGGGGTTATACCTTGTTGATTGTTATCGATTACTGGTGTTTTTTTTAATACCAGCACCCTCCTCGCCTCCCTGCTGCACGTATGCCACATAAACAGTGTTATAAAACCGATCTGTTCAATGTCGTAGCAATAATCTTTGTAATGAAAAGCAAATCAAAGCTGTTGTTTTTTTAATAATTAAAGACTAATTTTATTTTTTTTAACGATATATATTATTATGGAGATTGCTTGAGATGACGCAAATCCAGAAATGAAAACTATTTTTGGTGTATCCGGTGTATAAAATAAAAGAAGTGTAAATCCAGCTGTTGTCTTTTTTTTTTAAAGTTCTATGATTATTATTGTTTGTTTTTTTTTTTTAATTTTTTTTTTTTTTTGCATTTTGTACCACAACAGAATCAAATGTTCTCAGCTCTTCCGTTTGTAGCCTTTATTTTAGTTGGCAACATTGAAGTTTAATCTAGCGTCCTTGACATTGTTTAGTATAACGTGAAAATCTCCAATTTTAATAATAAATCCATTTTGTTAAAAGATTAGATAATACGAGTGACTTCCCTTACTTCCCACTATTTTATGACGATATTGCACCATTTGTTATGCTCCAGTTTATATAAAATAACACGGAGAAATAGCCAAAAGTCCAGTCTAAAGATGTACTGTTATTCATTTGGGTAAGCATCTAATCACTTACACTAGTAACACAAGGTAATTTTATTTCATTGTAATCTCTATTTTTACTTAGTAACCATTCTTCCTCTCCCTAGCGGCGCTGGCGCTACCTTCCACTCACCTTCCGCTCACCTTCCACTCACCTTCCGCTCACCTTCCACTCACCTTCCGCTCACCTTCCGCTCACCTTCCACTCACCTTCCGCTCACCTTCCGCTCACCTTCCGCTCACCTTCCGCTCACCTTCCGCTCACCTTCCGCTCACCTTCCGCTCACCTTCCACTCACCTTCCGCTCACCTTCCGCTCACCTTCCGCTCACCTATTGTCACCGATTCAGCCACTTCTACCTCATTTATAAAACAGTATTAGATCAGCGCATGGTAGTATCGGGTTCGAATCCTAGTGAAGACTGATTTTTAAATCCATCCAATTGTATAGATACTTGACTTTTATGGGTATTATTTATTTATATATTGGTCGATGAGTTGGCCACATCACACTTTCGTTAACCAGTGGCCATAGAAACAGAGGAGCTGCACATCATTTTCCCCATGGATTTTAAAGTCTGAAAAGTTACTTTTACTTTTTTTTTCTTAGTATTGTTGAGATGAAAGGAGGTCGGCGTAACAGAATCGCCTCACGGAAACGCATTAAATACAAGCTTAAGAACCTATTTACTTGAACTGACTTCGAATGAAGCACCTGTCAGCAGACAACTGGAGATCACTTACAAAGGCCGCGGAATGCACATTTGAGACCAACAGGAAATCCACTGCCGAGGACAGACGTAGACAGCGAAAAGAGAATCTAAATCTAAATCTAAATTTGCGTTGTGTGTGGCAAAATATGTAGGTCGCAGATGGGACTGCGTATCCACGTGAAATACTGTACTACTCATTACTACTCATAAATCTTCGGACTCAAAAAAAAAACTTATTATTATTATTATTATTATTATTGTATTGGAGAAGATGTAAATTATTAAATTAAACAATTTTAACTTATTTATGACAACAGTTGTTTCGTGTTTTTTTGTTGTTGTTGTTTTTTTGCGGCCATCTGATTTTTCAGTGTCTCCTTGAAATCTACTGTAATTGCTATATATATATATAATAAATACAATATAATTAATACGATTTTTAAAATACGGCATTTTCATCTTTCATGTAATAAAAAATTTATTGCAAAGACGAATGTATTTTCTGCTACAAAATCCTAATTTTGACGTTATGCATATCCCTACCTTGACTGGGCCCCGTGGAATCCGTTTCGCATAGGGACACGCAATTGTTATGCCGGCCCTGCTCACAACAACCCGACCCCCCTCATTGTCTTCATTACAAGTCACACAGTCTCACGAGCTCACTGACTCACTGCTTTAGCACTTCACATGTCGCGCACTCCTGTCACAACAAACAGAAACCACCAGCCTCACTCCAACCAACCAACCCCTTTACACCACTGCACTATTGCATGTATTGCGCTGCAGACGCTTCCATGACTTGTCAACTTTGATTCCCCACGTGCAACCCCAGCAACAGATAAATCAATCAGACAAACGGCTAGATTGACATAGTTGTCAACTTAACCCAAGCACTTACAAGCCCATAGTAAAAAAATATATTTATATATATTCTTTATAGTTGGCATGCATTTGACACAAAGATGCGGAAAAATCTGGAAACAAAGCGAATCAATGGAAAAAAAAATGTCTTTCCTCCGTGTGCCTCTTAAGCCTTCATACATTTAACGAACATAAATCAATGTTCCAGTAATCTTGAGCAGACGACAGTGGAATAATTAAATATACTTTGACATAAGGATGGGCTTAAGACATAAGTAGGGTAAAAGTAATGCTACATGTTTGCTAAATGTTAAGCTAAAAGCTACGCCACTGCTAATTTTGTATCTGTCATTTGTAACATTTGTATGATACAAGTTGTAATATACTAAATCAATTCATAACCTTAGAAACAAGGCTTTATTTCAATACAACACGACTGATACACACAAGAACACAGTACAGACTGGTCACGATTCACAGACTACGATAATGCGAACACGATTACAAATACTAGCACGATTACAAGCACGGGTAACACACAAGTTCATTTAACGATCACTCCATTCACCCCTCCTTTATTTCTTTCTGGGTCTTAGATTATAACCATGCGTATGAAGGGAAGGATCCGGAGGTGTCTCTGGCGTTGACTTTTCTCCTTGCAAGTCGTAACTGTCATGTACGGGACTCGAGTCAATAATTGCCTCTGGCATTGGGTGGCTCCCCTGTGAGTCACTGATGACTTCTGGCTGGTTGTACATCATTGGGGTGGAACTCTGTGAATTACTGATAGTTTCAGGCACGTAGAGACTCCCTGGTTAGAGATCCAAAGAGTCACCGACCCCTTGAGGCAGAATACCGTTCTCTGGTTCGAAATAGTCGTTAGTGGAACTTTCCTTCGGCGCCAGGTGCCTAAGCGACACTGTCTCTTCCCGGCCGTTTGGAAATCGTATATGGGCGTACTGTGGGTTGCAGCTAATAAGTTCAACCTCTTGTACCAATGGGTCAAATTTTGAAGATCTTACAGGTGATTTTAGTAATACTTTCCCTGGCTTCTGTAGCCAAGTAGGCAAGGATGTTCCAGTCGGCGATCTTCTGTTGAATTTGAAGATCCGTTCGTGTGGAGTTTCATTAGTAGAAGTACACAGTAATGATCGAATTGAATGAAGTGTCTGAGGCAACACAGATTCCCACTGCGATAGTTCCAACTTCCCTGAGTCCAATGCTAATAAAATAGCCTGCCACAATGTTTTATTCAGCTTTTCTATTTGCCCATTTCCTTTTGCATTGTAGGGCGTTGTCCTGCTAGTGGCTATGCCCTTAGAATGTAGATATTCTGTAGTTTCTATGGACATAAATGATGTGCCACGATCAGAGTGGATGTAACTGGGTGTTCCAAAGAGGAAAAACCAAAGAGGAAAAATAACTGGTCGAAGCACTTTATCACTGTCTTAGATGTCATATCAGGACAGGGAAAAGCGAATGGAAACCGCGAATATTCGTCAATCTTTGTTAATAAATACTTGTTCCGAGTAGCTGATGGCAAAGGACCTTTAAAGTCAACACTAATTCTTTTAAACGGTTGTGTGGCCTTTATGAGCGTACCTGCAAATTCCTTATAGAATTGCGGTGTAATTCTATTGCAGGTTCTGCATTATTGAATGGTCTGTCTGAACTCTTCAACAGAGAAGGGTAAGTTCTTTGACCTGACATAATGTAGAAGTCTAGTGACACCTGGATGACACAGGTAGTCATGGTACGTCTTCAGGCTACTTTGTTTCGTCATGGTTGCACAGTGCCCTCTAGACAATGTGTCTGCTGCTGTGTAGGCGTTCCCAGGTCTATACTGTATATCAAACTTGAAGCCTGCCAGTTCCAATTTCCACCTTTGTATGTAATGGTTTTTAATTTTCTTGTCATGAGTGTCTTTAATTATGTATGAAATAGACCGCTGGTCCGTAATAAGGGTAAAATGATTGCCACACAAAAATGCTTCCATTTGCGTATAGTTTCAATTATTGCAGTTGCTTCTTTCTCTATGGCAGATTGATGCCTTTCACTAGGTGAAAGAGTTCTAGAAAAGAGTGCAATAGGTCTTCCATCCTGATTTAAAGTGGCTGCTACTGCGATGTCAGAAGCGTCTGTTTCCACAATTAGAGGATGGTCATACTTTATGGTGAAAATTGCTGCTTTCTGCAATTCTTGTTTCAAGTCTTCCAACGCTGTTTTTACTTCTGTAGGTACAGGAAAAATTTGATTTTTCATTATAGGATACATTTTGTCGGAGAAATTGGGTATCCAGTGAGCATAATATGCCAAAAGTCCTACAATCCTTTTCTGAGACTTCAGATCTTTTGGAGGTGGCAAATCTCACAGAGTTTGAAATCTATCAGGGTCCGACTTCAAATGTCCTTTGGATATTTCATATCCAAGCAGCTTTACCTTCTTAGTAGCAAATACACTTTTACTTTCGATGAAAGTTATTCCGTATTCCAGAGCTACCTTCTGAAAACGCAACAGATTTTTGTTATGAGAGTCTACATCTGTACCACATATTGTTACATTGTCGACATGGGCAAACGTGTCATACAACTTTTCTTTTTCTATAATAGTGTCTATGGTTTTCTGGAAGCAAGCTACACCGTTAGCGTTAGTGACCCCAAAGGGTATTCTGCAAAACTGGTAGAGTTTACCGCAAGCTTCGAAAGCTGTGTATTTCTTTTCGCTCTGTTGGATAGGTAATTGGTGATAAGCACTCTCCAGATCCAATGTGCTAAAGATTTCATACCTGGAAATTTTCTCCACCATTTCATCCACTCTTGGCATTGGGTAAGCGTCCAGGTAAGTAAATCTATTTATAGTTTGGTTATAATCAACGACCATTCGCTTTTTGTGCCGCTCATTGGTCGTGACAAGGACTTGAGCTCTCCAAGGTGATTTGGAAGGTTCAATGATACCGTTTCGTATCAATTTCTCAACTTCAGCTTGACGAGATTTAGTAGCAATAGGTCTACAGTCAGGGGATAAATTTGCAAACAATTGTGGTGCCTCTACCTTAACAGCATTGAGCGAGCAAACATGAAATGCAGGTTGACCACCGTTGAATGGAATTATCAGTTCTTTGTGTAATGCGAGAAAATCCAACCCAAGCACTACATCAGTGCAAAGTTCATCTAGTAACGAAAGTTTGAATTGATTGTAAACTTCCCCTTTGTATTTTAGCGATGCAAATATGTGGCCTCTTGTGACGCTTGACAGTTGAGATGACGCCATAGAAATTTTGTGCTTTGAACGTGTCACTGACCAATCATACTCTCTTGGTATATTTGAAGAAATGTAACTTTCCCCGCTACCTGTATCAATTAGGGCTTCTAGGTTCACGCCATTTACAGAGATGTGTACTGTTGATTTAGTTAAACCAGGTACAGACGAAGTAGCAATTAGTGATGTTAGATGTGTAGAGTCCTTAATGCAGCTACAATCTCTACAAAATTGTCTTTTAATCTCGTAGCTAGGAGATGTTTTGACTTTTGTTTTGGTTATAGGTGTGTTGCGAGACCTGCAAACCTTCGAAAAATGTCCATTTTTCCCGCAAGAAAGACACATGCAGTCTTTGGCAGGGCATTTCGCTCTGAGATGCCGACTACCTCCGCAAAAGAAACATTTAGTATTCACTGTTGCGATTGTTTTTGAGTCCACCATTTCTTCGGTTGAGATTGCCGATGACGAAAGAGATGACTCTACCAACTGAGAAGGAGTACTAAACGAACTGGATTTTGTTTGGGCCATGTCGAGTGTCTTGGCAATATCTAAAGCCATTTTCAAGTCAAGGGATCTTTTCTCAAGTAGCCTCTGTCTAATTACACTCGAACGCATGCCGCTAACGAAGGCATCGCGAATGACGTCCTCTTCATTTTTGTCAGCACTAACAGCTCGGAACTGACAATCTCTGGCCAACACTCTCAGCTTGTGTACAAATTGATCAAGACTTTGATCGACTTCTTGTTTGCAAGTTGCAAGCAAATGTCTGGCCAATGTTTCATTAGGGGCCTTCACAAATAAATTCTCAAGAATAGATTTTGCTTCTGAGTATTTAGAACAGGTAGAAATATACTGATATAAGGATGGAGACACAAAGTTGCATAGCGGTCAAACTGTTCGCTTTCACTAGCCCCTACCTTCGTTGCGAATCTGTCAAAACAAGAAATCCAATGTTTCCATGTAACTGAAGCATTAGTTGAACTAGGATCAGCATCCAGTCTATTGGGAGGCAAAAACTTGTCCCTTTAAGAATGGTTTTATCGAAATAAATTGTAATATACTAACTCAATTCCTAACCTTAGAAACAAGGCTTTATTTCAATACAACACGACTGATACACACAAGAACACAGTACAGACTGGTCACGATTCACAGACTACGATAATGCGAACACGATTACAAATACTAGCACGATTACAAGCACGGGTAACACAAGTTCATTTAACGATCACTCCACAAGTATTCATCCACCCATCCATCCCAGTGGCGCTACAGCCCATGGAGGGCTCTGGCCTGCTTCAGCACATCCTTCCATTCAGATCTCTCCTGGGCCTTTCGTCTCCACGCCCTAACCCCAAGCTGTTGCAAATCTGCTTCCACGTCATCAATCCATCGCATTCAGGGTCTGCCTTTGGGTCGCCTGCCTTTTGATTTTGTCTGTATAGGATTTTCTCTCATCTGTTATCTGACATTCTTTCAAGGTGACCTGCCTAACGTAGTCTGTTCTTTTTTATTTCAGTCACTATTGGTGGCTCTTCATACAATTGATATATCTCATGGTTAGTGCTTGTCCTCCACTCTGTTTCATCCTGTATGGCACCATAGATTTGTCTAAGAATTTTTCGTTCCCAAGTATTTAGTAAATTTTTAGATGTCTTAGTCATTGTATAGATCTCACTTGCATACATTGCTGCTGGTCTTATTATAGTTTTGTATAATATTTTCTTGGTTTTCCTTGAAATTGTTTTGCTCTTAAGTAAATGGTGGGTGCTATAAAATGCTCTGTTGCCTCCTGCTATTATTTCCTTTATTTCTGTTAGTAGGTCATTTTTGAATAAATATAGTATGGAAAAAAATAATTGTACTGCGTTTAAATGCATTAATATCGAAATATAATTGGATTTATACCAACAAGCAAAATATTAAAAAAACGAATGCTTTGAAAAATGTTATTTGAGGGAAAGAAGTCCCCATTTACAACCACCTTGAAACTCTGACAAAGAAAACAGCCCAGCGACTCTTTTTTCTATACAAACTTAATAGCTTTAAACTAAACAAGAAGATCCTTGAGGCGTTCAACGGCGCGACTATACAAAATCTGCTAACATACGGAATAACTTGTTGGCGAAGCAACGCCTCATCTAAACTGTTGCGACGTCTTGAAAACATCATTAAAAAAGCATCAAAAATTACACTCACAACATTACCACATTTAAAAGAACTTTTTGAACAAATGTGCCTAAGAAAAATGGAAAAATCTTGGAAGACAACGACCACCCGCTCCATCAGAACTACGTCAGGTCGTCGCGAAGTGGGCGACTGCTGTCAATCAAAACAAGAACGGAGCGGTACAAAAACTCGCTCGTACCTCACTCGGTCAGACTCTATCATCGCCACTCATTGATCAGGGAACATGAAATGCACCAAGAATACCTGTGTGTAGTCGCTGAATGAACTCTTTATGTTGTGTCTGTTGTATTTATGTGTATTTTTCTGTTGTGTTGTCTTTATATGAGAAAAGAGTCCTTGTAATCACAACAAATTTCCGTAAGGATCAATAAAGCAGTCTTATTCTTAGTCATATCGTTCAACACTGTATATTTATTTTCATTTTTCAAAGTTAAATAAAGTAATTAATTCTCATTATAAATTGACTAATTAGTTAAATTTAGATGGATCTGTGATTTGTTAGGAACAATGAATAATTGTGCAAAGTTTCAACTTGATCTGAGAATGGGAAGAGTGAGAAAGAACTTATTCAATTTTTTTACCAGACAGACAGACAGACAGACAAACTCAAAGCTTAAAGAAGGCAATGTTTGCACTACTCCTGGAACAATAACATTTCTTTTTGTTGAATTTAAAGATCTTTTTTTTCTTTAATATTGCTGAACGAAGCTATTGAGCTACAAACTAATTAGTCTCTAATAAACGAATATGCACATTTGGCTTAGCTGTCACTAGAGTAACCAGGGCCGGTCTCAACTATTGCTGGGCTCTATGCGAACGGATTGAGCGGGGCCCTGCCTGGGAAAGGATAAGTATAATGTCCAAATTAAGATTTTGAATTAGAAAATATATTCGTCTTTGCAATAAATATTTACTATGAAAGTTGACAATTTTTTAATCGTATTTATTGTATTTATTATAAATATATATAAATATATATATATATATATATATATTTAGCAATTTAAGTATATTTAGCAATTTAAGTATATTTCTTGGAGGCCCTGGAAAATCAGGTGGCCGCAACAATGCGTTTTTTTTATCGCGCGTGGGATTGGCCCCCAAAATGACAACTTATTTCTTTTTTTCAGGAGATTTTTATAGATTTTATGAAGATTTTAATAATTTCAGGAGATTTCCAAGTCTTTTTCGTATATTTTGCAATTTCAGGAGATTTCCAGGAGTTCCTAAAAATCAGCTGGCCGTGGAAACCCTGTTATTAAATATAAGTGATAATGATTTAATTTTAAAAAATGTACACCTAGATTTAGTGCGGGGCCTATGAAAGTGTGGGGCGCACTGCGGCCGCATAGGTTGCAGTCGCTTAAGGCCGGCCCTGAGAGTAACACTATTAGTAAAATCAATAAATTTAGAGACACTTTGGACAACAGGATAAATAGTAAAGTAGCAATAATGCATAAAGTGCTGGACCATAATTTACAAATACAAAAATACTACATAATAAAATACTCAAGAAGACTCAAACATTGGTACAAAAATACTAGGACTAATTCCTATAACTGAATTTTCTTCCATGGGCCTTTAATGTATGGAATGGATTGCCTGAGCCAGTCCGTAAAACTAACGACTTAGTGGAGTCTCTAATTAACATACAGAACTAGATTAACACGTGGAAATTTGGAGGAAGAAATTGTCTTCCCTTTTGAAGTACCGTCTGTTATATAGATAGGATATAACAATTGTCCCACTCTAGTGATAAAAGAACTATAATTGGACTTTGTCTATTACTTCGATTTTGATTGTCCTTAGGCATAAATCTTGCGTAAAAGCCCTGAATTGCATTATAAGTTGACTAGCCATTCTTACAAAGCTTGTAACAGCTCACTCTGTCTGTCTATCTTTCTGGTAAAAAAGTTTGTACATGTTATTTCTCCGACACCCAATTTCGGATCAAGCTGAAATTTCGCACCATTATTTTTTGTACCTGACAACAAAAGAATCAATTTTAAAAAATTACCTATTAGTTAATTAACTGTTGGTCATTAATTATTTTGCTTGGTATCTGGAACAGGGGAAAGTAATAGTGGTGGTATTAGCTGCATTAGCCCCCTTTATAAGTCGCCGCTTTAAAGTAAGTTTGAAACAAACAAGACTTAATATAAGATCCTCTTTTGTCAGAGTCACCTCTCTATCAGTAAGTACTTCGTATTGAGGAGGCGTTGATTGCGGTAAAATTTATCGAGATATTCCTTTATGTCTTCCTCACCACCCGCCCCCCCCCCCTCCCCCCATTTTCCCAACTGTTCCAGATAAGTGATAGGATCATAGAGTAATGAGAAAGCTAAAAGAATGAAATAGCGCTAAATTAAACAAAATGGTAAAAATATTTCTAATCTCACAGATTTATTGTAGTTGGTCTAGAACTTTTACAAATTTAATTACATGTCTGATGCGAACTAATTGATACAATTACATTGATTCTTGTTTTAGTCTTCTGTTATTGTGTTATTTTATTTTTTGTTGTTGTTATTTGTGTTGTTTTTTTTTGAATGAGCACATGCCAATCAAACAACATAAACACAATAAAGCCTAGCTTTTAATTTAGGACATTGTTATAAATATGTTGTTCTTTTTTTTTTATTTATTAATATAGGCCTATTTAATTAGTAGAGCTTGACATAAGTCAAGCGCATAATATCATTTTTTAAAAGGTCAATGGCGGATGTAGCTCCATTCCATCAGAATCCTGGGAGCATGAAATAAAGTTAAGATCTGGTGAGATTTCCCTGTCGAGTGAATCTCGACATCCCTGAGGAGGTAAGAGGGGGAATGCATGTTATGGAGAGACTCAAGCCAACGAGCCGGAAGTGTCGACGTCGAAAAAAAAAATACAAAAAAAAAAAAAACGGAAGTGGTCAAAGTCCACTTGTAATTGAAGGTTTTTAACGAGTTGTTCTAAGCTGTAGAGTAGATTTCAGAACTCGAGGTCGAGTAGTGAGCCTAAAACTAAAAGGTTAAAAGATAAATGTAAGAGCTTAAAACTAAAAGGTTAAAAGATAAATGTAAGATCCTAAAACTAAAAGGTTAAAAGATAAAAGTAAGAGCTTAAAACTAAAAGGTTAAAAGATAAAAGTAAGAGCTTAAAACTAAAAGGTTAAAAGATAAAAGTAAGAGCTTAAAACTAAAAGGTTTAAAGATAAAAGTAAGAGCTTAAAACTAAAAGGTTAAAAGATAAAAGTAAGCGCCTAAAACTAAAAGGTTAAAAGATAAAAGTAAGAGCCTAATACTAAAAGGTTTAAAGATAAAAGTAAGAGCTCAAAACTAAAAGGTTAAAAGATAAAAGTAAGAGTCTAAAACTAAAAGGTTTAAAAATAAAAGTAAGAGCTTAAAACTAAAAGGTTAAAAGATAAAAGTAAGAGCTTAAAGCTAAAAGGTTTAAAGATAAAAGTAAGAGCTTAAAACTAAAAGGTTAAAAGATAAAAGTAAGAGCTTAAAACTAAAAGGTTTAAAGATAAAAGTAAGCGCTTTAAACTAAA
The DNA here is from genome assembly GCA_030265305.1 of Biomphalaria pfeifferi. Taxonomy (NCBI): domain Eukaryota; kingdom Metazoa; phylum Mollusca; class Gastropoda; family Planorbidae; genus Biomphalaria; species Biomphalaria pfeifferi. The sequence goes on along the minus strand of JASAOG010000195.1, from coordinate 1,201,383 downwards.
AGGTTAAAAGATAAAAGTAAGAGCTTAAAATTAAAAGGTTTAAAGATAAAAGTAAAAGCTTAAAATTAAAAGGTTAAAAGATAAAAGTAAGAGCTTAAAATTAAAAGGTTTAAAGATAAAAGTAAGAGCTTAAAATTAAAAGGTTTAAAGATAAAAGGTAAAAGAGTCAATAGGCTAATAAAGTTTATAATTTTTTTTTAATGTCTGACATTTTCCTTAAAGTCATTAAATATTAAGTAAGTTTATGTCGTCCTCTGGTATAGCGCATCTTTCATGTAATAGCGCCTCCCACACTTTTTACTTAACGGAACACTTCGCAAATTACTTAGTATTTATCAGAACACTTTGCTTATTTTCTAGAGATTAATTCACGTGGTGGCCTACTAGTTAACTATTCCAGTAATTCGTGGATCACCTACTAAAGCCTCGCGGAACACTGGGATTCCACGGAACACAGTTTGGGAAACACTGTGATATAGCATGCTCATTAACTTTGGGGTCGTGGGTTGTTATATAGTCTATGTGTGTGTTTCCAGGGTTACTACGAAAAAAACTAGTGCTAGTTTAGGACACAGGAGAATGATGAAACCATGAGCTGGTCTGTCATAATTTATGCTGTGAAGTCACGTGGGTGTCAGTTGAAGTCTGAGACGTCAGAGAAAAAGGACGTGTTTGTTTTTTTTATATTGAGTTAGTTTTGGTTTTAAATATTATAGCATCTTATTACTACTGTATATATATATATAGATATATGTTTATATGTATATATATATATATATATATATATATATATATATATATATATATATGTTTATATGTATATATATATATATATATATAGATATATGTATATGTATGTATGTATGTATGTGTGTGTGTGTCATCTCATGTTGAATCGAATGACATTTTTGATAAAGTTTTTATTTTTAAAGTTTGTTCAAGTCATTTAAACTTTTACAATACAAATTTAATATACCTACATCGGTTTAGTTGTAGTAGATATCTAGGGCTATAATCCAACGACCGAGTATTAACATGGGTGTATCTGGGTCTGCTTCCTTAGCCTTTTGTGACCGGTTCCATAATAAAGTTTGCAGACAACAGGTTCAACGACAATACTTTCCTGACCAATAGATCGACGGCCTAATGTTTCTGCATCAACTAATAGTTCATAACTCTGGTTAAACAGAATCAATTTATTTGTTTGTTTGCTGTTGTTTTTTTTTTTTTTGTAAAATGTTTGACATGTTTCGGATGTTCCATCAGAGTTGACGTTAATCTACTTCCAAACTTCCCTCCGAACGACGGGAGGATTGGAGCGGGCAGGGTTTGAACCCGGGACCATCGAGACGACCGAACGACAGTCCAGCGTGAATACCGCATTTCCCAGGCAGCCATCCAGGCTCATTGACAAGTGGTTCACGACAATTTATGTATATCGCACCATAAAGTTGAGAATCTCTGACCTACTGTTAGCTTGTCAAAAGGCAAGTCTGCGCACGTAAAACACGAGGCGGAAAATCAAACAAATGATGTCACTTCATGCAAACACACACACACACACACACAATCATGGAGAGGAGGAAATGAGATTCCATTGAACCTGGCATTGTCAGGCTTTCTAAATAGTGACAGACAATAGAGATAGCGACATTCCACGAGGGTGGAAGGGGAAACAACTCGGCCCCAGGTCAAGGTGTTGATTCCGGTAATTTTTCAGAAGACAGCCATCTTTGATCGCCACATCCTTTCAATTATATGACAACAATTAGCAGACGTCAAGTTTATAAATCACTCGTTTGTTATAAATTGACGACAATTGTCACAATTCATGATTATAAATGTGTGCAAATTAGACACGGTTTGACATTTTGTTTTTGTCAAAAACTCAGCAGACATTTTTGTTAAAAGCAGATGACGTAACAAACTACGCTCACAGAAACTTAATCACAAAACTCGAACATCATAGCACTGACATCACATAATTCAAACATGATAACACAGACAGTCGCATCATGCCGCAGACAAAACATGGTAATAATAACACATCATCACAAAGCCCAAACTTAAAGACACAAGATACAGCCTAAACTTTTATAACAGACAGAAACAATATCACACATCATCACTCAGTCCAAACTTCGTAATACAGCAAGAGACATCATCACACAGTTCAAACATCGTAATACAGAAAGAGACATCATCACACAGTTCAAACATCGTAATACAGAAGCAGACATCATCACACAGTCCAAACATCATAATACAGAAAGAGACATCATCACACAGTCCAAACATTGTAATACAGAAAGAGACATCATCACACAGCCCAAACATCGTAATACAGAAAGAGACATCATCACACAGTCCAAACATCGTAATACAGAAAGAGACATCATCACACAGTCCAAACATCATAATACAGAAATAGACATCACAACACAGTTCAAGAACTTCAAATATAATACAGAAAAACACATCATCGTATAGCCCGAACATCATAATATAGACAAATAAATCATCATACATTCCAAACATCTAATACATGACATAACCCATACGTCATAGAACAGAAATATCATCACATATCATAACACAAACCAAAACATCAAAACACTATCAGGCACATAATCACACTGTCACACACATTCACGTTGTTTATTACCAAAGAGTTTAGCCTGGTGATGTATCTTCCGTCAAATAGTACCGGACATAGTCTGGAGATGTGAATAAGGCGGAAACATCAAATTTTTATGTGAAATCTGCCTGTTCGGAAGGCGCAAGGGGTAGACAACTCGTCAATGAACGGTGAGATGGGAAGGGAGAGAATCCAGATAGAATAAATGTCTAGAGATTTACGAGTATCGTTGTGGACCCCCTGTGTATTCAATCAGAACAAGTATTGCATGAGGGTGTGTGTTTAAAAGAGAGAGAGAAAGAGAGAGAGAGAGAGGAAGAGAGAGAAATGACGCGCACTGGGAATCCATGTGATGTGGTTTATTAGACTTCCTACAAGGAGGTGTGGCCACCTAAGAGGACATAAATGTGTCTGTGTGGAGGCCAATCTGTGGTCCACTTAAAGAATGTGAGAGTGAGATTTAAATTTGTGATAAGTCCAGAAAGTGATTCTTTGACCGCAAATCAATCATGATTGAAGTAATGCTTAGATTACTGCCACATTTGATGTACAACTCATGATAGGTTTGTGGTCTACAGGTCATACAGATCTATGCCTAAGCTTTTAATCATGATGTTTGTGTGTAGGATACAAAACGTGAAGCTTGTGAAAGCTACATGTTATGATACTTGTGTAGGATGCAAGTAATGAAAATTGAGTAGGACACAAGTCTAGAAACTTGTGTAACCTTGAAATCATGATACGTATGTATGAAACAAGTCATAATACATGAGTAGGATACAAGTCATAATAGTTATGACGGATACAAGTAATAATACTTGAGTAGGATACTAGTGATGTTGTATATCATGATACTAGTAATGATACATGTGTAGGATAAAAGTAATGATTCTTGTGTAAGATACTAGAAAATAAATGAAAACACCAATTTTAGAAAGCTGGCAATAATAATAATAATAATATTAACAATAACAATAATAATAACAAGATTACATAGAGAGTTTGAGTTATCGCACAAACTCAGAGGCGGCTCTTGTCAAATTCACCCATGGTCGAGGAATATTCAAACCATCGTCTTGATTTTATCGAGTTTACAGTAGTAAAATGAAGTCTATCTTTTTTAGAGTGAGTTGTATTTTTTTTAACTATCAATATTTCGGAGGCACGGTGGCTGAGCCGTGGCTGAGCGGTAAAGCACTTGGCTTCAAAACTGAGGTCCCGATTTCGAATCCCTACGAAGGTTGGGATCTTTGGGAGCCTCTGAGTCCACCCAGTTCTAATGGGTACCTGACATTAGTTAAGGAAAGTAAAGTGCTAAACTTGTACTGCCCACATGACACCTCCGTGGGCCACTGAAACAGATGACCTGTACATTGTCAACCCTATAGATCGCAAGGTATGAAAGGGAGTACTATCAATATTTCCCTTTTGTTTCTACATACATCCACACTTACGTTGAAAGCTGTGTTTATAGTGTCACATTCAGTTTTTGCTTAAAAAAGTTTTTCTGTTTTTTTGAAGGTTTACATTAAGAATTTAATACATCTACAACCGTTTGGTTGGACGCTGTCTGGAGCAACAAACCAATGATAATAATAAAATTGCTTTGAAGAAAATTATTTCCCTATCACCAAAGCTAAGTCAAATACTGAGCTAGCTCCCCCTGGCGAGAAAAAAAGACATGGCGTGCCTTCACCAGAAACCAGGAACTCCGGACCCGAGATTAAAATTTGTGGTCTTTCCTGGTGCACTTTGCACAGCCGGACATGTCAATGGCACGGGTCAATAGCACGCTGCTTTGATTAATATAGCGGATCTCGCGGGACGAAGTTCTCAGGCGGATGAATACAATAACTGAGAGTTGTGGAGAAGCATCGACAATTTTCTTGAACATTTTTTTGTCTGCACCGCTTGCAGTGTAAGTTTTAAAACGAATATATTTTAATAGCCAGTTAGACATTGCATGTATCCTTACGTAAATAAAATGATTAGCTAATTGGATAGAATCTTTAGTGACAAGAGTTTGAAGAACGGTGTAAACTCTGAAAAATTGTGCTGAAGATTTTGATGACGGAATTTCGAGTTCTTTTTAAAAAAAACAAAACTTTATTGCTTTTATTACCTTCCTACCAACACATAAATTCGTAACATAATAATAAAAGTTATAATAATTATTATATATGACAACTATAATTGTTATTAAAATTATTATTATTATTTTATTCTTATTGTAGAAATGGAATCTTTTCATTCTCTGACAAAGTTTCTTTTGTTGTTTTTTTTGTTGTCGTATTTTATTATTAATATAAATATTATTATAACAAGCAAAATGTTGGCGCAAGGCTTTATGAGAATATAACAGTCAGAAAAACAAAGATTAAGATTGCAAACTAATCCCAATACATTTATATGAGACTATTGGAGATTTTCATATATGGCAGAAAAAGCTCTTAGTAGATAGCTTTTCTGGTGTATCCGGTGTACAGAATAAAGGAAATGCTGAACTTTTTTTGGAAGGTTTATGATAATATTTGGCATTGCGGAATCTAATTTCCTGAGCTCTTCTGTTTGTAGCACGAAATAATTTCAAAATAGAGGAAACGTCAGACTTTTGCTCTACGACTTATAACTTATTTACAAACATATTGGAACTAACTAGCGGTAATAATTTAGAGTTGATACGCTGATCAGCTGCCACGAGTTGAGTTGTTTTGCTAAAAATTGTAGTTTATTCTTTTTTAATGATATTGAAAACGAACATAATATGAACAATCTAGCCTGGAGTTTAAGCGACTATGGAAGTTAATTTAAATAACGTGTTCAATTATCTAAAGTGGACGAAACCCTACATATTTAGCCACATTTGTGAATACTGCAAAATTAATTACCCTTGTTGGTAACAAACAAAATAATTAATTACCAGTAATTAATAGAATCAATTAATTAATGAATAATTTTGCCAAGTTTCAACTTGATCCGAGAATGGGTGTGGGAAAAACAAGTATACAAACGTTTTTACGTTTTAGACAGAGTGAGTCTAGATTTAGATCTAGATGTCCATATAATGAAAGTACCAATAATAATTTAAATATAGGACATTGCCTGCTGGTCTATTTGGTAGCATCTTTAGTACAAGACGTTGATTGTAACAAAACCACGGGTTCGATACACGGTTTGAGCCATACGTTTTTAGTTAGACTTTTTTAAAGTTATATATTAGTTATAATGTCTTTTGAAGAGAATGTATTTTCTTATTTACTGTAAATGTTAAAATGTTTTTTATGACAGATATAAGTTATGATATTTATAGGACATTACATGTGAATAAAAAAAAGGCTTTTTTTTAAATATATAAAAAAAAAATATTTTAAGCTATTAAAATGGTGAATGACTCTGTACATAGAAATAAAATAAAAAAGCAAAAGCCTATGTATTTGTCAAAAGCGAATTTTAAAAAAGTCTGGCACTAACGTGTTTTCCCGTCATTCTAATGTCCCCTTGTCTACCCCCTTTAAGTCTCCGCGCGAAACACTTCGATCCCCGCTTTAATGTTTCTCATATCTCATTGATTTTACTCACCAAATGTAGTAGTCTGGTACATGGCTCTAGCCATTGTTCTCAACTGGTCATCTGAAATCAATACCGGCCATTCTGTGGACAGGTTTGGACACTCCAGTAGACCTGGGTAGAAAGGGGTGGGGGGAGAGGGCTCAGCATAACGCTGCCAGTTAAGGTTATCCCTCTCCTGATCAATAATCAAGAAATCTTAAGACTTACATGGTCTAACAAGGGGCAACAATTTGATACTAATGAGGCTCTGAAAGGGGGAGTTCTGAGTACATTAGATATTAGCAGCTGCCTGTCTGTGGTTCAATGGGAACTGAGCTTTATTTGGTTTTCAGGTTTTTATAGGGATTTATCTAATGTCTCTCTCACAGCATTACACTGCCACAGATTAAACCAGATCTTCTCTTACAAATACTAGAACTAACAGAAATGTATAGGCCGTCTCTTATATCTAATATATGTAATTGAGTGTTAGCTGTGTGTGTGTATGTATGTATGTGTGTATGTATGTATGTGTGTGTGTATGTATGTGTGTGTGTATGTATGTGTGTGTGTATGTATGTGTGTGTGTATGTATGTGTGTGTGTATGTATGTATGTGTGTGTATGTATGTGTGTGTGTATGTATGTATGTGTGTATGTATGTATGTGTGTATGTATGTATGTGTGTATGTATGTATGTGTGTATGTATGTATGTATGTCACACATTGAAATATTAAAACATTAACCAATCTTGATAAAACTTGGCATAAATGTTTCGACGTCAACAACATCCGTTATAAAATACAAGATTACAAAGAGGCGACCCCCGTCAAAAAACACTGTCTTCGTATAGAGGTTAATCTCGACGCTTTTCATCACACATAAGTTCTTTTCTGTTAATAGTCACTGATTTGTAGTAGAATTTTATGAAAGAAAGAAATACAAAAATATTTTTTTATACAAAAACATTTTTTTAAGAACAGAAAACTTTTCTGATAAATTTATTTTTTAAATATTTTTTTACGTGATGATAGAAAACAAGAAATGAGAAAAACATTGAAAGAAATCAGCAAAATGACAATTGACGTTCTTCGTAAAATGGACTTTAATATGGAGTTTGAAAGTTTAAGTTTATATTTTATTGTTTCTATCTGTATAATAAATTGCTACATTCGATTACATCTTTAATGAGGCAATAAAAAAACAGATAAACTGCAAAGATTAGCACATTTTTTGACTAGTGTAAAATGTTATCTATGTCTCGCATGTTCCTTCAGTGTTGAAGGTAATTTACTTCCTAGTCCAAACCTCCGGCAGGACGACGGGAGATGGGAGCGGGCAGGGTTTGAACCCAGAACCGTCAATAAGTCCGAACGACAGACCAGCGCGCAAACCAGATTACCACTTGTAGTATTTTAAACATTCAAAACATGTTTCAAATCTAACAGTAAGATATATAACAAACATATATTCCCATTTGATTAGAGTAACTGCATTAGTAAAAACACTAAACTAACAGACACTTCAGGAGAGAAGAATAAAAGTAAAGTAGCTATAATACATAAAACACTAAAAGCATAATTTACGATAGAAAAACAAAACTTAATCAAATACTCAGAAGTTAGTTAGTTAGACACAAAGTTAGTGGCACATTTCTTATTCCATACGCTAGAAGAAATTCGCACAAGTGCTCCTTCTTCCCTAGTGCCATAAGAGAATAGAATGGTTTGTCTGAATCAGCCTGGACAACCAACGACTTAGCAGAGTTGATTAACATGCAAGACTAGATTGACACATGAAATGCGTAGGATGTAACTTTTTTTTTTTTGAACAAACGTCTGTAATATATAAGATAAGATTCGCCCGGAAAAAACAAATTTCCTTTCTTATGAAAAAAAAAATTTTGCACACGGGCCATAATAACCTCTGACCTGAATCTGAGTCGATTGACATTGTATTTAGACATTTCTCTCACCCCCCCCCCCCCACTCCCTCTATATATAATCACACTAGGAGACAGAAACTAGTAAATATGGTCATCAAAAGGGAATAGTTTGAAAGTAGTTCTCGATTGCCTTTAACCGTGTACTAAATCACAAGGAATTACTTTTTTGCTCAACGCCATCTTCATAGTGTGTTAAGTCCAAAGCATAGCAATTTGTCATCAACTCATTTATCGATCTAGTTCATCTGTAGTCTATAATTTTAACCAGTTCGTAGCTAGCGCTCGAGTACATTTAACTTAACGAAGTCCAAATGATTTTTAATGAAGCATAGAAAAAAAAATGTGTTTCTTTTTAGACCAGAAATGGTAGAGAATGAATCAAGTAGCAAATAGAAAGCGTAAATTTAAAATCTAATAGGACTGCACGGTTAGCTAAGGTCAATACGATACAGGAAACGACAGCTTCAGCATCAAGGTGTTTTACAATGTTGTACTAAGTTCTAACGAAACGGATATTCCCGCAGTTAATTTTATCGTTTTCAGAAAAGCTATATTCAATGACGTCATATACTGAAAATTAGAGAGAGAAGGAGAGAGACTCAGACAGACAGATGAGAGACAGTATCAAAGGTCAGACAGAAGAAAGTGGTAAAAAAGAGAGAAGGGGAGAGAGTTAAGGGGGGGGGGGGTATATGAAGAAGTCTAAGAGGGTACAGTGTGTACCTAAAAGTACTTTTGAACCCATTCCAAGTTACTTTTCCTCTACCAAATAAGGAAGCAAGCAATAACAGAGCTGGAAATAGTATATTTCGTTTGATTTCATTTATATATACTGTGAACATTTTACAGCTATGTTTTTCAAACTAAAGATGTGTTGTTTGTTTTTTTTTACTTTATTTATCTCTTGGTGCAACACTTCACTATCATGGGAGAAAATATTCAGATTTCAATAGAAAGTACTAAATAAGTCACACCGAAGGTACTTGTGATCACTAATAAGGCAATAGATTTTTTCAGTGACTAGGAATGAGATATTAGCTCTTCATTGACCACCAATTCCAGAAAATCACCAGCAATTTTTCATAATGAACAATTCACAAAGTTTTCGGCGTCACTACCCCTTTTTGCCACACTCAGTTTTTCCTACCCAGAGAGGTCGGAGGCCGAGCTGCACTATGAAATCTCTATTACTGTTCTGTACCGCCACCTAACTTGTGACAGTGCCGATTCCTAAGCGTGCAAACCTATTATAAACAGCGTTGCAGATAAGAGTGGGGTAAGCAAGCCTTTCTTTCGTCCTTATCTCGAGAAACGTACAAAATACTGAGTTAGCAGGAGGCGAGGCTTCCTTTCGTCATGGACAATCCATTTCCTCTTCTAACGCTTCCTTCAGGGCGCCAAGATGGGACCAGGTAATATTACCCTCGGATACAAACAGAAAAGCAGTTAGACGTCTTGGGAGGGGGTGGGGGTGAAATTTGTGAAAGAAGGGGAGTTAAGCGCGTGAAAAGCAATTAAATCTTGCGGAAAATATTTTTTAAAACATTTAATGATTCAGAGTTTTAAATTAGATTGAGTTGCAAGTGCGGTATATTCGATCACCTCCATGGCATGTTATCGATTTTTTCGGGTGTTTTTATTTGACTAATGAAGCCTAGAAAGAAAAATATTTATCATGCATTTCAAAGCTTAACTCCCTTGATACAAAGTACGACAATCCACTGTAATCAGACGACATTCTCTAAGCTTGTTTAAAACAAAGATGCAGAAACTGTTGATTTGAAGGCGAAAAAAAAGCTTTTTCCCCCTGATTAGTTGTGAACCATAATTCATGTGACTGGCTTAATGAGTGTTTGTAGGCTTAGTGAAGATAACGTGATTGATAATAAATTTGATAAATAAATTTTGATGTGATACGTCTGATGCAATTGTCTGGTGTGAAACGTCTGACGAAATACTCCTGATGTAATGGTTTGGTGTGATCTATGGTATGGCCTCCTTCAGTCGCCAAGCGACTATGGATCATCTCATCATCATCATCATCAAACTCCATTTGAGTGAGGGCTTGAGAGGCTCAAATCCTCTCTTGCAAAAGCCCTGCTGTCTTGCGTAGTGCATAAATGTCGCCATATAGGTCGAGAATTTTCGGTTCATCTCATAGAATGGGAAGAATTAGCTGTGGTCGGAAGGATGTTACCCACACATCAGTTCCCCCCTCTCCTCAGTATCCAAAGGAACGGAAGTTCTAATTCAGTTTGGGGTCAGCGGCGTCGCAGGTTCTGCCAGGGTGTAGCACTGGGTGATGCGAACTGCCTTAGGGTCACCAGCTCCTGATTTTCCCTAACCCTAACCCTTTCCCATGATTGGGTATAGCTGCGTCTAATGAAATACTCCTGATGTAATGGTCTGGTGTGATACGTCTTATGTAATAGTCCGATGTAATGATCGAATGTGATAACACATTATCATATTAATATAATATCATAATAATCATATCATATAACATATTATTAAACACTAATCAAACTGTTGGTGTCTAGGACGATAAAAGAATAACAATGAGGGGAAAGCATGGTCCTCTTTTGAGGTTCGAACCCACGACTTAGATACGATAGGCGTAGCCTCAAACCAAATAAATAAAGTCCAACTATAATATACACTATGCGACTTCCTTCTCTTACTAGAAGTGGTTTAATGTTGTATTGCAAATAGATTGTGATAATTTTACTTTAATTTTTTTTAAAATTAATATTGATTATACCAATGTAACCGATCTAAAAAAAAAAAATACATTACAAAAAGTTTGTAAAAAATCTGGGAAACGGCTCTGAAAGTCCAAAGTGTTAGAGAAGATAAAATGTTTGTTAAGATTCAAAACCACTCCATCATTATTAAATCGAGATTACTTAAAAACAATTTCCATTTTCTTCTTCATCTTTTAATTCTGGATAGTTTAAAAACACATTATGGGCTGTTCTTCTAATCTAAGACTAAGTGGGTCCCCTCTATTGACAGATGTTACTCGGACTCGAGCTTCTAAGTAGCATCCCCTTGTATTCTGTGACATTAACTATAGTTTACATGTAAGGAATAAGCAAGGGAGAGAAAGAGAGAGAAAGAGAAAGAAAGAGAGAAAAAGAGAGAGAGTGAGAGAGAGAAAGAGAGAGAAAGCGTGGGGGAAAGTTTGACAGAGAGATAAATAAAGGCACTGGTAGATAAACTGACTTAGAAACATCAAAATATAAAAACTATCTTTTTTATAAAAAACAATCAATAGCCTCCAAATTTATGGCTAATATCACGTTACTGCATAAATAAGCTCCATTTTTCTACTTCAAACAAAATTAATTAATTACCACTATTTGATTAAAAAGTAAAGTTCCCCTTACAGACCAAGTGATCTTTAAGGCAGATGATTCAAAGGTCATTATGCTTCTGTGGCCAACGATTAACGAGGATATCATGTGGCCATCACAAAGACCAACAGCCTTTACTTTACCCCTACTAATGTCAGGTAAACATTAGAGTTAGGTGTACTTGGAGACACCCAAAGATCCCGAAATCGATTAACTAATTGGCTAATTTCTTTCAATTGATTCCTGTATTATAATCAACTACTAGCGTGAACTTTCAACTTGATCCGAGAATGGGAAGTGAGAGAAAAAACGTGTACAAAATATAACCAGAGAGACGGACAGACAGACAGACAGACAGTCAGAGTGAGTTGACACAAGCTTTGTAAAAATACCGTAGATCATGGAGGTTACCAAAGCTGTTTATTAGTAAAAAAAAAAAAAAAATAAATACAGCGATTCATGAACCGTAGGACGTAATCATCTTCTTTTTTGAAGTAACGTCCGTATTTTATAAGATAAGATAAGATAACGTTGCTTGGTTCTCGACCATAATTCGTTCCAGAATTTAGTTGGAGAACCCCTTTGTTCCAATATCTAAACATTTTTTGAAATCCCCAAATAAATAATATAATATGGTTTAATTGTTTCTTGCCTAATATGCATATTTCTAAAAGCAAACACATGCCAGGTTCTAAACAAGCACATCGTCCTGATATTTAGAGTTTATTCAATTTATCACATAGCTTAAAGATAGTAAATACCCAAAAGAAAACATTTAAAAGACAGTCAATGCCCAAAAGAAAACAGCACAAAAGATAGACAAAAAAACACGAAAAAAAAAACAGCACAAAAGGCCGACTATACACCAAGTAAACAGCAAAACAGTCAATACCCCAAAAAAAAACATGGTAGAAGAGAAACAATACCCAAAAGAAAGCAGCTCAAAAGACAGACAATACTGCCAAAAACACGCAAGACAAATCTAGCATCATGGTCTTCCTGAATACTGGGAAGGGACGAAAGCTAAGCTGGTTCGGCCATATTGGAAGGCATGACTCACTAACAAAGTAACCGTTCAATGTACAGAGGAGGGATCACGAAGAAAGGGTTTGCATAAAGAAAAGTTGGTAGGACTATTTACAACGGCCTCTCTTCTGATATCTGCTAAGAGCAACTGCTGACTAGAAAAAGTAGAAAGCTCTGGTTACGGGAATCGCCAGCTGCCTGGTCGTGCGTTTTGCGCGCTGGACTGTCGTTCGGATTTATCGACGGTCTAGGGTTCAAACCCTGCCCGCTCCCATGCCCCGTCGTTCGTGCGGGAGATTTGGACTAGGAAGTAAACTATCTTGAACTCTGAAGGAACATCCGAAACATGTAAAACATTTTACAAAACAAAAACAGCGCCCCTACGGCAAAAGTCAGTGTCATGAACATAGAAACTAATTATTGTAATTTAATTGACACCCAGTGTTTGTTTTTTTTTTCCCATGAACGCGACATAAAGTGTTTAGCACTGGGGCGCCGCAGGAGTGCGTCCTGTCACCAGTATTGTCACAGGTCCTGTCACTAGTGTTGTATATATATACTATATACACAAAGGACATTCAGAGCATATCAGCTGACGACACAGCAATCATTGGCCTTATAGCAGGTGACGAAAATATGTACCATTCAACAATTAACTCTTTTTACCCACGGCTTATAACTTTCTAATTTTAAATGTTCAGAAAACGAAAAAAACGATAATAGATTTTAGGAAACAGAAAGGCGGCCATCTTGCAGACATTCAGAATAAATAACCAAACCACAGAACAAGTGCGAGAATATAAATATCTAGGTACAGCCATCAACAACAAACTGAAATGGAGTGAACACTGTCAAAAACTTTACACAAAAATTCACCAAAGTCTTTTCTATCTTAGAAAAGCTAAGAAAGTTTAACATCGACAAAACAATGATTAAACTTTTTTATACAGCCACCATCAGCAGTCTAATTAACTTTGCAATCACCACTGGTATGATAATACTTCACTGGCACAAAGACGTAGACTAAATAAACTAATTAAAAAAGAAGAATATATCACTCGAACACAGCTACCATCTCTTGAAGAGCTTTTCCATGAAAGATGCCTTTCCAAAACACTCACAATTCTTAAAGATAACCTGCACCCATTAAACCACTATTACGTAAGATCTGAACGAAGTGGTCGTCTCCTTTCCATTAGAACTAAAACAGAAAGATTTAAAAGTTCCTTCATCCCAGTGTCGGTCAGAGTGTTACAAGATCACTTGTCATCATCGAGAAGTTCATAGAAGTATAATTCATAAAGCGCTGGTTGAGAGTGTGTATGTGTTTCATGTGTGAATGTTGTTCGTATTTGCATCTATAATGTTATTGTTACAGTAGTTGCGCTGAGGTTGTCAATTGTTGTCAAACTGAATTTCCATTTGATAGGATCAATAAAAATTATCTAATCTTATCTTATCTTTATTAATTTAGAACATAAACAGGACATAATGAAACTTAGAACGGTAAAGAGTAATGGTTATTAATTCTATAGGTCAGTGTTTCCCAAACTTTTATTTAACGGAACACTTCGGAGATTCAGAGTACTTAGCCGAACACTAAAACTAGGGTTCCGCGGAAAACAGTTTGGGAAACACTGCTATAAGTAATGACCAACAATTAACAATATTCCAAACCAAAAAAAAAGCTGAAATACATAAGTTCCAGTTGAACATGACTTCAAGCCTTCCTCATAGGTTACAACCAGAGCTTGTCTTTATTGGTGAAGTAACTTAAAAGAGACTTCTATCAGCATAACTTTACAAACATCAAGTCATCAACTGCTCCTTGTACGGCCTCTTCCATTGTTGAGGCATACAAAATTGCTTCATCCTCTCAGAAGACAGTCACAGGTAACACACAGATAACACTCATAAAAGAAATACAGCTCGATGTGGTCTTATTCTGAACAATAATTGAACAATATCCTCTACAAATATGTAGCATAAACCAAGATCTAAAACGACAAAAATACAATGAATGTACCCACTACAGGTGGGTTGATGACAATGGTTATCAAGAACAAAATAAACATCGACAATAGGTACACAGTATTCAAGTCAACACCATGGCCTCCTGTTACGGGTCGACTTGCCCTCTATTTGCTAATTAAACACAAATTCTCACAATAAAAGATTTGAGGACTTATACGGACAAAGAAAAAGTCATCTTTAATAAAAAGGATGAATAAGAATAAATAATGTTGCTTTTCATCAGAATACTTCACAATACTCTATTGTTAATCAAAATTATTTTACTTCGAGGTAAATCAAGCTTAATGGATTTTTTTTTTAACTTCACTTTGAGGCATAGAATGTGAATGTTAATTACATTATAATGAAGATATACATATACATGTATAAGGTATCATTGTTCTATCATATACATGTTTAAGTTCTAAGTGTTCTTCAAGTCCCACACATTCCATTCATCATTATCATCTGTCACGTGACTTTCGTCTTGGAGATGGAGTGACAGTTCGTGTAACCGAAGCCTCCCATTCTTTTAGGCCATAGCAGAAAATGAGAGAAAACCACTACTTATTGTTTAGCCCAGTCCACGTACCGCACTTCAGGTAGTGCCGAAGTTATATGTTTTTAATCAGTAGAAGATTATGCCAAATATTTACAAGACAAAGCAGTACCGGACTTCAGGTAGTGCCGAAGTTATATGTTTTTAATCAGTAGAAGATTATGCCAAATATTTACAAGACAAAGCAGTACCGGACTTCAGGTAGTGCCGAAGTAATTTGTTTTTAATCAGTAAGGGGATTACATTGCCAAATATTTACAAGAAAAAGCAGTACAGGACTTCAGATAGTGCCGAAGTAATTTGTTTTTAATCAGTAGAAGATTACATTGTTAAATATTTACAAGACAAAGCAGTACAGGACTTCAGGTAGTGCCGAAATAGTTTGTTTTTAATCAGTAGAAGCTTAAAATTGCCAAATATTTACAAGACAAAGCAGTACATGACTTCAGGTAGTGCCGAAGTTATTTGTTTTTAATCAGTAGAAGCTTACATTGCCAAATATTTACAAGAAAAAGCAGTACAGGATTTCAGGTAGTGCCGAAGTAATTTGTTTTTAATCAGTAGAAGATTACATTGCCAAATATTTACAAGACAAAGCAGTACGTTTCTTGATAATAATAATAATAATAATAAGTTTATTTATAAAGCGCTGTTAACAAACAAAATGTAGGCTCAAGGCGCTGTAACAACATTACAAACAAAAACACCAGAGCTAAAATGACAGTTAATCTAAAAAAGTTTTAAACAGATAGGTCTTAATGTTCTTCTTAAAAGTGGTGTAGCATGTTGTCTGTCTGAGATCAATGGGGAGTGAGTTCCGAACCTTTGGTCCGTGAACTGAAAAAGCCCGCAGACCGTAGCTTTTGAGGGAGAAACGTGGCACTACTAAAAGCGTTGAGTCCATTGAGCGCAGGGCTCTCTGGGGGACATATGGAGTAATCAGTTCGCTAAGGTACAAGGGCATCTCGTTTTTATATATACACTGATGACAAAGTGTGGCGACCTTGTAATCGATTCTCGCTTTCACAGGAAGCCAATGGAGCGTGCGCAAGAGCGTAGTAGCAGAATCTTGTCTAGTTTTTTTAAGGACTATTCGAGCGGCGTTGTTCTATGTACGTTGCAGCTTGGCTATTTTGTCATCAGGTATACCTGCTAGCACGGCGTTGCAGTAGTCAAGGCGGGAGAGTATGAATGCCACAGTTAGCGTTTTTGTTGACTCCGTTGTTAAATATGGTCGGATCTGGCCTAATCTGCGCAGCTGCAGATAAAGACCTTTGCAGAGCTGACTTATGTGTGGGTCGAGAAGATAGTGTTGAGTCGAAGAAAACTCCAAGATTCCGCACTACATGGACAAAAGGAACATGGCAGTTCGTGATAAAGAGAGAATCTGTGCTTTCAACTTTTAAGACATTGTTCCTAGTGCCAATCTTAATTATTTCTGTCTTGTCTTCGTTCATCTTGAGTTTATTTTCAACCATCCAATTGCTCACCTTTGCAACGGTACTACTGATTTTCTCTGCCAGATGCGACACCTCTGTATAACTGTGAGTCATCGGGAAAGAAATGGTATAAGATGCCGGTTGGCCGTATGACACCGCTGAGTGGATATGTGTACATAGTGAACAGTACTGGGCCTAGAACTGATCCTTGGGGTACTCCGTACTTCAAAAGTAAGCTTGTTGATTCCGTCCCGCTTACAACGACACTTTGGGTGCGTTCCGTCAGGTAGGATCCAAGCCACTTTAGGACGACTCCTGCTAAACCAAAAGTTGCAGAGAATCTGGCCATCATAATTTCATGGTCTAGCGTATCAAAGGCTGCGGACAAGTCCAGCATGAAAAGAATTGATATGTGGCCTTTGTCGGAATTGTGAAGTAAGTCGTTTAGTACCCTGACCACTGCTGTCTCTGTGCTACGGCACTTCCTATATGCAGATTGAAATTCTTCCAAGAGACAGTACTGTTCAAGATGAGAAAGAATTTGCGCTAACACGATGCGCTCCAGAAGCTTTGACAGGAAATTAAGATTTGATACCGGGCGATAGTTTTTTAGACATTCCGGGTCAAGACTGGATTTCTTTAATAAGGGCCTGACAAATGCATGCTTAAATTGCTGTGGTACAATGCCTGAAGTCAGTGAAGAGTTCACAAAGTTAGTAATTGTAGGTACAAGCTCATCTAAACATTCAAGGAGCAAGGAAGTTGGAATGGGATCAAGGTCACATGACTTATTTGGCATCTTTAAAATAGTACTTTTGACATAATCTTCAGATACACGCTGAAACTCGCAAAAAGGAGTATTTTGAAAAATTGGAGAGTGGTCAAGCTGTGATGAGAGGGATGGCATGTCATTTCTAATCTGCTCAATCTTCCCAATGAAGAATCTATTGAAGGAATCAGGAAGTTCAGATACTGGGATAGATGACGGCAAACGTTCGTTATTTGCTCGCCCTAACTTTTCAGCGGTGATCCTGAATAGCTCCTTTGAAGAATCGGAAGTTTCGATTTTTTGTCGAATATGACTAGCTTTTGCGTCTCTAATCATATGGTTAACCTTGTTTTTTTCTAGTATGTATATTTGTCGATGTATCGTCAGACCTGTCTTTTGAAATGTACGTTCGGCACGTCGACGAATAAGTTTGGCAGTCTTTATGTCTTCCGTCAACCAGGGTGCAGATGGCCTAACTGAGACTGTACGAGTGACAAGAGGTGTATGGCTGTCCAGCAACTTTTTCAAGCAAGAATTGTTATTGCTGAGAACGTCTGTGTTGCTCTGTTGCAACAGCAAAGAGGTCACGTCCATTTTGAAGGAGGCAATATCTATGGCTTTAAGTTTACGGGAAGTCACGTTTTTCTTTGGCTTTTTTTATTTTGATAGGCGCATTTCAAAGTGTACAAGAAAATGATCTGACAAGCCGCGGTCTGAGACATTGAGTTTGGCTATAAGCTCTAGGGGTGCACCGGATAGTCCCTCCGGCTCCGGCTTCTGGCGAATATCCGGCATTTTTTACTATCCGGTGCTATCCGGCTCCGGTCGGATATCACTACCGGATAGTAAACCGGATAGTAAAAAATACAACTATATAATATGCATAAAGTGGACCTCGTTCCATTACTGTCTGTTATAGAATGTATTAATGTTTATACGAAAACAAAATAATGTGCTTAAAAATAAAGCTATTATAAATATGCACCAAACATCGTTTATTATAAAGACAAGGCATGTTAATAACTTAATATAAATAGAGATGAAACTTTACATCATAAATGCGCTTTACATACAGAGATGCAATGGCTGGCACTTTTTTCAATTTGTCTTGACCTTTGAGTAAGTTAGTTAACATGTTAAATGTTACATTCCTTGACTACATCATGCTGACCAGACGTCTGTCTAGCTGTGCGGGTATATCTCCAGAGGTAGAGATGAACAACTCCCACCCCCTTTTATTTGTTTAGTCCATCACATTGAGTTTTTTATAGGCAGGTAAAAACAAGTTAAATACGATGGACGTTTGTTTAATGTCAGCGTATTGACACTCTCACACCTTTCGAGGGCACTGAGTCTGTTTATTTAGTAGTTAATCTTTATTAGGGGGGCTGGACTACATGAGCCACACCTCTAAGGTAACTAGGTATATTTTCAGATGAACAACTCCCTCCCCCTTTTATTTGTTTAGCCCATCACATTGAGTTCATTGATTGACAGGTGACCCCAAGTCAGATACGATGGACGTAAGCACTCTCTAGAGGTCACACGAGGGAACTAGGTTTGTTATTGGGGGGGGGGGGGGGCGGACTAGACTTTACATTATAAATTCGTATTACATACGTAGCAGCGATGTCTGGCACACTGGCTTGTCTTGACCTTTGAGTGGTCTAGTAAACATGTCATATCACGCTGATCACGCTACATCACGCTGATAATCTGTCTAGATGTGCGGGTATATCTCCAGAGGTAGAGATGAGCTACCCCCACCTCCTTTTCTTTGTTTAGTCCATAACATTGAGTTCACAGATAGGCAGCTGACCACATAAAGCCAGATGTCAACGTCTTGACATTGTCTAGAGGTCACATCTTATGAGGGAACTGAGTTTGTTTACTTGGAGTAGAATTTTTATTAGGGGCGGGACTACAAGCCAAATCTCTATAAGGTTAATTTGGTATGAGTTTGTTTATTATGAGATAGGTTGTTAATCAAGGGTCTGGACCACAAACCACACCTTTTATACTATTGGACGGGTAATAAGTTTGTTTACTTTGAGTTAAGTCTCAACTATGACTTAGGACTACAAGCCAAACAGACACTGACCAAGGGTATCTTTAAAGGGAGGGCTCAAGAGACTCAACACCCCCAACTTCTTATTTGTTTAATCCATGACAATGTATTGATAGAAAATATAGACATTGACCATTCTTAAGCTAGAATGGATTAACGCAAATTGTTGAGACATATTGAGACTGTCTAGAGATCACTAGATGATGACACTAAGTTTGTTTACTTGGAGAGAAATGTCAATTAGAGCACTGAACTACAGGACACACCCCTACAAGTATTTTGTTACACAAGCCACGGGTATAAAAGTGGCTTGCAAGGGCATTTAGTAAATTGAAAAGTAATAATAATGGCTGATAAAAATTCATCACTTATATGGCGTTACTTTAATGTCAAAACACGAGCCTAATGACAAGTTGATGGTGTAAAATACATGAACACAAACATCTACCCACTTAACAACTTAGATTGTACTTAAGAGAGATTTACGCTATAAAACCAAGATTGAACTTTACCTTTGAAAGATTTACATTAGTTACATATAAGTTAATATATTCTGCATGAGTTATCCCACATTCTACTTTACAATTAGCGGCCTCATACATACGCACACACCATCTCATGTTACAAAGATTAGTTTATGATAAGCATATCTGTAAAAAAAATGCTGTTGATTTTAATTTATCAATCAGTGATAGAGTTTAAAGTAAGAAAGTAATAACAAAATAATATGAATATAGGTATGTTATATAGAAGATTTGCAAAAACTTCAGTAAAACGAGCTGTTTGAGTCATGTAGGTATTCGAATCCGGCTCCGGCCGAATATCTAATTTTACTATCCGATTATATCCGGCTCCGGCCGGATATCAAAAAGTACTATCCGGTGCACCCCTAATAAGCTCACTTGCATTTGTAACAATCCAGTCAAGAGTATGGCCTTTGACGTGTGTCGGAACATTTATCAGTTGGTCTAAGTTGCGATCCTTTAGCGCATTTTTCAGCGACATCGCGTATGTCTCATTTTCACTGTCAAAATGCAAGTTCACATCGCCTATGACAAATAGATCTTTTGTTGATATGTGACTGTCAAGGAGGTCTTGAAATTCTTCGATGAAAACTTTTGTTGTCAATTTATTTCTCTTGCTTGGTGGTGGGCGGTACAGGAAATTAAAAGTCAGTGTTCTACTGTGGTGGGAATGGCGAAACAACGATTAAACTAACCTTGTCCAGAGATTCACTATATTTCAAATGATGTAATAGAGATGACGCAGCAGCGAGTATTTTCTGGAATGTAAATGTATAAACAAAGACAGGATGTGACGTATCATTACGTGTTTTTCCAGAAGGTACTAGTAATGTCCAGTGACAAATAGAGGTCACAACTTGTGCCCCGGCAAGATGACACTGCAGCGAGTGTTCTCTGGAATCTACATGTATAAACAAAGACAGGAAGGGACATTTCCTCACGTGTTGTTCCAGAAGATACTAACAGTGTTTTTGCAACTTTGGAGGAGCGATTAGGGACTCTATATAAGCCAGAGAGTTAATGTGAAAGTCAGTCGTGAGTGAGTCGTATGAAGTCGTCGGTAGAGTCCTCGTTACTGTGGTCTACTGTGCGAGACAGTGGAAGAAAGATGTGTACGACTCGATGCGAGTTAACTAGGGTAGAGTTAACTGGAGTGAACTACTGTCGTTAAAGTCTATACAGCGAATTACAGTGGACTTGAGCCGTTACAGTCGATACAGTCGATGTAAGACGTGTGCGGCTCTGATTCGGTAGATTTGAGCACGACTTGGTTCAGCTTTGGGAGACCTGGAGCGACACTGGGAAGTGTGTCGTTGGTCTGTTCTGTGGAATACGGCTTGATGCAAGTTGAGAAGAGATGAATTGCAACGAAGTGAAGAGATGAATAGCAAGAGTAGCTAACTGTAAACTGACAGATATTGTACAGTCTTCTATGCTACATGCTACAGTGACAAATTGTTAGAGTTAATAGTCAATAAAGTTATATAAAGCTGAAAGTTGAGTCGTCAAGTTCTTTGCTGTGTTTTTATTGGTGTGCCAACTAATACATGTAGCCAGAAGATTTAGAAATACGTAACAGTAAGTTATACTTATTTTTTTTAAATGTGGTTTATTCAGATTATACTTTCATTTACACAAGACAAACGGGTTAACGCATCTACGTCCAGACCATATAATACTGTTGAGCAGTCATGGTTAAAGTTCATTATCATTGTAATACACCCGCTGGAGTGATCAAACAAGATCAGTTTTTTATGTTCATTACAAAGATTTGGTTGGTGCGTTTACCAAGCTGACAGATCAGCTTGATTCCTATTGTTCTGATGTTTTTATGTCCAACAGTATATACTTAAAGCTGGGCTAATCAACAATGTTCCTGGACATCACACAGTCGTCCTTACGTTGCGAATAAGACGTGAGATCGTCGCCATTGTTTACAGGTCCAAAGGAACTTTATTAGTCTGACCGTTTCTCCTCATGTCATGTATGACATATGTATAGTTTTAGAACCCCTGTAATATTTGGTGACTAGTAATCACTGAACCATTCTGTGCACGTTAGCACGAGATTTTTCCTGGTCGGGGACTGACCACGAGGTGGACACCTCAGTTGATCTTGGACTCTCGTAGAGAGAGGTATATTGTGGATATCTTGTCCAGTGTAGTAATGTAGAGATATTAAGGTTGATTTTTGGAGTATATGTGATATCTGAAGTATTTCATTGGATTATAATGTACTATGCTTTTGTGAATATTTCTTGATGGCTGGACTTGCCAATATCTTTCATGATTCATTATTATATGTAATAAAAACCATGTCTGCTACCAGTGAGTCTATTAATTATTCTAAATATTGTGGTCAAAGAGTTCAGCATGTTAGTGTTCTCACGCACTAGCGAATCTAGTGCGCGAGTGAAAGTATTTAATTAATGAGACAAAGAACATTAAAGTATCTACAAGAGGTATGTACATAACACGACATTCGCGTTATCACGCCTACAACAAGAACTAGGCTGTGACACCTCATCACATCGGAGAAACACTTAGTAGGCAAAACTGCACCGGCTTACAGATAAAATGATCAAATTGAACAATCAACTATGTTCCATTTTAATTTTTAACTTCGGCAACTTGTATATAACTAGAAAATTTAGGTTCTCATAGTTTCCACAGTTAATTTCTAACAAGTCTCTTGCAAAATTGTAGAATTTTAAAAAGTACATCGCCAAAGATCTGATATTAAAAAAACAAATTGGGAGTAATAAGTTTTAAATTTTATTTTGAGGATTTAAAATTGGTTTATATTAGTTTGCATAACGACTTCGTTATGATGGCATCAATCCCGCCCCCCCCCCCATTAACTATCGAGTGTGTGTGTGTAGGGAGGGGGGGTCCAATTTATTTGTAGAAATCAAAGCTTGCTTTTGCTAATAGAATCAATTAAATATCAATATGATTAAAACTTGTTATTGGTATTTTAACCAATCTTTACATTATGCCGTACCCTGTTGGCCGATTGGGTGGGGGGTGGGGGGCGAATACCTCTATAACCCTTCCAACCTAAACCCTTTGAGTGGGGAGCGGTCCTACTTTTATGGGAAATCATAGTTTGTGAGCAAAATTAGTTGAATTAATATATTAATTTTTATATTATGTCGCTCCCCTTCTGGTATTTTGGCCGATTCAGTGGGGTATGGGGGGAGGGGCGATTGCATGTACTGCCCTCCCCACTCTAGCCCTCTGAGTGGAGGAGCGGTCCTATTTTTAGGGAGAAATCATAACATGTGAACAAAATTAGTTGAATATCTATATAATATAAACTACGTATTGATATGTGAACCCATTGTATATTATGTCGCACCGCACTCTAATCTCTAATTTTATGATTAGTAAATATAAAATGAAAAAAGGGTTGTACCAGGTGGGAGGTGCGATACATACAATCACCTTCCCCACATCGGAAAAACCAATACTCTTTCTTTTTGTATTATAGTTAAGAAATTACAAAATAAAAAAAATCTGTCACTAATATAATTTATATATGCTATAAATTAATATCTTATATCAAGTCGCCCCAATAATGCCTAATGCAAATATTAGCAGAAATTATAAAAAGGAGCGAGGATTAATCATTTTCACTCTATCTTTACAGCGCTCCCCCAGACCCACAAGCTTGCTAAAGAAAGGATTCAACATGACTAGGGTTTTTTTTTTTCGCCGAATGTTGAGAAAGGTTGAGGGCGCACCGTCCTAACCTGGATGTTGGTTGTTATGTAGTGTGTGTGTGTTTCCTAGGCGGCTGTAAGAATAGGTGAAGCGATTGATTGGTGGTTATGCAGTGCAGTGACAATGATGAAATTAGCGTGCCTAACGCAAATGTGAGACGATCTTAAGACATGAAAGAATAGAGACTTTATTTTTGTTGTGAGCTAGATTTTGTTTAAATATCAGTTTATTTCATTACTATTCATTACTATTAGATCTATATTTTATCTCAAGTTAAATCGTGAATGATAACAGTTCTATTGAGTTTTAGTTCACAAAGACGTTTGGTCAAGTTATGTAAAGTTTATTTATTAAAATATATAAAACGCTTACATCGGTTCAGTTGTACTAGCTGTTTGTAACTACAAGCCAACAACCAACCAACAACAAGGGAGGGGTTATCGAGAAATGGTATATAGGTCATGATCATTTACACTGGTCATTGTAATATACCTGCTGCAGCTCATCAATTATAATCGTCACAAATACAGGAGCAAAGGTGAGAAGTCAGCACAAGATCAGTTTTTAATATGTTGATCACAAAGAACCAAGTTGTGTCTTATTTCTGAATGCAAGTAAATCCTATATTGGTCAAAGTGCATGATTTAAGAAGTGCATTTTGTCGTGTGAACTAATCGACAAATTCATTCAATGAACTAAATATCGAGTTATTAATTGTGAAATATTGCATTATGATACATGTTTTATTTATTAAATTATCTATATCCAACAAAAGATATATTTGTATTTTTTATATTATAGCCATCATTAAGAAATTTTTACACATCAAACGAAAAAAAATTGGTTAGACCAATATTAGAATTTATAGTCTCTGTACGAAATCCTTCAACTCATGAAAACATAAGGGTAATGGATATGTAGATTTAAACCGGGCCATAAGATTTACAACAAACGAATATTCACATTTGACTAGAATAGCAGTACAATCCCACTTCAGGATAGAGAAATAAAAAGTAAAGTAGCTATAACACATGAAACACTGAATCATAATTTATAAATACTTAAACAAAAACTAATACATTACTCTGAAAGACTCAAAGAGAAAGGCACATTTCTTGTTCAATATCCAAAGACAAGTTCGTACAAGTCAACCCTTCCCTAAGAATCTAATTAACATTAAAGAATCGATTACTAGATGGTTATGTGTAGGACGTAATTGTCTTTTCTTATGAAGGAATATCTGTGAGTTATATATTCCATGCTAGATGTATTAGGAATTCAATGTGCTGTTAATGCTAAAGTCAGTCTTTGTCTTAAAAGGGTTTTAGTTTCAATCTCACTAAATAGACTCCATTCCTCTAGCTTACATTTCGAAGACGTCTGCTGTACTACATAGTGTGTTAATATTGCAATGTATTTTAATTGTGCGGTGTGCTACCATGTTGTGATGTATTTTACCTTTTAACTGTGCGGTGTGCTACCATGTTGTGATGTATTTTACCTTTTAACTGTGCGGTGTGCTACCATGTTGTGATGTATTTTACCTTTTAACTGTGCGGTGTGCTACCATGTTGTGAGGTATTTTACCTTTTAATTGTGCGGTGTGCTACCATGTTGTGATGTATTTTACCTTTTAACTGTGCGGTGTGCGACCATGTTGTGATGTATTTTACCTTTTAACTGTGCGGTATGCCACCATGTTGTGATGTATTTTATCTTTTAACTGTGTGGTATGCCACCATGTTGTGATGTATTTTACCTTTTAATTGTGCGATATGCCACCTTGTTGTGATGTTTTTTACCTTTTAACCTTGTACTAGTGTAATAAGCTACCATGTTGTGATGTATTTTAACTTGCGCTAGTGTGATTTTTTAACAAGCGTATTAATTATTGTGATGTCGCTATCTCTTGGTTGTCTTGAATAGATCTAGACGAACAGATAGCGTGCACCATGAAAACATGTCCTATAAATACATTTCTAGCCTTCCAGTTCTCACTCCTTCAGCTCTTCCTTGCAATGTTTCTATAGACATCTTTAAAGTTCCTTAACGAATTATGCTTGCCACCCCCCCCCCTTCAACATTCTGTAACACGTTTATAAAACACGTTTCATTAGTTTTAGGGTGGGGGAGGGGGTAGTGTTTGTTTCGTTTGTTTTGGCTGTTTTATCATTAAAATTCTCCTTCCAGTAGGTTTTAAGCCGTTTCTTTACCAATTAGCCTAATTATCGCCAAACAAAATGTTTACCTTGAAAAACTTAGTCGTTGGTTAAGTCTGAAAAAACAACAAGGTAGCAGATAAACAGGTACATAGTTAAATATCGGAACTTTCCCTCTGACTTTATCAAGAGTATTTTCGTTATAGTAGACCTCATAACTGACATGCGACGTCGGTATCTGTGGGCAGTGGAGACCGACGTCAGCAGCGAGATACTGGTCTCCACTGGTTGTGACGTTGAAGGTCAGAGTTCACGCCTTCTATGCCGATTGGTCTCGGTTGTATAGGTTTAAATCTACTCCACTGGAATCTGTAGTGTGAATTTAACAGAATTTTTTAACATTGGAAAAACAAACAAAATATGAGAAAAAATCTTTAAAAAAAAAAGAAGCTTATCGAAGGGAAAGAACTTAGCACTGACAACTATACCTCTCAATAATGTATAAGTTATTTCCCTTTTTCGATATCCGAAAAAAAATTACTAATAATTTATTGAATCATTGGTTAATTTTTTAACAGATTCACCTTTTGTTTGATACAATAATCAATGGTTAAGTCATTAAGTCAACTTGATCCGAGAATGGTTGTGGAAAAATAACGTGTACAGTTATATAAGGGGAAAAATAAAAACGACATATTTAGTCAAATAATTTTTTGATTGGTTGAGTTCATTGTCTACGCCAATTAATGATTGTGCAAAGTTTCAAGTATATCCGAGAACAGGTGTGGGAGAAATAACGTGTTCGCACATTTTTACCAGACAGAGAGACCAAGCTGATATATAAGCTTTGCAAAAATAAGCTTATATCTATTCGTGACAAGATTCGCATTTAAATTTGTGGAGGAAGAAAACGAAATTATTTTCAATGTATTTTTTGTAGCGTTAACAAAAATTATTATTTCAATTAAAAAAAAAACAGGTCTAAATGTTTGAATGCTATGTCACGTGCATCCCATGTTCATTTGCGCGCCCTTTTTTTTTTCTAAGTCGTCTGCTCTCTTGTTCCAGTTATCTTTTTGGCCTATCATCACGTGGTCGCTAATTGAAGCTCTGGCTAAACTTCCGCCTTCCCAATTCCCTCCTCTCTCCGTTTTTTTGCTTTTTATCCCCCGTGAAGTACCTGGCAACCGTTTCATTTAACATAAGGTCAGGATGTGAGAGATCTGGTATTGGTGGTGTGGGGGGGGGGGGGTCCACATCGACGGAGGGGAGGGGGGGCGGGACAGGATGAGCTTTATGAGTGAGTGCTATCCTCAGAGGTTAAGATGAACTCGTGTGGGTCAGCTTTAAATGGGCCTTTTCTGAATAGGGGGTGGGACACCAGGAAGTGTCAAGTGCAGATGCTGGAAAATGTCAATTGAAATTTGTTACATTCGTTCTATGTAGATGATTGTAAGTAGAGACGGCACGTGGGAGGGAACTGATTGGACACAATTTGGGGACATAGGTTGAACAAGAGAAAAAAAAATTAAACATCTCACTTGTTCCATTGCCATTGAGCATGGACGACAACGCCATCCACAAACAGAGTAGTTTCCCCTTTCAGATAGTGTACTCAATGGCAGTGACGCCCAAACTATGGCGTGCTTTCATCCGGCCCGCTTAAACGTCGGCACAAAATATAGAAAATCCCCCCTCCCCCCAATAAAAAATGTTCACAATGTATCTCTCTACTTACGTTTAGGGCCCTCACTCTTTTCTAATGGATAACTACCTCGGCATTTAACATTTGTGTGTTCCCTAGTGCTATTAGAGCATGGAATGGGTTGCCTAAGCTAGCCAGGAAAACCAGTGACTTGGCAGAATTTAAGTCATTTATGCATGACTAAATGCATGACACGTAGGACGTAATCATGTTCTTTTTGAAGTAACGTCTGTATTATATAAGATAAGATAAATAGAATCTACTAGGAAAAGTGAAAAGATCTTTACTTTTTTGTAGCACATGATACCATTGCTAGCCAACATGTTAGTGTTTATAAAGAAAGTCTGAGGCTGTTTAAAAAAAAAACAAGAACATCACAATATAAACAGAACTTACGTCATTTTTTGAAGTGTAAAGAGAACATTCAACTCTCCCAATACTTCAATGTAAGTACTAGATCCTCGGGTTTGAAATAAAATAGTTTCAGGTCAATTTCATGAAGTTATTATATCTTTTCCATCATGTGGCCCGCGACACTAGTGTTGGAAATTGAAATGGCCCGCAGATTGAATTAGGTTGAGCATCACTGCTCTATGGGGCAGATGATGTAAAGGTCCTCTGTTTCGGTTAGCGAGGGCGTCATGTGGCCCTAACTCAATGAACTAACGCCTTTGCTTTTCCCCAATTAATGTCAGATACCAATTGGACTCAGGGGCGCACTAAAGAGCCCGAAATTGAACATCCCAGTTTTCACCAAGATTCGAACCCTTGGTTCGTAAGCCAAGCGCTATACCACTCAGCCACCGCACCTGTTTTTCCAACAAACAGAATAGTAGCCCATATATGCGCTTGCATTCCAATGCTCGTTTGCTAATGAAAATATCCTAAGTTAGGGTGATGTCAGGCTTTAAGTCTAATTAGATCTCATTTGGTCATTCAATGAAGCGTTAAAAAAAAAAAGAAAATATTAATATAATTTTAAAAAGAAAAACAGAGCTTTTGCGAGGGTAACAACTTCACACTTACAGCAGTATCTCTCAATAATATAGAAGTTGTTTCCCTTTTTACATCAAACAAAAATAATTAATTGCCAATAATTAATGACTAATAGGTTAATATATTTTTTTTTATGATTTATGTTTTGTTAAGTACATTGCTATAATGCTATAAGTCATAATACTACTTGAACATGAATGATTGCGCAGCAGACAAAACTGATCTCAGCCTCATAACACACAAGTCTTACTGTGTATCACTTGCGATAAATACATTAAAAAGTGTCATGTTTTGGGCAGATAATGTAAAGCTCATCTGTTTCTATGGCCGACGGTTAACGAGGGAATCATGTGAATATCATAACGAACAACCGCCATTACTTCCCCAAATTAATTTCAGGTACCCATAAGAGTTGAATGATTTCATGGGCGTCCTAAAATTCCCGAAGCTAAAAAATCTCAGTTTTCACAGAGTTTCGAACCTTAGCCAAGACACCTGGGTTCGGAATCGAGCGCTTTAGCGTTCAGCCTCTATAGTCGGGATCATAAAAGTCCATATTCGTGTGCGTAGCTCTCCAAAAGACCATATTCGTCTGTGTGTAGCTCTCCAAAATCCATATCCTTCTGTGTGTAGCTCTCCAAAAGTCCATATTAGTCTGTGTGTAGCTCTCCAAAAGTCGGACTTCTTCTGCCAAGAATTATGACGTAACTTGATCTCCCAAAATTCAGTCAAGACATCCATATTGGGAAAAGGGAAATAAGTTTCAGCGTTAGCCTGATTACTAGAAATGAAGTGAAATAAACTGTAATGAAGTGATAAATAGAGACAGCAAGAAAACACACTATAAAAAAAATCTTACGCTTATTAAAACCCTAAACCTTGCACCAAAAAGGTTGCTTTATCATCCTGCTATACCGCCCCAGTAAAAGTGAAAGCTCTATAAGTAGGGTAAAATAAAAAGCTCGGTTCTATTACTTGCAGCAGTGTTTCTCAAACTGTGTTTCGAGGAACCCTAGTGTTTCGCGATGCCTGAATAGGTGATCCTCGAACTATTTGAAAAATGAACTAGTTGGCCACCACGTGAATTCATCTCTCTAAAAAATAAGCAAAGTGTTTTGCAAAATACTCAGAATATGCAAAGTGTTCCGTTAAGGAAAAAATTTGGGAAAACTGTTTTATGCTAAGCTTTGAGTTAACACACAATTTTAGAACCGTTTTGGAACTGAATTCAATGAGGCAAAAGGAAAAGTTTGGGAAACACTGACTTACAGTAAATTACAATATTGTCAACTTGTGACTTCTTACAATACAGAAGTCAACTATGAGTTTGTGTTTAACTTTGTATAGTTGAGGGAATCAAATAGAAGTCAGTGCTATGGCCTTTTCATGTCACTAACGCACGCTCACACACACAAATGAATGAACTAATATTCCAAGGCCAATTCAAGGATAGGCGATGTTTTTTTCCGAACGGTATTATTGCCCTAATCATGTGCTGACGGATTTATGCCGTGAAAATAATGACACGGGGAACATGTTGGGCGTGGGAACCATCAATATTAGCGCCCACCATCCTTGAGTGTGTGTGCGTGTTTTGTGAAACATAATATAAGTGGCAAGGGCGTCTGATAGTAATATAGCCTCCCCCCCCCCCGAAAAAAAACTTCTTTTAAAAAGCAAAGCTTATATTAAGTGCAATGTATTAATTGTTTTAAATCAGTTTTGTAATTAAATTTCGTAATTCGTGTAGATTATGAATTATAGCAATTAAAAATACACAAAAGAAATGTTTGTGGTTTGGTTATCTTCTGTTAGTTTCACATTTTTTAGCCAACGACCAAATTTTCTAATCAAGGATTATCTCCCATTACGTAGTACTATCGGTATATAAAATAAAATTAATCACTGGTGATTGATCAAATAATTGATTTTTTCGATTTATTCATGTGTTTTCATCGACAACGAATGATAAGATAAGATAATTTTATTAGTCCAAACAAAGGGAAATTCAGTTTCAAATACAATCGTTCACCTCAACAGTACTATTGTAACATATTATAAATGCTAACACGAACATCACTGACATATATCACAATATAGACAAACAGGCCCAGCGTATTAGGAATTAGGCTTCTTTGTATCAGTAACGACAAGTGATCTGAAACACCCTGACTGAAAGTGGGATAAAGGAAAATTGTACAAAGTTTAAACTTGATCTGAGAACAGAAATAACGTGTACAAGATTTGTACCAGACAGCAATTAACCAATTCGTTAATCAATCAGTAGTAATTAATTTCGGTTTCTGTGTATAAAAAAGTAGTAAAGCCATGCATTTGAGAGAAGGGGCAGTGATCTGGAGGATCTCTCCTCTTCTTAAAAAGTATTTTTTTTATATTTCTATTATTCTTTTCCAATCGCCCTCCTCGATTGCCACATACATCAATGACTCATTAAGTCGGCCACAGAACTTTTATTATCATACAAAAAGTAAAAGTAAAGTTCCCTTTGAGACCTTGTGGTCTATAGGGCAGCTGGTGTTAAGATAAGCTAATTATGTGGCCTAAGGTTAACAAGGATGTCATGTGGCCAGCACAACGACCAACCGCATTTACTTTTCCCCAACTTATGTCAGGTACCCATTAGAACTCAGTGGACTCAGATCCCATAATTAAAAATCTCAGTCTTCAGCAGGATTTGAACCCGGTTCAGAAGCCAAGCGCTTTACCGCTCAGCCACCGTGCATCCTTCTATCATCATAATGTTACAACAATGTAGTTGTTGTTTTTTTTCCGTTCAATAAAGCGCTGCAGGCTGCAGTCTGGCTTGAGATTTGCATCATTAAAGTCACAAGGACTAATGATTAGTAGATCTAATTGTCAACAAAAGAAGTCAAAGTTACTTTAACAAAGGGATCAGTGTCTCAGAGCAGGATGAATATTTTAAGCTGCTGTAACATAAAAGCTGCGCTAGAATCAATGTTGATGAAATGAAATACTTTGTTGCTTTGTCTTCCAAATCGTATATAAAAGTAGATTCATTGTTCTAGGTACAGTTTAAAATAATGATTTTTTTCGTAATGAAAAGAAAACGAGATTTTTTTTTTTAATTACAAAGTTTATATAAGGAAAAGAATCGCACAATTAATGCGATAACTCTGCAATATTTATCTCCCCTTTTCTATAGAAAGAATAATGAATTTATGATAATTAATTAACATTGGTTAGTTTTTTTTTATTGATTTATGTATTGCCCGTGGCAGTGAATAATTGTACAAAGTTTCAACTTGATGCGAGAATAGAAAGTGGGAGAAATAACGTGTACAAGATTTGTACCAGACAGACAGACAGACAGACAGAGTGAGCTGATATAAGCTTTGTAAAAACTGTTCTGTTTAAACTTCGAATATTGGTTTTAAATCTTCAATAGAGACCTATTCGACATAATTCTTGTTACTTGGTTTAGTTCATTTCTCTTTCTGTGTATTTCTTTTAAGGCTTGATTATACAAGGAGTCTTTCCATGGGCCCCCCAAGCTCCCTATCTACGCAGCTGCAACCGTCGTATTGATCGGTCATACAAATTAGACAATTTATTTTACATGTGAAAAAAAAAAAAGCGTTTTCTTCTTCCTTACGTGTAGCCTTAAGACCAAATGTTTATTTATCATCGCTTCAACAAGCTACTTGCCTGTGGCTACCATCAAGATGAACTGAGGAATAAAACGGCTACAAATAAAATGGCTACAAATAAAATCGCTACAGTGATTTTCAAGAACCTGTTAACAATCTTCTATTATTGCATGAACAAGCTCACCCCAGTATTAGATCAAAGTAATGCTCTATATAAGTGTAGTGTACTAAACTGCTTCAAAATATCAAGATAAAACTACGCCTGTCTTCAATAAGGGCTTATTTTAGGTGGGGGGGGGTCTCAAAAGTGTGTCCCTCGGCTCACGAACAATCGATTTTAGAGTGCATCTGCTGTAAGTTACTTTCCTCTATGCCAGTGTCCTTATTATTAGCTAGTATTGGTTTATTGACGACTAATCAAGTGAAGACCCCTATAACGTGGATACGATGTGACTTTGATAAATTCTTACAATTCAAATTTGTTTGTTATCTATCCTCTAAATAGCCTATAAGGTCCCCATAATGATCATGGTCCAGTGCGCGTTGAGACCCTGTGTGGTCTATCTTAAGGATGTGTGTTTCGGATATATAAATAGATTACATTAAATGTTATTGTTTTTTTTTTTTGTTTTTTTTGTAAGCTACAGGAAGTACCTCAACTTAGGGTCATGTCGGAGGGTTTTTGACGTAGATAAGGATTTGGTGACGCGTGAGAGGATTTCTTGTAATAATCAAGCATCATAACAAATACACAGAAAGAGAAATTAACTAAGCCATGGTTGCTACGCCTCTGGTCTCAGTGTGACTGCGTTCTAAAAGTCTATTTGTTTCCCACCAGTATACGAAATCGATGTCATAGTTTGTGGAACTTCGCATGCAAAATGTGTCATAAATACAGATAATTGCCCTTTACAGGGGAAGTAACTGGATAACAGGCCCAGAATACAAATTGCAACTGTCGAGTTTCCATACGTCTGATCCCTGTGGGGTCTATCTTAAGGATGTGTGTGTTCCGGATATATAAATAGATTATATAAAATTCTATTGTTTTTTTGTTTGTTTGTTTTTTTGTAAGCTCCAGGAAGTACCTCATCTTAGGGTCACGTCATAGGGTTCTTGGTAGAAGAGGATTATCTCTCCTTCCTAATCTAATTTTACAGTACACCAGACTTGCCTCCCTTGGGTATTTCCACGATTACACGAAGTATCATTTTCCTTATTTAATCATTACAAAAGGATAAATAGAATGCTTTGCTAAGATCAATTACTGGTATTGGTTGCAGTTGATTTTCGAGGCTTGTAGACAGAAAACAAAAAGGGAGACAAATTTAGATTTGTTGATGCATTAAGATACATTTGTTAAAAAAATATATAATTAGACCTATAATAGTAATTAAAGTATTTAATATAATATTAACACAGCAAATAAAGCTATACACAAAGGGAAAATTGGTGATTAAAACACGACTACTAGAAAACTGGTTGAAAGAAGGACGGCGCAACAGAGGTGCCCACCCGAAAGCACTTTAAAGACCCACTCAAGCGCCACCTCGCCCTTACTAGCATAGAGGAAAGTAGCTGGCAGCAGACAGACTCTGAAATGACATTTGGAGAGCTGCGGAACACACATTTGAGACCTAAAGGAAAGCCATTATTAAAGACAAGGTGCAGAAGACTGAAAGAAAGTGGACAACGGCCCCATCTGTACTAGATGCGGAAAAATATGCAGGTCACATCAGGGTTTGTGTAGTCATGTGAAATGCCGCAGACATCCATTGCCATTATTATTATTTCAAAACTGTTTTAATCTATTTTTCTAAAACCCGTTTTAAATGTCTTTATGAAAGTTTTCTAAAAAACGTTTTTCTGAAACTATTCTAAAAGTGTCTTTATGAAACTGTTGTAAATGTGTCAAATCATTTATTTTTTAAAAAAATTCCATAACGTTGTCGAGGTCCCCTGGGAAAGAAGCGTTTCCCAAGAAAAATTAAAATGTCACACATTTAAAATAAAATAGCCTTCCGGTCAACTTTTCAATTTTCAGAATTGGAAAAAAAAAAATATATATATATAATAATTCTATGGCTGAAAATTATTTCTGTTCTAGAGTACAGTGATTCTAGCAGTCCCAGACATAGTCTTTGCAAAGTGTGACACCACACAGGGTCTCAAAGGGATGGAAGCCTCGTGTTGTTGTTGTTGTTTTTTGATGGTTTTTTTCATGGTCAAGAGATTTAGCCAGTAAAACGATACAAGAAGCTAAAAGTGATTTAGGTTTCGCATTTAGCGTTGTACTTTTGTTTCATCCTAGTGCTGGTGGGATGGGGTTTTGATATTTTTTAAAAAGGTAGACCGAGAGAATGATTTATTTTACTGAGGCCGAGTCACAGAGATGGTGTTTAGTCTAACTGTAGCCATTGGTTGTACTCAGCTCAAAACTGAATTGTGGCCAATCGCGTATCTCTCCACGCTTCTTTATACATCCTATGATGTGTACTCCGTCAAACTTTGGTTTTACAGTTCAAAATGATCAAATGATATTACGAAATCATTCTACAATGTTTTTCTGCCTAAATAATGTATAATTTGCAGCTGGGAATGCAGAAAATCGCTTGATTCACATATTTAGTATGCAAGAGTGGAACCTAATCGCAACAACAGGGTCTCTACTTTCTAATTCCACAGGCACCCAAAATTATAAAGCCCAGACCTGATTCTAGAATAAACAAATATCTCACATCAACTTTCTTTTTTCAGAAGAAATTAAGCTCCGTGCAAAATTTCAAATTGATCTGAGATTGGGATTTCGAGAAATAACTTTTACAAACTTACAGACAGACAGAGGACTTGATATAAGATTTGTAAAAAAAAGTTTCAAATTTTGATTTCTCATAAATCTATTATGAGGGTAAAGTAATGCCTGTCTAATTCGCTTTTCATCGTTCGCGGATTCGCAACTTCGCGGGATGTTTGCATACGGTTTATGGCCTCCATATCGCAAATATTGAGGAAACTTGGAAAATCAAAATAAACAGATGCTCTCTTTCCATTCTCACACACTCTCACTCTTTCACTAATTTTCACTATTCCTCTCTTTCTCTCTCTCTCTCTCTCTCTCTCTCTCTCTCTCGGTGATTTAAATTGTATAAATATGTAACTCTATCAATGATTTTAGAAATCTCCTTACCTAAATTTTGATCATTTTGATACTTTTCGAATATATCAAGCATCTAGCAGGGAACGATGAATGGTTAAAATATTAAATTAAATCTATTACAATTTCATAAGATTTTCCCATAGTTTTTGCAGGTTTTCAGGAAAAAAAGAGTAAACATGTCTTCACTATTTCGTTTTGAAATCATTTTCTTATTCTTTTTAATCCATTTTTCATATTTTGTGCTAAACAATGTGTATAATAGAATAAATTCTGTGCATCCTGTATTGGAGTATTAGTGTACATGAAAACTTCCATTTTTTTTTTAAATTAGTGTATTGTAAAGTATTTAATAACATATATTCGCATTCCCCTCCAAAAAATTAGAATCGCTTTACAAAATTAGAAATTACAAAGTTTATTAGGGTTTCTCTATAGCACGCGTGTTTATTTATTCTTTCATTTGGTTTAGTTGGTCACAAGCCGCCTATATTTCATAATTGACGTGGGGAATTTCAGAATTATTATTGGTTTAAGTTCTAAATTGACTCCTAATAACAAAAGGTGAAGTTGACTGTGATATATAAAATACTTTTCAGAAATTTACAAAATTCATTCCTCTTTAAATAGGAGATTATTTTAATAACAATTACAATTAACAATATTCTTTTAGGTATTAAGACAATCATTGAGTTGTTATGCGACTAATGCGGTAAAATATTTTGAAAGGATTGTAGGTATAGCTAACAGCTTAAATCTACATATCCTCATTAAATATTATCATTATTTCTATTAAGAGCTAATGTTCTTTTATATCTATTTATAGATATGTCCATAGACAAGTAAAAGTAAAGTTCCCCTTTTAGACTTTGTGGTCTATAGGGCAGATGATGGAAAGGTCTCTGTTTCTCTGGCCTACGGGTAACGAGGGTTTCATGTGGCCAGCACAGCGACCAACCGCCTTTACTTTTCCCCAACTAATGTCAGGTACCCATTAGAGCTGGGTGGACTCAGAGGCGCCGAAGATTCCAAAATTAAAAATCCCAGTTTTCACCAAGCGCTTTACCGCTCAGCCACCGCGCTTCCCATCTATATCTATATCTATATATCAAAAATATATATATATTAAAAGTACATTTGATTCCGCTTAATCGGAAAATACCGAGTTGCGATCGTTTTAGTCCTAATAGCCGGTTGGCTCAGTTAACAGGATTCCACTGTATAATAGGATTTGTTTTTGTACGTTAGTATTTGATTCTAATATGGAGCTCGTCTTATTAACCGGCGGACCAATTAACCGGATACAACTGTACACTGTGATGACTCAAATACCGTGATATGATTATTGTAGGCCACTAGGCATCTTCAAGCCGTTTTTCTATACAGAGAAAGGAGCCAGAAGCGTGGTAGCTGACTGGTTAAAAGTTTTATTTCCAAACCGAAATGTCTCGGGTTCGAATCCCGGGGAAGACTAGGATTTTGAATTTTCGGTATTTTTAGCACGTCCTTAAGTCTACCGTACTCTAATGGTTACCGTTCCTTAATTTTTTAAAGTAAAGACGGTTGCTCGTTGTGCTGGCCACATGACACCCACGTTAACCGTGGGCCAAATAGAATATCACTAGATCATCGGCCCCGTAGATTGAAAGGTCTAAAGGAGGAGTTTTTCTTTACTTTTTTTTTTTCGACATGAACTAGTCTCGGTACAAGGAGACTTTTAAGGGAGTTTACGATTTTAAAAAAACAAAACAAAAAAAAACTTATTGCCAAATCAGAGCTTGGGGCCCTATACATGTTTTAAGAACCATTGTTTTAAAGTCAGTCATAAATGTCATTTTAAATTCCACTACTATTCTTAATACAGATTAGCGCGCACTGCTTGGGAAAGTTCCCTAGATGAACGAGCAGACGTAGTGAAAGCAATCAACTGTTGGTGTGAAATTGTTTTTGTAGCCCCCATGCTGAGACGTTTTGATTTGACTTGCAGCGCTGGTGGGGGGGGGGGGGGGGGGTCGGGAAGCGTAGGGAACTATAGCAGGAACTAGGGGAACGGAACCATCGATAAATCTTTCCCCCCTAACGACATTGTTGTAAAGAGGAAGAAGGATAAAATTGCCCAGGCACCAAAATGTCCGTTGGGTTGAAGTATTTGATAACACTGTTTGCCTATTTTGGCGGGAAAACAGGTGGACATAATCGAATGCGTGTGATTTATTTTGACAGACCGATACCCGAAGGGAGAGAACTGTCTTCAAATACTGCAGACGTGAGCATTTCTCATCCCGAAAACCGCGCTTTTACAATCCAGCGGTGCTACTTTTATTTACCTTATAGTACTTCAATAGTAATTTTAGATAAGTGTTTTGAGATTATTATATGTTATTGTTGCAATATGTTTTCTATCATTTATTAGGTACATATTTTACATTTTTAGGATAGATGTCTGGCCGTGTTCAATGCGCTTTAGACTACTGTCTCAATGGTCCCAGATTCGAGCACTACTTGATGCTATCCCTTGCCGTTCTGTGTGAGGTTTGTTCAAGGATGTGTTCATCTTTATTCCAGAAGAGACGTCTTATATTCGAAAGTGCTGTCCCTTTTTATTGTGAGATATGACAACTTTCAGACTACCGACATAGTTGTTTTTTTTTTTTAAAAGGTCAAAGAAAGTATACTTTATGTAAATTACATAAACCAATTCATTTAACAAGATTGTAATATTAAAAAATTGTGTTGTTGACATAATATGTATATTACATGCGGAACTGCAAATAATAATTTTAAATAATAATACGACAACTGTTAATAATAAACAATTATATTTACAAAAAAGTCCCAATGTAAGAGTTAAAAGAAACATCCATAGAGGCAAGGTCCCAAGGATTCCTATGATGAAAGGGGGGATAATGAATAGCATAAATGCTGACTGGGACCTTAAATTTCGGGATCCTCGGGCACCCAGCTCTAATGAGTACCTGACATTCGTTAGGGAAAGTAAAGGCGCTTGGTCGTTGTGCTGGTCACGTGACACCCTCGTTAACCACAGTCCAAAGAAACAGATGCCATTTACATTATCTCCCCTGTAGACCACAAGGTCTGAAAGGGCAATTTTACTTTATTTACAAATACTAAAGTTTCCTAAAAAAGACAAATAATAATATCTTTGTGGATGACGGAAAGACGTGTAAGCATTATGAAAAGGGAGGCGCGGTGGCTGAGCGGTAAAGCGCTTGGCTTCCAAACCGGGGACCGGGGTTCGAATCCTGGTGAAGACTTGAATTTTTAATTTCGGGATCCTCGGGCGCCTCTGAGTCCACCCAGCTCTAATGGGTACCTGACATTAGTTAGGGAAAAGTAAAGGCGGTTGGTCGTTGTGCTGGCCATATGACACCCATGTTAACCGTAGGCCACAGAAACAGATGACCTTTACATCCTCTGCCCTAGAGACAACAAGTGCAATTTTTACTTCTACTTTTTTAATTATGAAAAGGAGATATATAAGGAAAGATTGTGATAAAAATGTTTTAATATTTGTTAATGAGGATTTGATTTTTTTTTTTACTATTATTCTTGTTTTTATTATTATTTAGCTAGTTATGACTACCCTTTATCTTAAGTCCCCAAGTCCTGAGCTAGCCAGGAAAACCAGTGACTTGGCAGAATTTAAGTCATTGGTTAATAATCATGACTAAATGCATGACGCGTAGGACGTAATCATCTTCTTTTTTTGAAGTAACATCTGTATTATATAAGATAAGAAGATAAGATAAGAAGATAAGATAAGAAGATAAGATCTCTCTTAAGAAATTGACAACGAAGGATGTAAAAAGTGTGATTACGACCTGCTGAAATGTTGCAATGCCTTTAATGTTGAATTTTATCACTGCATTGATTAAGTGATTTCTAGCTTGATAGATTTTGTATTTCTATCATAATTAGTTCATTAATACCCGCATTTCGAACGCACACAAAAAAAAGTTCCCGCCAAAAAAGAAGCAAGAACTTGCTCATGCGGCAGGGCTCAGAAAAAGGGAAACAAGAAAGAGAAAAAAAAGGAGAAGAGGGAAAAAAGAGGGGAGGGGGGGGGAGAAGAAGGGCATATGCCCAAGCATTCTAAGAATGTAAATGGCTTGCAAATGGCATGAGCAAAAATTGAGGTATATTTTTTATTTTTAAAAAAAAAAGTATTTTCCTGAAATCTGGGTTGGCTCAAAAAAGTGGGTGGACAGGTATCTCGAAAACGGCTCTAACGATCTTCCCAGAAAATTGCCGGTTGGTGTATATTGTTGGGAAAAAGGTTTCTTCTGTTACTAGGCACGTTCAAATGTTGTTTTAGTAAACGTGCAAAACTGGTTGAGAGGGGAGGGGGGGGGGGGGGGTTCTAATAAAAATAAAACAATATATAGCCTAGAAACAAAGCAACAGGGGTAGCTGGTGTGTAATGCTAGTTATTAATAATAATGTTTTTATACATATTTTTGATTATTTCAAAAAACAACAACAACGCTATAAAAATATTTATTATGAATTATGCAAATTAGTGCTTAAGAGTGTATGTTACATAGAGTATTGTACAGCAAGAATGTCTATTATGAAAGCTTTTTTTTTATTTAAATAGTGTTATAATAAATATCAATATATTATATTAATTTGTCGTAAAACTATTTCAATCACATAAACGTATTTAATAAATTGAATGGATCTCATTCACCAATCGTAAACATGTGACATTTAATAATACTATCTCACAACATATACTTCTCCCTACAAAATCTATTGTTTTTTTTTAAATTTATACAAATACATACGTGTAATGTACATTCTTTAGATTTACAAAAATAGATTAAACGTTTGCAAAATACCATCAGTTACAGCACTGAACTGTTTTTTGTGTTGTTTTTTTAATTGATTTGTTTTTAATTTTACAAAACACAACTGTCTTAAATGCTTGCCAACTGCGGGAGTAAAATTATATATATATATATATATATATGTAATAATAATAAAATAACCAATTAGTTATTTAACTATTCGTAACTAATTATTTGTTTGGTACCGAACAAGGGGAAGAAAATGTACTTAACTAATGTTGTGGTATAAGTTGAATTAGTCCTCTATATACTTTGTAGAGCGAAATAGCTCGCCGCTTTAAAGTTTGAAACTAATAATAGATAATTATAAAGCCTTCTATTTTCAAAAGCACATCGCTGGCATAGCAGTTATTATGTCCGCGCGAGGAGGCTTGAAAGTATGAAACCTCGAGATCGAACTAAGGTTCTTCAACTTTTTTTTTAGATATGCATTTAAAAAGTGTTGACGGTAGCGTTCACCAGATATCTACACATTTCTTCCCCACCCCTTGTTCAAAATGGATCATAGCGCATTGAGAAAACCAAAAGCATGAAATTGAGCTAATCAAAAAACAATTAGTAAAAATATTTTAAGCGCACAGATTTATTTTTGTTGGACTAGATCTAGATCTATTACGAATTTCATTACATGACTGATCCAAACTAATTGAGTACACGTACGCTAAATGTCAACTTTGTTTTTAATAATTATTTGTAATAGTTTTGTTCTAGTTATGTTGAGGTCTGAAACTTAACTGACTTTCGACTTTATTAAACATTTCATTTTAAAAAAAAGCTAATGTTGTTTTGTTGTTTTGTTTTGTTGTAATACAAAGTCAACAATACATTATCAAGAAGAAAACTCTATGTAAATTATATATACCAATTTATTTACTATATTCTTTAGTTATAAATGTGTGTAAACATTAGACTTCTCCTTAATAGATGACATTGATCTTCAATTACAAAAATCTTCAACTTGGTTATTGTTTCCGAATACAGGAATCTTGTTTGGGCAAGCTGGCTCAAAGCTCTACATAATAATAAAGTGTTTGATCCTAACCACTTAGAATTGACATTTATGAAAATTATTGATTATAGGGTAGAGAATTATCTAGTTTGATTTTCATATGCTTGTACAATACTCAGGCAGTATTCCAGAAATGGGGTGTTGGGGGTCAGGGACATTTGATATTGTGTTGATTGTTCTGGGGGTAAAGGATCCTTTATATTTTTTCTGTCTCTGGTGGTTTCAATAGTTAGGTAGCATGTCTTTGCTATTACGTAATATTTCTGCTAATATTATTAAATTTTAGGTTAATCACTTTTCAATTGTTAATGATTTAATACTTGGGAATTATGAGAAGTTACAAATAAAACTTTATAAAAAAAAAAAAGACAAGAGGGCCCATAAAAGAGGCATATAAAGCCCAAAAAAGAGGCAAAGAAAAGAGCCCTAAGGCCCAAAGATTCCTATGATGATAAAGCTAAAATTGAATAGCGCAAATTCTGAGGTTTCCTATTTAAAAAAAAAAGAATAGCGAATCTGATGTCAACCATTGTCTAATGTTCGGGTTTAACATTTATTGTCAAAACTACGTTTCCAAATTTAAATTTCAAGGATGCAGTTTGGCCTTTTCTTTCCATTTCATATTTCTGTTTAGCATTTTATAATTAAGTGTACATATACATTTCTTTTTAATTTGAATAACTTCATTGAAACATTTAATTTCTTAATGTTTGTTTTAGCATTTTAAAAAAATCTCTTCTACTGAATGAAAAAAAAAACTTGCTTAAAAAAAAACATGCTTAATAAAAAAAAAGTTACTGTTCAATGTAATGTTGTACTGTATGTTGCTGTGTTAATAGTGGTGTTTTACTGTGTTAAAAGTGTTACTGTGTGCTAGGAACTAGACTAACTGATTTCATCAGATGTTGCTCTACATATCTGATCTATTTGATTTACTTATAACGAGACTGCCATCTGTGTGTAGGACGTTGTGAAAAAGTGCTAATTCATTGGGGAAATAATTATCGCCAGACCAGACACACTAATAATCACAATCTACTTATATCTAGTCCATCTAGTTATATTTGTCATCTTTGTGGAGGTTTCTCTACTATTAATGTAGAAAAAAAAATGTGCCGCCATGTATGAAAATCTACCATAATTATCGCTCTTTCATTTATCATCTAACCCTTTATTGGAATCAATACCTGAGATGAACTACATTTGGTAGCAAGGCTGGAAGGGCCAATCCTCCCGTAGAGCCTTGGCGAGAAACTCTGCTGTTTGGCGTAGTGCCTCATAGCTTCCATACAGGTCGGATCAATACCAAAAAGTCACAGCGTTTTGAGACATTTCAGATTTAAAGCTATACAGTCAAAGCCCAAATTTCATTTCTTTTACATTTGTTCACATTTTAAAATGGATTAAATTGATTAGCTCAAAGCGTGAAACCCGGGAGTTCGATTCTCAATAGTCAGACAGACAGACAGACCTGAAAAAAAAGTTTTTTTTTTTTTCGTCTGTTCCATTAAGGAGAGTGGAAGGCGGGAAAATGGAAAGACAACTGCCCGGCTAAACTTATCAGGCTTATTAGAAACATCCCTGGTTTATGGAACTTGCTTATAATTGGTTAGACCAGGATCTTACAGGGACGTCTTATTACATTTACTTTATCTTGTTTTAGCTTTCGAAAAAAAAAAAAACGGTCCCAAGGCAAAGGGAAATAAGGGGTAAAGGTGAATGTATATTTTTGGATCGCTAATTTGTTGTCTGCCCTTGAGTGTTATAAAGAAATACACTCTGGGTTATTATTATTATTATTATTTAAATATTTACAGATTATTTTCTTTTACTTGGTATTTCTATTAAATAGTATTTTGTTACTGATGTTTTCAAGTAGAGTTTCTTATATGAACGCCAACGTGTATTGCGATTATAATAACAAATGGCCCACAATTTATCCAATATAATTGTCGAAATTTCAGAAAAGTCCAGATAAAACAAAAGCGCCAGTCATTTCATATAGAAAAAGCTACCATCAAAATGACTGAGGGTATTTATTTTATTAGAAGATTCTAATGATGGGATTTAAGCCCACCCCCAACCCGATCTTTATTGACGAATAACTGTTTGATCTTTTAGCATGAAGAAAGAAAGTCAATAGTAGAAGTAGAAAAAGTGCTGAAAAGTTCTGTTAATGTTGCTCGCGAGGAACAAACGGGACGTCTTCCGGAGATACTTTAAAATGTTTACTGTTGTGTGTACTTTGCAATGTAATTTGAAATCTGTAACGAAAAAGGATTTATAAGAACAAGAACAAGTGCAGGACATAGACCTCAGCCAACAGTTTGACGACAGCCGAGGAACGCTCGAGTGCAGGACATAGACCTCAGCCAACAGTTTGACGACAGCCGAGGAACGCTCGAGTGCAGGACATAGACCTCAGCCAACAGTTTGACGACAGCCGGGGAACGCTCGAGTGCAGGACATAGGCCTCAGCCAACAGTTTGACGACAGCCGAGGAACGCTCGAGTGCAGGACATAGGCCTCAGCCAACAGTTTGACGACAGCCAAGGAACGCTCGAGTGCAGGACATAGGCCTCAGCCAACAGTTTGACGACAGCCGGGCAACGCTCGAGTGCAGGACATAGGCCTCAGCCAACAGTTTGAAGACAGCCGGGGAAGGCTCAAGTGCATCGGCTTCATTGATGATTCCAAGTTAGGTATCTCATCTTTTAAGAAAATGAGATCATGCCTACATGAGATCAAGCCTTTATAAGATCATATCTACATGAGATCATACCAAGATGAGATCATGCCTTTATAAGATCATATCTACATGAGAAACATGTCTTTATGAGATCGTGCCTACATGAGAAGCGTGTCTTCATGAGATCATGCTTTCTTGAGATAACGCCTTATTGAGATCATGCCTACATGAGACAATATCTTCATGAGGTCATGCCTTTATGAGATCACGCCTACATGAGAAACATGCCTACATGAGATAATGCCTACATGAC
Source organism: Biomphalaria pfeifferi (assembly GCA_030265305.1). Lineage (NCBI taxonomy): Eukaryota > Metazoa > Mollusca > Gastropoda > Planorbidae > Biomphalaria > Biomphalaria pfeifferi. The sequence goes on along the minus strand of JASAOG010000195.1, from coordinate 1,157,247 downwards.
ATAATGCCTACATGACATAATGCCTACATGACATAAAGAAGACATGAGATCATGCCTTCATGAGATCATGCTTTCTTAAGATTATGCTTTCTTGATTTAATGCCTACATGAGATAATGCCTACATGAGATCATGCTTTCTTGAGTTGATGCCTACATGAGATCAAGCCTACATAAGATCATGTGTACATGATATCATGCCTACATGAGATCATGCCTACATGAGATCATGCCTACAGATGTTGAGAAACATTCAATCTGCACACATGCTGAAACTGTTTTTGTTGTCTTAAACATTGACGAATAGTTACAAGCTGTAACAATAAAATTGGGTGGTTAGTACTTCTTGCTAGTCTCAGAATTCTTGTTAGTCTCAGAATCTGATGACCCAAGCTTCACTGTGTTGCCAGAGATACTGTCTAGTTGAAAAAATAAACATAGCTCCTCTTTATGAAATTAAAAAAAATAAATAAATTTCCAAGTGAAATCAAGAAAATATGAAACACACACTGTAAACACAATATAACTTAATTAATAGATAGAATAGATAATAGATAGAAATAATAGATTCACAAAAGTAGACTTAAACTAAAATCTGAAAACGACAATGACCTTTTAACCTGTACTTTGAAACGACTTTGACCAGCCCCGCTTATTATTTTCCCTTTTATCTATACCCTCTCTAAAATTAGTTACTCCAACATAAGAGAAAGGAACAAGAATTCTATTTGTAACACTGTTACAACCAATTGCAACACTAATGATTATTTCCCGTTTCTTCCTCGAAATCATGCTCAAAATCAACGTGCAAGTATAATCTTGATTAATCATCTCGTGGAACAATGACGCTCACACCATGTGACATAATGTCATAATATTAGAGTCACAATGAGATTGACCTTTCTGACGATTCCAACTTATCCGATAGATCTACAATCTTGTATCTTGTATTGAGGAACTTATAAAACAATGATACTCGAGAAACGGAGATGGAGAACACAATAGATTTTTTGACATGATTTTACTTGAGACTCCCCCCCCCCCCCTTTATTTTTTAATATGTGACCAGATTTCTTCGGTGAAATTACTGCTAAGAGAAATGGGCTATTCAACAGAAAGATTTAAAATTCATCATGAAAATCCCCCAATAAAAAAACAATAAAAACTTTTATATAACTTTAATATAACCTGTTGTTTTTTTTGTTGTTTTTTTTTGTAAAACTACTGTCGACACAGATTGCATTTGATCCATTATTTCAGGGGTTCTCAACCTGTGGGTCTGACGATTTTCCAGGGGTCGCCAAAGACCATCGAAAAAGTTAATTGTTTTTTGTCTATTCCTCTATTGCTGTGTGTGTGCGTGTGTGTGCGGGGGGGGGGGGGTCGCGGCAGAGTTAGGGATTGTACAAAGGGGTCGCCGAGCTTAAAAGGTTGAGAACCGCTGCATTATTTCCTTTTTACACAGAAAGCCTTAGAACATTTCTCTACCACCCAAACACGACATTTCCCGATCTATTGACAGCTTTCAGTCTTAGCCCCTGGCTACGTGGATTAAAGTACAATTAGCGCTATTTTTAGTTATAAACTCCTTCCTAGCGTTAGCTCTAGACGTGTTCTATTTTTAGTTTCATGAAGTAAATTTTTTTTTTGGTTTTTGGTGTAAACAAAAATAATTAAATAAATTTAGCAACAGAACATGTAGTGTGGCCTTAGAAAGCGCAAGATCAATTTTTGTATAAGGCTTGAAGAATGTGTCCTAGTTCTTAAAGGGGTTAGACCAGTGATGCCCAACCTAATTCGGCCCGCGGGCCGTTTTAATTTCCGACACTCTTCTAGCGGGCCACATGACCGAAAAGTTACAAAAACGAAATGAAATTGTTCTGAAACTAGTTTGGTTGAAACTTGTGGATTTAATACTTAATTAATAGGTTATTTGACAATTATCTTTGTTACGTTTCTGACAATTGCTTCATTTCGCTACTTAAAATATGAACAACAGTGAAGGTAGCTTTACCACCGGCTCATTTTGTGGTCTCTTTTTGGTAAACATTCCCATGGATCCTCCAATCTCTAGTTTAACTATCTTTTAATCGCGACTCAAACCAAGAATGCCGCCATATTTATTTAATAATAGCTTTTTCATGTTGTCGTTTTATTAAACAGCCAGACACTTTCTTTATAAAATAAATATGTTGCCTTATTAACATATTCAACAAAAAAAGGAAAGATATGTTCACTTTTCCTGGAAGACTCTACATTCAGAGTTCCAATGCATAAACACACAAATGTTAAAGATCATAATACCAATCCATCGGAGAAAAAATGATGGTCCAAACGTAGGTGAAGATACACTTTTCAACCTTTTTTTTTTTTTGGAAGGGAGATTTCTACACTTTGCACCGATAATTCCGTGGGACGGACGGAACCACGTCGAGGGCCGGATCTGGCCCGCGGGCCGTATTTTGGGCATCACTGGGTTAGACTATTTGTTTCTTATTGTGTTCTTTAAGGTTAGAAGTGTGCTCAGATTGAATAGGACTGGAGTGTCTCTCCAAAATAGGGCTCCACAAAGTCCTCGTAGTTTCGAATTGTTTCTGACTTGGTATAACCCCCAGGATCTCCGGATAAAATGATTCTTCTTTGGGGGCCAATAAAATCAATCGACGAGTCAAGTCTCATCTGTCTCTATGTGTCATATTGCCTGTTACCAGCAGAGCGATCAAGTGCCTTAACTTTCCCATTGAATGTCAGGTATTCATAAACGTTGGGTGAGCTCAGAAACTCCTGAGAATCCCGAAATTATAACAAAAACAAACACATGTACCGGAAGCTCAAAATTGGAACCAGTGAAATCTGCCCATGTGGAGTATCACCAGAGAATGCCGACCACATCCTCCAAAACTGCTCTCTTTACCAAGAGGCCCTTATAGGACATTGGCCTCAAATCACCCCAATAGAAATAAAACTATATGGAGAGCTCCCTGATCTGGAAACCACTGCGCAAGTTCATCTCATGTATTGGTCTAGTCATCTGAACACTCCAACAGTTCATCTCATGTATTGGTCTAGTGATCTGAACACTCCAACAGTTCATCTCATGTATTGGTCTAGTCATCTGAACACTCCAGCAGTTCATCTCATGTATTGGTCTAGTCATCTGAACACTCCAGCAGTTCATCTCATGTATTGGTCTAGTCATCTGAACACTCCAGCAGTTCATCTCATGTATTGGTCTAGTCATCTGAACACTCCATCAGTTCATCTCATGTATTGGTCTAGTCATCTGAACACTCCAGCAGTTCATCTCATGTATTGGTCTAGTCATCTGAACACTCCAGCAGTTCATCTCATGTATTGGTCTAGTCATCTGAACACTCCAGCAGTTCATCTCATGTATTGGTCTAGTCATCTGAACACTCCATCAGTTCATCTCATGTATTGGTCTAGTCATCTGAACACTCCAGCAGTTCATCTCATGTATTGGTCTAGTCATCTGAACACTCCAGCAGTTCATCTCATGTATTGGTCTAGTCATCTGAACACTCCAGCAGTTCATCTCATGTATTGGTCTAGTCATCTGAACACTCCAACATGACAATGAGAACGAGGAAGAAGAAGAAGAAGAAAAAAAACAGTTTTCATCAATATTCGAACTCGTAACCCATTGGTTTGGGAATATAGTGTTTTACAACTTCGCCATCTTTCAATAACAGTGAGATGTAACAACATTGTGATGAAATTCGAAACTTTTATATTTAAAAAAAACGTGTACATCCGTCTGTTTTCCCAACTTCTAGAGTCTATGTTTTTCTTGGGGCCACGTTTTTCTAATAAGAACTTTCGATGTACTTGAATGGGAAAAAAAATGGGCATTTAGATGTTTCTTCAAATTTGAAGATTATAGCATTCTAACCAAAACCTTCCGCATGACAACAGGAGATGGTATCTAGGAGGGTTCGAACCAGGAAACAGCGAGACCATCGAACGGCAGTCCAGAGTGCATAACAAACAACTAAGCATTCGAAAGAACATTGCCAGAAGTGGAAATAGAAGATCATTTACATAAGTTTCGAGTTTCTACAGGCGACAGAATTAGAACCATTGATAACAGAATTTAAACCACGGATAACAGAATTAGAACCACTGGTAACATAATTAGAATAACTGTTAACAGAATTCTAACCTCTGGTAACAGAATTTGAACCACTGTTGACATAATAAGAACCACTGATAACAGAATTTAAACCACCAAAACATAATTAGAACCATTGGATACAGAATTAGAACCACTGGTACAGAATTAGTCACGGTAACAGAATGTGAATAACCGGTGACATCATTAGAACCGAGTGTAACAGAAATCGAAACACTGTTAACAGAATTAGAACCACTGGTAACAAAACAAGACCGAGGAGATCATGAAGCAGTCCTGACAATGTCAAGCGTTGTCTTCAATTATGACAGTATCGCGGGGATCTATCAATCGGAGTAGTCGCCCGTGGACAGGTTGAGCTCTGTCCACATTGCACGGAAGCTCGAATCCGATTACGTATCGCCCGCCGTTTGATATCAGTCTTGAGGTTTGGTGAAAGGAAATGAAGAGTTGAAAGTTGTGGCTTGGTTCTATTTAAGTGTAGGGATGGTGAAGATATGAGGGTAATGACAGGCTTGATCTTACACTCTGACTGATTATGACTAATTAGCAATATAAAGTTCAGCACGTGTATTTGTGGATCGATCAAATGATATTGATTTAATAGAAGGTACATTTTTATAGCCTGCAGGCCCGCGCCCCGTCTGTTTGGGCCGGGGGGGGCGGGGGGACAGGACTTTCTGGGAACCCAAATCAAGGGGGTCTTTTTACGCTAGTATGCATCTTGTATTTATATTTGAAGTTTATTTGGGTCCTTTTGGGGCCTTTAGAAGTTATATGGAGGCGGTAAAGTGCTTTGCTTCCGAACAGGGGGTCCTGGGTTCGAATCCTGGTGAAAACTAGGATTTTTAAACTCAGGGTCTTTTGTCGCCTCCGAGTCCACCCAGCTTCAATGGGTACTTGACATTAGTTGGGAAAATTAAAGGAGCTTGGTTATTGTGCAGACCACATGACACCCCCGTTGACCGTGGTAACAAATCAATTTTACATCATCTGCCCTATGGAGGGACAGGGTCTCCAAAGGGAACTTACTTACTCTATAAGTTGTATGTCAGTTCTAAATACTTCTTGGGGGTCCTACGCTATGGGTTGTGATGCCTATTTGTATATCCGGCCCTGTTGGGGAGAGGAAGAGGAAAAAGAAAAGGCAAAGAAGACCACACGTACCAAGTAGGCCGAGGCCCTTCTGGTGGCGAGTCTATTCAAGTTCATTAGTTAAAGAAGGTCTGAACACTGACCTGCAACGTCACAACCTGTGGGCAGTCACAGACTTGTACAACGTGGCAAGGACCATTTCGTCTTCACAGTCCACAGGCTGCGATATCGCAGATCAGTGGTGAGGCTTTCTTTAATGAATGGTCTCGGTCTAATACACTGGAAAATCTAGAGAACGTTTTTGGGGGGTTTTCTTTTTCTGTTTTGTTTTTCGGGGGGGGGGGGGAAATAGTAGCCAAGAGTACAGATGTTGTGCGAAACCTAAGCTTATATTTCCCATTTCTTTAAGTCTGTTGAGTTTTTAACAGGAGGCCGGGGGCATGGACTGTACGCTACCATCACACAGACTGTCAGACACCATCACACAGACTGTTTGACAGAAATGAGTTCTGTTAGTTTCTACTAGAGCCCCTTCATTTATTAGACATTTGTAATATAAGTTAACTCTTTATCTCCGTAATTATTTGTCCACGTTCTGACAGAATTGTTCATTTTTCACATGGTGCATTATTGATAGTTAATGTCCTGTCTGAGGCTCTACAATTTCACGTCTTATATCATAGATATGAGGCGCGGTGGCTGAGTAAAAAAGCGCTTGGCTTCCGAAACGATAGGTCCCAGGCTCGTGAAGACTGATATTTTTAATTTCAGGATCTTTAGTTCGCCTCTGACATCAGTAAAAGCAAAATTAAAGGCGGTTGGTCGTTGTGTTGGCCAAATAACACCTTTGATGACCGTGAGCCACAGAAACAGATGACCTTTACATCATCTGGCCTTTAGACCTCAAAGTCTGAAAGGGAACTTTACTTTTTTTTTATATCATAGATGGTAGTTGGACAGCCAACACGTATATCTATCTTTGGTGCTAGCAATATACAAGGTAAATAGCTGACAAGTTAATTGCAGTATCAAGTTAAAAGTTTTATTGTGTCCACACTAACATTTAATGATCATTGTAATACATGTGTTAAGAAAAATAATATCTAGTAAAAATCCAAACGAATTATATTATTTAATGTACACATCGCCAACTTTCGGACCACCCTGTATATAAGTCTATTATTTAATGTACACAGAGCCTACTTTTGGATTACCCTGTATATGAGCCTATTATTTAATGTACACATAGCCTACTTTTGGACCACCCTGTATATGAGCCTATTATTTAATGTACACATGGCCTACTTTTAGACAACCTGTATATGAGCTTATTATTTAATGTACACATAGCCTACTTTTAGACCTGTATTCATTCATTGGCCTCCTTCAGTCGTAGGACGACTATGGTTCACACTTCCTCATGTGGCTGTGGAGCCCTATTTTGGAGAGACACTCCCGTCCACAGATAGCGCAAGTTAGGGTCCCCTTGGCTTTTGCTTCGGTGGTAGAGGAGCTGGCCGTTTTTCGGTTTGTGCGTTTTTCTTCCTGGGCTGAGACCCATGTACTTTCACTGTCCATAGCTTTCTTTGTCACTGTCTCTCTCCACCTGTTGCGGTCTAGAGCTATGTCTTCCCAATTGTCAGTATTGATGTTCACTGATTTGAGGTCGCGTTTTATTACATCTATGTAACGGAGATGGGGGCGACCAGTTTTTCTTGTGCCAGTCGCGAGTTGACCATAGAGAATGACTTTAGGGATGCGCTTGTCCTCCATCCGGCGAACATGCCCAAGCCAGCGCAAACGGCGTTGTCTGAGGGCTGTAAAAATGCTGGGAATACCTGATCGTGCAAGGGTCTCAGTATTGCACACTTTTTCTTTCCATGTGACATTCAAGATCCTACGGAGACATCTCAAATGGAATGAGTTTAGTTTTCTCTCTTGCTTTGCGTAGGTGGTCCATGATTCACTGCCATATAGCAGTGTACTCATAACGCATGCCTTGTAGACTTCCATTTTGGTCACCGTGGTTAGCTTATGGCTTTCCCAAACTCTTAGTCTGAGTCTAGCGAATGTCGAGGCAGCCTTCCCTATGCGTTTTTTCATCTCCTCTTCTAGGGATAGGTCATCTGTAATTGTGGATCCCAGATAGCAGAATTCGTTTACGGCGTCCAGCTTGTAGTAGGTGGTCCCATAACATTTGTTTTCTTCGTGCTAATAGTCAAGCCATATTCTTTACAGGCCTGAGAGAAGCGGGACATTAGTGACTGAAGTTCCTATTGTGTGTGTGCCACTACCGCTGCGTCATCCGCGAATAGCATATCTCTTACGAGGGTGGCTCTGATTTTAGTTTTGTATATGAGCCTATTATTTAATGTACACATAGCCAACTTTTGGACCACCTTGTATACGAGCCTATTATTTAATGTACCCATAGCCTACTTTTAGACAACCTGTATATGAGCCTATTATTTAATGTACACATACCCTTGTTTTGGACCACCCTGTATACGAGCCTATTATTTACTGTACACATAGCCTACTTTTAGACCACCTGTATATGAGCCTATTATTTAATGTATACATAACCTACTTTTGGATCACCTATTATTTAATGTATACATAGCCTACTTTTGGACCACCCTAAAACGAGCTTTTTATTTAATGTACACATAGCCTACTTTTTTACCACACTGTATAAGAGCTTTTTATTTAATATAGACATAGCCTTCTTTTGGACCACCCTGTTAACGAGACTATTATTTAATGTACACATAGCCTACTTTTGGACCACCCTGTATAGGAGCCTATTTAAGAGTACAAACAACAAACCAAATCTTTCATTACGTATTTGCTTTAAACTGTAACTCTATTATATATAAAACACTGAATCGAAAAAAAAATGCATTAACGGATATTTGACCGAAAAATGTTTCAAGATTTCGAAATACTCTGTTTACTCTAATTTTTTTTAAAGGAATATTTAGTCAGAGATTTCAATTTCCTGAAGGTTATGACAGGCTTAGAGTTTGAAACCCAACCCAAGGCTAGACTGACGTGAGATAATGGTTTTTCGGAATCTTGGGTAGAGCTCTCTCGTTTCACACAGTTGTTTGGTAAGCCAGAGGTTCTAGTTCTTTTATTCCAGGTACTCATAGAATCTAGACTTAAAGTTGTCTGGAGTTCAGGTCTCGGTGAAGACCTTTGAACTTTTAGAAGTCTACCTAACTTAAAAGGAGGCGCGGTGGCTGAGTGGTAAAGCGCTTGGCTTTTGAACCGAGGGGTCCTCTGTGACTTGCAAGGATTAATTCAGCTGGTCATTATGTGAGAAAGAAAGGGCTTTTACGGTCAATTAAGTAGGAAACAATCAAGGTAAGCTACAGTAAGATTCACTTTGACCAGTGGTCAGTTGTCATTACGGAAAGGATGAGTTGGTCTTATTCAGATGGGGTTGAGGTGCATCATCTCCATTCTCAAAGTTGGAGTGATCCGTCATGGACCCTACATAAACTAAGCCTAACTGTTGCTTGTCTAATGTTAACTGTCTTCATACAAGGGATTCTTAAGGGAACGTTAAGTGGTCACGTGGTGCAAAAAAAATCCAGATATACTTATAGTAGACAATGGAGCTGATAATTCTTTTTCCGTGAGCGTTGGAAAGGTGAATGTATTTAAGAAATGTATGAAGAGACAATCAGTGGCGTCACCAGGGTCGGTGTCACCCGGTGCGGCCCGCACCCCCGCACATGCCTAGTGACGCCACTGGAGACAATACAATTATGTGATGTGAAACTTCTGTGGCATAAATGATGTAACCACTACTAGCCAGACGTAAACAATGTGTCAAAAATGAATACGTACCACGGGTAGAAGCAAAGTAATGATAAAACACGGAAACGGATAATTTAAAGAACTGCGTCAAAAATTGACAGACCATTCGACGAGACTTACTAACAACAAGATTTGAGACTTGATAGACATAATTGCCTGCTGTATCTTATTGGGGAGATTCCACTCAATTTTTTATTCATACAATAAATTTCTTTTTTTGCAGTCGATCTAAAATGCACTTACTTAAAAGTGCCTCCTAGATGATAGATAGATGATTCCCCGACAAAATAGCGCAAACCAAATAGCGCCGACAAAATAGCACGAACAAAATAGAGCGGAAAAGTTTTTTTCAATCATTTTGCAAACTACTTTAGATATTGTAAGATAATAATAGAGGCAATATTTTGTTATTTTAATGTTATCACTACATTTCAGTAATTTTGCAGGAAACAATTGAGCTTTTTTTAAATATAAATATGCAAACCTTATGCAAAGATTATAATAAGATAAAATGAATAATCTCTAATCAAATCATTTATTTAAATTCCAAACCTGCACTTCAAAAACACGCTTATGTATTTCATAATTATCAGATTTACAAACACACACACACATACATGTTGCACAAACTTTCACAAAGTCAAATTGTATGCAATGTCACGTAGACACTCCGTCATTGGCTTGTTTCCATACATTGGCAATATAGCTTCAAGTCTTCTATCAAGTTGGAGCTTTACTTCATTCTCCAGCATTATACCTCAGAATCTTGTTCTCAGTGTTCTCCTGTTCTCTGAGGAAGTGAGTGATTAATTTAAAGACAATGGGGTGATGTCAGTCAATGGACAGCTGAAATGCATGGTGTCATCCGTCCCAAATGTCATACAAACTCTCTACAACATCAGGCAGAGAATCATTTTGTTCTTCAAAGGCAGTATGTACAGATAAGAACTTAGCTAAGATTTTAACTAATCCTTACACACCTAAGATGACCAATATTGCGACAAGAGACTCCCTGGTTTGATCAAAGAAAAATGCCGCAGATAATCCAGAGTCGTGATTTTACTATAACAAACATGTGTAACACATCGTCATGTACCTGACCCTTGAACCTTATTTGGGGAAAAAAGGAAAATAAGATACAATTTTTGAGAGAATTCTCCTTCTCTGCAAGCATGTCATATTTATACATATCTATTAACATTGAAGAAGATAGAGTTCTAAACAAAACATGCCGCCTTACACCTTCACTTAGTAAAATCCAGTACTTTTATACACGTCATATGTAAGTCCGCGCTATTTTGTCTTGAGCTAATTTGTCGGGAAATTTCGCGCTATTTGTCTGGTCACCATTTACACCTAGAGAGTACCAAGGGACTGGAAAGAAGCTGATGTCACCCCACCCCCTATTTAAAAAAGGAGAAAAGTCTGACCCAGGAAACTACAGACTAGTATCACTTACCAGCATCACATGTAAAATCCTAGAACACGTAATATGTAGCATCATCTTAAACCACTTAGACAAACATAATGTCTTTACTCCGTACCAGCATGGCTTTAGGAAATATAGATCATGTGAAACACAGCTAATAGGACTAATTGATGATTATTCAAAAGGTTTAGATGACAGTGAGCAAATAGATGCTATCTTACTAGATTTTTCAAAGGCTTTTGACATAGTTCACCACCATAGTTCGCTTAAAAAATTAAAATATTTTGGCATTGATGGTCCATTGCATAATTGGATTAAAGATTTTCTGATAGGGAGAGAACAAACTGAAATAATAAATGGCTCTAAATCAACACAAGTAACAGTAAACTCAGGTGTACCTCAAGGAACAGTCTTAGGCCCACTAATATTTTTAATTTACATAAATGATTTACCAAATTGCATTAGTTCAGGAACAAAAGTCAGATTTTTTGCAGACGATTGCATAATAAATTAAAACAAAAAAACAACACAAGACACAGAAATTTTACAAAGAGAATTAGATGAATTACAGAAATGGGAATCTAATTGGAGCATATCTTTCCACCTAAAAATGTCAGTTATTAAGAGTAACTAAAACCTAAAACAAATTAATTCCACTTATCTTACTCATGGTAAACCAGTAACACAGACTAAAAACGCAAAATACCTAGGTGTTAGAATAAATGAAAAACTGTCATGGAATCCACATATTTATGAAACTATAATAAAAATCAAACAAAGCATTTGGGTTTATTAAAAGAAATTTCTATAAATCAAATAAGAACATAAAACTAAAATGTTATTTAACCCTTGTTATGCCAGTAACAGAATATGCATCCTCTGTTTGGGACCCCTCAACTCAAAAAAACATTAAGAAAATTGGAATAGACACAAAATAGAGCAGTGAGATTCATAACAAACGAATTTTAACATTTGACTAGAGTAACACCTTTAGTAAAATCACTAAATTTAGAAAGCCTTCAGGACAGAAGACTCAACAGTAAAGTAGCAATTATACATAAAACACTGGACCATCAAATACAAAAACAAAATTTAATAAAATACTCTGAAAGACACAAAGATAAAGGCACATTCCTCATCCCATATGCTAGGACAAATTTGAACAAATACTCCTTCTTCCCTAGCGCTATTAGAGCATGGAATGGGTTGCCTGAGCTAGCCAGGAAAACCAGTGTCTTGGCAGAATTTAGGTCATTGGTTAATATGCATGACTAAATGCATGACGCGTAGGACGTAATCATATTTTTTAAAGTAACGTCTGTATCATATAAGATAAGACAAGATATATTGATAGATACATACATACATACGGGTTTTCAAAAACATATTATTGGGAAAAAATATGCCGCGTTTTCTTTTGAAATATAATGGGTATTCTGGAGGCCGTCCGATGTATATGTACAGTAAAAGGTTGGGGGGGGGGGGGGGGAATTAATACCTAATTGAAGCTCCGAAAGATAGCGATATTTTTCCCATCATTTCTCTCATTGAAAAATGTGGTTTGGAAAAATAATTAATAAATAAGTTATTTGTTAATATTCGAATTTTCTTGCTTTGTTACTCTATTGGGGGGGGGGGGGGGTCTAGTTACGATTTGTTAGAAAGGGGGAAGGGGTGGTAAAAATAGAGATTTTTTTTTTGCGCTACACAATATCCGAACGTTCTCTAAATATTTCGGTGAGGGTAGGGGTGGAGGTTGTCACTAATTAAGGCTGATATAAGACATGAAGTAATAAAATGATTGCCTTCCAACCCCCCCCCCCCTTTTTTTTTCATCAACCCTGGTGGCACGCCGCGCTTCCCATAATATGCTTATATAGTCAACCATTTCAGAATCGTATTACTAGCGACTGGTAAACATATGCTCTATTGACATACTAAGCATGGTCACATTACCAGTCAACATGTAGAGTCACACCCATAATAAAACAGCCGAATTAGGAATCCGCCCCGCCTAGCGCCAAAACAATGCAGAATGTTTAATAATTCAAATCAGAACTAGTAGACATTAAAGTCCAGTAAGTATAAATGTAGATCCAGTTTCAAGTGAAACCATTTGGCCTACAACCGTGTTGTCTTTGAACCTACAACAATGTTTGTTTTCTAATTTGTTTTCCAAATAGGACTTCTGCTTCTACTCAGAAACAATGTTTTATTATATATTATATATTCTTTTAGGTGTTGGTAAGTATCTTTTAGGTTATTTCATCCACTGTATTGAAATCGACCTCGTCTAGCGATGGCCTGAGGCAAATAGTGTCAGCTGGCTACACCACACACAATAACCCTATCCGCATTGCCATCAGTTATAACAATATTAAAATACGCTGTATGTTAAATAGGGGGCTGAGTGGTTAAGCGCTTGGCTTCCGAACCTGGGGTCGTAGGTTCGAATCTCGGTGAAGACTGTGATTTTAAATTCCAAATTTTTTAGGGCACCCCTGAGTCCACCCAACTCTAATTGGCAGGGCCGGTCTTAGGTCACTGCAACCAATGCGGTTGCAGTGGGCCGCATAGGTTGCAGTGGGCCCCGCACTTTCATCGGCCCCGCACCATGCAAATTCTAGGTGTAAATTATTAAATTAAACCATTTTAACTTATTATGTAAAGGTTCCAGGAATTCTCCAAAAATTATTAAAAAAAAAAGAAAAAGTGATGAATAATCTCCTGAAATTATTAAAATTTTCTGAAAACTGATGCGAATCTCCTTAAATTAGATAAAATTGTCATTTCGGGGTGTCATTCAATATGGAAAACGCCAATCCTACTCGCGATTTTAAAAAAAAGACATTGTCAGCTTTCATTTAATTTTATTATAGGCGAAAAGTAACCTAAACAAGAAGTTCAAATACTTAATTTACTTTAATAGTCATTGGCATACAAAATATAGATGTAAATCTATCTTGACCTCTTAGAAAAAAAAAAGCGATATTTTACTAGTCGATAGTAAATCTAAAAGGCAGATCTGAATGTTTATCGGCTTTTTTGTTGGAAAACTAACTTCTATTGTAGATGGCTCGTAAAGTTAATTTGGCCGTGATTTTGTACTTAGTAAAGAATGAATAAAATGCAAAGACGAATTTATTTTCTAATACAAAATCTAAATTTTCCCTTATTATCCTTATCACAACCCAAATTAGGCCCCGCGCAATCCGTTTCACATAGGGCCCCGCAACCTGTAGGACCGGCCCTGCTAATGGGTACCTGACTTTATTTGTGGAAAGTAAAGTCGGTTGGTCGTTGTGCTGGCCACATAACACCATGCTCGTATGTTAAAGGACACATTAAAAATTATGTTCAATGACGAACCAAATTACAGTCGCACTGATAGCTTCTCCAGCGATGTCCGGCATGCGTTTGACTGCTATCTGGTCCGCAGAAAGGTATTTCCCTGCTATCTAGAAGACAGTAGTTTTTAAACAAAACGCAGGTGAAATTAAGTCAACAAGCAAAATAAAAATTAAAACTTAAAATAACAAATCTTACTTTATTAAAAGGGAGGGCACTGTCCGATCGCAGCCAAATTTCTCAATATTGCAATGTTTATAGCGTCCTCATTTTTCTATAGAAAACAAAATGATTTAATTTCTTGACTGATTCTTGTGTTGTTATCGACAATTAGTTGAGCAAAATGTCTTGCTCATAGAACTTTTCGAAAAACGTGCATGGTAATCCACTCAGACAGACGGAGGGAGTTAAAATAAGCCAGTGGTCTTCAACAAAACTGTTCAAAGACGAGCTTTTTTTTCGCAGGGATTTATATTTTATTTACTACTAGTTGACCCACGGCGTAGTATACGCCGTTATTTTGCAGGGCCGGCCTTAGGCCAATGCAACCTTGCAAAATATACGGAAAAGTCCTGGAAATATCCGGAAATTATTAAAATCTTTTAAAAACATACAAATTTCATGAAATATATAGACAAAAATTGTCATTTTGGGGTGTCATTTAATATGAAAAATGCCGATCCTACGCGCGATAAATAAAAACGGCATTATGCATTAGCCGTAATTGTGTAATCTAGTGAAAGAAGCTTCTCGCGCCTCAAGCTAATGAAGAATTACTTGAGATCAACAATTCTCGTAGATAGATTGGAACATTTGGTAATTCCTTCTGTTGAGCGTGATCTATGTAGGAAATAAATTTGTTATGATATACTGTATGACTTTGCTACACGCAAGGCTCGTAAAGTAATTCTGTACGCAGTAAAGAATGAAAAAATGCAAAGACAAATTTATTTCGTAATACAAACTCTTAAATTTCACTTATTATCCGTATCCCAACCCAAACTTGGCCTCCCGAAATCCGTATCTAATAGGGCCCCACAACGTTTGATTCCGGCCCAGCTTTTAGTGACGGGTGAATACAGAATAGATTACTTGTTCTCCTCCCCCCCCCTTCTATTTTTTTTCGCCACTAAAACTACGTCTAGTAGAAATTAAAAAAGATTATCTTTCCATGACGTCTTGGACACAATGTTTATTTTGTGACGGGTGAATACTACTTGTTCCCCCTCCCCTCTTTTTTTTTCGTATGGTAACTCTAGTCCGTCCGACTTGCAGAAATAAAAGAGTGATCTTTCCTTTACTTCTTGCGTGTCCAAACTCTTGAGCCATGAAGAGAACTATATATATTTATATATATATATATATATATATATATATATATATATATATCATGGGCGTAGCAAGGATTTTTTTTCGGAGGGGGTATTTTTTTATGTATGTATGTGTGTGTGTGAGTACTTAATCTTTATTACATTCTGATCCTTCATTCTTTCGGTAGACGTTTATTGCTCCCTTGAATGAGTTCTTCCTGGAGTTAGTGGAAAAATTGTAGACTTCCCGCCATTGCCAGCTAGGGGGGGTCTGGCAGAGCCCCGCCGCCAAGCACTATTTTCGGTATTGAAAGCCAACAAAATGCATATGCTGAGGTTTCTACAGTGCATTACCCTGCTATTAAAAAGTTTTAATTCAAAACCTAATGTGCTATTCTTATTGACTAAGACCCTCCCGCGCCGTTCGGCGCATTTGCCGTCAAGCTGTTTCCACAAAAATCTGTCACTGGTAATGTCTGAAGCCTCTTCCCACCTGCTCTGGGGACCTCCATGAATGTGTTGCGCCGAGTTGTACTAGGATGTCATCGCAACTCTTATTATGCGTAATTCATTTTGTCGGAGAACATGTCCCGCAAACCTCACGCGACGTTCTGTCACAATTTTACTAAGGGGTCAAATCCCAGTTCGGCATATGATTTCCTTGATTTAGACCCGATCTCTATAACTGACTCATAAAATCTGTCTTAGCCATCTTTGTTGAGCCACAATTAGTGTTTTTCAATTTCAGCAGATGAATATTTACTGCACTTTATTAATGGAGCCCCGCCACTGGTAGAAATGTGTAACCTCTCTTGAATACGCTCTTGGAAATAGGTGACTGTAGTTTGCTTTAGATTTTAGACCAATATTGAAGATAGAGGTTTTCCACCTTAAAACGCTCTTTTTGGGGATTTTATACTCATACTCAAAACCATCTGGAGGTGTTTAAAACCTTAAAAAAAAAAGCCATCTGTAGGAGAGGGGTTTAAACTCAAACTTCCAATTGGCTTGACTACGCTCAAATAATTTTAGTGTGTAATTTGCTTTTTTTATATAGAAAAGGTATTTTTTAGCTTCAAACTCCACTGGAGGGAAGTTAAAGCTCAAAACCCCTTTGACTACACTCATAGAATTTTGAGTGTATAATTTGCTTTGTTTTTAATATTAAAGAGGTATTTTTTACCTTCAAACCCCGCTGAAGGGGGGTTTAAACTCAAAACTATTTCTAAACCCATTTAGCTACGCTCATAACATTTTGATTGCGTAATTTTATATTTTTTTTATATTGAAGATGTATTTTTAGCTTCAAACCCTACTGAAGAGGGGGGAGGGGTTAAACTCAAAACCCTTTTGTTTGGCTACGCTCATAGAATTTTTAGTGTGTAATTTGCTTTTTTTATATTGAAGAGGGGGTTTATTGTAAATTTTGGAAGGGGTTTTAAAATCAAAATCTTCCTTCACTGTGCTTTTGGAATTGGGGATTGTCGTTTGCATTTTTCTTTTTGCTTTTATTTTATAGAAGAGGTGGATATAACTGCGAAAACCACTGGTAGGGGTTTTAAACTAAAAACCCCTGGTAGGGGTTTCAAAATCAAACCCCCTTGTAGGTGGTTTCAAACTCAAAACCCCGTGGTAGGGGGTTTAAACTCAATACCCCTTGGTAGGGTGTCTTAAACTCAAAACCCCTGGTAGGGGTTTTAAACTAAAACCCCCTGGTAAGGGTTTCAAAATTAAAAATTCCTGGTAGGTGGTTTCAAACTCAAAACCCCTGGTAGGGGTTTTAAACTAAAACCCCCTGGTAAGGGTTTCAAAATTAAAAATTCCTGGTAGGTGGTTTTAAACTCAAAACGCCCTGGTAAGGGTTTTTAATCTCAAAACCACCGGGTAGGGGGTTTGAAACTCAAAACCCTTTAGCTGCGCTGGGGCAAGTGATGGTTTAGTATTAAAATCTCACTTAAAATTTTCTTTATTCAATAGGCCTAATACTTATGAAGATTTTGTAGCTTTCAACTACTATAGTAATAATGATGTCCCATATATCGCAATAAGCTACATAAGCACATAATTTTAAAATGATATTTCATCACTAAGTCTTTTGTGACACCGGTGAGTTTGTTACAGATAACGTTAATTTTTGAAGAAATTTTTTATTGTGTTTTGTTTCACCTCTAGTTTCTATTTCATCTCTACGTCTACTTTTTATGCCCAGCGCCCCCTACGCCCTCTTTTGTGCCCAGCGCCACCCTACCGCAACTTTGGCTACTAGCACCCCCCCCCCCCCAATATCACGAAATCGCCCCCGTTGAAGACCCTTGCTTTATATAGTTCTAGGAAACGACGCATCTAAATTGAAGTATTTCAATGTTTAAATATTGGTAATAATGTCGTTTTACTTTATAGATTCAAATATGGATTGAATACTTCAATGTAGATATAACACTTTGTGTCACGACGTTATCTGAAGTGAGAGAGCTTTGTCTTGTCTCCACAGGCATACGAGGAGACATAACGCGGAGTCAGAGGGTGCCTTTAAATATATACTTATACAAATTCAATCCAATAGTGAATAAACGCAGCGTGGTCGATGAGCACGAAAAAGTCCAATCCTCGCTTTAAAAAGCCGGCCGCAGACGTGGCATGGGTAAGTTGGGGTCTACTGCAGATATGTCTGCTTCTTCTATCAGCGTTCTGCATTCTTTCATGCTGGGCGCTCTCCTTGCCTCGTACCTTGAGACTCCGAAACTCACAGCTTCACGAGTGATCGAGAGTTTGCGTTTCCCAATATCACGCTCTTTGATGGAGCTCTAAAGGGGGAAGACTAGTGACTGGTTGACCAACCGCGACAGCTTGTTCCACATGTTTGTAGTATTGTATACCGGTCTTTCTCATCTTGTGTCAACTATGATATAACTTATTATCGCCTTTCTATAAATCAAGGCCAATTACACTAGCGCCAGCTGGAATAACCTGCCCTGTGTGCAGCCGAACATTCTGGGCTCACATAGGTCTCAACAGCCACATGAGGAGGTACGAAACCCCAGTGCAACGCCCTCAGCCTCCTGGATGACAAAAGTGGTCATCATCGAACCACGATGGACAAACTACACATTTTGAACCTATATGTAGTTTATGCAAAGCAATAGTCGTCCAGAAAAACAATGCATACTTTTCCCCTGCATCTCAATATAACTGAGTACTAATTAGTCAATATTGTCTGTGTGATACTATACACATGTGACTAACTAGTGGTGACTAGTCCACCCCTCCTCTTCGACTTTTTATTCTAATACATTGTGACAAGTCAAAAGCTTGCTGTCAGAGTCACTCAAACTTATCACGGCATTAATTATTATTTATTATTATTTATTTATTTCATTTTAGTTATTTCTCCGTCCTATCCCCAATTTCTTCACCCGCCCTACCTTTTCCTCTCCCGGCTAGACTCAGTCTACCACCTTGGAGATAGCTAGGCCGCGTCCTTTCACTTATCTGCCCTTGGTCGGGGAAAGATAAACACACGATCTCTTTGGTCTTACCCGCCGGATGTCTGACGATCGCGGTGGAAACCACCTTGGGTGGAATGCAAGCCAATCTTTCCTCCCCCCCCCCTTCCCACACGGCTCTTTGATCAAAGAGATTACTCGGGTCAACGCGCCTCGTGACACTCCAAGGTGTGACTTTCGTCGGACTTTACCACGTGATAGATAATCTTTAGTCAATCCCATTTCCCGTTTCCGTCCATATCTCCCGGCCTTTATAAAGTAGAATAGATCAAGCCAGACCCTCTCATATTTCTCATTCTCGTTGAACAGTCTAGTCTCGACTATTTCATTTACTCTTACTCCTAGAGGAATACCTGGTGGTAAGCCGAACTTAATCACAAGTTCCATCTTAATTACTCTGTGTGTATTTCTCACTGGATACTATCATGTGTATTTTATTATTTCATTTATATTTAATTAGTGCATTGTGTATTTCTCACTGTCGTAAGTAGAAAACATAAACATGGCATATGTATTTATGTATTGCATTAATCTATTAGTGCTACGTTTCTCAATTGATCGTTGATGCAACCATGTATATATTTGTACATCTTATTTTATTTTCTTTATCTCGGCTGATCGCGTGATAATTTTACTAGCGCACTAATACTGCGCTTAGAAAAGAGATGAATTATCTCCCCCTTTACTCATTTTACTTGGACGCTCTCCCCATTCAAGTACTCCATTTTTCTCGGCCGACGGTCTAATGTAAACAAACCGTCATGGTCGTTGACCCCCGCCCATTTCCCCCCCCCCCCCTTTTTTTTTTCTCTTCCAACTTGTGTTGTCTATTTGAGATTATTATTTCCCCTTTTATGTACATTTTATATTGCTGCTATCCGCCATCTATTTTTCCAATCCCCTTTGTCATCATCTCCCCCTTGTGCTCTAGAGCAATTTTACCAATCTGACGAATGCACCTCAGTCGAGGGCATTGATAAGATGCATGAGAGACATGTCCTAACTTGTCTTTATTTATCCGCAGCCTCCCTCGGGTGTCTGCCTATTTGCTATTTATCGGATCACTCACCTGCCTATTTACCTACCTATTTATTCGGCCTTGTCTGCCCAGTCAACTGCCTTTGCCTATGTACTTAGTGCTATTCAGCACTGCGATCTACTACTTGGCGCTATCGGCTATACTCGCCTGCCTATTCGACAGCCCACCTGTCAACTTATTAGGTACGACGTCATAGCTACGCCAAACACTCTGCAACTCACTGGAATTATCCTGTTAACCACGCTGCCCACGGTAAATCAGCTCTGCCCGCAGTACCCTTGTGCCCACGGTAGCCGGCCACCCGCCCTACTGTGCCCACTACTGATATCAGAACTTTGGATTGAGACTCCAAAAGAACTGTATCACCGGCGTCCCTCTACCCGCTAGAGCGCCATCTCTAGCTGCAAAACCTCAAGCCAGGACTCAGCCAGCTGCGACCCAAGCAGGAGAACCAGCTAAGTTTAGAAGACAAAGTGACATACTCTCTTATTAAGTGCAGGAGTGATGATTAAATATAGTATTGATTAGAAATAGATGCAAACCCTCCCCCTTTTTATTCTTATATGTAAATATTTATGTAAATAAATATTCTTCATTTTTAACTTTGTATCTTTATTTCATTGCTTGTCTCGTTGCGTGCCTGCTCCCGATTTATATGCTGGCGGGTTGGTGTGTGATAGTTTCAAAAATAATCATCCCCTACATTAAACGCGCCAAACACACGTCACACCCCATAACCTGTCACATACATATGTTAAATTGTTTTTCCTTTAAAATTAAATTGAAAGCACCACTTTTCCCAGTGTCGTCATGCTAGGCACGCCCCACAGTTTTTAAAAGTACTAAAGTAATCAATAAGTACTCAAAAAATTCTCAATAGAGGACTTAAAGTACGCATATACAGATAAGAACAAAAAAAAGACAGTTTGTGTGGAAACACAAACTAAAAATCGGCCCCTGAAGTTGTCCACCCAAGCAGTTAAAAAGGCAGGTTTCAATACTTTCAGAAAGAACATCAGATTGAAATTCTATCAAAGACAAATGGCATAGAAGAATGGAGAAAGAAGGTTGACAGCTCTTGCGTTGTGCAACAGTGCTCCAGCAGACCAAAGGATAGGTGAAAGTGAATGTGAAGCTAGATGTGAACCTGGCCTAACTGATGTCTTATAATGAAATATCTAATTGATCTAATTGTTTTGTGAAGGGTCAATATCGTATTCAAATTTCCAAGAAAAAAACATTCCGTTAGTTCAGTGTGTAAGTTGCATAGTGTCAAGCACCAGTTCACGCGATAATATGAAAAACTACTTGTTGTTTTAAATTATGTCCAACTTATATGCATACTAAATAGAATTTTCTCTTTAAAAAAAAGTAAACATATTTTGGTGTAAATGTAGTAGTTAGTATGACAGTACTTAGTTAACTTAGCAATAAAAATGTAATAAAAACTAAATTTTGACAAAAAATCTAAAAACATTTACATAAATGTGTTTCAAATGTGGTTAAAATGGCAGTAACGCTACTAAAGCGCCTCCCGCGTTTGTTACTATTAATAGTAATTAGTTGTAAAAGTGGTGTTTTTTTAAGAAATAATTGCTTGCATTAGTGATTTTAAAAAATAGATTTTTCGCTTTCAGCAAAGAAAAAAGTGGATGTTGCATCAAAACTTTAAATGATCATAAATACTATGATGTCGGATTTTCACTATCTTTTCTAGTTTACGAGCGGGACGGACGGACGGACAGACAGACATTCCACAAAAAAACAGCGTTTTTCCCCTTTCGGGAAATATATATTGTTCAAATTATATTATTTAAAATGAAACATTGTTTCGATCATTTTTTTTTTACAGGTTGTGTTGCTTCCTTTCCACTAAATCATTGTCACCATCAGAAACTGGAATTGCGATTTCTACTGGACTGCCAATGGGATGTCCAAGACCAAATAAAAATATTTAATGAAATCCAACATTTTTTTAAGACTGAAAGTGAATGGAATATCCCACAATTCACCTTAGCGACCTATTCAGATAAAGGCATCTATCAGCTCCAAGGAGCATTAAAAGTTGATAAAATAAACCAAACTTGTCCTGTCAAATTTCCTTTTGAGTACATTACTAAACAATCGCAGATATGGAGCGAGTCACAATCAAAGTCTATTAGAATAACTGTAATGACTGTTTCTTTATTTGAAAACTATAGAGTAATAGATGCTTCTATGATAAACTACGTAAAACAACCTAAGCATAACTTTTTCATGATTTTGAAATTACCAGAAAAGTATTGTGGTGACGCCAGTTTTCAATTAGCTCATTTGCTTCCTTTAAAATCTGTTCAAGAATTTAAAAGTGATGAATTCTATTCCAAACTCTGCTACAAAGAATGTCAGACACAGCCTGATAGTTTTATGGTCGGAACATTTCTAAAATCATTTTATTACATAACAATAAAAAAAGACCGGTTCACTTTTCCTTTCATGGTTAAACACAAATGTATAATGCAGGAAAAAGATAGCTATTTGGTTTCTTTTGAAACATTCCATGAAGTCGAATATATTTTTCAAACACTGTACAAAAAGTTTGGACAAATGGGATTTGTCATCCATGTTAAAATCTTGCAAACAAATGAATCTACACCTTTATGGGCGTCTTTAAATCCATTTGCATTAAAGTACAAATTTGAGGCTTCCCTTTTAACCAAATATCCTGAATATTTCAAAGACTGTTTTATCATAAGTACTGTATTTGATGGGAATACTCTACACGTAGACACTAAAAACAATAAAACCATTTATATGAGAGATTTAGACTGTCGTACAAAAATAACTATCGACACTGACTTCATTGTTCTGACTATATGTGAATGTCAGTTGCATGTTTCTGATGATCACATTACGGTGAAAACTGAAGAAATGGAAGACACGTTTATTAAAGAAAATTATATTTCGAATTTTTTTGATGTGTTGACTTCTCCAAAGTTGTCTATCCATTTAAAAGATTGTTTTATTTATTTGAATCACTCTTTTCATAAAACAACAGAAAGTCGGTATAGAAAATATACGCATCCCAGTGTAAAATTTTGTGAAAATATAAACAAAGATTTTCTTACCTTTCTTTTGAAAAATGAAAGTGACTTAAATATTTTAAGAACGGTGAACATTTCTGACGAATGCCGGTCAGCCGAGAGTTGGTCTAATTATATCTTAGATAATAACTCTTCTAGTTTACAGAAATTTATATGTGAAACTGGTAATGTAGGTAGCGCATATCATTGTATTAAATTGAATTCTAGTTCACTAAATTGTCAGGATAATTCTCATTTACAACATTGCGAGAACTTCAATTGTCCACACAATTTTGTGAAATGTTATAACTCTTATTGTATTCCACTTGATTTGATGCACGATGGAACAAGGCATTGTCCCCATGGAGAAGATGAATTAATTTTGCAAAGACCATATACTGATCAATGTATAGGAACTATAACAGTCTTTCTTAAAGATCTCTGCTTGTCTGATCAGTATCCCCACAATGTAAAAAAGGAACAATTTCTTTGCTTCCCTAAATGTCCCGAGGAATATACGTGCCTTTCTAACAAACGTATAAATAACAATACAATGGCGTCCATCGACATTTATACATTTCGTAGTATCCTATATAACATTTCCAGGACCTATATCCCAGAACATATTGCAGTGTATTTTCCAATTTTAAATATCATCGAGCTTTCTGTTCAAAAATGTCACGTGATTAATTTCGACTTAGCATTTCAAACCTGGAGATTTTCAAATCTGCTGGAACTAGATCTAAGTTACAATAACTTGGAAAGTACTGACGAAATGAAATTGTTTCACGATATGCATAATATAAGAGTCTTAAATCTGTCTAATAATCCAAGCCTTAAAATAAATGCAAATTTTACATTTCCAGAAAGTTTAGAAACTATCGACTTATCTCATACGTCATTTAGATCGATTCATGGCCATACATTTTTCAATTTAAAATACTTAAAATATCTAGATTTAAGTGATACAGAAATTTTAGGATTTAAGGACTTGGGAATACCAAATTTCTACGCGTTAGATACATTGTACATACAGCATGTTGAAATCTCTAAAATACAACAAGATTTTTTTAAAGGTCTAACCATTCGAACTGGTTTATGGACGAGTGACTTTAAATTATGCTGTCCTCTAATTTTAAATGATAATATATCTGTAGACAAATGTCATGGGCCCACTGACGCCATTTCTTCATGCAAAGATCTTATTGGGGATATATTTAAGAGATGTGTCATTTGGATAGTTGGCATAATAACAATTGTAGGCAATGGAACTGTGTTAATCTACAGATTTGTGTGGAACAGAGAGGTATTCAAAAAAGCTTATGGTCTTTTCGTGACAGCTCTGGCAATATCAGATTTCCTTATGGGGATATATTTGATGATAATTGCAAGCGTTGATATAGATTATAAAGATACGTATGTGTTGGACGAGGAACACTGGAGAAATGGGATGTTGTGTCAGATCTCTGGGTTTTTATCAACTCTCTCCAGTGAAACATCAACTTTCTTCATTTGTTTGATCACTTTAGACCGTTACTTGAGTATCACTTATCCGTTTGGTGAATATAAATTGTCAAAGACATGGACTTGTGTGTTACATGCATTAGCTTGGTTAGTTGGTATTATCCTGGCCGCTATTCCTCTTGTAAATTCTGATTGGGAAATTTATTCAACTAACGGTCTGTGTTTGGCTCTTCCATTTAGCGCAATTCGTTTCAGTGGCTGGGAGTTCAATTTTGTAGTTTTCGTTGGAGTTAATTTCGTTTTATTTGTACTTATCGCTTTAGGTCAAGTCGCCATCTTCGTCAACATAACGAGGCGGAAACAGACTTTGTCGTGCCTAAAACAAAACCGTATTAGAAGATTAGAAGATTTGGCAGTAGCCAAAAAACTGGCTTTTGTTGCCATGTCAGATTTCATGTGTTGGTTTCCTATCGGCGTCATTGGCTATTTTTCAATGAAAGGACACACATTTGACCGCGATGTTTACGCTTGGTTTGCAGTGTTTGTTTTACCGATAAATTCAGCATTAAATCCAATCATTTATACTATTCCTGCTTTATATGCAAAATGTAAACTAAACATTCAAAATCCTGCACAAATATAATGTCGTGTATGGTAAATGCTAAAATAATTTCACATTTTATTTCACTTAGACTATCAGCACTTTTCGTTTTATTTAGAATAAATAAGTATGTCCAAATTATTCCGTACGATTGTTATTGTCCGAAGTAGAATCGGTTAAATAAAGTTCCCCTCTCAGACCCTTTCTATAGTGCAGATGATGTTAAGGTTATCTGTTTCTTTGGCCACCGGTTAACGATCAGGTGTCATGTGGCCAGCACAAGGACCATCCGCGATTACTTACCCAAGTAAAGACAGGTACACATTGGAGTTGGGTGGACTCAGGGGCGCCCTAAAAATCCCGAAATTAAAAATTTCAGATGGGGCCCGAAATCGTAGATTACCTATTTAACTTCAGCTTCGCAATCCAGATCAGTTCTCATTAACTAGGACTTGTTACTCAGTATTTTGGCATTCTGGCATCTTTATGACACCAATTACCTTGCAAGCTCTTAACATGACATTTTTGTTTTTTGAAAACCCGTGGTTTAGCCCTTCCGTGAAAGTCGGATCTGCGTCAAGAGACAACTGTAGCTCCTATTGCACACCTTGTTCTTAAAGAACCTCAATGTGGCTTCGTCGTTCGGACCGCGCATCGGGTGAGAAGATACATAATATTATTATTAGTGCTAAGCAAAAAGCCAAGAAATTTCCGTGACTGAATCCGTCTGACAGTCTAAACAACTATTTGCTTATTGCAAGTGTTCTGGTTCGCCTCCGTAACTAATAGTTCGGAAAGCGTGCTTAGCAGAAATTATTATTATCTAGTTTGTTGATTTTTGTATGCAAACTATTTCTGAATCATTAATTACGTTCATAAATCTTAAAAGGCGAAATCTTCCATGCAGGACGGATGCTATGCAGTATGTAATTAGTGAAAGGTCAATAGTATGGTACCTACGTAAGATAATATGTATAGTATTCAAAATAAGGCCTACAGCGTAAGAGGCGGACGAGCCCGTTAGCGTGATGTGGCTCGGTAATATTCGGTTTATATAGGATATATGATACTCGAGAATGACACTCTCCCAGGGCTCTGCAATCAGCATCCAAGACTCGCAAGCATATAAAAATGTGGCCTCGACCAGGGAGCGCATCAGTATGATATTGGTACCGAGGGCTAAGCCCATTGTCCTTCCATATTATTTTAAGTTTCGTTTCCTCATCCTCATTCCTCAATAGCTCAGAGGTATTTGAAGCTACTAACACTAGTCAGATTTTCACCTCCAATACTGATACCCCTTTTAAAGCCCTGTTGGCTATTGGTCATAATTTGTTTTTTTTTTTCGGCATTTATTTGCATGCCATATGCTGCGGAAGTCTTGTCAATGCGAGGCAAAGCGTTAGTTAAAGAACTGATACTCATGATGTGTCTTTTGTAGTGGATGAGAACCACTTCTGTCCAGGGGCGTAACTAGGAATTAGCCATCATTTGAGGGCCCGGGGGACTTGACTTCTTTGGGGGCCCCTGCATTTTGCGTAATATTTAATATTTAATGCAAAAAACACTAATGTGGGGGTCCCCCTAAAATTCTCCCCCTCCTTCTCCAACCTAGCTACGCCACTGCTTCTGTCGTCTTGAGTTCTGTGGGCTTCACTCTAAGTTGATATTCGTTTCTATTTGACTGACGGTGTTTGATTGAGCCCTAGATGTTTAGGTGCAGATAGAATATCCTATTCTCATAATAATTTTTATGTGTATTTTCTAAGTGTGTATTTCAATACATCTTTTTCTATTTTATTGAGCTATATTTTATAATTATAATGTAGTAAATTGATGAATGTTTTTTTTTTAAAGCGCTATCATAGTATTAATAATGTGCGACTTTCTTAAACAATGATTCGATCTAAGAAATGTAAGAATAATACTAGATTGTCATAGTTTCCTCCAGGGTCTATCTTAGGTAACTGGAGACCCTAGGCGGCTTCCTAGTTTGCCTATGCCTAAGGCCGGCCCTGTTTCCGCTATAGCTACGAATTACTTTGTTTGTCTCTTATAATGGCTTATCGGAACAAAAGGTCAATTTGTCCAAGAGTTAAATATTTCAACTGTTAATCTTATGGTATTGTTGTAGGTTGCATTCATTTCTTATCATTTCTACCAGCCCTATGTACTAATATGAGCATCGCATTTAAATATGTAATAATGTATGGATGTCTCGTGATGTTTTATGTCAATGTAATGTACATTTATATCAATTGTCTTCAGGTTTACCTTTACATTAAATAATAGACTTAAGTATCAGTCTCCGAAAGAAGAAAAAGCCCCTATCAGTTTCCATTTGTCAGGATAAATCAAGGGAAGAACTCCATATTTACAATTATTTTTTTCTAAATAATATGCAAATTATTTTCTTAAGTAGTCACATGAGTGAAAATGGAACGAGGGAGTGAGCTGAGACGCAAGAGGGTGAGGACGTGTGTTTGCCTTGACTTTAGATTTTGTTTCAAATATCATTTCATAATATTACTACTAGATGTATATTTCATCTCAAGTTGAATCTGTGTATGTTTTTCAATAAAAGTATCATTAAGTTATGTTTTAAAAAAAAAGAAGTCTGTTCAATTTTTCTAAAGTTCTATAATAATTAAAACATAGTTTGTCTACATCAGTTAAGTTGTACTAGCTGTCTGGAGATACATTCCAACGACAGAGTAATAACACTAACTTAAGGTGAAACGACTACTATTGGTCTTACGCTAGCAAAGCCTTCGAGTGATCAACGTTTAGGAGGATCGAATAATTGCATTCTTCATAGATTCAACAAGTCTGAGACTAAATGTACGATCTAATTGCATCCCACGCACTTTAGATACCACAATCTGTTAGGTGCTTCCATGCTGGGGCTTATGCAGATTTGTCAGACGGAGGTAACTTTCAAATAGCGAAATCAACACAGGCGAAAGACTAACAATAGAAGTTATTCGACGCTGATATCGAATATCGAAAGGAAGTTTAATAACAATGAAGGGAACCATCGAATGTGGTCATGCTCAATCTCTACGTCTATAAATAGCTCCTTATTTCTGAAGCCGTCAAGAGCAGTCTGTTTACATCTTTTTATAGTTCGCTATTCTTTTTCAAAACCAAGTCTAGTTCTAATCGTGCCATAACAAATCTAGCACCATCTGACAGCTTCTGACACCACGTTCTACAGAAGAATGCAATACTGTTGAGTAATAAAACACAAAATTGAAGGTTACGGACTTTATCTATAATAAAGGTAGACTTCAAAGCTCTCATTTGATCACTTCACACCCTGACAAGTAGTTTGCACTAACAACTAAGACAAATAACCGGAATCTTTTGATTTTTGTTTAAAAACAAAACCTAAGAATTCAAATTGTTTACACCCATTTTTTAAACAAGATTCAACAAGAAAAGTAAAGCTTATATTAAGCGTAGTTGAATCAAATACATAACCTACGTCATGTAATTAATTTTGTAATAATGATAAATGCGTGCAATTAAAAATACTTTTGCCAATCGTTTTTGTTTGGCGAAATTTCATGCTTTTAGCTTTCTTAATGCGCTACAAACCTGTCACTTGTCTGGTATTATTGGGTAAAGAGGGGGTGTGGCGAGAGAGAAGGAAGGGAGTAATTATGTTAATGTTTCCGTGATCGCTTTTAAATATATTTTATGAAAATGTTGTACGACTTGAATTCGAACTCGAGGCGCTTATGAAATAGAAAGTTTTTATATTACTGTTAGAATTGCTCGTTTTCCAACTTTTAATCGACGACCTAATTCTCTGCACAAAGTATAAGGGGACTAGTTCAATACATACCACATCTGGCATGTAAAATTTAGTCCCCTTATTCGATACCAAACAAAATAATTATTTACAATAGTTAATTAACTAATTGGTTAATTTTTTTATTGATTCTTTTTTTTATTCAGGTACACGAAATAATTGTGCGAAATTTCAACTTGATCTGAGATCAGGTGTGGGAGAAATAATGAGTACAATTTTTTACCAGATAGACAGACAGAGTGAGTGGGTATAAGCTTTGTAATAAACAATATTTGGCCTATTTCTCAGCACATGATTACATTTGTCTCAGCCCAAAGAAGTAGAGCCATAGGTCGCTAATAGCTTTGAAAAAAGGAAAGGGACCTCTTCTAGGGGCAAGTAATGTGCAAAACGCTCCTTACCCAGCTTTCAATTGTGTATGATGGGAGTTAGAATTCAATTTCGTATTGCTTATCAAACATCGAACTCATAGGCGGACCTGTTTGGGACCGCTATAAGTTTGAGTGAAAACATAAACTTTATTTTCAATCTATTTTTTTTTTACTTTTAAAAAGAAGTTACCAGTGCACAAGAAAGCATAGTTACCAGAAATACACAAAAATGATTTAATTCAATGTGTATACATTTGAACTAGAAGATATCTTTTGGCTGAGTGTATCTGGTTTAAATTAATTAGATAATTTCCTTCCTTATTGGAAACGCGTAGACGTAGCTATTCTGCTCTGGTATTAGCTGACAAATTGATGCGTAAAGCCAATTGCTACATTGTAAATTCATTAAGTCACATTACGTCTGTTTCCATTCAATCATTCAGACTCGTTCATCTTTGTTACTTCCCGTCTCGTCACTTCAGAACTTTGTCGCGTCACAGAGAATTAAATAGTCGAGCCGCTTTTGGGGGGGGGGGGGGGGGGGGACATTGTCAAAAGTAGAAGAAGATTAGAAAATAGCAACAATAGAAAACATATACAAATATAAAAAAAAAAGCTTTTTTTTTTTCTGTAGGTAAAGGAGAAAAAAGGCGCTATTACTTTTGTGTTGTCTATCTATCCGTTCGCCAGTTCCTAGGACTTAATGTCTCGTTTTGATATCTGAAAATAATTAAGATGGCAATGAGAATCAAATTTCAACCTTATTCTGTAGTGATCTGGCTGTCCGTCCGCCAGTCCGTCTGTCTTAATAATACGACTAACATCGTTCTTATGAAAGCCAATTTATTTTTTTTTAAATTTAAACAAGCAAACCGTTTTTCCCACAAATGCACCATTTGTAAAGAAGAAATGAAACTAAATATACTATATATGATGAACTGTAATAAGGCATTAAAGGGAACTAATGAGAGGGTTTTCCATTCAAATCTTTCGTATTTCCCAAAGTAATATTTTAAAAAAAAAAAAAAAAGCATATAAAAGTTGTATACGTGTAACTTGTGCTTCGCGGATGATTTAGACGGTCTAGCTGCTCAAGCAGGTATAGAAGAAGAATTGGCTGACTTGGTGATGCGCAAAGACAAATGTATTGATCAGCATATGGTATGTAAATCAATGCCGAAAAAATCACAAATTATGACCAATAGCCAAGAGGAATATTAATAGTGGAGAAGAAAATATGACAAGTGTCAGCAATCGTCTCAGATGAGGGAACCAAATCTGAACAACTGGGCAGAACTATACAGTCCACAGCAGCACTTGAAACTATATAGAATAGGGGGGCGACGGCTGAGCGGTAAAGCGCTTGGCTTCCGAACCGTAGGTTCCGGGTTCGAATCCTTGTGAAGACCGGGATTTTTAATTTCGAGATCTTTGGGCATCCACACTGCCCTAATGGGTACCTGACATTAGGGAAAAGTAAAGGCGGTTGGTCGTTGTTCTGGCCACATGACATTCTCGTTAACCGTGGGCCACAGAAACAGATGACCTTTACATCATCTGCCCCATAGATCGCAAGGTCTGAAAGGGGGGAACTTTTATATGGAAAGACAAAGGCATAGCACTCAACATTAAAATCACACTGATGTTCTTGCTGGTCACGGCCACAATTGTATATGCTTGCGAATCCTTGACTGTAGAACTAGAGAGAAGGACCCTAGCAATGGAATGGAGGGGCTACAGAAAGATTCTAGGTATTACACATAGAAAAACCGCATCAGATATGAAGAGATTAGAAACAGGATTAACAAGTACGGCGATTGGACTTAACGATGGCGTGCTAAGTGCTGCTGTAAAAAAAAAAACGCAGACTAAAACTTTACGGCCATATCACAAGGTACTCAGAGGTAACAAAGACTTTCCTTCAGGGAACAGTACCAGGAAAAAAAAGAAGAGGCAGAGAAAGCGATGGGAATATAACATAAGGATATTGGCAGTCATGTCTTCGAAAGAGATCTTTCCCAGACGAAAGACAGTGAGGAATGGAGAAAGACTGTCAACAGAGCTTGTGTGGTGCCCCAACAACCAAACAGAATAAGGAATAGGTGAACGTTAAGGTGAAAGGTAAACTTAGTTCTGTAAAAGACACTTATGTTAAACCAAAACACTACTAACCTAAACATTATCCATTATCACTATACATTACAAATCTGATATATAAATAACATTAAACATGGTCGGTTTATACATTCTAATTCACATCCACATTTTCAAAAAAAAAAAAAAAAAATTAAACAAAAACAACATATGTTCTAATCGGGCTTGATTTCAACACACGTGACCAAGTTATACATTTCATCAGGCAAAGTAAAAATGTTTTTAAATTTTTTTTTCGGATTTATTATTTTTTTAAGCTAATGTTTTAAATCTGAAAGGTCAGAGAAGTTTATTCCTGTCTGAATGTAATATCTTCAGATCAAAAGTAGAATTAAAAATTAACCACTGATGTAAACAATGTATTTTATATAGGTCTGTGATAATTACACATAAGCATATGGAACGAATTGGTTAATGGTGGTCCTTATGGTTAACTGGGGTTGAGGCTATAAACAAGATTCAAGTCAGGATTTTTTAGCTTATAGAAGATTAATAAATCAAATATATTACATTGGTAAAGTATTATATAGGGTCCTGTATTGGATTCACCAAACGATAAACAAACCAATGCCAAGGACGCTAATTTGAACTTGTTGCCAACTTTAAAAAAAGTAGAGCTATGATTATAACCAAAAACGATTATGCAACAGTTGATCTTTGTATGAAATATCGTTTATTGAATGTTTATATGTCTTGTGGGCTTCTAATTTTTAGGCCACCGCGTAGTTTTCTACACAAGGATTATTTCCTCAAAGCTAGGACTGTTTCTAATTGAAACAAAATTAATTAATTAAGACTGATTGATAGTAAAAAAAAAAGTCTTTTTTTTATTGATTTATGTTTTGTAATGAACATTGAATAATTGTGTACATTTTCAACTAGATCCAATAATGACAAGTGGTAGAAATAACTTATAAAAAAATTGTACCAGACAGACTGAGTTGATGTAAGCTTTGCATAGAGGAAAAATAAATAAATGTAGATCAAACACAAAGACAGACTGACGGACGGACTGACTGACGGGTTCAGAACGAACTAAGGGAAGGAAACAAAGAGGATATCCTTTTCAGTCAATAACTACTCCACTTCGTCTTGCCCTAGTCCTAACATTTCTTTAGAAAGTCATTGCCCCCGTGAAATAATTCATTTAACTGACCAAGGTCCGGTCTGCTGGACAAAAGTGATCCGGTGAACGGGACTTTTTTTCTCCGTATTCTATTTATACCGCCCCTTCCTTTCTTCCACTATTCTTGCCAAATGTTATTTCCCTAAACTGTTAAGAGAAACAAGCCACTCAAAGATCGCTTGTTTTTTTTTAGACAATCTTTAGCTGGATTCAAGAGTACATTGATAGTTTGGCGCGTTAGTCTAAAGCTGTGACTGGATCAAGAATACATTGTGAGTTCAAGTTTGGCAGACTGATGTTTTTGTTTTCATATATATAATAATTTTGGTGTTATACGGCAGGATGGATGATGGACCGAGACATTACATGCATGATGGACACAGGCATAATAAATCTGTGCAATTAGAAATATTGTCACCAATTGTTGTTGTTTAGCTTATCACTAGTCTGGACCAGTCCTTTAGAGGATGGAAGAAGGAAATATCATGGTGAATGTTTACATAATCGTTTTTTAAATGCATAAAGAAATGTTCACTCAGGACTCAAAGGGTCTTCAAGGGAAATAATTCAACTTATACCACCACATCTTTCAATTACCCAACTGTCAGGGTGGGATTTCGGATCTCAGCTCGTTGACTTCGGGGTAGACATAAGTTCCTCGAGTTCCCAGGTTCCCCACCTCGACAGTTTAAACCCAGGCAACTAATTTCGGCATCGAAGCAGTGATTGGCTAACACTGAATACAGGGTTTTTCAATTAAACATGTAGTGAATGCCAACAGTTGTTCAAAGTGAACAATATTAATGATAACGTAAGTTAATGTACATTAGTTAACAACAAGAATGTACGTTCAACAATTTATTGAGTGTATGAAACATGATGACATGAGGGATGAATAAAGGTCAATAGTACTTACAAAAGAAATAACAAGGTCTACATATTATGCCACGAAATATATCACACCTTAACTCGGTGCCATAATTCAATCACAAAACAGCCTACACCCAAATCCATAGATGCACGGGCCATATCAAACAACACTGTGAATCAGGCATGAGTACGACAGGCATGAGTCCCAAGCCTGCGTCCCCAATAGTGGGGAAGAAAACACCCAAGAGGGCAACTCAGCAAAGTGAGCCCAACCCCAACAAAGGCAAAGACGTAATGACAACAAGGCGCACCCTTAGGAACAGAAACTCACAAAAACTTATGGTGCTCAAAAGAAAATACCAAGAAAGATGCGCACGACACCAACCTGTTAATTAACAAATTGTTTTTGTTTTTTTAATTCGTGTATTGTCAGGTGAAAGAAATAATTGTGCAAAATTTCAGCTTAAACCGAGTTTGGGTGTGGGAATAATAACGTGTACAAACTTTTTTACCGTACAGACAGACAGAGTGATTAGATATAAGCTTTGTAAAAATGGACGAGGCTGCCGTTGAAAGAGATTCTAAGACAAAAAGAGGAAAGGAAAAAGACGATCAACAGATCTTGTGTGGTGCCTCAACGGTCCAACAGAGTAAGGGATAATGAGAAGGTGAAGGTTATCTTGGACTATAGTCCAAAATATCCCTAGAGAAAACAAAATGAATGCAGATCGATCTATCCACAGCACAGTTAAATCTCAGTTATAGGATCAGTTAAGCGAAGCTTCCAACTTCATCATGAGACTGCAGAAGGAGAAAAAAGAAAAGATATTCATTGGAAAGAATGGGAACTTATATGCATTATTCTTAGAGTAAAGAATAATATTTTCTAATATACTTACAGGCTTGGAGGCGCGGTGACTGAGTGGTAAAGCGCTTGGCTTCCGTACCTAGGTCCCGGGTTCGACTCCTGATGAAGACTGGGATTTTAAGTTTTGGGATATTTGGGCGCCTAATGCCTCTAATGGGTACCCGACATTAGTTGGGGAAAAGTACAGGCGCTTGGTCGTTGAGCTGGCCACATGACACCCTCGTTAACCGTCGGCCATAGAAACAGATGACCTTTACATCATCTGCCCCCATAGATGGCAAGGTCTGAAAGTGGAACTTTATTTACAGGCTTCGTTATGATTTTCTAGAATATGACTCTTTTTCATTATATACATTTTTTTCTATCTTTTGGCAGGCTTATATCCTACCATACATGTTTACATTCAATCATCTTGTGGTTTTTATTTACATTCGTGACAATTTGTATTGTTGTTTTCTGGAATCACATGACAACGCAAAGGAGCACGACATTGTGGCTATTGAGAATAGCTTTAATACTATTTTACAATTATTTTTTTAAAAGCTATATAATGAAAAGAATCGCAC
Source organism: Biomphalaria pfeifferi (assembly GCA_030265305.1). Lineage (NCBI taxonomy): Eukaryota > Metazoa > Mollusca > Gastropoda > Planorbidae > Biomphalaria > Biomphalaria pfeifferi. The sequence continues at coordinate 1,122,645 of JASAOG010000195.1, read as the reverse complement.
AATTACTGCCATATATCTCAACACTTCAAGACTTATCTCTTTTGCTATATAAAAAAAATTATTAATTACCAACAATTTATTAATTATCTGTTTAAATTTTTAATTGATTCGTGTATTATCTTCATCAATAAATAATAGTGCAAGGTTTAAACTTGATCCGAGACTGGGAAGATGGAGAAGTGATCATAATGTGTACAAGATTGCACCAGACAGACAGACAGACAGAGTGACTATATATTAACTTTGTTAAAAAAAAGATATAATATTTCTGAGAGGCTATAAACACACACGCGTGCGAATTTTGTTATTTCATAAAAGAAAATAATTCGACCAATAGAAAGCAAAGGGGGTAATCCTATCAGGTTTCCAGTTCTACGAGTCTATGTTAGTCACTAGAAAGAAAGGCTTAGAGTCATACGCACTGACCTATTTATAAACAGAGGCAATACAGCTATGTACACAATAAAATTCCAGAGTTCATGTCTTTGGAGACCTTCGTTGTCCGGTAGTGAGCCAGACTTTGTGTCATCATGGTCAGAGAACGTTTTTTTTTTTAAATTCGAAAGTTTGAAAGGAAGAGGCGGAGTGGCGATGCGCTTGGATTCTGAACCGCGGGGTCACTGGTTCCAATCCTGGTAAAGACTTGGATTTATAATTACGGGATCCTTAGGGCGCCTCTGAGTCAAGCTTCTTTGTTATACAATAGTAGTCAAAAATCTTAACCTGACGTTAGTTAGGGAAAAGTAAAGGTGGTTGGTCGTTTCTTTAGGATATTTCCACCATCTTACATTACATACCTTTTAAGATTTTTGACTACTATTGTATAACAAAGAAGCTTGACTCAGAGGCGCCCTAAGGATCCCGTGATTTTATGCCGTAATCAACTCGATCGATTTGGACATGGTTATCACCTCATCTCATTCTGAATTTGCGTCTTAAGATCTGAGGTGTGAGAACCACTGGTCTCAAGAAACACAAAAAAAAACTCAGCAAATTGTTACTTGGGATAAAAACATTTGTCCTTGACAGACAACCGTCTCTGACACAGGGATCAATAAAGATTAAGCCAGGAGATAGAAAACTTAATTAAATGATAGCCTAAGTTTTAAAACCCAGAGTTTGTGGTAAAAGTAAACTTCCTGTTTCATTGTTTACATTAGTTACAACTTTTCTGTGTTTCGTTCAATAAACAAATTTTATTATTAAGCATTTTTTTTAAAATTAATTGAGCTTTCATTGATAATCTTGTAATTTTCATGGTTGATTAGTAATAAGTTGAACTAGTTTATTCAGTGATTCTAAAATTGTCATTTATTGAGCTGAAGAAGATTAGGCATGAAACAACATTTAACCGATATCACATTGTAATCAATTCACTTAAGATCCCGTAAAATTACTGAAGAAAGTGGGTCCTATTGCCATCTGCAATCCAGAACCCTTCCTTTATGTATACTATCCATGTGAATCTATCCAGTGCCTCTTTTTCCCAACTGTTCGTGTCAATTTTGAAGAGCTTCATGTCGCATTAACACACACCATACCTGAAAAGTGGGCGACATGCGGCTCTGTTGCCTTCTATTTGAAATGTACTAATTATGCATCCCAACCATGGGCGTAGCCAGGGGGTGGTGGGGGTTTCAAAACCCCCGAAATGAAATAGTGACTGATTTTTTCCTTTGATTTTGTTTATTTTAGGTGAAATCGTAATACTAAACCATCACCTGCCCCAGCACAACCAATGTTTTTTTAGTTTAAAACCCTTTACCTGGAGGTTTTGAGTTTAAACCCCCCTACCAGGGGGTTTTGAGTTTCAAACCTCCTAACAGGGGTGTTGGCAGTTAAATCCCCCTCTTCTATAAAACAAAACCAAAAAAAGGCAAACGACAATCCCCAAATTCCAAGAGCAGAGATAAGGAAGATTTTGATTTTAAAACCCTCTCCAAAATTTACGATAAACCCCCTCTTCAATATAAAAAAATCAAATTACACACTCAAAACTCTATGAGCGTAGCCAAAGGGGTTTTGAGTTTAATCCCCCCCCCCTCCTCAGTAGGGTTTGAAGCTTAAAAAAATACCTCATCAATATAAAATAAAAGCAAATTACGCACTTAAAATGTCATGAGCGTAGCAAAATGGGTTTCGACTCAGTTTTGAGTTTAAACCCCCATTCATCGGGGTTTGAAGGTAAATAATACTTCTTTAATATTAAAAACAAAGCAAATTATACATTCAAATTCTATGAGAGTAGTCAAAGGGGTTTTGAGATAACTCCCCTTCAGTAGAGTTTGAAGCTAAAAAATACTTTATGAATATAAACAAATAGGCAAATACTTTTTGAATATAAATAAAATAAGCAAATTACACACTCTGAAATCTTTTGAGTGTAGCCCAAGGGGGTTTTGGGTTTAAACCCCCTGCCAGTGGGGTTTTAAGCTACAAAATACATCTTCAATGAAAAAAAAAAGCAAACTACGCACTCAAAATGCTATGAGCGTTGCCAAAAGGGTTTTGATTTTAAACCCCCCTTAAGAGGGGCTTGATGCTTAAAAAATACCTCTTCAATATAAAAAAAAAAGCAAATACACACTAAAATTATTTGAGCGCAGCCAAGCCAATTAGGTGTTTTTTATTTTAAACCCCTCTCCTACAGGTGGCTTTTTTTTTTATTTAAAACCCCTCCAGATGGTTTTGAGTTAAAAATTCCCTTACAGAGCGTTTTGAGATCTAAAACCTCTATCTTCAATATTATTCTAAAGCAAACTACAGTTACCAAATTCTATGGCCGTAGCTGACTGGGATTTTGAATTTTTTAAAAGATTTTTTAGTTTAAAACCCTCCAACAGATGATTTTGACGATAAAACTTTCCTTTCCCATATAAAATCTAAAGCGAACTACAGTCACCAAATTCCAAGAGCGAATTCAAGAGAGATTACACATTTCTACCAGTGGCGTGGCTCCATTAATAAAGAGCAGTGAATAGTCATCTACCGAAATTGAAAAACACTAAATGTGGCTCAACAAAGATTGCTATGACAAATTTTAGGAGTCAGCTATAGAGATCGGGTCTAAATCAAGGAAATCTATGCCGAACTGGGAGTCGATTCCCTAGTAAGATTGTGACAGTGCGTCGCATGAGGTTTGCGGGACATGTTCTCCGACAAAATGAATTACGTATAAAAAGAGTTGCGATGACATCCTAGTACAACTTGGCTCCACACAATCATGGAGGTCCTCAGAGCATGTGGGAAGACGCTTTAGACATTACCAGTGACAGATTTTTGTGGAAACAGCTTGACGGCAAATGCGCCGAACGGCGCGGGAGGATCTAAGTCAGTAAGAATAGCACTTTAGGTTTTGAAATAAAGCTTTTTAATAGCAGGAAAATGCACTGTAGATACCTCAGAATATGCAATTTGTTGGCTTTCAATACCAGAAATCGTACTTGGCGGCGGGGCTCCGCCCCGCGCTGAGGGAGCTCCTGCGCTCCCCTCGAGCCCCTTGCTAGAAATGGCGGGGAGTATACAATTTTTACACTAACTCCATGAAGAACCTATTGTAGGGCACAATAAACGTCTTCCGAAAGAATGAAGGGTCAGATTGTAATAAAGATTATGTACACTCACACACACACATACATATAAAAAAATTTCGCCCGGGGGGGTTGGGGGGAGAAAAAAATTCCCCCAACCCCCCCCCCCCCTAAAAAATCCTGGTTACGCCCATGATCCCAACAGTTTGTATAGTCACGTGGTATTTGAACCTCTTCTTGAAATTCAATAATATCGACCTGGGATGAGCTTCATCAATTATTGTAGGAGATGGGGTACGTTTAGGTTAGATGGTGAGCAGAGCTTGAAGTGTATAATTAACTGGAGAGTGAGCCATCGATTATGTGCATCATAGAGATCTATAGCGAGTAATTATATATTAGTAGGTTCTCAGAGGAGGAGATTTGTTTCGTATATATGTGTGTATGTGTTGTGTGATTTGATTTGGTATACGTATACACACACAAATGATGGGTGTAAACTTAGAACCGGCGGAGCTCATATAACGTAACGTGCTTTTAGGGATAGCTCTAGAATAGAGCTTAATTAGATCTAGTAGGCATACAGGGCTTAAATAGATCTAGTACAGAGCTTAATTTGATCTAGTGCACAGCTTAATTAGATATAGTACAGAGCTTAATTAGATCTAGTACGGAGCTTATTTAGATCGAGTACAGGGCTTAATTAGATATAGTAGCTACAGGGCTTAATTACATCTAGGTTTTAAGGTAAGATTATATTGGAATCACAAATATTTTTAGGATCAGTCTTTTGCAATTAATTTAGTGCTATGAACGGTTGTAGTTTTTTTTTTTTTACATGTCTCGACTGTTCCTTCAGAATTAAAGATAAATAAAATTTAGCCCACGCTACCCGCAGGACCGTGAGAGATGGCAGCAGCAGGGTGAGAACTTAGGATCTTCAACACGAGTTCCAAAGCGCATACCGCACCACCAAGTAGCCTTCCATTTGAATGTTACTGTTACCATTCCAGTTAAATTTGTTTTAAATGGTATAACAGTCGGAGAGCCACGCATACCTATTACGCAGATAAGTTTTCAAAGTATTAGTGAGATGGCTACTATATAAAGCAAAAGTGTTTTAACAGCAGACCTCGTTCCAATAGAGCAATAAGAAGAAAAACACTTTTAAAAATTCCTTTTTTCTTTTAACCAAATCTTAAAATAAACGTAGTTGTATCAATTAGTTTGGATCAGTCATGTGATTGAATTTGCAATAGATGTAGACTAGCAATAACAAATCTGAGCGATTAGAAATATTTTTAACCACATGTTTTTGTTTATCGCAACTTCATGCTTTTAGCTTTCTCAATGCGCTATGATCCTAGCACTTGTCTGGACTAGATGGGAAGAGGTGTGTGTGTGGGGGGGGGGGGAGAGAAAGAAGAGGTATCTGGGTAATCGCTTTTTAAATACATTTATAAAAAAAAATAGGGAGAACGATCTTAAGTCGAACTCTAATTTGGATTAATCTAGAATTACAAATACACATCAAGTGACCTTTTTTTTAAAAAATATCATCTTTTTGGGTATAAAATTTGGTGCGTAAATGATTCAATGAAAACCCAATCAGGACATTGATTTCTGGTCATTTTCCGTTGAATCAGGACTCTGTGACCTCAATAAATCAGTCTGATTTAAACATGGTGAAGCACACACTCATTTAAAAAATAGACTTAAAACCACTATACCAGCGAATCGCTTATGAAATTGGAAAATTTTATTGTTATCTATTGTTAGCTTCAAACTTTAAAGCTGCAAAGTATAAATGAGGGTAATTCAACTAACACCACCACATCAGTCAAGCACAAATTCTTTCCCTTGTTCGAGATACCAAACAAAATAATTAACTACCAATAAATTATTAACTTATTGGTTCTCTCTTTCTAAAATATAAAACAAATTTTATTAATGAATTAGTACACAAGGATATACTAATTGGTTAATTTTTGGATTGATTTGTGTATTGATATCGACTATAAATAATTATGCAAAAATTTCAACTTGATCTCAAAATGATTGTGGGAGAAATAACGCGAACAAAAATTGTTCCAGACAAACATAAGAGTAAGTTGATATAAGCTTTGTAAATAAAAAAAAAATCCATTTTGCTCAGAAAGAGAGCCAACACTGTGCGCGCTATATATAGTGTATGAAAAGAATTGATTATCAAACAAGCATTAGCTTCTTCTGGTGACATTTGGCTCAGTTGACAGTTGTCATATTAAAGCTGTCGTAATCGTTGATGTTTCATTCAGCATGAGATATTAGTAAATATGTAGATCTATTATACGCTAAACTAAGTCGCTAAAAATGTTCACGATCGGACCCAGGCCACAAGGGAAGTAACACTTGCATTTATTTCCATTTCCCCTTTTTGCACTATAGAAATACAAAGCACTGGCTGAGACAAGCACTGATAAGAATTACACAATGGAGAAAATTCGCTCCATTTATACTACCCGCCCCCAAGCACCATATATGCTCATGCATATACATTTTATTTTTACCAAGCAATAAAGGAAAAACAAAACAAAACATATTTTCAGCTTGGGTCCGTGGGCAAATAAAATAAATCTCATCTGAGGGTTTACGAGAGTGTCATGTGGGCCAGAAAAAACGGTTTACATAAGAATAGGGTCCGAAAAACCCTATGGTTAAATAGCCCAGTTTTAATTGGATTTGAACTCGCGATCCCACCTCCGTGGGTTCGGAATCCAGGCAGTTAACATTTTGGCCAGGCCTAGTTTCAACATATTCAACTTAGGAAATGACGAGTTAGCAGTACAAGGATTTGTAGAAACAAATATCAGCTCTACAATAGATGTTTTCATAAGTCAACGAATCAGCTCTACAATAGATGTTTTCATAAATCAACGAATCAGCTCTACAATAGATGTTTTCATAAGTCAACGAATCAGCTCTACAATAGATGTTTTCATAAATCAACGAATCAGCTCTACAAAAGATGTTTTCATAAGTCAACGAATCAGCTCTACAATAGATGTTTTCATAAATCAACGAATCAGCTCTACAATAGATGTTTTCATAAGTCAACGAATCAGCTCTACAATAGATGTTTTCATAAGTCAACGAATCAGCTCTACAATAGATGTTTTCATAAGTCAACGAATCAGCTCTACAATAGATGTTTTCATAAGTCAACGGATCAGCTCTACAATAGATGTTTTCATAAATCAACGAATCAGCTCTACAATAGATGTTTTCATAAGTGAATGAATCAGCTCTACAATAGATGTTTTCATAAATCAACGAATCAGCTCTACAATAGATGTTTTCATAAATCAACGAATCAGCTCTACAATAGATGTTTTCATAAATCAACGAATCAGCTCTACAATAGATGTTTTCATAAGCCAACGAATCAGCTCTACAGTAGATGTTTTCATGTCAACGAATCAGCTCTAGAATGTCTGTTATTATAAGTCAACGAATCAGCTCTAGAATGTCTGTTATTATAAGTCAACGAATCAGCTCCAGAATGTCTGATATTATAAGTCAACGAATCAGCTATAGAATGTCTGTTTTTATAAGTCAATGCATCAGCTCAGTATGTCTGTTCTTATAAGTCAACTAATCAGCATTTGTGAAAAAAAATGTTACACATGTTTTGGATGTGCCTTATCTTATCTTATCTTATCTTATACAATACAAATATTACTTTAAAAATATATATATGATGATTACGTCTTACGCCGCGTCATGCATCTAGTCATTCATGCTAACCAATGATTTGAATTCTGCCAGGCAACCCATTCCATGCTCTAATAGCACTAGGGAAGAAGGAGCATTTGTACAAAGTTGTCCTAGCATATGGGACGAGGAATGTGGCTTTTTATTTGTGCCTTTCAGAGTATTTTGTTAGATTTTGTTTTTCGTATTTGAAGATTATGGTTACAGTAAAAGATAATCTAGTTACTATTCAAAACCTCCAGCAAGACGATGGGGATGGGGGGGGGGGGGGGAATAAGGTATGAACCCGAGACTATCGAGACGACAGAACAACAGTCTAGCGCGCATAGCAGTATACCACACGACCAGGAGCATTGCTTTATAAGCCTAGATCTGAGAAAGATGTTCCTAGCGTTGATATTAGATATAAATATGCTTGTTCCATATAATAGTCTAAGAAAATATATTGCAATTTGTTTATAGAACAACTCTGATATAGGAATATTATCTAGGCATTGAAAAAAAAATCAATGTGTATATGCGATATTGCTTAATACTTAAAATGCTCGGGCAAGTGCATGAATGCTTTTATACACCTGCTTAAAAAAAGAGTGCCCATGGACGAGATGTAATGCTGTAGTTCAACTAATGCCATTATCTTAACCTCTGGAGCAGAGGTTTTCTCAACTCCCTTGAAACTTGTTTAAAAAGCATTGGAATCCAAAGACAAGTTGCAAGAAATTGTCTTCAATTTTCTTTTTCTCCGGCTCTTTGCTTTGCTATTTCACCAGACATTTGTTTCACTTCTTTAAATTCTTATTGGCTTAAACTTTTTAAATTTGTTTTATAGGCAACTATGTGTTACACCATGTTTAAATCAGACTGACTTATTGAGGTCACAGTGCCCTGATTCAATGGAAAATTACCAAAAATAAGTGCCCTGATTGGGTTTTCATTGAATCATTTACGGACGAATTTTTATACCCAACAATTTAATATTAGAAAAAAGTCACTAAATGTGTATTTGTAATTTGAGATTAAGCGATGAAGGATTCTAGATATATTTAGAGTAGATTTTGTGTAGATTCTGAGTAGATTGTGTATAGGTATTTCTATATTCTTAGTCAATTTTATGTAGATTCTGATTAGATATTGGCTATATTCTAAGTAAAATTTGGGTTTAATATGACACATGACGTAAATTATTTATGTAGACATTATGTCTACATTCTGAGAAGATTTTATGTAGATTCTGAGTAGATTTTATGTAAATTCTGAGTAGATTTTATGTAAATTCTGAACAGATTTTATGTAGATTCTGATTAGATTTTGGATACATTCTGATTAGATTTTGGGTCGATTTTGAGTACATGTTGAGTAGATTTTGAGTAGATTCTGAGTAGATACTTAGTAGATTCTGGTTATGTTTGGCATCAATCAATAAATGTGACATTTTCAGAAAAACGTACGCGTCATCCTATTGATCTGAAGATGTCACAAACAGAGGAACATTGACGACTGAGATCGATATGAAATTCATGGGTTTCAAACACGTTGAGAGATTTTATTTGAAAATTCAAAAGTAGGTCACCGAAGTTTATACGTTGAAAATACAATTAATTAGACACATGACGTAAGCATAATTAGATGTGAACTAGTGGTATGTGGTTTCAAAATGAGAATATATGTAATCCAAATTTTATGTAGGTATAACCAGTTAGGTAAAAATATTTCAAAAATGAACAAAAAGTTGAGTTATAGATTGTCCGTGACAAATGTTTTGATGAAACCCCTGCTGTCTATATCTAGTCTATTGACTTTTTGACTGCCACAGACTTGCTGATCTCCGTCTCGACAGGTCTGTGAAACCAAAAATTCTCGACATGTAGGGTGACATATGCAATACGCAAAACAGAAGGGTGTCTGTCCAGGGCTTTTGAAAGAGAGATTTTGAGCCTCGTTCAAATGGAGTTCAAATGGAGTTTGATGAGGAGGAGGATGAGGAGAAGGATGATGATGAGGAGGAGGAGGAGAAGGAGGAGCATGAACATGATGAGGATAATGATGATGACGATGGGTATGGTGATGATGAGGAGGAGGATGATAATGAGGAGGAGGAGGAGGGGGAGCATGATGATAAGGATGATGGTCTTAGAACTTACTTAGAAGTGTACGATTAAAAGAATCAAAAAGTGACATTTTTGTCATTTGACCATTCTCTAACCTTAGATCCACCTTAAGGAAGTTTGTTTAAAAATTGGTCTTCAAAAAGTCTGGCTCTAATTACAATGAGATGTGTGTACTGGGTAGAATTGTTCATTACATATTAAGACGTATCTGAAACTGAAATATTCTAGAAGAAGAGAGCAAAACTGGAAAGACGATTATTTATAATTAGGATGATAGTTCATGAGTATATTGAGGCGCGGTGGCTAAGCTGAGTAGCCCTTGCCTATCGAACCGGAGTCCGGGGTTCGAATCCTGTTGAAGGCTGGGATTTTTAATTTCGGAATCTTTGGGCGTCTCTGAGTCCACCCAGCTCTAATGGGTACCTGACATTAGTTTGGTCGTTGTGCTGGCCATATGACACCCTCGTTGACCGTAGGCCTCAGAAACAGATGACCTTTACATCATCTGCCCTACAGACCACAAGGTCTGAAAGGGGAACTTTACTTTTTTTTTACATGAATATATTACCACTAAATCATCTAAAGGTTAAAACGTTTGAAATTATCATCGTGGTATAAAAAAAGTTGTCATTAAAACACAAGTCTAAACCAAACCTTATCTTAACCCTAACCCAGATTACAAGCCCTTTAACTAAGGGCACCATTACAGTAACACTAGCATTACAACTGAAACCTAAACGTACTAGTTAATATTAAACCTAGGTCCTAACATTAATCCTAACCTTTAGCCACACAACAAGAGCACAAAAGAAAAATCATCAAATGGACGGACGGACGGACGGACGGACAGACAGACAGACAGACAGACAGACAGACAGACAGACAGACAGACAGACAGACAGACAGACAGACAGACAGACAGACGGACGGACGGACGGACGGACGGACGGACGGACGGACGGACGGACGGATGGATGGAGGGAGGGAGGGAGGGAGGGAGGGATGGATGGATGGATGGATGGATGGATGGATGGATGGATGGATAGATAGATAGATAGATAGATAGATGATAGATGATAGATGATAGATAGATAGATAGATAGATAGATAGATAGATAGATAGATAGATAGATAGATAGATAGATAGATAGATAGATAGATAGATAGATAGATAGATAGATAATTCAGTATAAATGGGGCTAGTATGCCAACTCTGCCTTACATATTACCCCAATAGTATATTCATTCGTCCCACGTCCACTATCCTTCACAAAGTGATGAGAAAGTTAAACTATTTGAGATAAACAAGGCGATTGGTCTTTGTGCTAGTCACGTGACACAGTTAAAACATAAAAATTCGTAAACAGGAATTCTCTGCTACGTCAGTTTAAAATGTCTCCCAAGGATCTTGAGCGTAACCTACATTTCCAATATTCCACACAATAGTGAATGCCCCCAATCTAGGTCTTTCAATTGTCTGGTTGTATCACTGAAACTCACAGTCTAGAAATATTGGCGAATATCGATTTATGTAAATACTTTCACGGGATTTGCATATCTATTTTCTTAAGTAACATTCATTTAAAGCGTTAGAAAAGTTATTTATAGAGTTATTTTCCATTTCCTTGGTGTTTCAGCTTCCTTTGTATTGATTTGATTCTTTTTACAAAGAACTCACTCTGTCTCTGTCTGTCAGTCTGGTAAAAATTTTGAACATTTTATTTCTCCCACACCAATTCTCAGATCAAGATGAAACTTTACACAAATATATATTTTATCTGTCAAAACATAAATCAATTTTTAAAAATAACCAATTAGCAAATTAATTATTGGTAATTAATTATTTTGTTAGATACCGAAAAAAGAAAATTAATGCTTCAGTATAAAGAAATATATATATATGTATGTGTGTATGTATGTTTGTGTGTGTGTGTGTTAGTTTGTGTCTCTATGTGTGTGTGTTAGTTTGTGTCTGTGTGTGTGTGCGTTGTTTAAAATAAATACATTGTCTAGCCGTAAAGTGTTACATTGTATTGTAGCATTTCAGATTAATGCGTTGTGTGGCATTTTAAATATTTGTAGTTTAAGTTCTAATTTTATTATTTTTTACTAGATAAGGTAAAGGTAATTTTATGACATTATTAAAATTCTTAATGTTTTATCGTTTATAATATCTCGTCTCTCTCTCTCTCTCTCTCTCTCTCTCTATATATATATATATATATATATATATATATATATATATATATATATATATTTATTTATTTATTTATTTTTTTATATATAATAAATTGTAAATTTTTATTTATTTAAATGCTACAAATTACTAGAAAACTCTACGCTAATGATGCAGCACTGACTCACTAAATCTATCAGGCATTTCTGTGCGTTCTGTACATTAGTTATGACGTAATGGAAAAGATAACATACTCTATATTATCTAAATATCAAACACTAAAACACTATACCGGTTTATTGCTAGAGTGTAACTCTGTTTTTGGTTTGAAAACTATTTTACGCGATCTAATATAAACCCAGGTTAACACAATGCAGCTTCACTAAGTGTGGTAGCAATCATTACACCCGGTTTTGTCGAAGGTCGTTGACTTACCAAACTCCTGGTAGACAACTAAACCGCTGTTTTAACTTATAAGACTTTAAATCACTTTAATCACTTCTTTGTGAACAAACTTTAATGTAACTTTTATTATAATATAAACAAATTTAACTTAAGATGAGATGAAAATAAACTTATATTGTAATACAAATCTAACTCTCATTCAAAACACGTCTTTACACCTTGGCATCATGGAGTCGTCTGACGAAAATGCCACTTGTCTTGCGTCATTTACACTACAAAGAACTAAGCAATGAGCTAGCCCCAGTGTTCAAAATACTCTTTCAGGCTTCACTTAACCAGGGCAGAGTACCAAAGGACTGGAAAGAAGCTAATGTCACCCCCCTATTTAAAAAAGGAGAAAAATCTTACCCAGGAAACTACAGACCAGTATCACTTACCAGCATCACATGTAAAATCCTAGAACACATAATATGTAGCAACATCATAAACCACTTAGACAAACAAAATGTCCTCACACCATACCAACATGGCTTTAGGAAATATAGATCATGTGAAACACAACTAATAGGACTAATTGATGATTTTTCTAAAGGTTTAGATAATAGTGAACAAATAGATGCTATCTTACTAGATTTTTCTAAGGCTTTTGACAAAGTTCACCACCATAGTTTGCTTAAAAAATTAAAATATTTTGGCATTAATGGTCCACTGCATCAGTGTATTAAAGATTTTCTGATATCGAGAGAACAAACTGTAATAATAAATGGCTCTAAATCAACACCGATAACAGTATACTCAGGTGTACCTCAACAGTCTTGGGTCCACTGCTATTTTTAATTTACATAAATGATTTACCGAATTGCATTACTTCAGGAACAAAAGTCAGATTATTTGCAGACGATTGCATAATATATGGAACAATAAAAACAACATAAGACACAGTTATTTTACAAAGAGAATTAGATGAATTACAGAAATGGGAATCAAATTCGAGCATGTCTTTCCACCCATAAAATGTCAGTTGTTAAGAGTAACAAAAAAACTAAAACAAATTAATTCCACTTATCTTATTCATGGCAAACCAGTAACAGGCTAAAAACGCAAAATACCTAGGTGTTATAATAAATGAAAAACTGTCATGGAATCCCCATATTTATGAAACTATAATAAAAATCAAACAAAGCATTTGGGTTTATTAAAAGAAATTTCTATAAATCAAATAAGAACATAAAACTAAAATGTTATTTAACCCTTGTTATGCCAGTAACAGAATATGCATCCTCTGTTTGGGACCCCTCAACTCAAGAAAACATTAAGAAAATTGGAATAGACACAAAATAGACCAGTGAGATTCATAACAAACGAATTTTAACATTTGACTAGAGTAACACCTTTAGTAAAATCACTAAATTTAGAAAGCCTTCAGGACAGAAGACTCAACAGTAAAGTAGCAATTATACATAAAACACTGGACCATCAAATACCAAAACAAAATTTAATAAAATACTCTGAAAGACACAAAGATAAAGGCACATTCCTCATCCCATATGCTAGGACAAATTTGTACAAATACTCCTTCTTCCCTAGAGCTATTAGAGCATGGAATGGGTTGCCTGAGCTAGCCAGGAAAACCAGTGTCTTGGCAGAATTTAGGTCATTGGTTAATATGCATGACTAAATGCATGACGCGTATGACGTAATCATATTTTTTAAAGTAACGTCTGTATCATATAAGATAAGATAAGATAAGATATATTGATAGATACATACATACATACGGGTTTTCAAAAACATATTATTGGGAAAAAATATGCCGCGTTTTCTTTCCACATATTGATGGAACTATTAAAAAAATCAAACAAAGCATTAGGATTTATTAAAAGAAATTTCTATAAATCAAATAAGAACATAAAACTAAAATGTTATTTAACCTTGGTTAGGCCAATAATAGAATATGCATCCTCCATTTGGGACCCCTCAACTCAAGAAAACATTAAGAAACTGGAGCAGACACAAAATAGAGCACTGAGATTCATAACAAATGAATGTTCACATTTGACTAGAGTAACACCTATAGTAAAATCACTAAATTTAGAAAGCCTACAGGACAGAAGACTCAAAAGTAAAGTAGCAATTATACACAAAACACTGAACCATAATCTTCAAATACAAAAACAAAATTTAATAAAATACTCTGAAAGACACAAAGATAAAAGCACATTCCTCGTCCCATATGCTAAGACAAATTTGTACAAATACTCCTTCTTCCCTAGTGCTATTAGAGCATGGAATGGGTTGCCTGAGCTAGCTAGAAAAACCAGTGACTTGGCAGAATTTAAGTCATTGGTTAATATGCATGACTAAATACATGACGCGTAGGACGTAATCATCTTCTTTTTTGAAGTAACGTCTGTATTATATAAGATAAGATAAGATAGCCACCAACCGATTGCTAACTTCTTCTCACCAGTCACTATAGAAACACACACACTCCATAACATTGGGCCTATAATTAACAAGAAGCAAGGGAAGATAATTAATATTTTTCGGGAGATATGGTGATTTACTTATAAGAAGTTGTTCCTGAATTGAGTGTTATAAATCCGATGTTGTATCAGGTGGCACATACCTTGGAGTGTCTTTTTTTTTTACATTTATTAAAAGATATTTGATTTATTTTTATCATACTTAACATTCTAGTTTCTTGGAGGGCCGCGGGGGGGTGGGGAGTCAGCTTCACTTGGCCATGAGACTAATTTAATGACTTTTGGGAACAGAAAAAAATTCAGACCGAGTAAAAACAAAAAGTCACGAAGAGAATAATAAAAAATAATAATTAGCCAACAAACCTGAAGATTAATTATTGAAATTATTTATTTCGGTCAGTTATAATTGCCAGGCACGCAGCGAAATAAATCCTTCACCAACAAATTAATTAGTTTGTTGATCACTGATTCCAATCAGATTGAACTATAATCTGATTTGCACATGGAATCAATAGGCTGTATACACTCGTTAAGAATAATATAAGGACGCGTCGTAGTTGCCTGTTTTTTTTTGTTGTTTTTTTTTGCTGATTTGCTAAATTGAAATAAGTGCATGCTGAAATTGTGCACATACATAGGCCAGTGAAAGGTTTCCATTTGTCTCTTTGTATTGACTGCCAACTGACACGCCTGAAATGAGTTTCTTACATCTAGCGATGATCATATAGCTATGATGATCTATGTAAGGTTATTATATAAAAATTTAATTGTAAGATAGATAGATAGACAGACAGACAGAGAGATAGATGATAGATAGATAGACAGTTAGATAGATAGATAGATAGATAGATAGATAGATAGATAGATAGATAGATAGATAGATAGATAGATAGATAGATAGACAGACAGTTAGATAGATAGATAGATAGATAGATAGATAGATAGATAGATAGATAGATAGATAGATAGATAGATAGATAGATAGATAGATAGATAGATAGATAGATAGATAGATAGATAGATAGATTAGATAGATAGATAGATAGATAATTCAGTATAAATGGGGCTAGTATGCCAACTCTGCCTTACATATTACCCCAATAGTATATTCAATCAAGCAGAATGAGGGTCATCCGGAAATCCTCCATTAAAAAGTCCAGCCTCCACTGGGCGTTGAAGCTTGAGATCTGAGTCTAGCAGACTGGACTGTAGACAATCACGCAACACTTCTTTTGGGGTTGTTGATTGTAGTTTATATTTGCTGTCTAATTAATGGAACCTTTTTTTTATTGCATTACTCTCATCACAATGCTCTGAGATGGTCAGTTGTTTACCCCCATCTTGTAATATTTTTTCATTACGTATGAAATAACTCAAGTGCAGTTTATTAGACGCCTAGTAATACATCCACAGATACACCTAAACAGATTTCAACAAACATATTACACAATATATATTTATATATATATAAATATATATATAAATATATATATATATATATATATATATATATATATATATATATATATATATATAGAGAGAGAGAGAGAGAGAGAGAGAGAGAGAGAGAGAGAGAGAGAGAGAGAGAGAGAGAGAGAGACAGAAATGAACCAGAATTTTTTGTTGAAAAGATTCTTGCTTATTTTTAATTCTCTGGGCTATTTCTAGTTCTACTGGATATTATTATAAGTTCTAGAAATGTAAATATGTTAATAAATTGAAGCAGCCTTGACACTTAATATTAAATAAATTAGATAAATTATGGCTTTTATATAGCGCTACTTACGTGATTATAGCATGCTCAGAGCGCTACGATCCAAGCTCATTTGTGGACCAGTGATGGGAAGGGGGTATCTGGGAGAAGGTTTTCCGTGCTGCCTATAGGCGCTCAGTAAACAACTCTGCTCGAGTCGGGTGTCAAACCAATACTTGGCCTCTCGAGCACGCTTGACACATACTTATTATAATTATTTCACTATTATAATGAAAAATACTCTTTACTGTCATATTAAATACAACTGTAATGATACAAGTATTAGAGCAGCGTCAAAAATACATTTATATAAATCTTATATGAATCCGATAGATAAACTATGAACTGAGAATGAACAGCGAAGCTATAATTTCAGTACATTTGCTGGTCAGAAGATTCTGGCAGGCAAAAGCCGTTCACTTCTAGTCAATGTATTATATGGGTTAGGGTGGACCCTTTAATGAGAGCTCTTCAGAAAATGAAGTAACAAGAAGCACTAGTTAATGTCACTTCTCAGACTACATAATGACGTGATTGGTGACGACCCAAATGCCTCAGAAAGTTAGATACCTTGGATCAAATAATAAACACATGGAGCGTTTTAGATTGAACTAGGTTGCTTCCCCTTAAGGAGTATAATAATTTACATTGAAGGGGAGCAAATTCATTGAAACTTTGGTGTAAATTGTGCAATTATGTGGAGATAGTCTTAGATCCCTTAATTTGCATTGTAATATAGGAATGTAAAAATTGATAGATATAAACTTGGAAATCATAAATGTACGCAAACACCTTTATTAAATTATTATCAATAGTATTGTTCTTCCTTGCACATTTCGCTTCATTTGTTACATTTTATAATTCATCTCTTTTCATTCTCTTCTTCTACTTGCTCGTTTGCTCTCTCTCTCTCTCTCTCTCTGTCAACCCTTCTTTCATCTCACTTTGGGTATCTCCCTCTCTCTTTTTCTCTCTGCCTCTTTTTCTCTCTGCCTCTCTTTCTCTCTGCATCTTTCTTTTTTCTTTCTGCCTCTCGCTCCATAGAGTTCTCTCTGCCTCTTTCTCTTTTGCTCTCTCTCTCTCTCTCTCTCTCTTTCTGTTGACTTTACTTTAATCTCACACTATCTCCCCCCCTCCATCTGTATCTCTCTGCCTCTCTCTCTCTGCCTCTCTTTTTTCTTTCTGCTTTCTTTCGCTCTCTATCTATTTCTCTCTCTCTCCTAATTTTTTATCTCTCTCTCTCTCTCTCTCTTTCTCTCTCTCTCTCTCTCTTACTGTTTGCGTCTCTCGCTTTCTTATATCTTTCCTGTCATCTCTATTTTCTGACTCTCTAGTTGTAGTATCTATTCTCTCTCTCAATCTCCCCTCTCCAGTGCGTCAGTCTCGGTATAAATCTACTTCCTGTAAGTCTACTATATGACCTACAGATCTCTTCATTTTAATTTATGTTCATTAATTTTACATTAAAAACATGTTTGCAAATATGTATTCAGTCGGATTCTCTCCCCTGATATATTATTAGAATTCATGCGAACTAATTAGAATCGAAATGTTTGTTATATTTCATTTAGCCACATTAATCTTCCAGTTGAGAATTTTAATTAAAACTTGGAAGAGTGAGCAGAGACTTTATTTCCTCCAATCAACAAACTGATTTTTTTTTAAGTTGGATAACTCAATGGCCATTCAAAGAATGGAATACGTGAGTTACTTCCCATGTGTCAAACGATGGATCATCTTTAAGATGTGGAGATTAGGAAACGACCAATGGCACAATTAGCAACCTGACACACTGGCCAATATGATATATCTTCTAACACCCACCCATTGATTGCACATAGCTTACGTATAAATTACATAAATATTTTGTATCGGTTACATATAAATTGCATATAGACCCTATATACATAACATATAGTCCTAAGTCTGTTCGTGTTGTATGATTTCTGAAGCTCTTGGACGTATCGGACAATGTCACGGTAAACTAAATAATGTCAAGGACGCTAAATTCCACTTCAAAGCTGCCAACTAAATCAAAGCTGCAAACGAAAGAGCTTCTATAAGTTGATTCTGCAGTGCTAAAAAGTGCGCAAAAATGATAATTTAACCTTAAGAAAAACATAACCTATAAACGCTTCTTCTATCTGAACACCGGATACACCAAAAATAGTGCTATTTATGGATTTGCCGCCATGAATGAAGATCTCCAACTATGACTTGTACAGGTAACGTATTTTTTAAAAACGAATGAGCAGCTAATTTATTGTAATAAAAGATGTTTGATAGAGATCAACTGATAGGTATTGAAATATTGTTGAAATGAAAGATCAATTCTTTTTGCATTAAGTTACTAACAGTAATCTATTTGCTTTTTTATTTAGTTTAGCATCCTAAATATAATATATTTTTATAATCCCCGCCATGCATACCGCTATCTAAGCTAGTGCAGAAGGTGCGCACTGTTAGGGACTAGACTGAGAAGGTGCGCACTGTTAGAGACTAGACTGTGAAGGTGCGCACTGTTAGAGACTAGACTGAGAAGGATGTTGACATTGGGAAGAAGTGTACGAAGTTTCTGCCCAAGTCTAAAACTTAGAAAGAGGCTGTGCTCAAGGCAGACGTTGTTCTATGAATTGGTGATGTCCCCATGTAAATAAATATCTATATCGTTGAGTTGCCTCTCTTTATGTATTACATTGTTTAGTTTATTATGAACATCTCTAATATGCGTGCTGTTTTGAATGAATCTTTTCTCGGTACAAACTTTAATATAAAAGTCCTCAAACATATTCCGGACACAGACATGAATTCAACAAGACCAGATTTTAATCATTCGATTCAATTAATTGGTTACGCTATTGTTTCTTTTTTCTGTTACCATGGAAACCGTTGGCGGGAAAAAAGATTATAAAGTCGATGGACGTATTTGATTTTATGGTAGCTAGTGGAGAGATTTTCGTGGGTCACTAATAGTGTGTATGAGTGGTGTGTGCGTGTGTGTGTTGGTGGGTGGTTATGCAGGTTTGAATATATAATATCGGCGCTGCGGGTGGTTGTTGAGTAGGTCGCAGTGAAAGGTGAAGCGGGAGCTAGAGGTTTGTTAAATATTTGACATGTTTCGGATGGTCCATGAGATTTGAATATAATCTACATCCTAGCCAAAACCTCGCACACGACGGGGGATGGTAGAGGGCAGGGTTTGAACCTGGGACAATTGAGACCACAGAAACGACAGTCAAGAGCGCATACCACAAGATCAGGCATCGATCTTGGGTGTTGCTGGAGGTCTGACATCGCCGTACGAAACCTTGGCTCGTTGTTGAGTTCAAAACAGATTACAGATTTCAAACTTTGATCAATCAATCTAAAAACCAATTAGATAATGTCTAATTACAAATAAACAATTCAGCCATGGAGTTTAAAAATTTAGATCAAATAAGTAGGCCTAAAATTGTGGTGACCCAATAGGTTTCGGTCCGGGGGAACCTTATAAAGTATCGACCGACACATTTGTCACGCCCCACATTGTCACATGGTCACATTACCACATTAACACATCGTCACATTGCCACATTTTCATTTCGTCACATTGCCACATCACCCAACTCCACATAGCCACATCGTTGCAACGCTACATTGTCAGATCATCACATAGATATATTATCACATCGTCACATTGCAACATTATCAGATCACCACATTACCACATCGTCTCATTACCACATCGTTATATCACCATAACACCACATTGCCACATTAACACATCGTCACATCACCACATTACCACTTCGTCATATCAACACATACTTTATAGTATCTATATTATAAAGTAGAAAATAAGGCGTATGCATGTATATATGTATGTATGTATGTATGTATGTATGTACGTATGTATGTATGTATGTATGTGCCGAATAGAATTCGAAACCGTTTGACCAATCTTGATAATACTTGGTATAAATGTTCCTTGGGTACTAACTTAGACTGTAGTGTATGTATTGTAGCCCTAAAACAAACTTAAGACCCTCAAAAAAAAAGTTGACCAACTCTATGAAAGCATTATAACTTCATCGATCTAGGCCATGTTTACATGAGACAAGATCAAAAGGATCTAGATCTAGATTTAATTTTTTAAACTACAATTTGCTTCGATAGTTTTTTACTTTGACACATGAAAATGATCACTAGCTAAGTTTAACATACATCTTAATCCAATCCACTAGATTAGTAAACACAAACTAAGGCCCGCGGGCCGTGGGTAATGTCCGGCTAGTTGTATTAAATAAAATAAAAAGATAGAGAAGTTCAGCCAAAGTCTAAAAGTGATGAAGTGGCCTTGTTCAAGACAGACATTGTCATTATGTGTTTGTGATGTCCCGATGTAAATAAACATCTATTCTGTTGAGTCGCCCCTCTAAAGTTATTATTATATACTAAAACATTTGGAACAAAAATCAGCCAAACGTTTGTATTTTTGTAAAAGTTCTTCACAAAGCTTGTTTTGAATAATCAGTAGAAGTGGCCAAACAGGAATTCAAAGATTCTAATTTCAAGTAATAATATTTCTAAGACAGCTAGAATAGATTTAATATATTCTACATGTAGGCCTACGGCCAATAAAGAAAGACCTTCCTTTCGATAAAAAAAAAACTAAAGTTTTAAAAACATTTGTTTAAAAAAAACAAAGGAAATGTATTATAAAAAAATTGATTACAAAATATATTTAATATGTCATCATTTAAATTTATATCAACCGAATCCTCCAGCATAATCACTTAGTTTAGCACTTTTTTCTGTTTTCACTGAGTTGGATGCAAATGATTGGAATTTTTTGTTTTCATTCCCTCCATAGCCTACTAGACAATTTAACTTCCTAACTGCTGCCAAAACCATACGTTTGGCAAACAAACAAATCAATAACATCCAATTAGTCCAGCCTTTTTTTTTTATCTGTAAATAGCCGCATTAGGTAAAACTTTGAAACATCTTATGAAAATAAGACCTTAAAAAAAATATTAAGAAAACAAAACATACAAAAACATGTTACGAAAACAACACAAACAAAAACAGCTTATGCGTTAGATGTCTACATATCTTATGAAAATAAGGCATTATTAAAATCTTAAGAAAACAAGCTATACAAAACATCTTAAGTTATACAAAACAGCTTACGAAAACAAGACACAAAAACATCTTACGAAAAAAGACATGCAAACAAACACCTTCTGTGTCAGATGTCTACATACCTAATGAGAAATGTCAATATCCTTCACTCCAGACCACGCTTACTATTCAAGTCGACGATGAATTGCTCCTCAGAAAAAAAAAACAATGTCTCACTTAAACAATGGGATACAGTAATCCAGTTTGCCTCTTCAATTTCACTCAGATGTTAGAGAAATACAAATCCACGGTCTGTTAGAGTATAGAGAAAAAAATTAAAGAAGTGTCATTGATTTTTGTTCTGTAACTACACATAGTGTGCCACTATGAGTATCTAGTATGACTTTCCAGAAGAAGAGACCCCAGTATTTTTGTGTATGTGTATGTCTGGTGAAAGATGTGTGATTTATAAATAAAATGAATTACTTACTAGACCAAAAGGACCAAGACATACAAATCTATTTGGTAAACTTTTAAAGCACTGATATTTGCTCAATTTCAAACCATACGACATTGTGATACTCCCTTTCTATATTCCATATACTCAAAGCACTGGTCCTGAAATGCTTGCCCCTATCGACCAGTTGTTTCTCATGTAATTGTTGGCGAGGCGTCTAGGATTTCAGAACCGTGTACTCTCGTAACTACGTTAACTGTTTATGACATTCTCCAATCACGACAGAACAAGCAGACAACTCGGATAACTAGAAGACATTCTTCCAGAACCTTCTAAGTGTTTCTTTGAACGAAAAAAAAAATCCGTTGCACTGTTTGTTATACCCAGATATAGGACTGGCTATTATTTTTCAACATGAAATCATCGCCATACGTTACGTCACAAGAACTAGGCCTACATGGGAATTCTCAAAACCTAAAATATAGCGGTTTGGAATTTAACAAAACTTTTCGCGTAACTATAACTTTCGGTGGCTCATTCTTTTTTTTTTAACCATTAACGATTTTTGAAAAGATTAGATGCAAATAAAAAAGTATTTACAAATGAGCATAACATTGAGTCGCTCGCGTTCCCGGACATTTAAAGAGTTAGAGCACGGATTCGTTTTGTGTTTTAACAAATGTGGACAGGTATCAAGTAGGATTTTATGACCTGAGGCGTTCAGTTCTGTTCTAGAATTTAAAAAAATAATCCTAGTCTACTTCGGGATTCAACCTCAATCCCCACAGTTAAGTAGCCAAGCACTTTGAACACTTTTAACACAGAATGATAAGAACAAAAAGATCGATTCATATTACTAGCAATGAAAACACTGCACTGGGAGACTACGAGTCTGTTAGCCTGGTGTGTGTAATGTTAAATCAGAAGGTTCACTGTTCTCTATACAATGTTCTACAGAACTAATATTGATTTTTACATTCTCAGTTTTAAGAGTCAAAGTAGTTAAACAAATTAAAGTGATAAGACCCAGATACAAAAAATTCAGATTATAGCATGTTTATAACAGCATATGGTCTTGTCATACTCTGACATATAGTAATTGAAAAGAACTTAGAAGAAAGCTTCCTTTGTACACAATAGTAAAAACACAAACGGGAAAAAGCAAAGATAGATAGACAGACAGACAGACAGACGGACGGACGGACGGACAGACGGACGGACGGACGGACGGACGGACGGACAGACAGACAGACAGACAGACAGACAGACAGACAGACAGACAGACAGACAGACAGACAGACAGACAGACAGACAGACAGACAGATAGATAGATAGATAGATAGATAGATAGATAGATAGATAGATAGATAGATAGATAGATAGATAGATAGATAGATAGACGGACGGACGGACGGACAGATACCGACTACCTGTATTTGATAATTTTATTTTTTAATGAATGTTTTAATTACAAAAAGAATTAAATGAAAAATATCCAATTGACTAAATGTAAAGACCTAATAATGTAACTACAACTATTTAGTGTTTGCATAAAGTGGACATAAACTTGATATATTCTCAACTGGCATTGATTGAACGCTAACAGGAAGCATTCATGTAGTCCCGGCACTCTTAAAATAATTCACGATTGCCAATCAATCAATGTACAAGACAATATAATTCCTTTTAATTAGAAATGGACACTCCTATTTGATTTCAATCTGATCACTTCATTCTTTCTGTAATATACATCGAGTAGTGCAAAAAGGTTAACGGGAATTCGAGCGTGAACACCCCCCTTGAAACTAGTATGCAGCTAGTATGCGCAACGTCTGGGCAACCGAAAGTGTACAGTCACGTGATGGGGGGAGTGAGAAAACAGGGTCACGGAGATAGGTAACACAATGAAGCCTAACCAAGATTGATGAATGTTATAGATAGCCTTGGCGATATTGGAAGCTCAGAATAGGGCTTTTTGACAGCAATAGATCTCAAGTGATCGCACGGAGATTGATTGCGTCATTTCAGATTTCACATTTGTTTTCCGCTTTGAAAGGGGGGGGGGCAACTCCAAGACATGATTGAAGCTTGAGGAGCTATTGATTTAAACTTTGTCGCCACGAGGGTCACGCCTCTGTTTCTCAAGCTGTCAATTATGTTGTGTTTATAGCCACCCTCCTTTGATGTTGTGATCAACATCTTCTGATAATGTGATAAACGGAATATTGTGTAAGAGTAGAGTCATGAGATTACCAGAGACATTCTGCAGTCACTTTTCTTAACTGTCAGAAATATAAAAAAAAAATATTTTTTTTGTCTCAAACACATAAACAGTTCTATCTAATTTTATACTGAATACTTTTTTCAAAGAGTATACGAGGAAACTATGGTGCCTATTACCTTCGTCGTTATATAGGTTATGAACTTAAAAGAAATTAGCAACCTTCTTGAACTTCCGGTTCCAAAAAACCTAAAATAAAACGCGATTGATCGCATATTATCCTTGTCCATTCTCTCTCCATAGAGACTTATGTCTGTGCCACAGTCTCAACACAGGGTATATCCAGACTATAAAAAAAAGTTTAACCTTGGAGACCACGCTTTCAATTAAAAATGTATGCCTACTGTTAAAATGGTAGACATAAAAAAAATGCCGCCTAAATTTGGGTAATATAACTTATCTCTTTTTTCTTACAAAGCTCTCTAAACTCAATCTGTCTGACTGGTAAAAGATGTGTCACAGAAACAGATCCCTTTGACATCATCTGCCCTACTATGGACCACAAGGTCTGAAAGGGGAATTTTACTTTTACCTTTTTTGAACACTCCTCTCGTGACAAGGGTTGATATAAACATTCTAAAAGGTCTTACTTAGAAGAAGACACAGCGTCTCTTAATTAAATTATTTTTACTTATTAATTATAATAATAGAATATGCATCCTCTGTTTGGGACCTTTCAACTCAAGAAAACATTAAGAAACTGGAAGACACAAAATAGAGCAGTGAGATTCATAACAAATGAATATTCACATTTGACTAGAGTAACACCTTTAGTAAAATCACTAAATTTAGAAAGCCTTCAGGACAGAAGACTCAAAAGTAAAGTAGCAATTATACATAAAACACTGAACCATAATCTTCAAATACAAAAACAACAAGATAATGACATATATCACATCCAATAGCTACGACAAATTTGTACAAATACTTCTTCTTCCCTAGTACTATTAGAGCATGGAATGGATTGCCTGACCTAGCCAGGAAAGCAAGTGACTTGGCAGAATTTAAGTCATTAGTTAATATGTATGACTGAATGCATGACGCGTAGGACGTAATCATCTTTTTTGAAGTAACGTCTGTATTATATAACATAAGATAATAACTACTAAATAAATGCAAACGATTTTTTGAGCCCTTAAAAATTAATTGTCAGAGGTGTGAGCCCAACAGTTTGAGAAACCCAGCCCAATATTTACCTGCCAAGCGAATGTGTTGTAAAACTACGCGAAGGCAAGGCTCCATGTGATCATTCCCTTTATCGACGTATCTTCTATCCTGATTTGGCGGTATAAAAACAAATTATCTGGCCATTTTATTTTATGCATGTCAACGCACCCGCTCAACGAAATCTGGCATATATCACGCTAAATGATGGAACTGTTTTGCCAGGAAGGGGTACTGTGGAATGTGGAAAAGAAACAAAAAATTACGAACTGTCAGGCCTGTAACCTGGCACGATTATTCGCGCTCAGGCGAGCATGCGCAAAAAAACAAAAAGTCACACGATCAAAGCTCACGCGTGTATAACTTGATAAGGAAAAAAATGAAATTGAATCATGCGTGGAGGCCAGGGCAGGATTTAGGTATGTCCGCCCCGGAGGCAGGAATTAGTGGAGGCCGCCTACAATTTTTCGAAAGCTTTAATAAAGATCCACTTATGAATGATTTTATCTAAAAGCATGTTATATTTTGATAGAAAGAAATGGAGCTCTTGTAAATTTAATTTCACTTTCCTTTTAAAAAAAAATTTTTAAATATTGTTACGATCTTCTCTATCAGGCCTTCTGTAAACACTGCTAAACACAACAGCACAACTAACACAAGAACTTGACAACAAGAGCTTCAATAAACAATATGGCGGTTTAATGACAAATACACCAACAACAGCCAATAAACACAATTGGCTACACTAACTTCAAATGCTTTGCTTCACAACAGAAATGCCTAACTAATCACTACAAGTCACTCTAGCTCGTACAGCTACATTTTTGAGGGCTTACTTTGTAGCACACAGTCCTTACTGCTTGCTGTCCTGGACTCTACTGTCCTTTCTTTACACATTGTCTCTCGACCGTAAAGGCTTTCGGTTATATGACCACACCACAGGTCATACTTGCGTGCACTAACAGTACTGTCCCCTGTTCAACAGGCCCTTGACCTATGTGATTGGCCTGAGTCGTGTGTGGCAGTAGGCCGCACACACATTAGCCCTTTCAGTCCGCCACTGGAGTTACTACAATATGTATATTTTAGTTTTATATTTTTTTAGTTTCTAGAGAGTAAGGCGCTCGGTAGACGCATTTTAATAAATCCGGAGCTGTAGCTGTATTTACTTATTCTGAGCATGCTACAAGCAGCCAGCACTAAAAAAATGCGAAAAATAAATAAATAAAAAAAATTAAGTTTCTGACCCGTTGAAATTCGAATCTATTTTAATCTCTTTTGTGAAGGCCCTTTATTCTGGATTCCCCCCCCCCCCGGGGGTATTATCCGCACCTTTAAATCCGGCTCTGGTGAAGGCAAATCCATAAATATTAAGCTTTTCTGTGTATCCGATGTATAAAATGTATAATTGAAATTTTTTAATCAACCATGTAATATTTTTTCCCCAATTTTCAGCACTGTAAAAGCAAATGTCTAGGTTCTTAACTTTAACACGGAGTAGTTTAATTAGTTGGCATCAGTGAATTTTAAATATGGCGTTGAACACATTTTATAGTGTTTCTATTTTTAGTTTAAAATCTCTCTGCCAATCTTGCTCTTTTCATTTCCTTGTTTTTCTTTAGATTCCATTCTATCGCCTTCTCTTCCCTTTCTCTCTCACTAAAGTTTATTGCTTAATGAATGTAAATGATATCTTTAAAAAAAATCAGTGTCTACAAAATTCCAAATGATTGGACAGATTAAAAATGATCTTACATTATCGGAGATTTTAACTAGAAACTTAGCAGTCTCAAGGAAACTAAATTGAACTCAACTAGTTGCCAAATGAATAAAAAAAAGTATTTAGCTATAATTTTAACTCTATCTCAACGAGTAGAAGTTGATCTTCTTTTCAACTCTCCTTGATTAGTTTATTTAATTATTTTTTTTGTATCTAACGAGATGTAAGTTGAAAACAAAAGTCTAATACTTTCTCCTTATTGAAATACTTTGTGCTATAAACGAAAGTGATTAAAAAATTGGTTATAATGTGCTGAAAATTAAACCCAAATTAAGCCCAAATTAATACCAGTTTTGTTGTTGTTGTTGTTTTTTTACACCAGATGCACCAATAAAGTAGCTATTTATAGATTATACGCCATTAATGAAAATCTAGTGCTCAAGGTCAGTAATTAGGTCAGAGTTTTCACTGACAGGGGCAATGTATTCCACAAACATGATTGTGAAAGAAAAACCAAAACTGGTTTGATCTTTTGATGACTAGTGGCCACAAGTCAGTGTAGAATTAAGTCAGTTGGAAAAATCCTTTCTTTTTTTTTTAATTGATTTTATTGAGAGATTATATAGTCGAGGACTGCAGTTGAAGTTCAGTTTCTTAGCAGTGTGTTGATTTCTTTAATAAGTTTATTTTTAACCGTCAAAAGGCATGTATCCATCCATCCCAGCGGTGCACACATACACACATAACGAAACTCTTTCTCTCCTAACTGACGATCCCATCGTTGATTTGACCTCATTAAATTAAATTAATGTTTCATTCTATAGACTGTATTTTGTGTTCTATAAAAAAGAGCATGCATTCCCCTTTATTTCTAGACCAAATAAAACATTTTCTGGTGACCAACGACAAATGCTATTAAAGCTTAATCATAACAGGGGAGTGAAGTACTAAGCAAAATATGCAATGCCGCCGAAACGTGGGAAAATAATTACGGAGAGAAAGAGTTAAAACGCGTCTCTCTTGTATACATGACTCCTGATCTGTCAGTGTAAAGGTCGAACTTGCAGGCATGACTGTCACTAGTTTCAGTGTCCAGCAGGCCCGGTCCTGACACTTGCGGGGCCCTATGCGAAACTGATTGCACGGGGCCTAGTCTGGGTGGGAATAAGGATCGTAAGTGAAAGTTAAGATTTTGTATTAGAAAATAAATTCGACTTTGAATTTTATTCATTCTTTACTAAGTGTAAAATTGCGAACAAATTAACTTGACTTTACGAACCTTGCACCCTATGGCATATTTATATGCCAGTGACTATAAAAGTAAATAAAGTATTGGAACTTCTGATTAAGTTGAAAATTCGCCCCATTATTACTTTTTATTACAGGAAAGATGACAATGCCTTTTTTTCTTTTATCGCGCGATTAATGACACCCACAAATTAATTTTTTTTTCTTTTTTCATGAGATTTTTATGAGTTTTCAGTAGATTTGAATAAATTCAGATTTCCAGGAAGTTTTCGTATATATTTTGCAATCTAATAATTACACCCAGAATTAGCGCGGGGCCTATGAAAGCGCTGGGCCCACTGCTACCGCATAGGTGTAGTGGCCTAAGACCGGCCCCAGTGTCCAGGTGTCCCTTGTTCACATGACTGTTAGTATTGTAAATATGTGATTGTTTCCATCAGAGTTATCAGTGAAAATCTGTGACCTATTATAAAGAGTTACCTCCCCCAAAGCGTTAATTTAAACAAAAAATAGATTCTAGAATAGTTAATTTTGAAAATAACCAGATCAAAATGTCACCGTTGCACCAGACATTCGAAATATCTAAAATATCATGTTATTGGATTTCTAATATATCTTCTACTTTTTGCGATCTAAACGTGACAGACGGACGGGCGGACGGACGACGGACAGTCAGTTCACACAAAACTAATAGCAGCTTTCCCCTTTCGGTGGCCACTAAAGATGAAATATATAATTTCTAGTAAAAACGTGTAGTCAGATTATCTACATTGATTTACCAGGTGAAAATGTTTATCAGGGAGCATCCCTTAACGACGTCTGCACAGAGAGGAAGGTTTTTAGACTTAGGAATCGTTATGACTAAGAAAGAGGAAGGGGGACTACCCCAAGCTGAAGTTTTACACATGAGAATGTGGAAGTACACAATGTATTGGAGATTTTCATACCAGGCGGAAAAAAACTTTAAATAGCTATCTCTTTTGGTGTGTCCGGCGAACAAAATACTGAGGTGTTGATAGGCTTTGTTTTTAAAACATATGTAATAATTTTTAATTCTGCAGAATCTCACTTCTTTCCAGTGGCGTAACTAGGGGAAGTGGAGGGGGGTCCAAATTTTAAAGTCTCCCCAGGTCCCTTCTTGGAGGGGGGGGGGGGGGTAAATGAGTGTCACAATTTGTTTTTACTTTAAATATTAAGCCACTGCCATGTTGTCTTGCTATTTAATTTGTTGTATAAGTTAGAGACCCTGGGGCATATATTTGACAGACACATTAGACTTATATATTTATTATAGTATATCATCTTGTGTCATGATGTTGAATGTCAAAATGCCAAGCCCCCCCCCCCCGGGTCCCCCAAATCCCTAGCTGCGCCACTGGCTCGTAAGTTTGTAGCACTGAATAAGATCAATACTGAGGAAGCATTAGACTATCAGCTTGTGACTTACAATGTAATTTAAAAACAAATGGGCAACTAACTATCGTGACAACGGAATTTGATACGTATTGAGATATTGCTAAAATCATCAAGTCTTGAATATTTAGTTGGCAACAGGGAAGTTAGATTGAGCGACCTTGACAATGTTTAGTTTGTCGTGAAAATCTCCAATAATTTTATTTTTTTTACTAAACACAGATTTTTTTTTCAATATTATAATCAGTGAAACAAAATGTCCAAACAACTATTGATGAGTCAAGAGCAAAGATGGGTATTGTGTGGCTGACAGTTTATATTTATTATGACATAGGACCATCTTTAATCAGATTTTGATTCACATGGGAGTAATATTGATTATACATGTTTTGAACCTCAGCTGGCCCACGATCCAAAACTTTTTGCTCACAATCTTTAATAGATGATTTAAGCAATTCTTGTATCGGTCTTTGGCTCGGCTGGGTCTGTCAGAAAGACATCGGAAATTCCATGTTACGTGGAAGATAAATGGCCTCTAGTTTTAAAATGTACTGAGACTGCAAGGTTAAGAACTTGGACTGTGAAGAGTGTTTTTGTTTTTTTTTGTTGTTTTTTTTATTAATTTTTTTAAGTTTAGAATTTTGGTTTTGGAAGGTCAAGGTCTCAATTAATAGTTCGCCTGGCGTTTCCTTCATAATCATAGATAAATCGCTCGCGCTCACAAAAAGGAAATGGAAAAGATAATGAGCTAGGTTTCTACGAAGCAAAACGTTAGACTGAAGACTTGGAGTGACCTCCACAAGTTGGTCAAGACAAGGTCAAGAAGTAAAAAGCCCTAACCATTTTTGACAAAATAAATAACAAGGTTGCCGACATTTTTGGCCTCGTTGAACGTAACATTTTGTGAACAATAGTATTCGCTACAAACGAAAAAAAAAATGTTTCACTTTCTAACAAAATAACTTTTTATTTAAAGTTAAACTTAGAAATTTTGGAGGCGCGGTGGCTGAGCGGTAAAGCGCTTGACTTCCAAACCGGGGTCCGGGATTTTTAATTTCGGGATCTTCGGACGCCTCTGAGTCCACCCAGCTCTACAGTTGGGGAAAGGTAAAGGCGGTTGGTCGTTGTGCTGGCCACATGACACCCCCTCTGGCCACAGAAACAGATGACCTTTACATCATCTGCCCTATAGACCACAACGTCTGAAAGGGGAAATTTACTTTTTTTTTTTTTTTTTTTTTTTTTTAGAAATTTTATTTGGTCTTGTGCAAAATTATTGGATTAGTTCCCCTGTATAGGTCTCCGCTCTAAATTGAAACAAACAATATACAACTTTACACTCTTCTCTAGCCATAAGTACCTTACTAGTAGAGTGGTTAGCACTTCGGTCCAAGGAGCGGCGCGAGCCTCGAGTGCTAATTCAGTCGTTCCCTTTTCTTTTTGTAAATGCTTTTGAAAACCAATTACGGTAAAATTCACCCTTTAATCCTTTTCTTTCTCACCCACCCCCGTTTTCCGTTTTTCCCAACTGGCCTAGATAAAGTGATTTGATCATAGCGTGTTGAGACAGCTAAAAGCATGAAATAGCGCTAAACCAAAACAATTGGTAAAAAAAAAAATAGTATTAATCGTACAGATTTATTGTTGTTGTTCTGATTCTATTACAAATTTAATTACATGACTGATCCAAACTAATTGTTACAACTACACTATTCTACATTTAGTTCATTTTCAATCTTGTTTCTGTTTGCTGTGTTTGATTTTTGGATCACCTGGCGTTTAATATGAACCTGCGTGGTAATATTGTACGGCCATATAATGAGATCCACAGAGCTCGCAAAAACTTTTTCCACAGGGAACAGCAGACCCAATGTCAGTGTGACAGGCCACCAGACAGGTTGCGACATCACAGAGTTAACACTGACACGAATCTATGTGGAGTAGGATGTGTGCACTAGCATTGTGACGTGGAAGTGTTATGTCGCAAGCAGCGTGACGTCATCAGATCGACGGGTGCCATCTTTGTCTCATTAGAACCGGATTTGAACTCTGAGAGTGAGACTCTAAAGCTTATGGTAGAGCCTTGGACAAAAGTGAATCTTTAGTACCAATCAGCATCCATCAGACCCAGACAGTTTGAAGAACTACGGCCCACGGCCTTTGTCATTGAATCACAGGTTGGCCAGTTTCTGTCGAATATTAAGCAGAAGTTTAACACAGGATCTTGACTAACAATGGCGACGGCCTAGACCACTGCCACATATTGTAATTTAGCTTACCAATTCGCCAATCCGTTATAATCTGAAACACTGTGTGATGGATTTATTCGCAATCAGTTCTCATAAACCTAGACTTCTTAATCATACATACCAACTTAAATGAAAGCTCTTAGTGTGGTATTTTCGGTCAAGGTTACGTCTCGCATACGACATTCCCCCACTGTTAACACCGCCTCTGCTTAACAGTCTGGCTATCATCCCACAACGGCGACGTATTGCGTCGAGGTTCGAGTGAACTTTGACGAAATAATTTCACTCTGGATAACCATTATCAGATTGACTGTTTCACCCCCACTTGTAGTTTCTAATGAATCTGCCCTTGATATAGGCCTAACTAAAAGTTGACAAGAAGACTTAGATTACTTTATAAGGTAGCCGTTCGAATATATCGTTCATACATTCATGTATTTTACTTAATTCGATTCATTCAATGAATAGATAAGGCATATTCATTCAACAAATCGAATGGCAGATAGGTATAGAGTGGGCCTTACTGACTAAATATTTGCTTAACTGCTTTGATTGACTTATTGATTGGGGCCGTGGATTGTTATTTGGACAGCGCATTTGCCTTTCCAAGCACATTTAACGTCATGGATAAAAGAGATAGCATAGCTGAATATGTGTAAGGCAAATAGTGTACATTTGTGAAGACTGACTCGGAATGATAGGTTGAACTATAGGTAGATAGGTTGGTGAATAATCAAGTGTTGTTACTTGTTCTGGAATGTGCGTTTATGTGTTTCCTGGGTGATGATGAAGAAAGGGAGCATTAATTGTGAGTCTTGAGAAAGATGCAAGATAAGCGGCTCTGTAGTAATCTATGCTAAGAACGAGAGACAACTCCATGATGCCAGAGTGTAAGGACGTGTCTTTGTAGTGAGTTTAAATTTGTTTATGTATCAATTTATTTAATTTCATCTTAAGTTGAATTCCACCATTTTATAATAAAAGTTATATTTAGATGTGTTTACAAAAGAAGTTTCTTTAAGTTATTTCAAGTTTTATCGTTTAAAATATTATACACCTACATTGGTCTAGTTGTTTAATAGCTATCTGTAGCTTTAAGTCAAAGACCGGCATTAACAGTACTGCAGAAATTATTGGTCACTTAATTGGCACTAAGTTTGTTCCCTTTGCTTATTTTTTTCCTGAAGTTCACAATGTTACTTTAGCTTATTATAGGTGTCTAGACTTACTGGTTAAGCTCCCTTACAGAGGAGTCACGAGTTGCTGTAGACAGGGATCTTGACCTTCAGGATTTTTAGGACGTCTCTAAGTCCGTCAAACAGACCTGTGACGTGTCAACTAGTTATTGGTCTAAACTTCCCACAGGTTGTGATGTTGCAGATCAGTGTTGAGGCCTTCTATAACGATGTGTCTTAGCCAAACTCTAATGAGTACATGCCAATAGTTGAAGAAAGTCAAGTTGGTCGTTGTTCTGGCCACATGATACCCTCGTTTACCTCCCGCCACAAAGCGACAGATTAGCTTTATCTCATCTGCCTTCTTGACCTTAAAGTCTGAAGCTTTACTTCTTTTATTTTTATTTTTAGCTTATTGATAATTTGTTTGACAAACAAACATGCTATGACGTAATACGCACGTATGATGAAATCTCAATCGACCCAGTCTGATGGCAGACGTTGTGATGTTCTTTAAGTAACAATACAATTCACAACGGATCACACATTGTATAAACCAGTGATAGAAAACACAATGGGATTGTGACTCTTGTTGAGGTGCCGTCAATCAGAGCGACAGACGTAAGATTGGACTGAGAAAATGCATCATTTGTAATTAGGGTTACTCTTGATTTCATCATTCTAAATCTGTTTGCTAGATTTTAGGTTCTGTTATGATTTTTTTTGTATAAATCTGCCCAGCACACCGCCTCCACACAGTACAGAAGGTGCGCATATTCTTGTGCACTATTCTGCACGGCACAAAGACGCAATGTTTTGGAGAAACCAAGCGATAAGAAGGACATTGAGGGTTCTGTTATCCTGGAACAAAAGAAAGAGACGCCCTTCGTCCTGGCGGTTAACTGTTCGGTTTTCATTGTTGATCTGATGCTGAAGCCACACTAGGAAGTTGTGTTTGGGGCTGTAACAGGGGGGGGGGGGGGGCGCCTGAGTCAAGGACCAGCAAAACTAGTGAACCCAGAGATTGGACTATAACGGCGGGCAGTGGTGTAGCATCCATGGCGCGAAGGGGTTCTATGAACCCGGACCCACGGCCATTAGGGGCCCACAGCCTGAAGCGTAGCAACAATGACGCAAAGGGACTCATTGCCCATGGGTCCATGACTCATGAACAGATAGGACCACAATGAAAACTTGGGTATGACACCTAAGTGAAAAAAATAAATGCTATTTACTAAAAAACTATAATAAATAGAATTTAAAAGCTCCCTAAAAATATTCTGAATGTTGAACCAAAATTTATATTAACTTCAATAAAACATGAACTAAAGTTTTAAGCTTTAATGTAAGGAACCATTTTTCATCAGGCTTATTGTAATGGTGGCTGGCCCTTATAGTGCGTTTGAAGTGATAATCGTTTCCATATCGTCCCAATCTTTTTTTTTTCCTGTATGTTCATAAAACGAATGTTAGTATTTACAGGTATGGGGGGGGGGGGGGGGAAGAGAGGGTATGGGGAGAGTTTGGTGAAGAAAATATTACTGTGTTGTACAGGGGGGGGGGGGGGGGAGGGAACGACAATGACTATTAGGTCGATAGGGATTGTCCTGATAGGCACGAATAGAAATTTTGATACAGGTGCTAATTATTCACTTTTCTTAAAGCTTAATGTGTTTTTAATTTTGTTTTGTATTGAAAATATTGTGAAATAAATGTTTATATTGCTAAATGATATCCTTTTCATATTACTTTAAATATAAGTAAGATCATAATTGTAATTCTAAAATTTTTATTAGACGTTGAACTGTCACGATTGTTGTGTTTCCATTACTATTAAATCCGCCAAAGTTGACACTGTAAAATAGTGTAGAACATTCAATCAGAACGACTGTGTCCGCGGAAGTCTTCAATACATTGCTTTGCTGTCTTCCGTATTCCGTAGTGTGTAAAAAACAATTAATGCAATTAGAACAGAATAAAAAATAAAATCTACACAAAAAAAAGAAAATAACATTAAATATTTATCAAGCCAGAGAAACATCACAGTGTTACATAGGTATCGTTAAAATTAAATATGTTTGTGCTATTGCAATTAATGAGAAAACTGGTTTGGGGCGAAAGTTTATAACAAAGATCTAGAAGATAGAGAGATGACTCAATGAATGGAATAGAGTCTTTCACTGACCAATGCATGCTATTTGGTTGAAACTTGGTTCATAGCTCTAAAGTAAGTTAACTATATTTATACAAAAACCTCAGAAAATTGTTATGAATATTGACATTTGGCAGGAACTCAAAGCCCCACAATTCAAATTGAAATAATAGACCCGTTGGGCAATGCAGTTATGGCAAAATACCGGTACTATAGAACATCCATTCTGCAGCATTTTTCTCTTTCATTGGTGACAGCGCTCAGACAAATAAAAAGTTGCTCCAATGAGTTTTATTTTGTTTCTAGACTGTTTAGTGATCTCCTATGACGGAACACATAAAGAAATAGAAAATTAGATTGTCATTTCTAGGTTTCCATATTTGTAAGAACCAGACGTCTGCAAAATTGGCTGAACAAATGATCCAAGTAATTAAAAAATCCCCATTTATCCTTAAATAGACTTCGAGGCTAAAGCTATGATGGTGCTTCTAATATGCAGGATACTAGAATGGCCTTTGGGGCATTGTTTCATCAAAAGACACCACACGCACATTTAGAAAAAGATGCACTGGTTTCTTACTTTGCTAATTAAAAGGCCAGAAAAATGTTTACAAACGTAATAATATTCTACTCTAGTTCCGGGGTCGGCAACCTGCGACTCGCGAGCAACATGAGGCTCTTTGGACGTGAAACTGAGGCTCTTTGGTTCCACACGCAAATATTATTTATTTTATTGAAACATTTTTTTAAATAGTTATGAATCGTTTGACGAGGATTAGGCACCGAGTCTATCTCTCAGCCACTTGTCCTCGCTTTTCCCCACACCCCTCCCCCATTACACGCGTCGTCACTGTTGTCAGTCCGTCGGAAGCTCTCGACCGTCGTCGGATGTTTCTATGAAGGTTTTAATTCGATTTCGACGCAAGACGAATTTTCATCTTCACCACAGAGCTTTGCTGTGATGTATAGTTTGTTGTTTCAAGTAAATGAATTAGAAGCGATTATCTTTTCAAACTTAGAAGCAATCCACAAGTAATGCTAATCTGGCAAGCTTTGCGGTACTACTAGAAATTGCACAAAAAGGCAAATCATTTATATGTCAAAGACTACATGCATCTGAAGAACTTTTTCTTCATTTAAAAACTAACAAGAAACCTTGGAAAAAAACAAAACAAACAATCAATGATTTGCCGCTAAAACAATACACGATAGAATAGCCAAAATGTCTTCAAATGTAACATATTTGCAGGTGGAAGATGTTGAACTTTCTTCTGTCTCATTACATTCTGACTCTTTGACCCTTCATACTTTCAGAAGACGTTTATTGTTCTTCCCGGATTTAATGGAAGAAGGCGTTCAGCATAGACCCAGGCACCTGGGTGACAGAGGCACATGACAGAGCATCATGGCGTCGCGCTTTGAAAACTGGCGCAAAGGTTACTGAGGAAAAGAAGAAAAACGCCAGAGAAGAAAAGCAAGGCAAAGGACACTAGCTCCAGCTGGAAAAACCTGCCCAGTGTGCGGCCGAACATTCCGGGCTCACATAGGTCTCACCAGCCACATGAGGAGGCATAAAACCCCTGTGCAAAGCCCTCAGCCCCCTGGGTGACAAAGTGGTCATCATCGAACCACGATGAACGAACTATAGAATAGAATAGAATAGGATAAACTATAGATGAGTCTTGTGACAGAAAGACACGACACAGGTTGTTATGTATATGTCTTCCTAAGGTTTAAAAGAAGAACTTCTAGAATTGCTACCGCTCTCCGGACAAACTAGAGGTGAAGATAGATCGAACTCAGTGCAAAAAAAAAACGCCTTGAGTACAATAAGATCGATTTAAATAAACTCAAGGGAAGGAAAAGCCATCCTATATTTTGGTAGGAAAATTTTTTGTTTTGAAGAAAAATTAAATATCTTTTGCAGAAGATATTCAGAGCGATAAGTTACTTTATTTTCAATGTTTAAAACATTATCGCGATAAAATCAGAGTTGAAGGTCCATAAATGTATGTAACGCAACAAAAGTGGACAGCTTTAAAAGAAATGCCTCGAGTTGATTCGGCGCAAGGAATAGTCTTCCAGATTGGCTACAGTGAGGTGACGAAGTTGGCGTTCGCAGTGCTGAGTATCTTTGAATCGACATATTCGTGCAAGCAAGCGTTCTCTTGCAGGAATATAATGAAAAGTAAAGTAAGAAGCCAACTAACAAATGAAAATTAAGATTCGTATTTGAAACTAAAAACAATACGTCATGAGCCAAATTTATCAAAACTTTCTAAAACCATGCAAAGCCAATGCTACCATTGAATTTGTTTGCTCAATTGTTAGTTATTGAAATACAAGTTAGTGTTGTATGTAAATGTTTATCTTCTTTAGTTGTTACCGAAATAAAAATAATAATCTAATAATGCCATATATATATATATATATATATATATATATTATCTAATTTGTTGTGAAAAACACTACTTCTTTATGAATAAATAGATTCGTTGTTTGTTTTCTTTATTAAAAAAATTGTGAGTACTATTTATTCTGGGCAAGAAAAAAAAGTTGTGGCTCTTTAAAAACTTTAAAATTGTGTAAATCTGAATTTTTGGCTCTTCCGATTCAAAAGGTTGCCCACCCCTGCAGTCTAGTTGTATTGGAATGTCTTTTGGTAAATATACCAATACATTCAGATTACTCGATGATTTTATCACACATTACATTCGTCTTTTTGGGGTAGGGGGCCCACAAATATATTCTTGAACCCGGGCCCACGGTTATCTTGCTACGCCACTGACGGCGGGGTACACGAGTCGAAGACCAGCAAAGCTAGTGAACCCAGAGATTGGATGTAATAGGATGGCCTTATCACCCTGAAGTCATAATACCAACTGAATGCAATGAACATAGACAAAGCAAACGCCACTATCCGTGACGTCACTAGATGTCGCGTTCGAAGTCCGTCAACTATGGTGCGTCGCTGCGTTAACTAAGTGCCTACTATGGACTAGAGCGGCGGGGTACCTGAGTCCAAGACCACCATGAAGAACTAGAGAACCCAAAGATTGGGCAACGGCGGAGTTGAGCTCAAGACTGTAAGACTGTGTTAAGTTTCATTCATAGTCTAGTTAATACATCTTTCATCTAGTTTGACTCCCTCTGTGGAGTAGCCTACCTTACTATTTTTCCATCAATACTTGGACATGTGAGGATTACATTTACCTCAGATGGGAATACTAAGAAAAGCCACACAGTTCGATACTCAATGGCAGACAGCAAAAAAGAAAGAACTCGAAACTTGAAAATCGTGATCATCATAATTCATAACTAGTACTTATGCTTAATAGGATCTAAATGTCTGTAATTAAAATTCAGATTTTAATTTTAAAATTATTTTGGTTTTTATTCACAAGTGTCTGTTATTTATAAAAAAAAAAAAAACACACTAACACGCTGTTATAGTCAAGTATTCAACAGTATTTGTGTACTACAGTTATTAATACAGTTATGGCATTATCATTTACATAAATTTTGTTAGTCTTAAAGTATTTTCTATTTATTTGTCTCTCTCTCTCTCTCTCTCTTTAGCTTTCTTTTCCTATCGCTTGTCACTGTTACAAATATGGTCAGATAACTCGGACAATTTCAAGGAAAAACACTCTACATTTGTCCCAAAACGGATTTTCACTACGAAATGGCCAAGTCCTTGGGGAAATGTAACTTTCTTAGTAAAAAAAAAAGAAACGCTTGCTGTATTTTTTTAATCAGTATTTTTCAAGTTACTTTTCTTTTTCGAAGTAGAAGTGCCAACCAACTGTGTAACATATTCATTCTAAACTAACTCCCCCCCCCCCCCCAATCGACCCAGTGGCGTAACACTTATAGGACATCAAGTGGTTCATTACGCCATTTTCTTACATATATGAATCTAGGAAGCTCAGTCGGTAGAGCATCAAGTATCAGACATATATAATCTGATAGTCAGTGGTTCAAGTCTCAAGTCGCACGATAATTTTTATATATATTTTTTAAATAGTGTTGTTGTTTTGTTTTGTTTTTTGCCATTTCATTTCAATAATTCGATAAACATAAAAGTCAATACGGAATTTGTAACCTCGATCCTAAGATGAACTTTTAACACTTAATTTTTTTTTTAAAAAGTATGGTGTTAGCGTCAAAGAGACTTTTAAATATTTCGATAAATAGCTGGAAAGTCGAAAAATATTCATGCATTATTTTCTAAGGCATAGAATGGGATGGTGGATATGTCATATTGGTCATTGAATTCACTGGCAAACAAATATGTTTGGATTGGGAGGGGTAGAGTTATAACGTGGGCCGGGCTAATTAGACGTAACAGAGACTTAAATTCCAGTGTTTTGAGGGGCGGGGTTGGAAGGGGACAAAAAGGGGAGAGAGACAAGTGAGTTCACAGATCAGAAGTGAGTGTGTTTGGGAGGGCGATTTAAAGAGGGCCGTTCCAATGGACCTCATTCACCAACCGTAAACAAACAACTTTTAGCCACGTGGTGCTCTATCTCTACTATATAATTTACGATCTAATGTTTCATGATGGCTGTCACGTGACAAATTTTTAAAGTTGTTTTATTAATATGATCACGTGACTAAATGTTGTTTGTTTACGATTGGTGAATGAGGTCCATTAAACGTAACATATACTGGAATACACTGAGGTTATTGAAATGATGGCGGATTTATTGAAAGTGCCAAAAAAAATGTTGGGTGGTACGGCCAAAGTATGTAATAAAACAAAAGGGCCAAGACCAAAAAAATATCACAGAGTATAAGAATAAGACATAAAAAAAAAGCAGGATGTATCGTTTAAAAGGCGAAATGCTCGTAAACTCTTTCAGTCGTTCACGAAATCTCTTGTATCCGATAAAGAAGATATTGTCAAACATTTAGTCTGGTACTGTCTGGACGCGTGCCATTTTACAGCGATAAGGAGCTGTTCTGGCATTCAATAGAGAGAAAGAGAGGGAGAGTGGAGTACAAAAAGTAAAATTCCCTTTTTCAAGCCTTTTGATCTGTAGGGTCATCTGTTTGTGTAGCCAACGGTGAGCTAGTATGCTGCGTACAAGCACAACGACCAATCGCCTTTACTTTTTTTCCTCACTAATGTCAGGTACCCATTATAGTTGGGTGGACTCAGGTACGCATTTAAAGTCCCGAAATTCGGAATCCCAGTCTTCACCGAGATTCGAACCCAGGACCCCTTGCGCTTTACCACTCAGCAACCGCGCATCCTGTAGCGTGTATAAGATAAACGCATGGATGCACACTTGTGATTTTCCTATAAGATTTCGACTCAAACCTAGATCCAACAATTAGAAGCGAGATTGAGATGCCAATAATTTTTTATTATTGTCCTGAAAATCATAAACAATGATTGTAAATATTTTATAGTTTCACAGAGTGCATTGTTATTTTCTGATTCTTAAAACTGACGAACACACTTTTTTAATAGTGAAGAGCAAATTCAAAGAATCTTTAATTGCCATTGGGGACGTCGTGGCTGAATGGGTACTTGAAATTACTTGGGGAAAGCAAAAGTGGGTGGCCGTTGTGCTAGCTACATGACAGCCCCGTTAACCGTCGGTCATATAAACAGAGAACCTTTACATCATCTGCCCTATTGATCTTAATGGGGGTAGTTTACTGTTTGTTAACGGCCTTTGTGTTTTTCACGGTCGATTTAGATAGCATTTCTCTGTGACTTGCCCATACATATTTCCTTCTACTCACAGGAGAAAGAAAACTCTGAATTCAACTCTCTCCTACTTTACGTCTATACCCAAACATGGAAAGGCTTCCAGAGTCAGCCCTGAGGAAAAAAAAAAAACAGGAGCCTATGATCCTTAGGAAGCTTGCAGCACACAGAAGCAGAACCTGCGAAGCGACTAAACAACATCGGCACAAGAGCTGAGTGGAGAGGCGAGAGCTGCTGTGTTCCGACCATGGCTAATTCCCCCAGATTTCATTTCTAGGTGATGATCCTTAGAAGCTTAGCGACTGACATCGTCTTTTTGTTACTTGATACATCAAGAAGTTGTTTTACTTGATCGTAATTTAATTTGTATAAAGAAGTTTTGTTTATTATCATTTTCTACCAGTGTCAAAGAAATGTTATTCCCTCTATTTAGACCTCAATGGATCTCAAAGTGTGTGCAATGGTTAAAGGAGTTTGATTCTGGGGGGGCCATTTCTTTGTGGTTTTAGTTGTTGTTCTTCATTCATTGTCATCATTTTTTTCCTCGTTTCTTGTTTCATGTAATCCTCATGTTTAGGATAAAACTTTCCTTACCATTTATCAAATAGCGGATTGGACTTCACTAATTTGCAGTTAACAGAGACATATTTTCAAGGCATTATGGTTTGTTTTGTAAAACAAAAAAAAAAACTCCACTGTCTACGTTCCAAATGTTTCTTAACTGTTTGGAATGAGCTAAGATTTAAAGTCTCGTGTTTACTTGACATGGTCATACTTTTGTTTTGCCCCCGTTTGCCCCGTTGGCGCAGCAAGTTGTGGGTTTGTTCTGAAATTACTTCGAATTGCTTTTCCGTGTGAGCCATTAATGACCTACGAAACTTAGCATTCAGCGTGAGCAGTTGACACAGTTTCTCACTCACATTAAAACACTTTTCAGTGTCCAAGGTCACAAGGCTAATCCTGGTAGAGTAAATATCATATATATATATATATATATATATATAGACAGCGAGAGAGAGACAGACAGACAGACAGAGACAGACAAAGACAGAGACAGAGAGAGAGAGAGACAGACAGACAGACAGAGACAAGAGAGAGACAGAGAGAAAACCAATTTGTTCGTCTTTGATAATATTTATTTATTTTCCAAACAGACCATCTTTCAACTTTTCCTGCGTTTTATCATTATTGATGTTGCTGAGGAAAATGGGTGAGTCATGCAGATTCCGTGATGTGGAAATCTGTTTTGCCCTAACGCCCAAAAAGAGTTTGGAGGCGTTGACTGGCCCTTAACAAGCCAAGTTGAACTCATGCTAAGATTTGGCTTATCGATATTTTTATTCTGCAAACATTTATCTCAGAATTAATTTATTTTGATGTCAGTCCTTTCCAGGTTCTTTAGTTTCTTCATGTGTGTATTGTTTGTTTTTTAATGGTGTTATCATTCAAAAGAATGTAAGATTTTTTCTGATGACCAATGACAGATACGTGTCTGTTTTAAATCTGATGACAGTTTCACATTAGATGGCAGATACACATCTGATGACAACTACACATCCGGTGACTACTACACATATGATGACAGTTACACATTTGATAACCAATTCACTTTTGATGTCAGATACAAATATTTGATGTCAGATACACATCTGATGACAACTACACATCTGATGATAACTACACATCTGGATGTCAACTACACATCTAATGACAGACTACACATCTGGATGTCAACAACACATCTAATGACAGATAAACGTCAGATTTGTTTTGAAATGTATTATATTACTTTTTTTGAGTATTTAAACCCAAATCAAGTTGCCTAAGTGCCAAGCCTAAACATGTATTACAAGTTTCGAATGTTCCTTGAGATTCTGAATATAGTTCCATCCTAGCCACACCCACCCGCAGGACGACGGGCGATGACGGAGAGCAGGATTCAAACCCTGGACCTTCCCTTTTCTTAGTGTCTTCTTCTCTTTGAAAAGAATAAAGGAACACCTTCCTCGTGTTGTAAACTTCACATATAGATAACCTTTATTTACCTACACACTGCAACATCAATCAGCTAACAACGAACTGTTTTTACAATACCTCTTTTCAACTTGTCTTTTCATGGAACCTAAAATCTTCTGGGTGGGAAAAAATTTGGGTGAAACCTGGACACATCTCGAAAACGGCTCTAACATTTTTCCTACAAACTTGACAGTTGACGTATATCGTTGGGGAAAAAAATACTATCTCGTTGACCGCTAGTTTGACTGTCATAAGTTTTCAGTTTAAAAAAAAAAAGAAATTTGGCTAGAGAACAAGAAAATATTTATCTAGGACAGATTATACGTCTTCGGGTATTTTCACATTCCTTAAAGGTTTGTGGCAATGGTGCGAGGGGAGGCGTGGTCGAGAAGTAGACTTGACTTGACTTATACATTTTAGACGTTGCTTCAGAAATGACGACTATTACGCCCTAGCCCAGACCCACTGTAAGACGCTGGGGGATAGGGGTGGGCAGGTTTGGGATCATCTAGACGACAGTCCAGAGCGCATACAACAAGACCAGGTAGGGTAGGATCTGGGATTTCGTCTCAATAGAATTAATTATGCAATAAGGTTAATCTTAGAGATGGGAAGCGAACTGAACCCGAAGCAAACTAGAACCTCGGCAGGTAGGGGTCGAACTCGGGACCATCAAAACGACAGTCCGGAGCGCATACCACAAAACAAGGCAGCCAAGTTACTCCCCCAAACATATTGCTTTCACGGCGACTAGTTAATTGTTTGTACTAAATGTACGTAGGCGAGCCTACAAACACATACACATATAAATATAAGTACAAGCATACACAATTATTACACATACACACATATCTATTGACATCTAGCCAACGATGATTAATGCCGACGTTCTGGTCAGAGGCGGATCCTTTTAGATTAGGATAGGAGGTAGTGAGAGTTTGGTGTAGGGAAAGAGTAGGTAAGTATGGTTATAATCTACCTCATTCACCAATCGTAAACAAAGAACATTTAGCAACGTGATTCTCTTTCTCTTCTAGACAAATTACGTAATACACAATGGCTATCACGTGACAGTTTTTTTCGTTGTTTTATCTATATTATCACGTGGCTAAATGTTGTTTGTTTACGATTGGTGAATGAGGTCCATTATTTCGACAATTATCATGATGAGAGCATAAGAATGAAATGTACTCAGGTCGTGTGGTATGCGCACTGGACCGTCTAGAAGGTCCTGGATTCGCTGCCATCGCCAGTCTTCCAGTGGGAGTTTAGAACTAGGATATAGATTATCTTCAACTCTGAAGGAACATCCGAAACATGTCAAACAAGTTTCGCATCTTACTTTCGAAAAAGATGTAGCAAGATTTCCATACATACCAATCTCGCTAATCAATTTTCATATGTTTGATGCTGATAAGCCTGGACGTTTACAAGGCTCATATAAAATTCACCTAAACAGAAAACCAACCACATGCCATTCCCAGCAAGCAGATAGAGGGGTTTCACCAACTACATGCCATCCCAGCAAGCAGATAGAGGGGTTTCACCAACCCCATGCCATCCCAGCAAGCAGATAGAGGGGGTTCACCAACCACATGCCATCCCAGCATGCTAATGTAGAGGTCTCACCAGCCACATACAGAGAAAAACTAAGGGCCAAGTCATAGAATGAGATAATTAGCTTTCATCGATAGCGATGGACGAATTAAAAAAAGTAGCCTAGCAGTTGGAAGCACACAAAGTCGTTGAACTAAACAGTGGTTTGATAACAATAATAATTAAATAGCAATAATATTTTCAAATGCATTTCTAGAATTCGTCCCACTTGCGAACACTATAAGAATCAAAAGTTGAATTTGACTGGCATTCCGAAAACGGCTTCAACAATTTTCCCTGAAATTTGACAGTTAAAAAAAAACTTAACAAACTGGCCATAT
This sequence comes from Biomphalaria pfeifferi, assembly GCA_030265305.1. NCBI lineage: Eukaryota > Metazoa > Mollusca > Gastropoda > Planorbidae > Biomphalaria > Biomphalaria pfeifferi. Next base: position 1,077,797 of record JASAOG010000195.1, on the reverse strand, counting down.
GGTGAAAACTGTGATTTGACCATTTTATTGTTTGAAAATATAATTTCCTTTCAATTTGGCTTACATGTTTTGTTGTTTTCTTAACATGGCGTCTGCGCTACATGTGTGCATATGATATATATTTGTTTTTTTTTAAATATATATTCAGTAAAGAGTTAAACTTGATTTTGGTAGCTCACTGTAATAATAAAGTATCGCAATAAATAAATAGAATGAGATGGAGACTTACTATCAGATTCAGAAAGGAGGAATTAATTTTTTAAAATAAATTGTTTCATTTTTTTGTTCTTTCATCATTTCAACATTTAACGTCATCGATGTTAACGCAGTAAAGGACCATTTTGAGTTAATAGTTTGTTTCGCTGCTAATTTAGATCTCTCAATTTGTGGGATGCGCTGATTTGTTCATCAAATTTTCATTCTAAAGTCATTATGGTTAATAATAAGTACATGAACTGGTTCAGATAAGAAGACAATATAAAGATTGCTACAAATATATTGAATGACTCCACTTAGACAAATTACCAAATATAGAGAAGATTGACTCAGGCAGAGCTTTTAGTCAGTCAGTCAAAGGAAAATGTCATAGAATGTTAATGGTAGACGAAATTTTCATGTAGAAGTAAATGAACTGTCCTTCACCATTTTTTTATATTTTTTTTAAAGATTTGGATAATGTTCTTAAAGAAGTGAACAAATAAATAAATAAAAAAGAAAATGCGATACGAAGAAATGTGGTAATAAAACCTAAAAAAACATAAGAAAATGAAAAGATGAAAAGTTTTGAATAAAACGAAAATGCAAACTATAGTCACCAACTAAATAATAAACCTTTTTAAAATATATAAGTAAAAAGTTTAAAGCTTTATTTTAAGAGACCGAAAACGTGACAAGCATTAATGTATGCTTTTTAAAATGCATATTATTTATTACACTTTATTATACATGAGTAATATCCTAATTCCAAATGCTGGATTATCATCAAACTCCAAGGATTACGTATAAACGTGTGACATGTGGTTTAAAAAAAAGAAATAGTTCATGTCATTCTAATTTCTATCGTTATAGATTGTAAAAGAAATCAGCTAGTTTCGATTATCTATGAACCTCCAAACGTGTAGATCTCTTACCAAAAAAAGGGCTTTGAACAACATTGTTTACAAAGTAATGTTTACAAAGTAATGTTTACAAAGTAATGTTTACAAAGTAATGTTTACAAACAAGTTTTAAAAAAGGGATCAACACGAGAACGTAAAGTTTAAATCGAGTACATTATACATTAAAAAAACACAGAAAAACTTGCCTTGATTTTAAATTCCAAGCTACAGTTTAAAAAACAAATCCATATAAAAAAAATCCAACACTGGGGATACGTCCACTAAGCTGGGGGGGGGGGGAGAGAAAAACAGATTGCAGTATCTCTAGAATGAATGGAACTATCCAGAACACCACAATGTACACAGGTTTCACTTGCCACTTCTCTTAGGTTTCTCTAAAGTTCTGGTGACGGGACTTGGCGTTCTTGGTATTGGCGCCTCTGGAACTCTGGGGCGGAAGCTACTGAAACGTCCCACTTATGACGTATTAGATTTCCTACTGCAATGTCTCAGTAGAATTAAGGTAACGTTAAGGGTGACTCGGTGAGTGTTACATGTATATGCGTGGATCAGTTGTCGTGCAAATATAATAATGGGGCATAGTTTTCGAGTAGAAGGATTAGGAAACTGTATAGCATTTCACGAGGCTATACAAACCTGACCGTGGCCTACTTATTTTGCTTAACTCTATAAAAGGTGTAATCTTGTATTATTATCCGTTTCAACAAAATATTTTTAGTGTGACAAAAAAAAAGGCTTTAGTATTTGCAAAGAAATATAGACTACTAGTATATTGGAATACTTTCAAACCAATTGGGCCTATAAAGTTCAGCTAAATTGTATAATTTATCATTTATATTTATGCTAGGGACCACTACCGAAGCAAGGAGTATTAACTAGATTGCTAAGTAGATTTTATTGTGTGACTACTGGGACATGACTTTTACTGAGGTCTATAGTTAAACCGAAAGAGGCGGCAGCGTAATGAAATTTCGTTGACCGCGAGATGGATATCATCAGGGCCGGTCTTAGGCCACTGCAACCCATGCGGCCTCGAACTTTCATAACTTTCGCTAGGTGTCAATTATTGAATTAAGCCATTAAAACTTATAATAGGGATTGCGTGGTATCCTTATTTTCAACGAACTCCTGGTGATCTCCTTTACTCTTAAGCGAGCAATTCTTCTATGTATGTATGTATATATATTTTATTTCGAAAACGGCTCTAACAATTTTCTTTATAATTTCAAGGTATGTGCATATTAGTGAGAAAAAAATTCTCAACTCATTGGCCACATCGGGAAAACTCGAGGTCGACCGTTATATCGCTTTGAAAATGTCTCATTATCGAAAAATTAATTTTGGCCAGAATGTTTTATGAATGAAATTTTTTCCATGACGACAAAGGGAAAAAACTTGACACCGCTTACGTCACTAGGCTTACAGCAGTACACTAAGACATTTCTTCGCATACAAGAACAAGTTTTAATGAATCAATTGGTCTAATTAAACATTTGCGCACCGTCTTATTGTAGACTGATCTAATATGTAACTATGGAAGAAAAATAATGCAATTAAATTTGTTGATGTATGATTAGTTATTGTGTTTTAATGGCTTTATAAATTGCTTACACTTTAATTACGTAGACCGTAGGTAGCTTTTATTTTATTATTTTGCTGGTGAATTATTGCAATGTGTTCAAGCTTCGAAATCTTACTGTCCCATACCAAAACATAGGAAATTGTCATATCACAGCTTATCTATGCCTTACTTGTTCACACTGAACATGATAACCAGGTCCGGCCCTAACATTTGCGGGGTCCTATGTGAAATGGATTGCTCGCGGCCCAATCAGTGTAGGGATAAGGATAATAAGTGAAAATCAAGATTTTGTATTAGAAAATAAATTCGTCTTTGCATTACATTTTTATTAAATGAACGCTGACACGGTGTCGTTTTTTTATCACAGGTAGGACTGGCGTTTACCTTATTGATGAACACCCCAAAATATAAATGTTGTCTATTTTAAGGACATTTTTATGAATTTCAGGAGATTTCCAGGAGCTCCTTGAAAATAAGGAGACCACGGGAACCCTATTACAAGTTATAATGGTTTAATTTGATAATTTACAATAGAATTAGCGCCGGGCTTATGAAAGTTCGGGAAAGTCATGTTCCAGAAGTTAGCCAATAAAACCTACTGAGCCCAAAGATCACCGCGCATAGACATCCCTTAACGTGGTAGATAACTTCACATATCTGGGAAGCATAGTATCAGATGATGCATTGCTTTAAAGGGAGGTTGACATGTGATCAGGGATAGTCGTGCTTTTAGACGCATCGAAGCGAGAGTGTGGCGAAATAAATCGTTCCTCCTGTCTACAAAAATCATTGTCTACCAAGCAGTGGTTCTCTCAACCCCTCTTTGTGGATCTGAGACATGAGTACTTTATAGAAAGTAGCTTAGACTTCTTGATCGTCTTCACTAAAGATATTTGCACCATCATGGACATACGGTCGGAAGACTGCACTACGAACAGCGATATTCTTGCGAAATGGTATAAACTTCTTATAGTTACGCTGAGCAGGGCACTTTTTTTTTATTTAGTGAGCTGAAAGGTGGTCGGCGTAACAGAGATGCCCCACAAAAACCCTTCTTTGGAATACTAACGCGATGTTTATAAGTCTCTTAGGAATAAATGCGCTATTTTACTTTGTTACAAAGTGCACGGTTTACCCTATAACGTAGATATTTTGCATCACTTTATGCTTCGAACTAAAGCCATAATGAATATACTAATTGCAATATTAAATGTCAGAACGTAACCATTTTAGAAGTTAAACTGCAAAGACTTTCTTCCATGCCAATTATAACCCAATAGTTTTATGCACAAGATGCATTGTAAAACGACACGACGTGAGTTGTGGTTTGTCTAGATCAGTGGTCTTCAACGGGGGCACTATCGCCCCCTTGGGGACGTTTTCGAGATTGGGGGGGGGGGGGGGAGCTAAAGGGGCGGTAGTGGGCGCTGGGCACAATAGGGGGCGGTAAGGGGGCGCTGGGCATAAAGTGGGAAAGAAGAAACTAAAGGTGCACTGAAAAAAAACAAATAAAAGAATTCTTTAAAATTAAAGCTGGCAAACTAAATAAACCACACATTATTATTAGCTAGCCTCTAATTTTATCGTTAGAAATTGAGTTCGGGAATCCCATTTTCTATTTTTCAATTCTTACTTTTTTGCTGTAATCTAAGGGTATCTGGTGTTCTTTGATCTTGCGCGCATAAACGTTCATGATTTGATAAATAAAATAGGTAATACGCCTTTTAGATTACAGTTTATTTTATCTACATATGTTAATATATTGATATGTAAATGTTAATTGAAAAAAACGTTAATCCTAACATTCATATCGAACAGGGGTGGGCAACCTTTTTGGATCGAGGGCCGCATTTCTTTAAATTTGGGAATGGCGGGCCGCATATGTATATACAACTTTGAAAGATACTCTAGCTAACTGTGTAGAATGGCTTTAAGTTCATAATTACACTGTATTTTATTCACGTTTCTTTTTTTCCACACTCCACGCTAAGGAATTACAAGAAAAATTAGCAATTTTTGAAATAAATAATTTTTTTTTAAATTGCTGTTGTCTTTTTATATTACCCATTAATATACAGTTATACATAATGTACAGTATTTTACTTTTTACACTCGTGCCTAATGTTCCGGAACTGTGGAACTAGCTTACTAGTTGTTACCCTTGTGACTGCTGTCAAATTACAGTCAGTCAGAATCGACCAGTAATTATACTTGTTTAATTTCCCCCCACCCAAAATATAATGCTTGTTCACTGGATGAGACAATATATGTTCCGGAAGTTAAATGTCGGGACGAGCGAAACTTGCCCTTTTGGAGCATCACCAGAGAATGCTGACCATGCCCTTCAATGGTGCATACTAAATCAGAGACCTGAACAGGACTCCGGTCAAAGGCCCTCCTATACAACCGAAACTATTCGGAGAACTGCCTGATCTAGAAAACATTGCGCGGTTCATCTTAGATACTGTTCTGAACCCTCCAACATGTAAAATGATAACACAGATGTATGTGTACACAAATAGTGTGAACAGCAGCACATTTTTTAAAGTGTTGACATACAGCTTCTGGAACTCATAAGACTCCTGTCGAAGTACTGACTGGAGCTTCTCTTTGCTTGGAGTTATGCCCTCTGGAGCTAAATCAGCTTCTGCGCTAAATGGTGAGCTAATTGTATTGAAAACCAGTTCTTGACGTCTTAAAATTTGCTTTTATTAATTGCAAAATTAAAGAATCTTAATAAGTGTTGTACTTTTAAATCATTACTCTAGAAATAATTTCACCTTTCAGCAAAGGAAAATGACAAAACCAGTTTTCTTTACTAGTAATGCTATGTGACCTATAAATAGAATAGGTCATAAGACCAGGGACCTGTACTGCACCGGTAAGTTAGTCCAGCGGTACTTTGTGGTCCCGATTATATTATCTAGGCTAATAACTATAGCCTCTAGATGTATAAAACTACCGAGACAAACAATTAATAATTCTAAGATTTCAGTTGCAACAAAAAAAAAAAGGAGTTTATTTACAAACAAAAGAAAAAGATCATGAAAAAATATAAATGGCAATAAAGGCTCACAAAAGAAAATGACATAATGAAACAAAGCAAAGTAGCAAGACAGTTTCCGGTCAATATAATGAAAGGACCACCATCAGAGAGGCACAATAATGTCTTATGCCGAAAAACCAAAAAGATGGTTTACAATAATATCATACATGACTAAACAATGAAATGACGTCATTCATGAGACACACTACTGTCTCGTATCTAAACAAAAAGATGTCTTTAAAAAAAAGACATACAGAAGAGGATAAGAGACTAAGTAGACCTATACCATTTACATAAATCAACTAACAAATTGATAAAGTCTACTTATCTCATTATTGAAATACTCTTCCCACAACAGTGGCACACTCCTCTTGAGTAAACACAACAATAGTACAACACAAGTATTAGTCAAACATTATATAGATTTAGTTCAAGCTACACTGGTCAGTTGAAAGACTCAAGAGAGAGTGGCCCTTGTAAACAGTTGACAGGGACTTAAATCAAGTAATAAAGGGGGCTAACTCTAATACAAAAAATAAATGTAGCCACCCTTATTGTCCCTCTTGTCACATGGGGGCTCGTCCCATGATGATTAGATTAGAATGATTTTGTTAGTTTCTGGGTCTTTTTATGACGTCATAGAAAAGTGTTAACAAATTCATATTTGAATTATTTTTGTTGTAACTGTGCTGAAGTAATTCGTGTCAACGGTTGCTCTGATCTTATCGCGATATTCCTTTAGACATTTAATAAAAAAGTAACTTACCGCTCTTCTGCAATAATTTTTTTTTTTCAAAAGAAGGCTAATCTTCTACCCTAACATCGGCTGGGTTTCCATTTCCTTGTGGTTTAACATTCGGCTCATTTAATGTCGCTGTTATGTAAAGTAAAAATTTTTCAAACTTTTGCTGTTCTCTAATTCAGGGTGATAAGATTCTTTTTTATTTAGGAATCTATTTAATTCATTCAAGCACAAGCCAAAACGTTTCAACACCTTACCTTTGGAAAGCCATCACACTTTATTGTGAAGGAGATCGGAATACAGAGTTTCCATTTCGCCTAAGAATTCTTTAAACTGACGATGGTTAAGTGCTTCTTCTCAACTATTTTGGCCTGAATCGTTCGGTCAAAAAGCGCTTCTTGGTGTATTGTGCAGTGCATTTCGAGTGCTATATTCGGACGGAGCTTCCGACGGACAGATTACAGTGGCGACGCGTGTAATGGGGGAGGGGTGTGGTGAAAAGCGAGTACATGTGGCTGAAGATAGAATCAGTGCCTAATCCTCGTTAAACGATTCAGAACTTTTTGAAAAAAAAATGTCAATAAAATAAATAATATTTGCGTATGGAACGAAAGAGCCACAGCTTCACATCCAAAGAGCCGCATGTGGCTCGTGAGCCGCAGGTTGCCGACCCCGGGGTTGGGGTATTAAAAAAAAAAAACCACCATTTTACTCAGTCAAAGATCGAGCTCCACCAGTTGTCACCCTTGCCATCATGTTCCAAGCATACCCAACATTCAACACAGTTCTTCATAGCATTGAATAACTACTGATCAGGAATTGTGTTTGAATTGAGTGTATTGATGTATAGCCAATAAGCATAGTCTTCGTTTGCTTGAAACTTTTTATAATGACACTTTCAATAATTTATATTTATATTATTTTTAATATATTTGCATTTTTATAAGTATATACTGTGGGCACACCTGACTTCTGTAGGTGTCGGCGGGCGCATAAAAACACCCGGCGGTCTGTAATTTGCCCACCCCTGATATAGAATAATTATATATTTTTTTAAACAAAAAAACTTTGAGAAGGTGTTTTGGAAACTCGCTGGTATGTAAAGGAATGCAAAGAGTTTTAGTGAATTGGCACTAGATAAAAAACAAATAATGAAAAAGATGTTAGACTCTTGTGGGTCATAGGTGACCTTAGCAGTGCACGGGGCCCTGGGCGAATATCAAATGTGGTGCCCTGTGCTGTAAGGGTAGACTAGATATATCGTACCATGTCAGGTTACGGGATCGTCCGCTACTAACACTGAAGGCCTTTTTTTGTTATTAGGCCTAAATATACTATCTTACGAAAGTATTGTACTATATTGGCCTTTAAACTACATAAACTCGAAATGTTCTCTAGCTTAACTTTTGAATCTGATAAGTCCCCCAAAACGCTATGTAAAAGACATCTGCTCTTTGTGGCAAACATGAAGCGTGCAGTCAAGGAGGACGGAAAAATATGCCATCAGGTCCGAAAGCTCGTTTTGATTCCTATATCCGAGTTACTGGTCGTGAGCCTTGGCGTTTTAATTCGTCGAATTTCTTGCATGGTTAGGTCAATTTTGTCAAGCATCTCAACCAGGCCTTAAAACTGGACGTTGTTAGGAGTATTAAGTTTCTCTGTTCTCTCAGGAAATACACTTTTTTTTGTTTGTTTGTTTTTTGTCATTTTTTTATGCCAAGGTGAATTGTTAAACAGTGATAGTCGCTTAGAATGTAAAGGTCATAAGAGGATGTCTTATATTATTCGAAACTGAACAGTATTTCGAAACCAAAAATTTCATGTTAAGAGCTTAAAAGGTAATTGGTATCATATAAATGCCCAGTAATGTTGAGCAACAAGTAGTAGTTTATGAGAACTAGTCTGGTTTTCGAGCCTGACGGTGACAAGAGAATCTCCTTTCGTGGGGCCCCCCTCAGGCGCATGGCCTGAAGCGGTTTCCCCAAGTGCCACCCTCCTAAGGCCGCTACTGCTTGTTGTAAACTGAAGTGTTTGCTGGATTTCGAAAGGGGTTTGTTATTGCTCGTTTTGTTAAGCTCTTAAATAATTTTTTTTTTAGAAACAGGAAGATTCAACGGATGGCGATGACTTAAAGCAGGCTAAAAAACATTTGTTTAAATGGTAGGCATCTAACATAAATGATTGAAACCAACCTCCGATTTCTAGGAAAGAAATGGATTTTCATTGATTATATCATTTTTTTTTCTTTTATCGAGATATTAAATCTATTTTAAAGAGCTTTACAAACTCGCATAACTTATTTGTTGACAAATGAATGACTGCCTAAAGACACCGATATCTGCAATTCAAATAGCAATTACGTTTCGCTTCTAATATAAAATATATATATATATAAATGACCAATAAAAAAAACCCATCTATTTCTGATGTTTAAATTGAGTTGCACTAAAAAATAGATTTACAACATTATGTCTTCATTAAAAAGAATGTTAATATAGGAGGCAAAACAGAGAAGTGGCTGCATTTGAATGTTTCAGTAAAATTCCAAAACTGTGGTCGAAAATGGAATTATGTTTTAGCTTACCATCAACATAAATGGTTAACCTAGATTTAGTGGGTAACAAACTTAATGAATAGGCAAAGAAATAGACTGGATGTAGCCACTAGAGGAGACCTTCACCTTGCTTTGACTTATGTAAAGTTTGAAATTTCTAATATTGTCAGACTGCAGGAGGCAGAGGGTTCCCATTAGCTAAATTTCATTTTGTAGTAAATTTAGCAATAATAATGTTTATATTTAAAATAAAACGCAAATTTACAATTAAACCTAAAAACAGTAGGCCCTAATACTCCATAATTTAAAAGTGGATTGAAAGAAAGTCATCTATGCAAACCTTATTGCGACCTGTATATTTTCCCGAATTGCGAGCAGACAAAGCCGTTGTCTGCTGGCTGTCTATTTAAGTTTTCTTTCCATCTTTTGCGCCTGTCTTAAATAATAGCTTTCCTTTGGGTCTCAAATGTTTGTCCCGCAGCTTTTGTGAGCGCTCTCCAACTGACAATCTCAGAGGCCATCTGCTGCCAGAGAATGCAGCCAGGTACTTTTCTTTTTGTCAGTGAGGGCGAAATGAAGCCTGAGTGGATCTTTATAGCGCTTACTGGGGGCACCTCTGTAACGCCGTCCTCCTCTAAGCTCGCCAAAGAAGATCGCCTTTGACATGCTGTGACAAGAGGGACAATAAGGGTGGCTACCTTTATTTTTTTTATTAGAGTTAGCCCCCTTTATTACTTGATTTAAGTCCCTGTCAACTGTTTACAAGGGCCACTCTCTCTTGAGTCTTTCAACTGACCAGTGTAGCTTGAACTAAATCTATATAATGTTTGACTAATACTTGTGTTGTACTATTGTTGTGTTTACTCAAGAGGAGTGTGCCACTGTTGTGGGAAGAGTATTTCAATAATGAGATAAGTAGACTTTATCAATTTGTTAGTTGATTTATGTAAATGGTATAGGTCTACTTAGTCTCTTATCCTCTTCTGTATGTCTTTTTTTTAAGACACCTTTTTGTTTGGATACGAGACAGTAGTGTGTCTCATGAATGACGTCATTTCATTGTTTAGTCATGTATGATATTATTGTAAACTAATGTAAACCCTCGCTTTGGTTTTTGACATAAAATGTCTCATGAATGACGTCATTTCATTGTTGATGCATGTATGATATTATTGTAAACCATCTTTTTGGTTTTTCGGCATAAGACATTATTGTGCCTCTGTGATTTTGGTCCTTTCATTATATTGACCGGAAACTGTCTTGCTACTTTGCTTTGTTTCATTATGTCATTTTCTTTTGTGAGCCTTTATTGCCATTTATATTTTTTCATGATCTTTTTCTTTTGTTTGTAAATAAACTTTTTTTTTTGTTGCAACTGAAATCTCAGAATTATTAATTGTTTGTCTCGGTAGTTTTATACATCTAGAGGCTATAGTTATTAGCCTAGATAATATAATCGGGACCACAAAGTACCGCTGGACTAACTTACCGGTGCAGTACAGGTCCCTGGTCTTATGACCTATTCTATTTATAGGTCACACATGCATTCGTCTCCCATGCGGGATAAATGTTATTGACTGCATAAAAATTAATAAAAAGATAGCATTTGTTTATATTTGCCTTCTCACGATTCTTTGTAAGTGTTTTTCTTAGAGGAAGGGGGGGGGGGCGCTGGCGAATTTTTCAATAGAAAAAATACAAAAAGGGGGCGGTTGGCCAAAAATGGTTGAAGAATACTGGTCTAGATTGTATGAGGATCTTTTAGTAATTACAAAAATATTCCCAAAATGACTTCCGGTAAATATCCTTCCTTAACAAATTATTCATCCGAGCGAGGCTCGGTCACCTGGTACTGCTCGCTTAAAGGTAAACTCTGATGGTTTTGATAATTTTTGATATAATATGTGTTTTGATTTACAGATAATGAATATATTATTATATTGTTTTTATTTGCAATAATAACTTAGTAATTGATATTTTTTTGACGTAATTTTCCTGCGCATCCAAAACGGTCAAACTTTCACCGGGTTTCTATGTTACGTCACACATGCCTATTTAATAATATAATATATCGACTTACCGTATAACGGAAAACCATACAGTAATGTTTACATTCTCGTAAAAGAAATCTATCTTCGTCTATGCATTTAGATCTAGATTTTGTAAGCCAAGAAAAAAATGCGTGTTAAAGGAGATTTACATGCTTGACTAACCACGGCAGTGTGTATCTTCTCGCCTGACCACTCAACACACAACAAACACTATCGCTTGGTTGTTTTGTCTTGACTGACTACACGTAGTCTAGACTAGCCTTACACTGACCAGTTTGTGGTCGAATCAGTCAGACCTGCGATCTATTTACTTCTTGGGACAGGGAGGGGCTTGGATGAAAATGTTACTTTTTTTCTCGAGTTGGTTGTCCTACTGCTTTTAAATCTATCTATATATAACTGTACCATAGCGCTTGACTAGGACATCACTAAGCCTAACAGCTACTGTAAGAATGAAGCGATACGATAGGTCACTTCTAGTTTCCCTTTCAGTATTGTTGAGGGAAGTGACGTATGCCTAACCTAAAAACCAAATATTAAAGAACCCCGTTTGTTTTGGGGTTTTTTCTGAGATGTCAAGAATTTACTGTCTAATTTATTAAATAGAAATGTTTCTAAGCATTTAAATAAAAATGGTATAATGTTTACTATTACAACTTTTTACGCAGAATTTAAATATGGCAATAACTCAAATTTGAAAAACCATAAGAGAAAAGATAGATAGATAGATAGATATAGATAGATAGATATCGATGATAGATAGATATAGTTAGATAGATGTAGATAGATAGATATAGATAGATAGATAGAGATAGATAGATTAGATAGATAGATAGACAGACAGACAGATAGATAGATAGAGAGATAGATAGATAGATTAGACAGACAGACAGATAGATACAGATAGATAGACAGATAGATAGATAGATAGATAGATTAGATAGATTAGATAGATTAGATAGATTAGATAGATTAGATAGATAGATAGATATGGATGGCTGGCATTCCATCTTTGAACAAATATTTCCACAAACATTAACAGTTGATCCTATTTTCGCCTCTAAACAATCACCAAAAGTAAACATTTAAAATTGTCCTTCAATGTTTACCTGCCACAGTAGCTCGAGTAGAACTTAATTCTTGGTGCAACTGAGCTGAATTCGAGTCTATTGAAATGAACCTTTTTCATGTATTAGTTTGTCTGTGTGTACAAACACATACACATTAAAGCTGTAAAGGCCTTCATGAAGAAAAAATAATATGTGGATTAAAGTGAATGGTGTTTCATAACCTTACATTAAAAATGGTATATATTTTTTGGCATAAAAACATTTTAAAAAAAACAGCTCACGCTTTCGGAAGATGGTAGGTAATTGCTAAACTAAAGAAAAATATTATAATTCAACTTATAAGTTACTGGTAAATAGTTGTAAAACAATCTATAGGGGTAGCTCTTAGAAGAGAAAGTTCTTTGTTGGTTACTTTATTTTGTAAATAAAGCTAAAATTCACTCACTCCGTCATCTGTCTGTCTGGGCGGATTATTTTACTTTTTTTTTCCTCATTCTTCCCACATTAGGATCAATTAGATATTACGCACAAAATTTCTTTCTTTCGATGTCAACACATAAATCAATTTTTTTTTAAATTACTTAATCAATTTTTTTTCTTCCCCTTTCAGACCTTGTGGCAGATGATGTAAAGGTCATCTGTTTCTGTGGCCTACGGTTAACAAGGGTGTCATGTGGCAAGCACAACGACCAACCGCCTTTACTTTTCCTTAACAACTAATGTCAGGTACCCTTTAGAGGCGCCCGAAGATCCCCAAAATTAAAAATCTCAGTCTTCACCAGGATTCGAATCCCGGTCCCCGGTTCGGAAGTTAAGCGCTTTACCGCTCAGCCACCGCGCTCCACTTAATCTGTTAGTGGTAAGCAATTAATTTTGTCTTGCCTTGTAAAATGGGAGATAAACTGGCAATATTGAGAGATATGGAAGCAATTAAGCGGTGGTCTACCTTCACTCAACATAAACTTTAATATTGTTTTATAAGTATTTTTATTTTACATTTTGCTTGTTTGTTCTTTATACTCCACATAGTGTCTCAGAACTCTGGCTTATTTCTTTTCCAAACATCTCTACTACAGTTGTTAATTCAGAAACGTTAAAACCATTTCAATTTCAATGTATTAGAATAGATATAGATTTAGCAGTGGAATCTGCAGGATGCACAGGAGACATACTATCCCATACCATTGGGGATGACGGTATACTATAAATAGCTACATTTTTAGTATTTCTCACGTACAGAATAGGTCGTGTTGATAATATGTCTATTTTTAAAAGCTATATTATACCATCCGTGCATTAATTATCACAGCAGAATCACATTGCTAAGCCACATGTCCTCAACATACGGGAACCAAGAAACTTTCATTTTACGACAATGGAGCAACTAAAATGCTATTATGAAAAGCGTAAAAAAAAAATATGAGGAGTTCTGGGTTCATTCGAACATACGAGAACTATTAAACTTTCATTTTACGACAATAGAGCAATTAAAATGCTATTAAGAAATGCGTAACAAATTTTTTTAAGGCATTCTGTGTTCTTTCGAACATTATTGTATATACCAACGCCTGTTCGAGACGGATGTTGTCAAAATATGATGTGAAACCTATAAACTCTTTATGAACGAGTATGTCATAATATGATGGACTCATTTCGAACTGGAGTGTAATATTGACTTCCGGTTAACAACAGAACGAAAGTCAATGCCTAATTAACGCAAAAACACGACTACTTCCTTTTTGTCAGACGTCACATTCACTTATCCGTTAGTCCCCGGCATGCTACCCTGCCTCATAGTGGCGCCCGGGTGGAAACGATCGTAAGAGGAAACGATTAGGCTAAATGGTAGCAAAACAAGACTCCCGTGGGGGGTGCCTAAGGGGTGCGAGAGCATCCTCATTGCACTGTGCGGAGTTGTAAAAAAAAGCTCAAACAACCTTGTCACAATCTAGGCGATGTTTCTCAAGGAGCCGTTACATACATGGCGTGTCCCGCACAGTTAGCCTGGTATAGAAAAGGAAAATGGCGGGGGTCTTAGTGTATGCGGTCACTTGCCGTGAGTCTGACCCACCCGTCAGACAGAACAGTGTACATTGTTCTCATTCAGGCCGGTGAGAGGGAGCTCTTGTTCACTCTTGCTGGCCTAGAGTTCCAAGAGCCGATTGCTCAACTCTACCTGACAGTTTAAGAAGTCTTTTGGCCCGCTGGTGTAAAGAGGGCTTGGTATTTTCATGGCTGCGCCCATCCCTCTCCATGCCTGGCCACAGCCGATTACCTCCAATTAGGTGGTTCGCCTTGGCGTGAACATGTGGCCATTGTAGTCTAGTGTCAGAGTCTTCCGCCCTGGCCGGTGACCTTAGTAACACTACATAAGAAACGTTATTATTTATTTAAGGGGTATGGTAAGTCCATTTCAATCCATGGGGGGGGGGGGGGAGGGGAGGACCTAATGATGCAAAAGCCCCCTGTTTCTATGGCCCAGGGGTTACACGATTGTGTCATGTGGCCTGCACATCGACAAAGCTTTTTTTTTTCCTAACTAATGTCAGGCACCAATGTCAGTATGGACACAAGGGCGTCATTAGAATCCTGAAGTTTAAAATCCCAGTCTTCACTGGGATTCGAACCCTCGGCTCCTAGTACGGAATCTACTACACTCCTAATAATTGCTGTGGGTGTACTATTTTTAGTTCTTGCGTGTAGCAGTGATCAGTTCTGGAACTCTTTCATGGCTGGAGCGCGAAGAAATCTATAAACATTCCCGTAGAGAAGCGGGGAGGAGGAGGTCGTGCGGCACGGGTGCCTGTCCTAAGCCGGGACACAGGGCATCATTTATTAATCAATTATAACTGGCGCACTTGGTTCTGGTATGGGAGTCTACGGGGATAGAAAGGGGGGAGGGGTGGAAAGGTAGGGCCCGGTAGGGGTCGGGGTGGAAACAGGAGGGACAAAGTGAGAGCAAGTAATTGGGTGAGGGGGGGGGGGGCATTAGTTGGTTTATGGTATCTAGAGAAAGGATCTACTTACATGGGCGACAAATGGTGAATACTAATAGCAAATTGTACACCGGGGGATTGAAGCGTGACATAACAAGGGGGGATTAACTCTAGCTCTAGAGAAGCAGACGACGAGAATAAAAAATAAACAAAAGGGAAAATGGGGAGATTATAACGCTGACGTCAAGGTTATATTTTTTTCTAGTGATATAAATTTGCTAAAATATATTGTGATTTTTGGTTTCGTTAAATTGCGAACAATCAGTCCTAAATAAATCGGCTTTATAACTAATTTTTTTTTTACCAGAACAGTTTGATATAAACTATAGAACACAGTGTCATTATTTTGACATTAGAACAAATAAAATTGTAATTCAGTAGCATTTGAAAATATCAAAACATTGTCACAATAAGTAAACCTAATTGTTCATTTCATATAATAGTTCATAATGACAGTAAGGAAGATATGTTCTCCTTTCTTTAAACAAGCCAATTAAAAATCTCATGTAATTAAAATTATCAAGCAATCAGTAACCAGAAATTAGATCAGAAATCTTTTATTTTTGAAGGCCCATATTTTAGCCAAGAGATCAAATCAATTTCCGAGTAATTAGCCTAGCTGATCAAAAAGATAGCTATATTGCGATCATCTAATGCTATCTGCATGTGAAATTTAAAAAAAAAAAGCTGCTCGATTTCTTTTAGTCCACTGTTATTCTAAAGTTTCAACAAAAGTGTGCACTATTTTCTTATCAGGAACATGAATGTTTAAAAATTTGCTCGGATAACTTGAGATGATCATCGGAATTTCCCGTTGGCTTTTTTTTTTTACTGCACGCGACGGCCTCATTCTGAACTCGCAAGCCACCTTACGACATCTATAAATAGCTCAATTGGCGTCACATCAAAGCCAGTTTGAGCAACTCTTTCTTGTGATGGGCGAATCTAGATATTTCAGAATCGATTTCTATTCAGAACCAATTTTTCCTTGATTCAAATTTAAATTGAAGACGATTTATTTTGTTTTTTAAAATACATTTATGCCTTTAAAATGCTTAGTTATAAAAACAAAAAATGTCCGAATCGTCCTTTTTTAATAAGTTACATTAAACATTTTAATTGCAAGCTTTAAAACTCTTTGAAATATATCGTTACACGGAAGATACATGTATTACTAAAAGCAAAAGTTATGGGGTCCAATCTAATAAATTACTTAGAAAGACATCAAGATAAAGGCGATTTTCTTATTCTATATGATAGGACAAGCTAATACAAGTGCTACCTCCTTCCTAGTACCATTGTAATTAGAGCAGGCAACGGATTGTCTAAATCAGACAGAAGATACAATGACTTAGCAAAGCCCAAGTCCCTAATTAACTTACGACTACATTAACACATGAATAGGGTAAGGGCGTAATTATCTTCTTTTTTTTGAAGGAACGTAAGTCATTTATTGTAAGATAAGAAGAAACAAGTCAAATTAAAATAAACACTTTTTTTTCCGAAGGCGTTTATCAAGTTCTCGCGAGCCCATGTAAGAAACACAGTTTTTTTGGGAAGACACTTTGAAAATCGATATCGTTTAAGAAGTTGAATCGATTCTCATTCACATTTTGGGGGGGGGGGGGGGGGAATCGTAGGAATCCAGACCACTTCTGACACCCAACTCAGCGTACACGTTTGACGCAGTTGTAAAACCTGTTGTGGTTCGTCACCTCGGGGCCCGTCTCTGCGGACAGATTGAAATTTAATGAGAGCAAACATCTCCGCGGGAAGAAGTACTCACGTCCGACTGTTGACACAGTGTTCCACGAAGAATTACTTCAGGTTTTTTTTTTTCCTTCATACAGGGGGGAGGTCGAAATTTTGATTTATTCTAGCTATAAATGTTTAGGCTTTTTTTTTTTTTACATCTTGATAACTTAAAATCAATTCGATTGGGCCAGTTAAGAAAATATACTAATTTAGTTCAGGACTTAATTTTTTTTTCTAAATTAGTTAGGTGTGATGCTGTAAGACAGTGATGATCAAACTACGGCCTGCGGGCAATATCTAACCCGAGACCAGGCGCTTTTCGACCTCTTCGAACTTCTGCTCACGGTGCATAAAAAGCAGCAGATGCAACTTTAGGAGGAGGCGCGGTGGCTTAGCGGTAAAGCGCTTGGCTTCCGAACCGGGATCCGGGGTTTGAATCCTGTTGAAGACTGGGATTTTTAATTTCGGAATTTTCTAATGAGTACCTGACATTAGTTGGGGAAAAAGTAAAGGCGGTGGTCGTTGTGCTGCCTTCTGTGACGATTGGTCTCGGCCGTATGCGCTTTGAACTGTCCTGGGTTGGATTCGTTCCCATCATTCCCTGACATACTACGGGGAGGGGGGACGTAATAATTTCATTTGGGAGGAACGTCCGACATTACAAGTCGGACTATAGATTTGTCAACTTTTTACAAAACTTTATATCAACTCACTCTGTCTATCTGGCCAAAAGTTTGTACACGTTATTTCTCCGACATCCTATCTCAGATCAAGCTGAAATATTACACAATTATTTCTTTAACCTGACAACACAAGAATCAATTTAAAATAAATGAACTTATTAGTTAATTACCTATTGGTAAGAAAATACTTTGTTTGGTATCTCAAGGGAATGAAATAGTACTAGACTGAAGTGGTGGTATAAGAATTAGTCCCCTTTTTATTAGGCAGTCGTCTGAGTCTTAGTGCACACAAACATGAAATAGCAATCTTCCACGTTCATAGACTCTACACTAGTAGAGAAGTTAGCGCGTTGGCCCGAGAAGGCTTTAGCTCGCAATTCAGGACGTTCCCTTTCCCTACAGCCTTCACATCATCTGCACTATAGATCTTAAGGTCTGAAAGGGATTCTTTACTTTTTTCATTATTATTATTGTTATATATTCTCAATGCTTAATCTAAAGCACTCTTTTAGTGCGCTTTGGTCCAATATCATGTACGAAGTAGGCCAAGGGAGAAAGTTTTTGTGCTGCCCTCAGGCTACAGGCGATAACAAGTCATCTCGTGTACAAATCATCGGCATTTGAACTCAAGCAATGTATACGCACACAAACATCTCACAAACACAGGGAAAAAAACATGAAATATTATCATGAAAATTTATCTTTTTTAACAATTCAAGTCAGAACTTCATGGAACCTAACGATTTTCATAGAAATTTAAAGGTTGATGTATATCGCTGAGACGAATAACTGTCTAGTTGGCCACATGGGGAAAACTCTAGTTTGACCATTCTAAATAAATAAATTTATGTTTAGCTATAACTTGGAGTTTTAAAAAAATGCATGGCGTAGTCAGATATCTGAGTTGTTTATTAAATTTAAAGTTGCTTAAAGCTTATTGATAGATTATCTAAGCTTGCTTATATTTTTACGTAAATCTTAAATAGATTACGTCTATATTCTAGATCTAGAAGTAGATACTATAAGGTACTATAAGGTACCAATAAATAATTGCTTTCTTATACAATGCCCGCTGGCCTAATTGGTAGAATCGTTCGTGCAAGAAACTGGCGGTGTCAAAATCATGAGTTCGATATCTAGTTTAAGCTAATTTTTTAAATTATTTTTATTAATTATTTTATATTGTATTTTATTTTAGATTGTATAGTGGAGGTATAGTCTTTTTTTAAATGTGTTTTAATGCTTTTCTTGTTATTAGAATAAGTATATTGTTTTGTTTTACATGTTTCGAATGTTCCTTCAGAATTAAAAATTATTACATTCTAGACGTAATTTCAGGACGGGGATGGCGGCGGACAGGATTCGAACCTGCAACCACCGCGATGACAGTCTAGAGCGCAAACTACACGATCATGCAGCCATATTTGAAGGACACCAGAACCTCTTATGAAAATACTTTCGCCAGTAAGAACTCATAGTTAGCTACTGAGATCTAGTCACACTCACATCTGATTTAGTGACATCTGACATTAATCCATACGAGTGGATCTTTCCTTGCTGCTGAAAGCACTGCCATGAAAAAAAAAGTCTTTCGTTCGATTTAGCGCCATGTTGAACTAAATGCTACGCGTCAAGGGACATAATCGTGATTGGCTAAAGAGATATTCTGCTAAAACAGATGTCAACTTCCGGTAACCTTTCATTGGTTAACTTGGCGTGGGATGCCAAAGAAATGTTTAGTACATTCTTCTTGTATGGAATAACTTCATTCAGGAACAGAAGTTTTTTAAAAAAGACATTTTTTTATAAATGCACTAGTGTCCGACCCAATGACAAAAAAAAAAAACAACAGAGAAAAGAAATCGATGCACAATGAGCATTAATGGGGTGAAATGAATTACTAAAACATATGCGAGTAGTAGAGCTTACAAGACGGCCTTGCTCTGAATTCCGATAAGGGCAAATCAATGTAAAAACTATGCAGTGTATTTTTAAAGCACTATTCTAAGATAGGTAAGAGGAGAAACACTACAAATAAGAATGTGCTGTTACATCACAGGTCCATCTGTAATGGTTCCGAAGGACGGGGGGAAATCGAATAGGTTGGCCATTATTTTAGTACCTTTTTTTGACAGTCAAGTGAGAGGCAGCATTTGCTTTACGTTCAAGAAAAGGGAGGGGGGGGATTTAATTAGGAACCGTAATTGCACAGGTGCTCTGGAGAACAGACAAAACAAAATTAGCACCGACTTAAATGTTTTGAAAATTTGATTCGGTTGGAAGGGGAGACAAAGAAAAAAAAATCACACCTTTGTAAGAGTGAGAGATTAAATAATAGAATATGGATTTAAATGATCGACTCGAAACCCCCAAAAGTTACAAGCGAGATTTTATGATTAGAAACGATAACTCAAAGGTTTAAAAGTTTAAAAAAAAAAAAGAGTTATCTCCCGAAAAATTGAAACGATATTTCCAGAGTTGAAAACAAAATTTACAAAATTGAAAACGAGATATTACCAAAAATTTTGAGTTTCTACCACTGGCTAAAATTGTAGTGTAATGAAGCAAAAGAATTTACAGAATCTATAAACTGTAAGGGAACTTGTCCCAACTGTACAACAAACTTATCACTTTAGAGTAAGTTTAGAGGAATTCGCGAAACTTGAACTCCATCATACATGGACGTTGTGGCCTTGTAGTAGAGCACTTGGCTGCTGACTTGTAGGTGCTTGGTTCACAATCCATCTCGAAACTATTTTTTGTTCTGAAGAGCTCATGATCTTTATGAATGTTCCTAAATGATGGCCATAAGGTTGAGCAAACCCCAGCTCTAATTGGAACTAACTACTGTTTTAGACAGTAAACTGGGAATTTTATTGTTGTTGCTTTTGTTTAAAAACATACTAGGGGCCCGGGACTTTGTCAACCCAGATTGATCTTCTTTGATCTTTAGTTTGACCGCTGAGCACTACATCATTAAGCCACCAGGTCCAGTGTATCCCCATTTCTAAGCTGCAGGACATTGTAGACTTCTAATGAAATGGTTGTGTGTAGGATGAAGAAAGGGGGGGGGGGGGAGTCGCTGTAGAACATACATTTTCTATATTTAGATAGACTGCGTAGAAATGAAAGGGCAAGGCGCCTGGTCAGCGAGTTAGGGGGGGGAGACTAAGAGTAACGGAATCAATCAAAGGTTATGAGGGAGGGGGGAGCGAGAGAGGGGGAGAGGCACGCAACTGGTCGATCGATGATCACTTCACGCTGGACACTTCAGACCAGCCAAAGGGTTAATGACTCTCGGCAAGGCTATCGTGAGACTGACCGAGCGAGAAGACGCTGATGGCCGAATGGAAGAAACGTCAGCGATACATGGACACCATAGTCCTGTGGTTTTCAATTGTGTAAATCAGTTGCCCAACTGACCGTATGTAGCCGGCGCTTCCTTTCTGGGAGAGCGATTTAGTTTCTTTTCATCAATTTCTTTTCGGACCAAGCCTCATTAGCCTACATGTTGAGACCGGCCTTTTTTGTTGGAGCTTTTCAATACGATCTTAGCGTTTAGTAATTTTATAACTTCTTTCTGCAACTATTTAATACTTTTAGTTTAAACTAATTATATAGGTAGATAGATATATAGATATATAGATAGATAGATAGATAGATAGATAGATAGATAGATAGATAGATAGATAGATAGATAGATAGATGGATAGATGGATGGGTGGGTGGGTGGATGGGTGGATGGTTGGATAGATAGATAGATAGATAGATAGATAGATAGATAGATAGATAGATAGATAGATAGATGGATGGATGGGTGGGTGGGTGGATGGATAGATAGATAGATAGATAGATAGATAGATAGATAGATAGATAGATAGATAGATAGATAGATAGATAGATAGATAGATAGATAGATAAACAGACAGAGATGGTATAGGAAATAAAATTTGTTGCTGCACTGCCAATAAGTGCACAAAAATTATCATTTACTTTTTTTTTCACTACCTAGCTTATCAAAACTTCTGTACACCAGATGCACCGAAATGATAGCTATTTATAGTTTTACGTCATTTACGAAAGTCCCCAATGCTGTACTTATAAACATAAAAATCAACATCTTTTTCTGAGAGAGAAAAAAGCAAAGAAACACACAGATACACACAGGAACGCGTTTGAAATATATCTTCATACATACACACATACACACACGCCTCCGCTAACAAAACGTGTAAACATATCTACAGTAAAACCCAGTATCGCGATGAACAAACAGACTCCTGGGAAACAATTTTAAGGGCCGACTGTAATCGCGGTCTATTGTTAACCTTGGGTAATGGTGGCAATAAAGACCCACGAGGTGGTATCGACCAAGTCCGCGTATTCAACCACGCTGGCATCGTTTGGTTTGGGAGTATCAAACACTGATAGACTATCGATACCACTTTCACATTTTTAGATAGACCTACATATTGATTTGTTTTTAAACAGTATCGCTTTGGCACCGAGACAGTGATTCTCACAATTTCTGGCTTCGGGTTGCCGTAGTGTATAATGTTGGAACATACAAATTGTCTTTCCCTTGTAGTTTAGTGTTTTTAAAAAAAATCATTAATTTAGTACTCAAAATGATGCATGCGTTAATACAGACTATCTTCAGCAAGGGTTCCTCTAGTATTTAGCTAAGTATTTTTAAGATTTTTAGTTTTAAGATTTTTAAGTTCCTGTCTACATTCTTTAAGCAATATGCATGCTTAACCAAAGACTTAAATTTGCCAAGTCACTGGATTTTCCTGGCTGGCTCAGGATTCTATGCTATAATAGCACTACTGGAAGAAGGAGCATTTGTACAAAAAGAAATTCCCGAAAGCGATAGTCATTTCAAGAACCCGATTGTCCTTTCAAAACCGATGTTGGATCTAGACCTAGATCTAGCCAAATTTAAATTTGTATCTTTTTTTTTTTTACTTTTTTTTTTACTTACTAAAGTTTTCCACGTGTGTTCAACGAGCTAGTAATTCTTTTCTCAGCGAAATACATTTAATTCAAATTTCTAAAAAAAACAAAAAAAAACAACAACAACAAAAAATCGAGCCGTTTTTTTAGATAAGCGTCTAGGGTTCCTCAGCCCTGCATGAAATTCTAACTTGAATAGAGGTAGTGTAAAAAATGCAGACTTAGACTTATGCTCTGGTGTTCTCGCGCAGTTGGTGCACATGGTGGGAAGCGTGGTCGAGAGGCTAAGTGCGCTTGAACTTGGCTTGTCTCGGCTACCTAGAAGGGGGCTCGAGGTACTTCACTTGACTCCTTCCTGTTTAAAGACTAAGCTTTGTCTTCGAGCCAGTAACGTAGCAAAGTATTTGTAAGTCCGGGGTCAAGAATTGGATGCTGGGCCTTTCCAAGAAACTAAACGACTGAATGCACAAAAAGCAAGCCAAACATGTTTTTACAAAATATTTTTTTTTAAAAGGGGGGCGTCTAAAGGGGAAGAACTCTGCCCTTAAAGCTGTATCTATCAATAATGTTCACGTTATTTCTCAGACTCGATCTCAAACAAAATAATTAATTACCAATAATTAATTGACTAATTCAGTATTCTTTTTTATTGATTTATGCTTTGTTAGGTACAATAAATAATTGTTTAAAGTATCAATTATTCGACATCAAACAAAAAAATTAATTACCTATAATTAATTGATTAATATTAATTTTTTTTTAATGATTCATGTTCTGCAAGGTATAATAACTAGATCTTTAAAGAATTAACATGATCGGAGAATACATGAGGGAGAAATAGCGTTAACAACTAGTCAAGCTACTAAACCCTACAAATTTAGCCGTATATGTGAATACTGAAGTTTCCCTTGATGGTAACAAGCCAAATAATTAATTGGCTAATTGGTTACTTTGTTTATTGATTCAGGTTTTTGTCTATGCCAACGAATAATTTTGCGAAGTTTAATCTTGATACGAGAATGGGTGTGGGAAGAAATAACATGTACACATTTTTTACACATTTTTTTTTAACTAAACTGACAAACAGACTGGCAGCGTGAGCTCCCTTCCTTTCTCTCACTGATTTTTCTAAAACACACATCGACATTCTGTCCTGCATACTCGTCCTTATCACCGGTATACTGTCTTTCTTACTGTCTCCTTTCTTTTCCTTATCGCTTTCATCTTTACCTATGCCAACATCTGCTGGCTTCCAACTAGAGAGCCTACAATAAACACCCTCCCTAACCCCCGGGGTTGCCCTATTTGCTTGTCGGAAATTATGTTGACCCAGTCTGGTGACGTGAGAACCCCCGTGGAGACTTTGGAGAGGGTTGCAGGGAGTTGGGGGGGGGGGGGGGGATATCGTTTTACCCTTTCAGCCGTGGTTTCATCTGGACAATAATTACGCTCCAACCCTTTCCTCTGTGCACTGCTGGTCTCTCGACTGGGTTTAAAGAAGCCTAGAATGTAGACCGGATGTATTTCTACGCTCTTATACCCACTACCAGAGGCGTAACTAGCAATGTGAGGGTGGAGCGGGCCGCACGCGGCATCAAGTGGTGAAGGGCATCAAACTAGGGACAAACTTTCTCTGTAAAAAAAAAAGTGTAAATACAGAAAAAAAACACAAACTACTGGGCATGTAGGAGGCCCCGTGGCTGAGCGTTAAGTGCTTGGCTTTCGAACCAGGGTCCGGGGCTCGGATCCTGGCTCGGTATCTTCGGCGCCTATGAGTCCACACAGCTCTAATGGGCTGACATGACATTAGTTGAGAAAAAGGAAAGGCGGTTGGTCGTTGTGCTGGCCACGTGACACCCTCGTTAACCGTAGGCCACAGAAACATATTACCTTTACATTATCTGGCGTATGGACCACAAGGTCTGAAAGGGGAACTTTTTTTTACCGGACCTGTATTTAAAATGTAAAATAAAAATTTAATTATTTTTGCTACTTTTCTTCTTTTTTTTAATCTTTATGTTCTCTCTTACATTAATTGTAAGCTGTAGACTAGCTTGAATTCAATTTACTACATTTTTTTTTTAATCTCTCAAGGCAACGTACTTTTAGACCCCCCACTTTCCATGAGACACATGGTACAATTGTTACTTCATTGCACAGTACTCTAGTTTCATTTATAACTAGATCTTATGGACATACCCAGGGCCGGACTTAGGCCACTGCAACCTATGCGGTCGCAGTGGGCCCCGCGCTTTCATAGGCCCCGCGCTAATTCTAGATGTAATTATTAAATTGCAAAATATATACGAAAAATTCCTGAAATCTCCGGGATTTATTAAAATCTCCTGAAAACTCATACAAATCTCCTAAAAAATAGACAAACTTGTCATTTATGGGTGTCATTCATTACATAAAAAGCCAATCCTACGCGCGATAAAAGAAAAAAAAGAGGCATTGTCAGCTTTCATGTAATAAAATGTATTAATCGGGCGAATTTTCACCATAATCGAAAATTATAATACTTTATTTACTTTTATAGTCACTGGCATATAAATATGCCATAGGTTTGCAAGGTTCGTAAAGTAACGTTAATTTGATCGTAATTTTGTACTTAGTAAAGAATGAATACAATTCAAAGTCGAATTTTTTTCTAATACAAAATCTTAATCTTCACTTATTATCCTTATTCTCACCCAGACTAGGCCCCGCGCAATCAGTTTCGCATAGGGCCCCGCAATTGTTAGGACCGGCCCTGGACATACCTACGTAATAGTCTTAGTTTATTTCAATGTCACTATGATTATTTTTAGTTTCAGTCATTTTGCAAAAAAATTCACTTGTAAATTTTTTAAAAAAATATATAAATTTGTAAACAATTATTGATACCTTTGTCAGCATGGTGCGGTGGCTGAGTGGTTAAGCGCTTGGCTTCCGAAGCTGGAGTACTGGGCTCGAATCGCGGTGAAGACTGGGATTTTGAATATCGGGACTCCTCTAAGTCCACCCAGCTTCAATGGGTACCTGACATTAGTTGGGGAAAAGTAAAGACGGTTGGTCTTTGTGCTGGCAACATGAAACCCTTGTTAACCGTAGGCCAAAGAAACAGGTGACCTTTACATCGCTTGCCCTATAGATCGCAAGGTCTGAAAGGGGACCTTTATTTTTTTACTTTGCTAGCAGGAAAGCACGTAAGTTTCATTTGTTGTATCGTTTTGTATTCGTTCTGGGAAAAAAATACGTCTTTTCGCTATTTTACATTTTTAAATTAATGTATTTATTTAAGCGTATGGACATCATGAGGCGCTGCCGCACTGAGCATCAAATACCCTAGCTACGCCACTGCCATCTACTCACTTTAATAGAAGAAGGCGCTTTTTTTTTTTTAAAGAGAGACGGAAGAGGAGGTTCAATGGTAATTCGTTCTATCTATAAATGTATTTTCGGTCTGCGCTTGGTAACCCCCCCCCCCCCTTTTCTCTCTCTCACACACACACACAATTTTTTATTTCCCTGCGCTCATGCCTCCTGAAGCTGAATCGGTAAATATTCGATTATTTTAAATAATAACTGTTTAAAAATGTAAATAATATTTTTATCTTCCGGAGGGGGGAAATGCTCCTACTAATAAAGACTCAGAGACTAAGCATTAGTTTTAGTTAGTAGCTAGAGTTTCGAGAGTAACTGCAAATACATGCCAAGAAAGAAATAGCATTCTTTAAAAAATGGATGAGAAAGATACATTACAGGTAAAAAAAAAAAAAATGCCATTGTGCTTTAAAAAAAATAAGTCAAAATCGGGTCATTTAGGTACAAGATTGAAATATTTGGGGATGTGCATCGGCCCTTTAGGGCCAGCTACGCCTCAATTCGGACTACGCGGTGCTTTTCACTAATGTTTACACATTTTAAGTACCCAAAATCTTGCTTTTTTTTAATACTCTGTTTCTAGTTAGTTGTCTATAACAATCATGGAAAAAAACAGAAATTTACTAAGTTTTGGTGAAATTTTAATATAAACCTATAAAAACAACAACAACAAAAAAAGCGCGGAGGTATGTGTGTAATTTTTTAAAATATTTTTTTTCCTAAGCACTGCATGCCATAGATCACTTTCTATGATCACATTGCAAAGGGAAACAACTTGAAATATTTTATTTGCTACTAGTAATTTCACAATTAAAACCCATAAAAACTGACGTCTATGTGTTAAATTACAAAACATATACCAATAAATAGTAAAGTTGGCTTACTTGAGTTTTCATTGTGTGTTTCTTTTTTTTTTGGGGGGGGGGGGGGGAGGGGGGACATGGAGGTTAACCACTGTTGTACTAAGAGTTAAATTATATTCAACTCTGTAGGAACATCCAAAACATTTTACAAACATTTTACATTTTTTTACGAGTGCGTCCCTGTTTTACATTTGAATCATATCTGCCTCCATTTTATTCCTATACTCGAAACGTATATAGGACAAGTCCCTCAAACCTTATGCTATGTTCGGTCACAAACTCATTAAGTGGTCGACTGCCAGTTCTCCATAGAATATCTTTGTGACCCAATCTCTGTGACTCCTAAAATCTTTCTGAGCCACTTCTGCTGAGTCTTATCTGAAATTTCGTAGATGACGTTTACATAACTCTTGTACACGTCTCCGTTGGGAAGTCTCCATTGAGATGTCTCCTTTGGGATGTCTCCATTGGGAAGTCTCTGTTGGGAAATCTCCGTTGGGAAAGCTCCGTTGGGAGTCTCCATTGGGAAGTCTTCGTAGGGATGTCTCCATTGCGAAGTCTCCATAGGGAAGTCTCCATTGGGAAGTCTCCATTGGGAAGTCTCCGTTGGGAAGTCTCCGTAGGGAAGTCTCCACTGGGAAGTCTCCAGTGGGAAGTCTCCATTGGGAAGTCTCCACTGGGAAGTCTCCGTTGGGAAGTCTCCGTTGGGAAGTCTCCACTGGGAAGTCTCCACTGGGAAGCCTCCGTAGGAATGTCTCCGTTGGGATGACGATTTTGTTAAAAAGGTTTGTCTCGAAGGTTGGTTTTTTCAAAAAGGCCGTAATCTTTGGGAAATGGAACCTAATAGTATCATGACACTCAATCTTTATACGACTTTTCAAATTCTAGGCCTAGAAGACATTAGTGTGCATAAACACCACGTGTTCCAGCTACTTCTGCAGACTCAATGTTCACAATATCAAGGTTATTTCTGGAATGACTTACTACATTATCGATACACTACAGTTGGCTCACGAGCTGCCAACAATTTTTCTTGACTAAATTTGACTAAACCCACACTAATGGAGTAGACCAGTGATGCCCAAAATACGGCCCGCGACGTGGTTCCATCCGGCCCGCCGAAATTTTGGCACTAAGAGTAGACACCACCCCCTCCAAAAAAAAAGAAAAAGGTTCACTTATGTATCTTTACCTACGTTAGGGCCCTCAATTTTTCTTTAATTGATTGGTACCATGACATTTAACATTAGAGTGTTTATGAAATGAGAATCTACCAGAAGAAGAAAACGAATCTTAACTTTTTTTGTGGAGCTGATCATAAGCCAAGATATTGGATTTGTACAGAAAGTGTGGCTATTACAAAAAAGAACAACATATACACGTCATTATGTAACAAACATGAAGACATTCTTGGTTTGAGCCGCGAATAAAAAGATTGTTAAACTACGCCTACAGATTGGAGGATCGATTCGAATATTTACCAAAAAGCGACAAGAAAATTAGTCGGTAGTAAAGCTAGAAACTATGTTGCTCTATTTTAAGTACAGAAATTAAGACATTTTCTGACGCGTGAAAAAAATCGCTTTAGATATCCAATTCCTTAATGTAAGTACTAGATCCACGGGCTTATAACCAATTAGTTACAAATTCAGGTAAATTTCAGTTGATTTATTTTGTACCTTTTTGTTTATGTGGCCCGCGGCACGAGTCAGAATAAAATAATGGCCCGCAGGTTGAATTAGGTTGGGCATCACTGGAGTAGACAATGAGCAGAAAAAAGTTTCGAATTTTTCTTTTTTCCCCTTGATTCGTGTATTTGTGCGTTCATTTTCCTTTGAAGACTATTGGTAGATTTATTTATTTCACCACTTCAGCAGATTGCTTGTTTTTTTAAATATGAAATCAGAACAATGACTTTAAAATTGCAATGTCCTGAAGTTTTCCATAATCATCTTCTTTTTCGAAGTAACGTCTGTATTATAAAAGACGATTCCATCAAGGGAGATAACGAAATAATATCCGAAATCAGCGTTGGTTTAGGTCTAAAAATAATAAAGAGACAAGTTAAATTAGAACTTTTTTTTGTGTTTTTGTTTTTGCCCAAGAAGTCTATGACATCGCTTAGGGGCGTAATTGTTTTGTGTTTTTTTTTTTGGTATTATCTAAGACGCTCTTCAATCACTGGATCATATCAAGAAATTGCAGATACCAAAGCGATTACATCAATGTATTACTGAGCATATTATGATATAAATAAAATCAAAAAATAAAATACACAGAACCATACATATAATTTATTCAATAAATTTTGATACATCGATTCATTGACAACAACCAACACACTACACTTTTAATTTTTAAAGTGTCCCTGTGGGCCCATTTTTGTCATGGGACCGGGTTCATTGAACCCCTTCGCGCCATGGTTGCAACACGGGTCTTCAATAGTTGAGTCTTTAAATTTTTTAAAATGTAGCTTCGACATCACAAAGAGAAGTTTGCGAGCGTTTTACAAGATCTCTACTTATAACAAAATACGGAAAGACGCAAATAATATGCGAAGTTGAAGAGATACCAGCTCTTCTGGCTTCAAAACATATGTCTGATATCTAACAGAAGGCAGGGAAGCCGCTGGTCGTCCACTTTTAAGGAATACTGATGTGTGCAAACGCGAAATGAAGCTCTTCAAAATCGACACTAACAGTTGGCGAAAGGTGGCACTGCTGACATCCACATGGAGAGCGAGCATAAAGGAAGGGACCCTAATTGCAGATGCCATACACAATAGTAATAGTAAGAATGTTGAAAGTGCAACGCACCTGGCGATTACAGATGCCCAACCTGTGACTGCAGCTGTGTCTCAAGGATTGGCCTCTTTAGTCCCATGAGAAGTTGCAAAGGGAAAGATCCTCTCTAGAGACGTGAAATGCCACAAATTATGGAATTATTGGAATATCACCAGAGAATTTATGATGGTTTTTCTATCTTTATATCTAGTTGGAAAGGGTTTCAGCGAGGTTGCCAATCTTCTAATAAATACAGCATATTACTGGATATAATTAAAAGATGGGGCGCAGTGTCTTGGTGGTTAAGCGCTTGGCTTCCGAACCTGGCGTCCTGGGCTCAAAGATCTGTGAAGACTGGGAATTTGAATTTTTGTGATTTCAAAGGCGCCCCGGAGTCCACCCACCTCCAATGTGTACCTGACTTTAGTTCGGGAAGTAAAGGCGGTTTTCGTTGATCTGGCCAAATCACACCATGCTCATTAACCGTTGGCCAAAGAAACAGATGACCTTAACATCATCTGCTCTATAGATCGCAAGGTCTGAAAGTGGAACTTACAGATAACAAATAAGTCTCAATATTAAACCTAACTATTTTTGAAACCCGATATAGTGGGAATTCCGTTATTAGAGAGGCCTACAAATAGGCATTCATTTTTGTTTGGTGAATCCATGTAGTACATCTAGGTTTTATTTTGCTTCGTTTGAATTTGAATTTCATTTATAAACATATACGACCTAGAAATCAGTGAAAAATCAGTGAAAAAAATAAAAACGTATTATAGGTGCTGAATTTTTTAAAAGGCATAATTAGCTACGCTCATCTTTATCTTAACCTATCTCTTAGTCTGTTGGACCCTTGGAGCACCTTGCAAGATCTGTCGACCGTCTTTTTCCATTCCTCTCTGTCTTTTGCCTTAGTTCTTTTATGTTGTCTTCCCATCGCTTTCTCTGCCTGCCTCTTCTTCTTTTCCTGGCGCTGTTCCCTGAAGGAATGTATTTGCAAACACCGAATACCTTGTAAGAATAAGGACCACCGAAAACATGGCAAAGGGTATACGACACAAAAACGTTGGAACCACTGGAATATACCATACTAAAAGTGAAGTTTTAAGTATATGTACATTCTCTTGGAGTATTCCTAACGCAAGGATGTATCACTTAAACAAATCACATGTTTTCATCTATTTCGATTCCCCCCGTACCATTGCTTAATTTACAGTTGTTTTGTTTTTCTCGTGTAATGAAAAAAAACTTTTTTGGATGGTCTATAATCAGAAGAAAAGGAGCAGCTCAACTCAAAAGATCCAAAAATGATATTCAGTCCAGTGGCGTAGTGATGGGAGCAAGGGAAGGGGGCCACGCAGCCTATATTTCTATGTGATGTGCATGAAAAAAAGGGGGGCGCCGTTAAAATACCTTGCCCCCGGTGCACTTTTTGCTCACTACGCCTCTGATTCAGCCCATATACTCTTATTTTCATTTGTTCTCAAGGACTTTAAAATAATAATGCTCACGTTAAAAGCTAGTACTGACACTTGTAATCATTGGGACCACCTATAAAGAAGAAAATTATCTTTTTTAGCGTGAATGTTTTCTAAGTTTAAAAAGACAGTAGCAGTGTAATTATTGCCGGTAAGATAAAGGTATCGGTGCTACCTAACAAGCATCTTCGGTACATGACTTACCTGGGAATTACATTAGCGCCATCTTCTGGTAAAATGTTGACAAGTCAACTGTGAAAGTGAAGAGCTGATTTTACCATCGAAAAGTCGCTGGAATCGTGTGGATTGTCTGTGTTCTAAACCTGGCTGGCCTTCAGTGTTCCTAAGACAAGAGAACTCTAGACACATACAGGTAGTAAAGTAAAAAAGTAAAGTTTCCCTTTCAGACCTTGTGGTCTATAGGGCAGATGATGTAAATGTCATCTGATTATGTGGCCTTCGGTTAACGAGGGTGTCATGTGGCCAGCACAACGACCAACCGCTTTTACTTTTCCTATATCAAATGAATTCGGCCAGTTTGTTTACCAAAAGTGTGTGTTTTCAAAACTATTTTTAATCTCAAGGATTTTCGCGTTGCTATTAAATGGAATTTTGTGTCTGGAGGTAAATTATATTTTCTGACATGAAGCTCCTCAAAGTGTAAGCTAAAGAGCAAGAAAATGTCAGCGAAGTTTTATAGAAATGGTTACACTGGATGTCCTAAAAAAATCAGTGCTTGAAGTCATTCAACTTGATATAAAACCTCTAAACATTTTTTTTTTGTTTTTGCCTTGCTGATGGACGATGTTTCTGTTTTAAATGCAGAAAGTCCTCACCCAAAATGAATAGCTCAAAGTATACAGTTTAATATTTTCGGTCACAAGTTCTGTCGCCAAGGCTCATCATAGAATTTATCTTATTACTTTTTGAATGGCTTTTATTTTAAGCTTAAGGCATGCTCAGAGCGCTATGGTCGAATTTCATGTGCGAACCAGTGGGGGGGAAAAGGGGGGTGTCACGAGCTGAGTCTGTGACCTATTTCGACCAGTTTCTAGAAGCTCGAGTTCAAACCAGTGCAAGTGTCCAGCCTAAACAAGTTAATTTTAGATATCCAATCAAAGAAGGAGGTTAAGGGAAAAAAATAGCACACGTCAGCTTCTAGAAGGTCAAAGTTACTAAAATAATTATCTGAGAAGGTTCCATGATTCTGGAACGTACGGTCAAAGAAAGTATAAATTAAGGGAAAATGAGTTAGACGGGGTCCTCGCATAGTAGTAGTTCTTGTAGAGCGATGGTCCTCGCATAGTAGTAGTTCTTGAAGAGCGTTGGTCCTCGCTC
Organism: Biomphalaria pfeifferi; assembly: GCA_030265305.1. Classification (NCBI taxonomy): domain Eukaryota; kingdom Metazoa; phylum Mollusca; class Gastropoda; family Planorbidae; genus Biomphalaria; species Biomphalaria pfeifferi. Next base: position 1,045,413 of record JASAOG010000195.1, on the reverse strand, counting down.
AGTCATCAATTAGTAATAAGTTTTATGATATTACCGGGTCCATTAAGTAAAGTTTTAGTAGTTGAAGTTGAAGTTATACTAAGTGAAGTTTCATGTATCATTTAAGTTTTATTTATGAAGTATCAAGTCAAGTTGTTATTGAATTATGAAGTTAATTTGTTGTGAAAGTTGAAGAAGTTATTAAAGAAGTTTAAAGAAAATACAGAGAGATGTTTCTTTCTTCATTTCATTGAATTGTCAAGTTTGATAATATAATCCCCGGCGAGTGTGTTCGTCACATATATGGCACCTCCTGACGAAAAAAGGCATCTATAAATAAAGGCACCGACGAAGACAAGCATCACATACTGCATTTACAAAGAATAAAGTCGGCACATTCTAACAAGTTCTACGAATTTATAAGGAAAAGCCTCTAACAAATAAATCATAGCCTCTCGTAATGACAAAGCCTCAAATAAAGCATTACAAGAAAAGCCTCTTTCAGAAAACTTCAACAAGACGTACATTAATTGCTACGAAAAGTATTTTATGATTGAAACTTCCAGTCAACAGGTCACATAATATTTGACAAAGAGGACGTCCTGCAAGACAGATCATCTGTTTTAAGGTCAGTACCTTACATTTTACATTTACTAAGCTGTGAAAGCTATATTTACTAAGCTGTGAAAGCTACATTAACCAAGCTGTGAAAGCTACATTTACTAAGCTGTGAAAGCTACATTTACTAAGCTGTGAAAGCTACATTTACCAAGCTGTAAAAGCTACATTTACCAAGATGTGAAAGCTATATTTACCAAGCTGGGAAAGCTACATTTATCAAGCTGGGAAAGCTATATCTACTAAGCTGTGAAGGCAACGTTACTAAAGCTAGTTGTACACTAGTTAGCTTACAAATACTGACCACTTGCATTCCTCAAAAGGAGACACCGATTGATATTTAACTAGGTCAGCCATAGTTAACCTCTCACCTGTGGACAGCTGTCGGTCATCGCTAGTGTAGGCAGTACTTATAAATAGCACAGCTATTAGGTTATTACAATGGCTTATCGTACTTGTGGAAAGAATACATCAAATTAGCCGCTGCCGTTCACATCCCACAAGAAAGAATGGAGGAATGGTGCACTCGACAAATAAATTACGATAAACAAAAACGTAAGGCAGAAGAAAGAAGACGTAAAGAAGACAAAGAGGCAGAAGAAAGAAGACGTAAAGAAGACAAAGAGGCAGAAGAGAAGAAACACAAAGAAGAAATACAAGAAGAAGAAGACATAAAACTTAAAGAAAGAAAAGAAGAAAGGAAACTTAAAGAACTACAAGAACCAGAAAGAAATGAAACTGAAGAGAAAGAGACAAACAGTGACTGAAGGAGCCTGTGACATTGTTTATGAGTACAACAAGAATACTACTGAACTTAAACTAGTTAATAATGAAGAATTTCAAGCTGACCAGAGGAAAGATACAACTTTGACAAGAATGTACAAGAAGGGGCAAACAATTGTAAAGCAGCCAGGACTTACTATACCTTATTTCAAAGAAGGAATACTTGTGAAGAAAAGTGTTAATTATGATACCTATGAGTTTGTTGAACAAATCATTTTACCACTAAAATATACTCAAGACATCATTGAAAAGAATCACAATTTTCTACATACTAAACTAGTGAGTGTGACGAGGACAAAGAAAAGAATTCTTGACAAATTTTATTGGCCGAGCATTACAAAAGATGTAAAGAAACATGTTAGTCAATGTCAAGTTTGTCGATTAAACAATCCTAAGACAAAAGTTCAAGAGCAACGCACGAATGTTGAACAAAGTTACCAACCTGTTGAAAATATTATACCAGACAAAAATGACTCCAATGTTGATGAATTAAACTATTCTGCATTTAACTCTAAGACAGAAGGTCGTCTGACATTTATGGACAATTTATGCAACAACCGTGTTATGACTCAGCAACAAAGTAATATAAGTACTTACATAGAAAGTCAACCAAATACAGATGCAAACATATTTGTTTCAAATGAATCAATGTCAAAGTCAAATCAAGATAAATCAGAAAAGAAAACATTTCAACATGGTTTTGATATAAATATTACATTCATACAGCCATGTGAAAAAACTCAAGAAGCTAAAGTCAACATTGAAAATGAAAGAGCATTAAATGAATACAGAAAGTTTAGAAATTTTAAACAAGGAGACAAAGTGAAGTTATGGTTACTTGACATGAGCAACAAACTGATTTATACATGGCAAGGTCCATTTACTATCATCAGAAAGATTTCAAACGTAACTTATGAAATCAACATTAACAAACATATCAAAGTGTTTCATGTTCATATGCTTGAAAAATACAACGAGGATACAGATAAAGAAAACTTACCAAAAGTACTAGAAGAAAGTGTTACATGCTTAGCAACAATTCAAGAGGAAAATGAAGGCAATATAAATGAACTATTACCAACGACATCAAAACAAACTGAATCTATCAAAGACATTGACATACATCATTTAAAGTTGAAAAGTATAAAAGACCTGTTGAATACAAGGGAAGAATATACTGATATTTCATGATGTTCCTGACATATCAACATTAATAGACAATGTGATTGACTTAAAAACTGACAAACGTGCCAACTCAAATGTTTATTCTCTAACTTTGCACAATAGAGATTTACTGCAGAAAGACTTAACTGATTTATTAGTGCCATGCATACATGAACATTCGAACTCAATGTTTTCTACTTTAATCGTTTTACAACGTAAACTGTCACTAAAAGAAAGATTTAGTCTCGGTGGTGGACAGTTCTTGTTTGAGCATATGAAAAGCAAAGAATGTTTTAAGGACAATAGTTGTATGTTGTTTAAAGCTAGAAAGAAACATATTCATGAACTGAGAGACATTCTGTACACATTGAAATGTACTTGTAGCTAAACTAAGCAAGTTTGTATTGAAACCAAAAGTGACATTTTTCAACAGCAGAGTTGAACAAAACTCTCTGAAAACACAGGACAATATTGTTAAACGTATTTTGAACTAAAAAGTACCAAGAAAGAAAAAATGTGCAAACAGACTAGAATAGTTTCAAGTACCTGGAAAGAAGAAAGTTGCAAAGCTGTGTCAAGATTTATTTTAATAATTATGTCATGCAATTGTTTGTTACTTAGTATATTTACATTAGTACTGTTGTTATGAGAATTTTAGAAATGAGTAATTTGACATTGTACATGTTTAAATTTCATATATTGAAAAGTAAGTTAATATTCATATATTCTGTATTAGCAAATTATATGATGGGATGACATGTATTTTTCATTATTGTGAAGTTGTATAATTTAGATATTTTCTTGAGTTACAAAAGTTAGAAAAGTTCATACTTAAATATCATATAGTGACAAGTAATGTATGGAACTATGATGTATTCTTTTGTGATACTTATTATATATGCTAAATGTGTACAATATTTTGAATTATGTACTTGTAATGAAACAATTATTTGAATTATCAGTTCTGTACATTTAATAGAACATTTTTTTTTTGGTTTTGTGTGCATATATTATAATAGTAATAATATTATTTTACGCATTTTATATTGCATACAAAATGCTAAAAAAGGCAAGGGGGTAATGTCACGAGTTGAGTCTGTGACCTATTTCGACCAGTTTCTAGAAGCTCGAGTTCAAACCAGTGCAAGTGTCCAGCCTAAACAAGTTAATTTTAGATATCCAATCAAAGAAGGAGGTTAAGGGAAAAAAATAGCACACGTCAGCTTCTAGAAGGTCAAAGTTACTAAAATAATTATCTGAGAAGGTTCCATGATTCTGGAACGTACGGTCAAAGAAAGTATAAATTAAGGGAAAATGAGTTAGACGGGGTCCTCGCATAGTAGTAGTTCTTGTAGAGCGATGGTCCTCGCATAGTAGTAGTTCTTGAAGAGCGTTGGTCCTCGCTCAGTCATCAATTAGTAATAAGTTTTATGATATTAGCGGGCCCATTAAGTAAAGTTTTAGTAGTTGAAGTTATACTAAGTGAAGTTTCATGTATTATTTAAGTTTTATTTATGAAGTATCAAGTCAAATTGTTATTGAATTAAGAAGTTAATTTGTTGTGAAAGTTGAAGAAGTTATTAAAGAAGTTTGAAGAAAATACAGAGAGATGTTTCTTTCTTCATTTCATTGAATCGTCAAGTATTGATAATATAATTCCCGGCAAGTGTGATCGTCACAGAGGGTATCTGGAAGAGAGATCTTTGGCTTGTCGTTATCCTTTAGCATCAGTCCTTGACGTATAAAGAAGTTCTATTCATTCTGAAAGGGAAGTGACGAAAAGGCCTATAATTTTTTATTTATGTATTTATTCATGTATATAGGCAATGTATTTTATTAATTGAGCCAAGCGACTGGTAGATTTTTTTTTTAATTCAGGAGGGAGTGAGGTTAGCTAGAAAATCCCTTTGGACCATGATCATGGAATTTAATGATTGAACTTTTTTTTTTACTGGATATTGGAGAGGTTTTAACCTCAAACCTCTCTTGGCTACACTCATGCAATAAACTATAGGTTTGATTTATTTATTTTTTGGAAGGGGGGGGATTTTAACCTCAACCTCCCCCCTCCCCCTATAACAACGCTGGGGCAAGTGATAGTTTAACATTATAATATCCCCTCCAATAAAAAACAAAAATTAAAGCAAGAAAATAGTCGCAAAATGTACCCCCCTTCCCAGGGGTCGAGGATTGAACTCAAATCCGGAATCGAAGATAATGCCATTATTTTTGTCATAAGATTAAAAATGTAAACAAACATAAAGTGATTTTTTTTTTTAAAGTCAGGGCTACAGAGATATCGACTAGCCTCCACATCTTCGTCTACCGCAGTGTCGAGTAGAAGAAAAAAAATCAATGTGAGTGGGCGTTGAAGAAAAGAGAGTGGGCGTGGCTAATTTATCCTGTTTGTGAATGAATAGCATTTTTAAAGAAAACCATTTTCATTCATAACAGCTTTTTATTTTGTAGTCTAAATAGTCTAGTATTTAGATCTACGCGTTCGGCAGTATTATTAAATGATTGTGTTCAGCAAATGTTGCAATACAATATAGATTTATTAAGTATGAACATAAAAATGTTTGAATGTAGATTTATCGACAACAATGCTAGGAATGTTTCACCACTACCCTACACAACAGGAAGTTGATGGTTTACGTCGGTGCGCTAAATGCCAGTTAAGCGTTTTTAAGAATTAATCAATCTAAATCAATACGTATTTTTATCCCGCGAAAACTCGCAAAAATAAAGTACGAGTGATTATTTGTGCATTGTGTAAAAGATAGAGATAGATTTTGATTTTGTAAAAAGAAAATAAAAAACAATGAACTGACGGAAAAGATGTATAGCTTAACTATAAATTACTAAAGCCCTGACTTAAGTAAAAAAAAAAAAAAAAAAAAGAAATTCATTTTATAATCTTAAATCTTCTTTTTATTTATAAAAAAGAGAAGATTATTTAACAGAAATGTAAAGTTAGCGTTTAAGGCTTGTTCCCAACAAGTATATATATTAAAATACGTTATATTTCAAACACAGCCAGCTGTTTTAAACTATTTTGATTTAGTACCTAGCCAAGGAGGGCAAAACTTTCCATTACAAGCTCTATACCTTTGGAATAGATATTATTAAACTATTTGAAAAGTCACCGACACAGCTTTTTTGGGAATATTTTGAGAGAGAGTGGAAAATATTTACTCGCAGGTAGAGACAGAATATAAAGAGCACATAACGTTTTATTTCCTTCTTTGTTTTTTTTTACAGCTATATTTTCTAACAAAATTCTATTTCACATATATTCTTTGTACAAGCTAACTACAATACAAAAACAATCTTACGGAGTTGGCAGTGATCGATACCCTAAGTGTAATATACATGTACCCATATAACATAATTATTATGATATGCCCTTTTTAAATGACGTTATTTGCATTTTGAAAAGGTACAGTTCTTCTTAGCATCGGAGCTGGATTACCATAGTAGGCCTAAATAAAAGGAAACACAAAGGAAGGCAAATCACTGTGTATATAGACGAGGTAATAATAAACCTGTGTAATTAATTAATAAATGTATGTGACTATGTCCGATTGTCAATAAAATATGTCTTTTAATAAACGGATTTCTTTCTATATAAAAAAAACATGCCCTTCTCATTGCACATGTGTTAATCTTTGTTTATTAGCTTTATAAACTGTAATAAAAATTAATTTCATGCTAAAATAGCACGCTGATAAAAGCATTTCTCATCGAGTGTTTCTTATCACATATATTACAGACGTTACTTTAAAAAAAAAAAAGAGATAAATACGTCCTACGCATTTTATTTTTTCAATCGTCAGGCACGTTAAGCAATGAATTAAACTCTCTATATAGGTCATAGGTCTCTCTCTCTCTCATATTTATATGTATATGTGTGTGTGTGTGTGTGTGCGCGTGTGTGTGTAGGCCTATTTATATAAGGTCTGAAAGGGGAATTTTACTTCATATATAATTGTTTATGTCCTTCTGAATATTTCATGTTTTTGTGTTTTCGTAATTGTTTTGTGTTAACATATTTTTATCTTATCTAATAAAAATACAGACGTTACTTCAAAAACGAAGATGGGTTACATTATACGCGTAATGCAAATAGTCATGCATGTTAACCAATTACTTAAATTCTGCCAAATCATTAGCTTTCAGGCAACCTATTCCATGTTCTAATAGCACTAGGGAAGAGAGAGAAAGTGTACACATTTGTCCTAGCATATGGAACGAAGAATGTGCCTTTATCTTTGTGTCTTTCTGAGTATTTTATTAGATTTTGTATTAGAAGATTATGGTTATTATACTCTATAACTAATTTGCTTTTTAATCTTCTATCCTGGCGTGCTTCTTATCATTTCAGTAAGATAAGATAAGATATCTGTAAAACTATACTTTATACATCTATATAGGATGTCTCATCGATTTTATTTGTTTTGCACAGTAAGCGGCAATTTAATAATTGTAACAGTGATGGCATAGCTGTCCTGGCCATCAGTACTGTTGTCTACGCAGCCATATTGGTTGATCTTTTCTTCTATCGTTGTGTCGGTGACAGTAAACAGTGTCAAAATTCCTCTGTATTCACCTGCAGCAATGCCTTTGGCACTAAATGCCGATCCATGGCGTCGCATGGAACTTGCACATGAGACTGAGGTACGATCAATTTTGTGGATTAAAAGTAATAATTACATTACACTACAACACTCGGTAACTCCGGGAAAGTGTAGTGTAGAGAAGTCACTTCCGTCGTTTTAACAACAGTAAAATAAGTATTTTAAGTATTTAGAATCTAGAAAAGACATAGGTCTGAGACTTTATTCTAAGTTTTATTCTAGAATAAATTTTAGAACCTACATCTACTCATGATCTAGGTCTAAGTCTAAATTATCCAAATCTAGATCTTTATAATTATAATATTATTATCTAGACCGACTAGTCTGTAGTCTGTATATTTAATACTATGTAGTATGTTTGACTTAGATAGTGTAAGTGTAACTGTAACTATCATTCACTATGTATGACTATGGAGTAGACTGTAGTTATGTACTCTTACATAAAATAGATAATAGTCGAGATTCCAGTAGTTCTGTTTTATCTAGATCTTGTCATCTAGAGAGTCTTAAAAAACAAATTTTAACAGACAGGCAGGGACTCCCAGTGTATGAGCCCCCACCTTGTTACTTGTAAATTAAATATAAGAATAGTTATGTTCTTTCGATGTAGTAGCATTTCCAAAAAAGGAAAAATAATGGGTTTTTTTGCTATTATATTATCTCTCTAGTCTATAGGGCCTACTATTATTCTAACAAGCTTTTTATACCATGTAATGTTTTAACTAAGTTATTTTGATATAAATGTTGGCTTATCTATTTGGTTTATATCTTAGGCTGGAAGCACAGAGGATATGCTAGTTGATGACCAGGTAAATAGATAATCTAGTTTTAGTATGTATGTTTTAAAAAAATAGTAATTTACCATTAATCTCATTAATGAAATATACATTATAGAAATGTATAATAAAAATGTATGTTTGTGACAACTAGGAGTCTGAAAATGAGGTGGAAATCACAAATGTTTCAAAAAGTGGAGAAAAGGCTGATCCTAGTCACTTTGAACTTCTCAAAGTTTTAGGGCAGGGTTCTTTTGGAAAGGTATGATTCAATTTGAATTGTTTTGTTTTGTAATGTATAAATACCCTGTAGTGGAAAGTCGTAGTATAGCTCACATAGTTGAATGAAGGAAAATAATAATTTAATTTATTGTAATTTTGGCTCTTTTTTTTTTTTTAAGCTTAATTTATAAATATTCATCTCTCCAGGTTTTTCTTGTAAGAAAGATTACTTTACCAGATGCTGGTACACTTTATGCAATGAAGGTATTGAAAAAAGCTACACTCAAAGGTACTTCGTGTTTTACAAAAAGCACATTTTTTTTTGTCCTCCACTATATTCAGTCTTAGAGTTCTGCACTTGAGCTAAAAATGTTAAATATACATTGCATTGGGGTGTACATCAAAGTAATTTTTTTTTAAATGTTTTGCTCCATTTTCGTTACTCATGTGTACTGACTGTATCATGCTTTTTGAAAGAAGTAAATTAAACATACTTTTTCTTTATTAGTTCGAGATCGTCAACGAACAAAGATGGAGAGAGATATTCTGGCTGATGTCAATCATCCATTTATAGTTCGACTTCATTATGGTATGTAACAAGTCAGACTTGAAAATTTAGTGTCCCTTTAACCCAGCTTGTTGAATTGTGTTTTAACTTTTTAATGTATTGGCAAGCTTTAGGTTTTGTTAAATATCTCACATTTTGTTGGGTGAATTTGAATAATTACATTTAATAAAGTTGCCAATATGCTTTTATGTGAAATATTATCTTTAATGTGAGACTGAAACTATTAAATAATTGTTGTTTTTTTTGTTTCAGCATTTCAAACAGAAGGCAAACTATATTTAATTTTAGAATTTCTTAGAGGAGGTGATTTATTTACAAGATTATCTAAAGAAGTGAGTTTTTTTTTGTTTTTTTTAATTTGTATGTATCAAAAGCTAAAAAAGCATTTCTAGTCATTCTATGACGTAAATTTTTTTTACTGATATTAATTTTTGTTTGCTGATACTTTTTGTAAAGAAACATGCTGTAGAGCTATTGTGCTATGTAAAAATGACTCAATCAATTTGTCACAGGTTATGTTCACAGAGGAGGATGTCAAATTTTATTTAGCAGAATTGGCATTAGCTCTAGACCATCTTCATAGTTTGGGCATAATATATAGGGACCTTAAGCCTGAAAAGTAAGTACCAAAGTCTTGCAGTATGATGTGTTTAGGTCTACTCTTATGTAGTTGACCAATGCTTTCAAGCTTTTTATCTTTTTAACTTCGAATTTGATCAAGTATACTAACCAACTCTGATACTCAGAAATGACTCTTTGGTGAAAAAACACTTTGCTATCAATCTTTCATTTTTAAATCTATTCTGCAGCATTCTTCTTGACACTGAAGGGCATATAAAGTTAACTGACTTTGGTCTAAGTAAAGAATCAATTTTTGAAGAAAATAAAACTTACTCTTTCTGTGGCACAGTGGAATATATGGCTCCTGAAGTGGTAAATAGAAAAGGGCATGGAACGCCTGCTGACTGGTGGTCTTATGGTGTTTTAATGGTAAATATTATTCCTTTACTGTTCTTGTTCTCATTTCATGCATTTTTATTTTTATTTTTTTTTTTTTTGAATTTCTTTAGGTAGTAACCAAATAATTTTAAAAGATAGGTTGCTTTTTTTTTCCTCTGGGAGTGGAGGATTTGAGTGTGAGTGAGTTCCAATTTGAGTGCAGTAAGTTAACTATGTGGCAAAAAAATATGTTAAGATCAAATAACTCAGTTCCTTTTTTTTTTAGTGGCTTTCGAACCAAGGTCAGCAGTCGAATCCTGGTGAAGACTGGGATTTTTAATTTCGGGATCTTTGGGCGTATCAAATTCCACCAAGCTCTAATGGGTACCTGACATTAGTTGTGGAAAAGTAAAGTCGGTTGGTCGTTGTGCTAGCCACGACACCCTCGTTAATCGTGGGCCACAGAAACAATGACATTTACATCATCTGCACTATAGATCACAATCTCTTAAAGGGGACCATTTATTATTATTATAGCTTTTATATAGCGCTACTTTCATGCTTATAGCATGCTCAGAGCGCTTTTGGTCCAATCTCATTTGTGGACCGGTGGGGGTATCTAGGAGTTGGATTTCTGTGCTGCCTTTGGGCGCTCAGTAAACACAACTCTGCCCGAGTCGGGTGTTGAACCTCGAGCCCCCTTCTAGGTAGCCAAGCCAAGTTCAAGCGCACTTGGCCTCTCGACCACGATTTATGTACCTCATCTTATTTTTATAGTAGATCTTGTTTTTCTGATCTGTTTAATTGTGATCCTAAAATTTTCTTCTGGTTTTGTATGTTGTTTGTTTACTTTTTAAAAATTTAATGGTTAAATTTTTTTATTGTTTTTCAGTTTGAAATGTTGACTGGAGCGCTTCCTTTTCAAGGTGCTAATAGGAAGGAGACAATGACTCAGATTTTGAAGTAATTACAAGTAGCCTTTTACATTTGTATTAGAAGTTGAACAATTTATTGTTTGAATACTTATTCTTTTAATTGAGAGTGTCAGTTAAAATGTTTTGTTCTCTTTCTTCTACAGAGCAAAGCTTGGCATGCCACCATTTTTGAGTGCTGAAGCTCAAAGTTTGTTAAGGGCATTGTTCAAAAGAAACCCAGCTAACAGATTAGGTAAAAATAAGAACTCTAGGAGGTCAAAGTTATAAATGTTGTTTTTTTTTTTAATATAATTGGCAAAGTAGAGTTAAACATTCTCTCTTTAATTGAAAATAAATACTTAGAAATAAAATTGATTTACTTTGTAATAAAGGTCATTAATTTATTAGGTGCATTTTTGTCTTTAGAAGATAATTTAAATTTCTTTTCTTTCATTTCTCTTTGTAAAAAAATATTGCCCAAAATAATTAATTTTTAATTTTATAACAAAATATTGGTGGTTTAAATATGTTTATGTTTCAAATATTGGAATTTGATTTTGTGGTCTGTTTTTCTGCTAAGGTTCAGCTCCTAATGGTATGGAGGAAATCAAGAAGCACCCATTTTTCAGCACAATAAACTGGGTGAAACTTTTCAAGCGAGAACTTCAGCCCCCATTCAAACCTGCTGTAGTCCAAACAGATGATGTGTTTTACTTTGATAAAGAATTCACATCTAAAACACCCAAAGGTAAGAAATGCCAATCTACAATGTAATACTCTTTTTTCTAGAAGGCTCTAATTGGCATGAGCTTCATGTAACTTTTTTTTTCATCAAGTCTGCCCTGCAGGAATCTCATTTTTGTGTATCCTAGAATAAAAACTTACGTCGTAGCAAAATAATTAGTTTACTATTTTACAGTCTGACTCTTTATACTCTGACATGCTCAGTAGTTCTCTGCAGTGCCAGCGTAAATTTCCCTAATTATTGTAGACAAAAAAATAATTTAGAATCTAGGTAGACCTAAAATTGTAATTTATTACATTGTAAATTGTAATTTAATTGTATGTGAAAGCCAAAATCATATGTTTAGTATTTTTAGATCAATACATTTTTTTTTGTCCATTGATTATTGTATACTGCTCTGGCTAGTATCTTGGGAATTATGCAAATCCACTACTATTTCATCAATTATTCTATATTAGCCCAAGAACAGTACAGTTAACAAGATGAAAGTACTCAAGACTTTCTAGTACCGCAAATGATGCATTTATTAACACTTGCGATGTCAGTCTCGACTACCTGTCTGTTGTTACTTATCTATCTCTAATACTAATCAACCTTTTTCTAAGCTATTGTTCTTTCTTGTTTGCCGCCTATTCTTTTATTTCATTCCTCTGTCTGACTACATCGCTACTTTTACCTCCAAAAATCTACACAATGTATTGATCTACAAACCTAACATACTCTCTAACTAAACTAGGTTGCTACAATACCATTGAAAGTCTATGAGAATATCTTATTACACATTAATAAAATTGTCCAAACATATATGGTTACATTCTTTTGTCTTTTACATAAGAATAAATTTGTATTAAAAATTTAAAAGTTTTCTTTTAATTGAGTGTATGATCTTTCATAGATCATCGCTACTATAAGACATTGCTAAAAATCTTTCATGTAAACACAAAAGAAAAAGTGATATTTTGGTCCTGACATAAAAAAAGTATGTTAAATAGCTTCAGAGTTAAAAAACAGATTGGAATAGACAATAAACTAACCAAAATCATCCAATCATATTGGCCTGGGAAGCCACAGAGCCGAAATGGCAGGCGACAGAGGGTTAAATGTATTGATCTTGATTGTAGTATTTTTCTTTTTTTCTATCTAATAATGCCATAACTTTTTTGTTTTTCTCTATAAGCACAATTGGAATTGTAAATAAAAGTAAAGTTCCCCTTTCAGACCATGTAAATATCTCCTAGATAAAATACTTTTAATGTGTATTTCAGATTCACCTGGCATTCCCCCCAGTGCCACTGCACATGAACTTTTTAGAGGATTTAGTTTCATAGCTCCAGCTCTTTTAGAATCTGAAAATCCTACTCCACCCCCAGATCATGTTCTTGTCAACAACAACAATCTGGCAAAGGTAAACATCTACTAACTTTAACATCAAATGTGGAATTACCTCATTGAAGTGTTTTTACAAGGTGTATTTTGGTTTATAATTTCATTCTAAAGTGGTGTGTTTTTTTAGTTGTTGTTTTTTTTTCAACATGGACAACTTTTTACTTTGTTTCCTTCCAAGCTACCAAAATAAAATGTTAGCAAAATATACTTTTCACCTAAAGTGTTATCCTCAAATTCCCAGTGTCTCTTAAACTGTTACCTTTGAATTCATCTCTACGTAATTAAAAAATCCCAGATTTCAAATACAAGAATCAATGCTGTGGCAATGAGATGCACTTTTTTTTTTTTGTTGTAGTTTTATTTGCCCCCTTACATTTTAATAAGCATTATTATATATTATTAAAAAGTAACTTCATTTTCTTTGTTAATCCAGCTTCCTGGTGTAAAGACAAGTCTATTTAGTGATGATTATGAATTAAAAGAGGTGAGGGTAAAAAATTTTTATAATTATTGAAGCCAATATATAGATGAGATATATCTATTGTACTTACGACACATTGTCTTTTAATCAGGATATTGGCATTGGGTCTTATTCAGTCTGCAAGCGCTGTATTCACAAAGCCTCAGGAAATAGTTTTGCTGTAAAGGTATATAATTTAAAGCATTTTTTCAGTGAATAGTTCATAGTTTACTGAATTTTAATAAAAAAGTAAAACTAGCTTAAAAAGTACTATTTTGAAAGCAGCATTAATTCTTATATTGTAATAACTAACAGATAATGGACAAAGACAAAAGGGATCCATCAGAAGAAGTAGAAATTTTGTTGCGATTTGGTCGACATCCTAATGTGATAACTCTTAGAGATGTAAGTTTTTGCTTTATTCTAGGCATTGTTTTTGTTTTGTTAACCTGCACATTTTAGCACTTGATTGTTTAGCAGTTAAATATTTCTAGAATTTTATATTAAATAATTCATTTTGTAAAAGCAAGTTTAACATTACATGTTTTGCGTGTGTGAACAAAACTGTAAGGTTTCAGGCTCTCTACCTCTTGTCTATCTGAACAGGTTTATGACAATGGAAACAAAGTATATTTAGTCACAGAACTAATGAGAGGAGGGGAACTGTTAGATAAAATTTTGAGACAGAAGTTTTTCTCCGAGAGAGAGGCTAGTGCTGTGCTTCAAATCGTCGCCAAGACAGTGGATTATTTACACTCAAATGGGGTAAGTTTAATTAGCCAATCATTAATTTCAACAAAACAGTCATTTGATATTCATGGTCACGTAAAAATAGAGCATATATTATATTTTTAAAATGTCTTGATATGTTAAATTTACCTTTAAGCTAGACAACTATACAATTGTGTCACCAGCAATCACAAGACGGATGCTTCTGCTATAGCCATTGCGGCTACCCTCAACCAAGATGGCCGGCCCATTGCTTTCTTCTCTTGCTCATTAACAAAAAGTGAAAGAAAACATTCTTCAGTTGAGAAAGAAGCATATGCCGTTGTTGAGTCGTTGAGATAATGGAAACATTTCTTAGTTGGTAAAGCGTTCACACTTGTTACGGATCAGCGATCTGTCTCTTTCATGTATAACAGGTCAAACAAGGGAAAAATTTAAAAAATCCAGAAGTGGAAACTAGAACTCTCATGTTTCCACTATGACATCATCTATTGCCCTTGCAAGCAGAACACTGTAGCTGATACATTCATCAGAAACTATCTATCTGCCATCACTCACAATGACCTTAAACGGGACTTAATGGAAAACAATCACTTTGGCTTTACATTCTAAGGAACTGGACATAGCTAAATGGAACTAGTACTAAATGATGCTCTGCAGTCCATCCAGTCATTACTATGCACTGCAACTAACAGGACACCACATGAACAACTTCTTGGGTTCAACCGAAGTAGTAGTTTCAGAACATCTCTGCCAACATGGCTGACCAGTCCGGGTCCTGTTTTGCTGAAGAACATTAGATTGTCTAAATATGATCCCATAACAGAAGTTGATTTAGTAGCATGCAACCAGCGTACTCCGAACATCAAACAGTCTCATTACAAATGTTAGCCCCTACGGAGGAACAAAAAGTTATAGAAAATGAGAATCAGAGTGGAACAGAGCTTGATACTGACTACCCTGTCCAAAGCTCGCCTTTCAGGAATCAACCTACTGATTCTACGATGGCTGAAGAAACCACCAGCACCACCAAAGACATAGTAAGACCGTCAGAAACTCAAGCAGATGAAACAACACTTGGATACAATCTTAGAGTAAGAAAATCTGGGCTCAACTACAAAGAGTAAAAGCTCATCAGCTTACTAGAACTCTTAAGCTGACATTCAATTTGTCAATACTAGTCTCCAAAATGACATTTGTTTATTTTATTACCTTCGTTTTGCTTTGTTACTTGACTTGATATTTAATCTATCAGGTTATATTTTAATAAGCTATTTGATATATCATCTTATATATTTATATATACATATATCAATATGTTACTGCATGTTATGCTTTTCTACATTGTTTGTTTATTTGAATGTCTATTATTGTTCTGCGCTTACTTAATTCTTTCATTGTTAATAATACTAGTAAGCACAATTTGAACTGGGGGTGAATGTTATGAAAATTATATTCTGTATCGGTTGTCGTTCTTATCTTTACATGTGCTTGTAACTCGTCGTAAGAATGTGTTCACGAAATGTGTGTTGTGTAGTCATTCAGTCATCCGCCAACTCCAGGAAAAGTGCAGAGAACAAAGGATGCCTTTGTACATTGCGTTATTGACCTGACAAAGGCCTTTGATCTAGTTAGCAGAGATGGCCTCTTTAAAATTTTACAGTTAATAGGCTGTCCACCCAAGCTACTAAATGTAATCATTATCTTTCCACCAAAATATGATGGGTACAGTGCAATTCAACGCTGCCAGCTCTGAAAGTTTCAGTATAAACAGCGGAGTTAAACAAGGATGTGTCCTGGCCCCAACCCTCTTTGGAATACTATTTTCACTGCTAATCCACAACGCGTTTGACAAATCCACTGAAGGCATCTATCTCCATTCCAGATTTGATGGCAAACTCCTAAATATTGCCAGACTGAGGGCCAAGACTAAAATCAGAGCCACCCTCGTAAGAGATATGCGCAGCGGTAGTGGCACACACACAAGAGGAACTTCAGTCACTAATGTCCTGCTTCTCTCAGGCCAGTAAAGAATATGGCTTGATTATTAGCACGAAGAAAACAAATGTTATGGGACCACCTACTACAGCACCACCCTCCATCCTCATAGACGATAACAAGCTGGACGCCGTAAACGAATTCTGCTATCTGGGATCCACAATTACAGATGACCTGTCCCTAGAAGAGGAGATGAAAAAACGCACAGGGAAGACTGCCTCGACATTTGCTAGACTCAGACCAAGAGTTTGGGAAAACCATAAGCTAACTACGGTGACCAAAATGGAAGTCTACAAGGCATGCGTTATGAGTACACTGCTGAATGGCAGTGAATCATGAACCACCTACGCAAGCAAGAGAGAAAACGAAACTCATTCCATTTGAGATGTCTCCGTAGGATCTTGAATGTCACATGGAAAGAAAAAGTGTGCAATACTGAGATCCTTGCGCGATCAGGTATTCCCAGCATCTTTACAGCCCTCAGACAACGCCGTTTGCGCTGACTTGGACATGTTCGCTGGATGGAGGACAAGCGCATCCCGAAAGTCATCCTCTATGGTCAACTCGCGACTGGCACAAGAAAAACTGGTCGCCCCCACCTCCGTTACATAAATGCAATAAAACATGACCTCAAATCAGTGAACATCAATACTGACAATTGGGAAGACACAGCTCTAGACCGCAACAGGTGGAGAGAGACAGTGACCAAAGCTATGGACAGTGAAAGTACATGGGTCTCAGCCCTGGAAGAAAAACGCACAATCCGAAAAACGGCCAGCTCCTCTACCACCGAAGCAAAAGCCACCTTAACCTGCGCTATCTGTGGACGGGAGTGTCTCTCCAAAATAGGGCTCCACAGCCACATGAGGAAGTGCTCTTAGATGAACCATAGCCGTGCTACGACTGAAGGAGGCCAATGATGATGATGAGTCATTCAGTGTATTAAAGCCAGTCATTCATTGTATTAAAGTTATACTAAGCAGACCTGGTTTTTGACTCTGCTGTCATTATGTTCATAACACTGTTTAATGAATGAAAATAATGTAAATAGTTGATAGCTTGATTTTCTTGGTTCAGTGGATTTTGTTCACTATGCACAAGATGACGTTAGTTCTATTTTGTTCATGACTAAGCAAAAAAAATTCAGATAATTGGATGTTTTAATAGCATAAATAACTTTGGCTAAAATAGAGTTTGCAAAAAAGTAACAATTTCTGTCCTGGGGGTGGGGGGGGGGGGATATTTAAAAAAAACATCTTGACCTATGTTTGTATGTGTGTTCCAGGTAGTTCACAGAGATCTCAAGCCATCCAATATCTTGTATGCTGATGACAGTGGGTCTCCTGATAGTTTACGTATATGTGATTTTGGCTTTGCTAAACAGTTGCGAGCAGAGAATGGCTTGTTGATGACCCCATGCTATACTGCAAATTTTGTAGCCCCTGAAGTATGTATCATCTTTTATTCTTCATTCTTTTTTTTTTTTACATTGACATTAAAAAGTACATACTACATTCTGAGATTTCTACGCATGATTGTAGTATTTATACAATTAATTCTAATTAGTTAATTACATAACCTTTGACACTGATGGTAGATATCTGAGAGTCTGAAAAAAAAAAAGTCATCTTGATGGCATATTGAAATATGTCAGCCTACTTGATGCATCAATGTATGCTGTTTAACCACAATAGTTTGTCTAAACTTGGTTATTCAACAACTTTAATATGTAAAAGGCTTACTTAGCTTCCCAACATTTCAACTAACAGCCAACATAAGAAATATATCTATCTACATTATTAACACCGCTTAGAATTTGTGGCCAAAACTTTTTCGGTTACTTCCTGCTTTCCATTTTAATGGATAGTGAAGTTTTAGAAGTCCATTCCTATCTAATAGGTAATTAGCATTAGTAGTACAGATTAAAAGTGATTTTTGTTTTGGTCATAAAGTCATAAAGTAGTATTGACATCTTGAAATTAATTCTTTGTGTTGCTAAGGTGTTGAAGCGCCAAGGATATGATGCATCCTGCGATGTCTGGAGTCTTGGTGTTCTGTTGTATACAATGCTTGCTGGGTATGTATCTTGTCATGATACTTAAAAATAGGTTACAGTAAAATTAGATTCTCTGCAAAATATGAAAGTGAATTTTTTTTTTTCATCAGTCATACTCCTTTTGCAAATGGTCCAAATGACACACCAAATGACATCTTAGCAAGGATTGGAGAGGGTAAATTTTCTCTTGTTGGTGGAAACTGGGACTCTGTGTCACCTCAAGCCAAGGTAGAGGAAATTATTAATGTACTTAAGGTTTAACTGACAGGAGTTTGAATAGCTATAACCATACCATATTAACCCAATAGCTCCTATTTCCGGTTAGGAACAACCCTTTCCAGGCCCTAAGCAAAGAGGGATAACCCTAAATTTAAAAAATCCTTAAAAAAAAAATAATTTTTTTTTTTTTAAATAATCAAATTTAAGATCTAATAAATAAACAGACAACTTTAAAACATAGAAGGATATCTCTAGTTTCAAAAAAGATATATATACTTTTATTACTTTTAGAATATATAAAAGCTTCAAAAATACTCATTTTTCCAGGTGGGGGCTTATACACTGGGGCTATGGGCCTGTTCGTTTGAATAATTATTTTAGCAATAAAAATCTTCCCAATTTTACTAAAAATAGAATAGGTAATCTCCACAATGATTAGTTATCATGCTTGCAACGAAACTAAAAGAAATCTTCTACTTTAAAATTTTCAAGCAAGTATATTGAAAGGGAGATTTAAGAAATGTTCTACACAGCTTAGGATAAAAACGAGAAAATGTTTCCAACTGCAGAAGGAGCTAATTGGTTAAACCATATTTTACTACCTGGTACTTTAAATACTTTTTTAAAAAAGTTTTGACTTCACCTGAATTTTGAAAGTTAATTAAATGAACATTAATTTTGCTGTATTTTTTTTATTAAATAAATTAATAAAATAAAAGTAAATATTTCATTAAATAAATAAAATTGTAAATGTGAAACCTTGAGAAATATAGATGAATACAATTTGTGATATCCATTGTTATGTTTAGGAACTTGTTAATGTGAATCCTTGAGAAATTTAGAGGAATATGATTTGTGATATCCATTGTTATGTTTAGGAACTTGTTAAGAGGATGCTACACATTGATCCACACAGTCGATTAACAGCTTCACAAGTGCTCAATCACCCGTGGATATCTCAGAGAGACTCATTGCCCCACCTCAGGCTAACTCTTCAGGATGCACAGTTAGTTAAAGTAAGCATTTTCTTTGAATTGACAGGTCACTTAAGGTAGGGCTTTTTAAAAAATGCTTCACCAACTCTATCTCACAATCTGTTGATAGGTAACATATTGGCCAAAAAAGTATATAAATTTTTTATCATTTGGCGATATGTTAAATTTTAAATTCCAAAAGTCTGTGCTTTATATATTGTTTTAGTCTTAACACTACCTTTAGGTAAGCTTTTGATTGATCTATGTATTTTTGGCTTCAAAAATCTTTCTGGAAATTTCAATGAGACTCTTCACGTTCCACTAATATATCTTTTAAAGAAAGTGTTTGGCAGTAAGCTCCACATATGTTTGGTGCACACATGGTTGTCACACAAAAGAAGCCTTAAATTAATATGCAGTTTTGTTGCTGAGCATTCTCTTCCTCTAAAGCATTGGTTATCTAATTGCTTTTGTGAAGTCTGCAGAGATTTAATTGCTTTCTCACAGTTGCTTTTTTTTTAGAGTCAGGTTCCTATTCATTAATATACAGCTTAGTAATTAGTGAAATAAACTAAGTGTAGCTCATACTTTTGAAGCATTTGAAAAACTCAAGCATGTTTTGAATTTAAAACACTTTTACACACTAATTCTTTATATTTTTTTGTGAGATTTGTTGTTACAATACCAGTTATAGCATCAAATTAAAACCTATTATTGAGTGTTCAGACTGCTTGAACTACTTTTAGCTAGTGCTAAAAGAAAAAGCTGTCAAAGTTCTCTCATCTAAATGTACAAATAATAGTTCCTCGCAGGCATTTTGTCTGTATTTGTGCAGTAAAGCTCATGTAGTGTAATTTGTTTGTGACATTATTTAAAGAAAAAAACTAAATTTATATATTTTTACATAATTTAAAAAGAATTTAGCAACATCAAGGTCACCATGACACCCTGGTTCACTAACATGTGTAGTAAATTTCCTAAAATTTTGCAAAGTCTGTTCCCTTCCCTGATTGTTAAATATGTATATTTACATTATTAGTTACCTCTGAATAAAATGAACAAAAATTTCTAAAGTTTTTTTCCGTATCTAGTTATAGATATATGTTGTAGTTAATTTATGTGAGAAAAACAAAAGGGATTATTTTTTTTTATTATTTACAGGGATCTGTAGCTGCAACATTTAAGGCTCTTAATTCACAGAATTTCAAACAGGCTACTCTAGAACCTGTGGGTGCTTCCAGGCTAGCTCAACGACGTGGCAAACCTCGGCCCAAGAGCTCCACAGAGTTATAACATAGACTTCAACTATTGATAGTTACCCTTTTTTAAATATAGACCTCAGAGCTAAGCAACTCTTCAGATTCACTCTTAAGTGATGAAGTATCTTAGCCCAAAGTTTGTGGCTGATTTCTTTTGTTAACCAATCCTTCAATTTTGTTGACATTTGAGGTAGCAAATAGCTGAATCAAACGCTTTTAGAAGTATACACTTTAATATGCTCACTTTTACAAATCATTTTTTTTTCCTTCAAAACCTAATTTCATTAGGCGTCATTAGTTGATGTTCTATAAACCTGATTTCATTCCTTATGTTGGTTTTCTTAAGCATTAGTTCCTTTTAAGTTGACGTTGTTTACAGTTTGTGTAATGTTACTTGTGCTAGAATGATAACTGTGGCCAATGGATGCTATGTAGGGAGAGCTTCCTTGCTCCATCTGTTATATAGTGTTAAATATTTATGATCTTCCTTAATAACACACATTAAAAGAGTCGATTAAGAATACTTTTTTTTACCAATTTATTGATAGATTTTCCCACTAATCCACAACATGCTTCTTATAGTTGGAGATAAGTTTCTTAACTCTTTCTCTCCTAATAGACTATACCAACATTGATTCCACCTGAATGTGGTAAATAATTACGGAGAGAAAGAGTTAAAAGAATGGCAAGAAAAAAAAAAGAAATTTTTTTTTTTCCACCTTCAGTCCCATTCATGTGTTATAAATATATATATATATAATTTTTTTTTGTTGGCTTCTTTGCCTTGAAATAATTGTATGTGTTGCAAAGTCTTTTTTTTCTTCTTCTTAAAGGCTTGACTTGGCGCCAAAGCATTGTATTTGTGATAAATTAGATCCAGTCATAAAGCATCTGCATTTTTTTGTTTCTGTCATGCTTAGATCTGATTAATTTTACAGGCATTGCTTTAGTGATATGATTAAATAGAAATGCATTATATAAATCAGGCAGATCAGTTCATTTATTTTCAATTCATTTTATAATGGAAATTTGCCAGCCAAAATGAACAAGATGTTTTAGTTTTAGCTTTTAAAAAAAAAGTGTGTAATTGATGTATTCAAATTGTCTTCTTGAAACCATCCGCTTCCTAAATATTGTCCTTTTTTGGGGGGGATAATTTTTGACCTTCACTTCTACAGCTGGAACATCTAAGATAGAATTTGGCTGTAGAAGAGGATTTAAATCAAGTTGTGGAATTTCAATCACATTTTTTTTTGTGTTCAGTCCACAAAATATGTCCATAATGAGGGTTGTCTGTGCAGTTTCAAACATAAATCTCTGCCCCACCCCCCTCAGCTATTTGCTGTGTGTGGTCACTTAGCAATGAAAGGTGAACCACTTTTTTTGCCATTTGTTGATTACCTCCTGTGGTGCAAGATCCAACAATAGAAACTGATAACATCCCCAGTGTTATAAAATTGCTTTGATGTCTTCAGACTTGCCATAGCTGGAGAAATCTTTGCAGACCCTCTATATGTTCTATACTATCTGCATATAGCATAAGCTACACTTGATTATCAAAGGGAGCCAGATGGACAATTTACTTAAATAACTATGTGCATAATGCTTTCTTTAGTAACTCTTTAACTTAAATCATACTTTCACATTTTGTTTTTGACATTTTTTTTCCTTGTTTATGTCATGTAATTACTTACACGTCTTTTTTTCCCCTAATTGTGATTATACATACAATATTCTATTCTCATAATGTAATTAATTCTATGTGCATAGCCACCTCATTACTGAGTACTTTACTCCACGAGTAGGTTTGACATTTTTTTCAGTTTTTTTAAGTCTTCAGGCATATTTAGAGTGCTCAATCTTTTCATCATGTGAAATTAATTATATTCCTTGCGATTTATACCAATTTCTGATATGTTCTTTTTCTTTTTGCAATTTTTTAAAAAATTTCCTTTGTTGCTGTTGTATTTCAGTATAAATTCAGTCATTTTCTCAACATGAAATATTTTTGTTTAAAAGGGTATCAGTGTTGTATCCAGCCAAAGACTGATTAGGTTTTTTTTAATAAAAATATAAATATGTTCCTCGACACACAAATGTAATTCACATGATGTGATTTATAACATTGTGTTATCTAATTAGATATGACTGCTTGTGATTGGACATTTCTTGTGATTTCTTCAGCATCACTAATGCTGTTATATTCAAGCTAAAAAAAAATAATATATTCTTATTTTATTTTATTTTAATCTTCAAAGAATATTACAATTTCTTAGCGTGCCTTACCATCATTTTATGTATTATGTATTGGTGTAGCTCTTTCTTCTTTGCTGTTGCTGTTTGCTTTGATGTCATGATTTTATTGCAGTATTTATTTTTTGAAATCTTTATTATTATCTTATTAATATAGTTCAATACTTTTTTTTTATTTAACATCATTTCAACATGGTGCCATGTGTTTGATTCAGATAATTGAAATGATATTGACTAAACCGAGCCCTTTTTTTTTTATATTGTCACTTAATAAATTGGATTAGTTAATTGTCTTGATTAGTGTTTCAAATTCTGCTTTGCAATTGGTGTGATGCCCAGCCAGACTGATTTTAGAATGTATTAAAAAGTCAATTTTCAAAATGACAAGCAATGAAAATGTTGACCATAAATTTATAAAGTTGTTTTTTTCTCTTATCATTTAAAAAAGACATTATTTATTTGTAAGGGAACCTTAAGGGCTGTGTAAATAATTTACTAAATTTTGCTAAAGGTGCTTCTTAAGTCTTTATGAGGTGTTTTTAGGCACATAAAATTTTTTTGTTTTTGTTGCTACAGATTTGATGTTAATATTTGTGTGAAAAGATTAAAGAGTATGTAATGAATCCATTCAAATTATTTATACTATGAATCATGCACCAAATACATTCACTTCCTTAGTGTGATACTAGAAGCTCTACTTAACTGTTTCCCCCTGATGTTCATGTGTGCTTGAGTGGTGAACATTTTATGCTTGGTCTGTGTGCCCTCCAGAGAGGGGATTTATTTTTCAGCTGTGTTTGCAATGGTCTACTGTCTAAAAGAAAATACCATCTTGTTAGAGCCAAGAGAATGAAATTTCATACATTAATTCCAACGTAAAGATTTGGATGAAGTTATATTATATATATATGGAAATTTAAATTTTGTTGTTTTTTTTTGTTAATTAAAACTTGAACATATTTCATGTACTGTCAATGGAAAGTCTTAATTTTATTATTGCTTCATTTGTACAATTGACTAAGGTGTCTTTATTATAAAATTGCAAATAATAACAACATATCATTTGTAATCATTATTTTTTCTAGTTATGTATTGGATTTTATAATTGGTTTCAGCAGGGTCATTAGATTTTGAAAGGTGCTGTTTGATGTATGAGATATGGAAGATAATCTACTTTTGACAACTGCTTTCTGCAGTCTATGGTAATAATACGTGATCAGCTTGAACTGGTGGTGCTTGAGTATCTAAAAATTTATATCTGCTTCATTGCATTGGAATGTTTGGCTGTGTTTACAAAAAGAATACATGAGCCTGAATGATTCGAATATCATCGTTGGTCATATACATTTGTTTCTTTTACAGATGTAATTTTTTTTTTATGCTTTATTTAAACATGTTAGTTTTTGTCTGAAATACTTATTTTAATAGAAACATTGTATTTTTTTTGTTCATACTTCTAATGCACATACTTGTGTTACAACGTGGCAAAATATGTGGTGATCAAATTAACAACTACAACATATATATTTATAGATAGATACATAAAACAGCTCATCGTCTTCCGGGTAGAAAGAATGTAACCTCTTCTAACATGGTGTTTGACCCCTGAAAAAGTTGACCTTGTCATTTCATTGGAATTCAGCTCATTGGTTCATAACATTTTGTTCCCACTGTAAAAAAAACAAAGCGTACTATCTTTTTTGAACATTAGATTATGAATGTAAAATTATGGTAATTTTGTTGAAAGCATTATCAAAAATTGAAAAGGACATAAAAGAGAGTAGCTAACATTTATTTCACTTGTATACTGTGTAAAATAGTAGAGTCATGTGATTCCATTACTTCAATTCCATTGACTGTACATGGACTATGCAAAAAGAGATGGTTTGGGGGGGGGATGTTGAAAAATAAATTTAATTAGCATTTCATATTTATTTGTTATATTATTTTTTTAAGTTGTACAGTTTGTGTTCATTATTAATATCAAAGGATTTTTATTTTTTTTTTGTTGGAAAGATAAATTAGTTCACTTTAAAGTAAGGCATGTTGAGTAGTAGCCAGATTTTGTTTATCTTAGAAGTCATACAGACTGTGGCTTCCAATCCTTGTTTCATTTTATTTGTTGATTTGTATCTTTAAAAATTGAATTAGAAATTTGGCTTTTTTTTTTTATTATTATTATTTGTTTTGTTTTTCTCCTGATTTACAGTTGTTGTTGTTTTTTGACAAGTGTGCATATGAATAAACTTAGATTTAGTCTTTTAATGGTAAAGCTGTGTTGCTCCTGCAACCAAATGAAATGACTCAGCATATCCTTGAATGACCATTTATATATATATATATAATATGCATACATAATACTTTGTCTGTGGCTAACTGCCTACCTAGTGAGCATTGTTGGACAAGTTGTTTCTTGGCATTGTACATAGCAGATCTCTGTATAGTGTTTCAACATTGACGCTACTTCTTCCCACCCACCACCTTTTTTTTTTTAACTCACGTTGTAAACAGTAAACACAGACTTAAGGATTATGTCATTGAAAAGATGAAACTTAAGCCCTTGAAAATTGGAAGATGATATGGCCATGGAGAGATTTATACATCACACATTATAATATATATATATATATATAATCTATAATAATAACAATTTACCATCCAAGTACCTGCTTTGTTTTTGTTTTGTGTGTGTGTTAAATTTGGAAGGGGGGGGGGCGATTTTTTTGTAAACCCTATGCATAAACGTGCGTACAGCATATATATATATATGTGTGTGTGTGTGAGAATAAAATAGAGCAGTGTTTCTCAACGTTCGGCGAAAAAATGAAAAAGTCATGTTGAGGCCTTCCTCTTGCAATCTTGGGGGCCTGGGGGAGCGATGTAAGATTCCCCCAGTGGGGATCGGGGCAAAACTCCGACGCAAAAAGCGTTTTCTTGCATTTTTCACTGCAGAAACGCGTCCTCCTGACATCTACAGCGCATTATTTATTAGTGGGTGTTACGAACATTAATTTTTCCCTTGTTTGACCTATTATACATGAAAGAGACAGATCGCTGATCCGTAACAAGTGTGAACGCTTTACCAACTAAGAAATGTTTCCATTATCTCAACAACGGCATATGCTTCTTTCTCAACTGAAGAATGTTTTCTTTCACTTTTTGTTAATGAGCAAGAGAAGAAAGCAACGGGCCGGCCATCTTGGTTGAGGGTAGCCGCAATGGCTATAGCAGAAGCATCCGTCTCAACGGTTAAAGGGCGATTCGGATCAATAGTATATACGGCGGCTTTTTCAAGCTCATTTTTCAAACTTTCAAATGTTCTTTTGACTTCTTCGGAGACAGGAAATTGTTGATTTCTTGTTACAGGTTAATTTTTGTTGAAAAGTTAGGTATCCACTGTGAGTAGTAAGCCAGAAGACCCACTACTCGTTTCTGTTCACGCATGTTCACTGGTACGGGTAATTCCCTTAGAGCGCGAAATCTCTCAGGATCCGGCTTAAGTTGTCCTCTGGAAATCTCGTATCCTAACAGTCTCACTTTAGCAGTGCTAATTTCACTTTTTGTTTCATTAAAAGTGATTCCATACTTTTGAGCACTATCAAGAAATCGCTCTAGGTTTCGGTCGTGTGATTCAGTGTCCATACCGCAGATGGTCACATTGTCCACATAAGCAAAAGTGTCAGTGAGTCGTTCGTCTTCGATGATTTTGTCAATCGTGTGCTGAAAACAGGCGACTCCATTCGTAACGCCAAACGGAATCCGACGGAATTGATATAGTTTCCCACATGCTTCGAAGGCTGTGAACAGCCTTTCCTCTTCTTTTATAGGAATCTGATGGTATGCACTTTTCAGGTCTAAAGTGCTATATACAGAGTACTGGGAAATCTTTTCTGCTAGTTCATCAATTCTGGGCATAGGGTAGGCGTCTAGTTGAGTGAACCGGTTTATGGTTTGGCTGTAGTCTATAACCATTCTTTTCTTGTGTCTGTCATGTGTTGTAACTAGGACTTGTGCACGCCAGGGAGATTTAGATGATTCAATAATTTCATCCTTTATTAGTTGTTGAATTTCCTTCTCTATAAACTTTCTATCTGGAATTGAGTATCTGCGAGACCTTGTAGCCACTGGGGTACAGTTTGGTGACAGATTACTAAATAGGCTAGGAGCTTCTACCTTCGCTGGCTGGAGAGTATTCAGGCACAACGATGGTTTCTGACCATCGAAAGGAATAAACAAGTTTTGGTGTAAACTTATAAAGTCAAGTCCAAGAATTACGTCAGAGCATAAATTGTCTAGTAGAGAAAGTTTAACTCCCTCGTATCGTTCATTTTTGAGACGTATGTTAGCGTAGATATGTCCTCGAGTGATCCGAGATAGATGGGTGGAAGCCATAAAGATTCTGTTGCCTGAGGAACATGTCTGCCATTTGTGCGTCGAAATATAGCTTTCACAGCTCCCAGTGTCTACTAGGGCCTTCAATAGCACATTGTTGATGCAAATAGGTATTGTAGACTTGTTTAAATTCATAGGCTGTACAGTAGCGATAACCGAAACTGTTGAAGCCCTAGATTTGCAAACTTTCTGAAAATGGCCCTTTTTGGAGCACTGGTTGCATGTGGCTTCCCTTGCAGGGCATTGAGAGCGGGGATGTTTAACCCTGCCGCAAAAGTAGCACTTGCTAGCTAATGCATTTCGAGGAATCGTTACATTTGGCAAGGGTGAGGCCGAAGAATTGGTGGGAGTAGTTGCCGCGCAATTCGTTTCCGGCTGTGATGATTCATACAGTAATGAGTGCTGATAAGCATGTTCTAGTAAGCGAGCCTCCTCGAAGGCGTACTTTAAACTCAAAACAGTCTTTTCAAGTAAACGTTTTCGAATACTGTTGGACACTAGTCCATTGATAAACGAATCTCTAATAGCCTTTTCTCTGTGTTGTTCAGCAGTCACCGCCCTGAAGTTCCAATCTTTGGATAGAATTCTTAATTTCTGCATGTAGGAGTCTATAGTTTGACTTTGCTCTTGTTTGCAAGTAGCTAACCTGTGCATAGCAAACACCTCATTCTTTGGTTGAATGTAGATGCCATTTAGAGTCTGGATTGCTTCATCAAATGTCTCTTTATCAAGTATCATTTGATATACAGCAGGAGAGATATAGTTTATCAATAGTTTCTTAGTATCAAGATTATCTACTGATACTGCTGATATAAAATTTTTAAAAGTTTCATACCAGTGCTGCCAATGCTCTGCTGCTTGAGGTGCTGTGGGCTCGATATCAAACTTCTCTGGCCGAAATATCCTATCCATTTCGAAATTCTTACAACTTCACAGTTTTGGATTCAGTGTATTAAATTGTTATGAAAATAAAGATGAGAGAGTCAAAACCATGTCTGTATAGTATGGCTTTAATACACTGAATGACTACACAACACACATTTCGTGAACACATTCTCACGGACGAGTTACAAGTCATGTTAACATAAGAACGATAACCGATACAGAATACAATTTTCGTAACAGTGGGGTTCGGGGCAAAGCCCCGACGCAAAAAGCGTTTTCTTGCATTCTTCACTGCAGAAAAGCATTCTCCTACATTTATAGCTCATTATTCATCAGTGGGGTTCGGGTCGAAGCCCAATCACGAAAAGCGCTTTCTTGCATTCTTCACTGAAGAAACGCATTCTCCTGACCTAAAGCTCATTATTCATCTTATTATAAAGAACCTTTTGAATAATGTTGAAAAATATTCTAATATAAATTTTAACGCCCTTAATACATTGCAAATAAAACCGATTTGTTCCTTGAAAAGATAAGATACACCACATATTTAGATTAAGGCTTTGGGGATTGCCGCCGAAAAAAAATTATTCGATAAATAATATTCAATAAAATACAAGCATAAATTGTGAGTTAAAGTCCAAAACTTATTTAACTAGAAAAATATCAGATTGAGTAAAGGTTGGAAAAAGGCGACTAGGAAAAAAATTATTTGGGTTTAAAGCTCATCTCAATCGTGACTCTTATACTGAAAAATTTCTTTTGAATTAAAACTTTTCCAAAGCAAAGTCTTTCTTAAAATAATTAAGAAAAATTCATGTGAAATTACATAAACTCTGTCTGGAAAGGGGATGGAGCGATAGAATGAAAATGATTAATCCTCACGCCTTTTTATAATTTCTGCTAATGATTGCATTTGGCATTGAAGAATAGGGTTGGGGCGACTCGATATAAGAATTTAATTTTATAGCATGTATAAATTATATTAGCGACAGATTTTTTTTTTATTTTGTAATTTTTTTTACTATAATACAAAAAGAAAAAGTATTGGTTTGTCCCATGGGGGGAAGTTAATTGCATGTATCGCGCCTCCCACCTGGTACAACCTTTTTTCATTTTATATTTACTAATGATAATATTTGAGATTAGAGTGTGGTGCGACATAATATACAATGGGTTCACGTAGTTTATATTATATACATATTCAACTAATTTTGTTCACATATAATGATTTCTCCATAAAAATAGGACCGCCCCCCCCCCCACACACACAGAGGGCTAGAGTGGGGAGAGCAGTACATGCAATCGCCCCCCCACCCCACCGAATCGGCAAAAATACCTGAAGGAGAGCGACATAATAGAAAATTTATATTTTAATTCAACTAATTTCTCCGAAAAGTAGGACCGCCCCCGCCCACTCAAAGGTTTTAGGTTGGAAGGGGATCCCCACCCCATCGGCCAAGAGGGGAACGACATAATATAAAGATCGGTTAAAATACCAATAACAAGCTTTAATCATATAGATATTCAATTGATTCTGTTAGCTGTGATTTCTACATATAAATTGGACCGCCCCCCCCCCAATCGAAAGTTTATGGGGGGGGGGGGGGCGGAATTGATGCCATCGCCCCCTCCCGACCCCACCATGTCGACCAACATACTAGAAGGGGGGGGCGAAATAATCTAAAAATAGGTTTAAATAAAAATAATTAGTATATAGTTTTAAAATAAGTAATAAATTCGTATACAAATTGTGTGAATTCTATACTAAAATTCGTCCGCCCCCCCCCCCCCCACCAGGTGGCGGGGATCGGCCGAGTGGAGGGGGGGGCGATCGCCCCTACCGCCCCCCAACCTGGATCCGCCAGTGTATGTAGCTAAAGAAAAGATGGCTTGTTTGAAGAGAATAGTCACCATAAATTAATTCACCCTTTTTTATGTTTAACTTTTGTTGATATCTGTCCAGTACTGGAGCATCTAACTTTTATCTTCCCCTAAGATGTCAGATACCTATTTAGAACTGGCATAAGTCAAATTTTAATAGAAATAGATGATGCTGGGAATATATTTATAGCTTTTAAAAAATAAATTCAAACGAATCAACCAAACACTAATTGATAGATATTTCTCTATGAGAAATAGTTAATTTGGAATTAACATGTCATTGCATGTATGCTATGAGATATTGTTGCGTGTCAAATTATCGCATTCTGTACAAGTCCATTTAAGGCAGTGATTCCCAAAGTGGTCTATATAGAGACCCCCAAGGGTCTGTGAGGACTTCCAAGGGGTCTACGAGACAAAAAAGTTTGGGAACCACTAATTTAAGGCGATTTTTTTTTTTAGCATTTGTGTATGTTATGAGATTGGATCAGACAGGACTGACAAACTAAGTTTAAAAAAAAAAATACCATCGTGCAAAGGACTATTTTAAAAAATGGTAGCCAAGAAGAATATGATTTTACATTATGAAATAGATTTTTTTAAATAATAGAATATTTCCATAATAAGCCATTAGTGTGTTTAATATTACAATGACAAGATGACTGGAGATCACTTTAAAAAAAAAGAGAGAGAATCTAAATCGAGCACCGTCTGCTCTGGATGTGGCAAAATATGTAGGTCGCAAATGAGGCTACTGAATACTGATCTTCTCATTAATCTTCGGACTCGAAGACAATCCTTTTATATGTTTGTATAATATATATATGTATATATATGAGTGAGATAACGTTTGTCCATTTTTTTGTAGTCCATTCTTGCATATTAGGGTGCCAATGAAGCTGTTGAGTTTGAAAACTAAATCTACTTTTAGATGTCAGAAAAATAAAGCTTGTACTTTAACTAACACTTTGGGTGGCAAACAATACTCCTTAATACTGTAGCGAGTCGAACGTTGAGCTGGTTTGGCCATAATGTTAGACTCGACTCACTGTCAAAATCATCCTTAATAAACAGGGGCGGACTGTGTGTCAAAACGGCCCAGGCATTTCTATACAATCAGGTCCATAATTGCATATCATATGATAGGTATCCGATTCTGGGCCTACCTGTCCTCAAAATCATTCTATTAAGTTGAAGCATTGGTAACTGTACACATGCATACAGTGAGCTCTATAGTTTTTATAGGAAGTATAGGCCCTATGTTGCTTTTTCAATCGCTATGTATGTAGCCCCTTAAAGGACGACTGTTAGATCTAGTAGCACTTTCTACGAATATAGGCTATTACATTATTTCTAAAGCATTTTTTTATATTACACTGTATAGAGTCTTTTTTTTAACCACGACGTCTTTAAATTGAGATATATTTGTGATAGATTTAGTGTTGTTATTGTTTTTTTATTTTTTATTTTAGGGCCTTCTAGTAGCGTGTGAAACATAGCCTAAAACATTTACTACTGTCTCCGCCATGATCTAAGGCACTGGCGGATCCAGGGGGGGGGGGTTTAGAGGCAATCGCCCCCCCCCCCCACTCGGCCTTCGGGGGGGGGGGGGGTGGCGGACGAATTTTAGTATAGAATTCACACAATTTGTATACGAATTTATTACTTATGTTAATAATATATAATAATTATTTATATTTCAATTTATTTTTAGATTATTTCGCCCCCCCCCCTTCTAGTATTTTGGCCGATTTGGTAGGGCCGGGGGGGGGGGGGCGATGGCATCAATCCGCCCACCCCACCCCACCCCACCCACTATAAACTTTCGAGTGGGGGGCGGTCCTATTTACTTGTAGAAATCACAGATTGCTAACAGAATCAATTAAATATCTATATGATTAAAACTTGTTATTGGTATTTTAACCGGTCTTTATATTATGTCGTTCACCTGTTGGCCGATTGGAAGGAGAGGAGCGAATACCTCTACTGCCCTTCCCATCTAAACCCTTTGAGTGGGGTGGCGGTCCTACTTTTATGGAGAAATCATAGTATGTGAACAAAATGAGTCGAATATCTATATAATATAAACAGATGAAACGATACATGCAATCCCCCCCCCCCCCCCACATCGGACAAACCAAATACTTTTTCTTTTTGTATTATAGAAAGAAATTACAAATTTAAAAAATCTGTCACTAATATAATTTATATATGATATAAAGTAAATTCTTAAATCGAGTCGCCCAACCCCTATTCTTTAATGCAAAATGCATTCATCAGCAGAAATTATAAAAAGGAGCGATGATTAATCGTTTTCATTTTACCGCCCTTCCTCTTTCCAGACAGAGTTTGTGTAATTTCACGTGAATTTATCCTAACTATTTTAAGAAAGACTTTGCTTTGGAAAAGTTTTAATTCAAACGAAATTTTTTAATATAACAGTCACGGTTGAGATGAGTTCAAAAGCCAGATAGTCTTTTCCTAGTCCCTTTTTCCAACCTTACTCTATCTCATATTTTTCTAGTTAAATAAATTTAGGACTAAAACTCACAATTTATGCTTGAATATTTTATTGAATATTATTTATCGAATTTTCTTTTTCGGCAGCGATCCTCAGAGCCCTAATCTAAATATGTGGGATAACTTATCTTTTCAAAGAACAAATCGGTGTTATTTGCAATGTATTAAGGTACTATAAATTCATATTAGAATATTTTTTTCAAATTTTTCAAATGGTCCTTTATAATAGAATGAATATTGAGCTGTAGGTTAGGAGAATGCGTTACTGCACTGAAGAATGCCAGAAAACGCTTTAAGCGTCGAGGCTTTACCACGAACCTCACTGATGAATAATAAGCTGTAGATGTCAGAATAATGCGTTTCAGCCGTGAAAAATGCAAGAAAACGCTTTTGGCGACGGGGCTTCGCCCTGAACCCCACTAATAAATAATAAGCTGTAGATGTCAGGAGAATGAGTTTCTGCTGTGAAAAATGCAAGAAAACGCTTTTGGGTGTCGAAGCTTCGCCCCGAACCCCACTGAAGAAGCTTACAGCGCTCTCCCAGACCCCCAAGCTTGCAAGAGAAAGGCTTCAACATGACTGTTTTTTTTGTCGCCGAAGATTGAGAAACAGTCTTATTTTATTTTTATATATCGAATATATATATATATATGCTGTACGCACGTTTATGCATAGGGTTAGGGTTTACTGGGCGTTAGGGTTAGGGTTTGGAAAAAAATCGCCCCCTCTGTCAGGTTCTTGTGTTCTTGTACTTATCAATCTATTATTAGATATTTCAAATGTGAATATTTATTTAAAATTAATATTATTTCAATGTGTGTTATTGTTATTATTTTCTGAACTGGTAATATTTTGACCCAAGTTCAGCCTGACAAGCACACCATACACATACAGATGTATATAAATTAATAAACTAAGTGTATGGTGTTAAATAACAATAAAAATTTATTCCAGTGATATATTTACAAATGAACTGATGTATGATGAATGATAATAATATTATCAATATCATGAGATATATGTGTAATAATATGTAATCTAAAATGATCCAGTTATTCTCTTTGCGACATATAAATGATCATTATTTGAACAATATCATTACCTTAATATATTCATTACAAGTTGTTCAAATAGACTTCCAACACAACAACTGGTAATCCACATAGATCTAGCCTCTAGATATTGTTCACTGACGACAATTCTAAAGGTTTATAGTTCATACTATAACATCAGGTCTGACCAAGGCAACCCGCAGTCTGGAATCTTGAACCTCAGACTCATGAAAAACCAACTTGAACACCAGACGACCAACTGAGATTAGTGAGATGAAGACCTCAGTCCTGTAGACTGTAGACCTAAAGTTGTACTCTCAATATAGAAAATTGAGACTGGATAAACAAGTCTTGACACCAAGACTTTACACTGAGTCTAACACATAGACTTAACACCAAGCTAAGATCACTACTTAGACTTGACGCTAAAACTTGAAATAAGAGTCTTGAACTGAGACTACGACCAAAACTTAGACTTGTCGCTAAAACCCTATAGAAGATAAAAGAAAGGATTCTTCTAATCATCTAGATCTAGTCTAATTATAGACTTACAAATACGAACGAATGAAAAATAAAACTCACCCTAAACAGGGGTCAAGATAATCCAACAAGAAAATGTCCAAGGCAAATGTTAAGGCTATCCAGTAACAATAACCAAGGAGAAATTCAAGAGCTCTCAACACACGTCTATCTGTACCAACGTACAAAACAATGGAGAGACTGTACTAGACGATAAATGACGCAAACCACACACACCTAACTTTACGTCACTAGAAGTTGTGACAAGCAACAAAAGCTCAGTCCCCTAGTCTACAAAGTAAAATATTAATAGTGTAATGACGTCATCAATATAGTGATCAACGCCGCACTATCAATTAGAGAAATAATTCTACTGTACAGTTACATAGATAACTGCGACACCCTCCACTCCAAAGTTCTGGATCCGCCAGTGATCTAAGGGATATTTATGCCACGTTTTATCAAGATGGATTAAATGGTTTTGATTTTTATGCGGGACATACATATATATGTACGCCTTACTTTCTGTTTTATAAAATTATGCCGGGGGGGGGGGGGGGGAATACCTTCTCCCCCGCCCCCCCCCCCAAAAAAATTTCCTGTCTACGTCCATGGTTAGACTTGTATTAATACATGATATTAATATTGACCACAACAAATGATAATTTTAAAAAATACTATTTATTGATGGGCTCTAGTACATTTCAAAGCAAACATTATAGTCTGCGGTCGCACCGGCTCCTTTGGTGTGTGACGTAATAAACAAGCAAGTCGTCTATGTCTACTTGTATAAACACAAAGTCTCTGTTATTGTTATATTATTAATTAATGTCTACAGTATTTTATTTATTTCTCTGTGACAACAGAACTGGGTGTCGGCCCACCTTGCAATAGCATGAATGCCCATTTAGCCAGTGAATAGAACATACTACTACATATTAAGGATGAACCCTACTTTGAAGTCAAGACTATTAAAATAAAAATAAATATGTTCTATGAAACAAAAGGACAGACGTAGACGGTGAAAAGAAAATCTAAATCGACCACAGGTGGACAATGGTTATGTCTGCGCTTTTCGAATGCCCCTTCCTAATCCACATTAGGCAGACCCTACTACCATTCCAGCCCAACATATCCTGTACGGCAGTGCTGAACAACTGAAGAAAACAGCACACTATTTTTTCCTTGGTACCTTCTGCAAAATAGCTGACAGCTCAGCAGCAAAAAGCTGGCCAGAAGAGGAAGAAGAAGAATGCCTGCGCTAGTGTGTGAAAACATGTAGGTCGCAGCTGAGTCTGCATAGCCACGGGAAATAGCCAACTACATTCCTCATTACTCTTCAGAATCGAAAACAAACCTTATTAGGCTTATATAACTCGGGTAATTGTAATTAATATGCCGACTTGCAGTCTATTATCTATATATTGAATTTGACTAAACGCTTCAATATAAAAGGAGTTTAGTAAGTCTGTAGATGGTCTCTCCCTATGTCAGTGGTCTTCAACCTTTTTTTACCTATCCGCCAGCACCCCCCTCTAAAAAAAAAAAAGACATAAATTTCTTCAATTGAAGCCGAAAGAGGATTTTCGCAAAATAATGTTATCATCACCACGACAAAAAGTTCATTGAGGACAACAACTGTATCTTCACTGATATTTATTACATTAGTTGGACCACCACTTTTGCGTTTTGACCCTACAAGATACGTTGATTCATATTTGCTTAGAGGCAGACATTCACCTCCGTTACGTTGATGTGATAAAAGGGATTTAAAATCAGTAAACATTGATACTGACCATTGGGAAGACATAGCCTTAGACCGCACTAGTTGGAGAGAGACGGTGACCATAAAGCTATAGAAAACGAGAAAACATGGGCCTCGATTCTTGAAGAAAAGCGTGCCACACGGAAAATGGCCAGCTCCTCTACCGCCAAAGCGAAAGCCACCTTGACATGCAATATATGTCCAAAATAGGGCTCCACAGCCATATGAGAAAAGTGTTCGAGATGAACCATAGTCGTTCTACCACTGAAGGAGGCCAACAATGACAGAGGCAGACACTCAGCCATAGATACCAACAGCAAAGAACGCAATTGGATGTATACGTTAGATGAGAACTGGATTTAACTTTGGAATTTATTATGAATAATTTATTCAACATTTACATTTCATTTACACAGGGTTCTTTCCTTTAAAATACAAGAGAACGTAACACAATTTTTAATGGTAAATTAAGAATAACTTGAATAAGTTGTTAGTTAAATTTTGCACATCATAACAAACGTTTACGGTATACTAATAAAGTAATAATAAAACAATCTAAGTTGGTTAATTAAAAATTAAAATAGTTTTAGACATTTAGTATCTTCGCAGTTGTGATTTAGCTTGCATCGAGGTGCGAACTGGAAGTTAGGCAATCCAACACTGTGTATCCACCTATTTTTGTTTTTTACAAAAAAGCCCTGTGTATATATAAATATATATAGTGATAGACAAAAGGTAACTAAAAAGTTAGAAACTTTTAGTTTAACTAAAAAAAAAGTTAATGCTATTGTTTAACTAAAAAAAAAAGTTTAGTTAAAATCGTAGTTTAATTAATTTTTTTTTTTTTTGGTTAGGCCTACTAACTAAAAAGTTTAATTAAAATTTGTACAACTTTTCAACATGTGGGCAGGGTTGAGACGCACTCCCTATTTTCTGGTCATGTGATATCAGGAACTTTGATTATAAAAAAAAAATGATGCAGTTAACAACTATTTAGACAGTCTGCATTTCAAGAGGGTAAAGTAAGATCCTGGTAGAAGTTATGGGAGTAAATATTTGCACTTGAAAGTAGCAGTTTTATAAAATGTTAAACATTTTTTTTTTCCAAAAGCTTCTATGCAGTATTATGAATGAGGTTGTTCCGAATTTTTTGTGTGCTCCACGTGGAGGTGTTTAATTTCTGTTACTAGTGGGAATCTGATTAGTGAGTTAGGTCAATATATAGTGGTTTTAATCAATTCATTTGCGGCAAACAATATTTTTTTAACCGCAGGAACGTCAAGTACACCTTTTTATAGTGTTAAGACTTATTATTGAGAGCTATTAAGTCTAAATCAACAGCTAGGCCTATATAGATCTAAAAGCATTAGGGTAACCAACTCTAGAAAAAAAATCTTAATCCACACCCTCTCTGACCATAAAGTAAATAGACTGTGTCCAACTGATTTTAACAACCTGGTCAGTTAGACATACACATGACCACATGTACACCTAGTGTACTGTACGTGTGTAGTCGATAATACTGTAAGACTACCCTGCATTAAGCGTTATGCAATAGTGTTTGCTTAATGTGAAGAGGTCAGACAAAAAAATAACACACTGGCGTGGCTAGTCAAGCATGTTCGTAGATATATCTTTACACTAAAATAGTTTTTCACCCTCCCTGCCCAGAAAGTAAAAAGACAGTGTTTTTGACTGATTTAAGCAACATGGCCAGATAGACGTACACGTGTAGTCCTATATAGTGTATTGAATGACAAGATCACCCAGTTTTTTTCCCCCTTGCGCGTTTAACGGTTATGCAATAGTGTTAGTTGTATTTTTAGTGGTCAGACAAGAAAATAGCACATCGGCATGGTTAGTCAAGCATGTATTTTACTATATAAAATAGTTATACAGGTCAAATGTTTTAAAAACTCCAACGATTTCGTTTCTATTTCTTTGGATACTAGATCTAAATCTGAAATTCTAAATATATGTTATTTAATGAGATTTTAAACTTTACCAGTATAAGTAAGATTTTCCGTTATATAATAAGTTAATATATTTTTTTAAAAAAAGAGTACCATTATTTTCTAAAGGTTTTAATTCAAGGCAAAAATACAAGCACACATATTTATTTAGACATTTTATTTTATTGTGCATTAACGTTTATGTAAGAAACATATTCCTTAATACTGATTTTATTATAGATAAATATTACTAGACTGTTAAAAGAATAAGATCGAACCGTAGGCATACAGATAATTAAAATCGTTTGTGTCGAAACGACAATAGAAATAATTTAACTCGTTGGATAATATTTTGTCGTCTCTTGTAGCAAGATTATTTTTACTTTTGACTTGAGCTCCTGACATTTTGTTCATGATACCCCACGCCTGTCTCATGTTACTTGTCTTAATCGAGTCTTCCAGCTTAGTGCGGTAGTTTCTCCTCCCTTCCTCAAGAGCGACGTTGAGATTTAGTTGAGCTCTTTCCTTTCTATATATTACAGCATTATCTATACCTCAAACTGTGTAAGAGGGCATTCCAAAGTGTGAACATTAATTTGATATTTAGAGGGTCAATAAAAGAATCTAGAATATTATAGATCAAGGGGTGAAATAAAAAAAGAAAAGAAAACAATATAGGTTTAGAAAACTAGTACAATTGCGGTTAAAGGCCATATTTTGGCGTTGTAAAATATTGTGTGCCTATCCACTGTATGTTGAACATTAGGAAGTTAAATGAGACGTCCTATGGATCTAATCAATCTATTAAAAAAATCTTGTCAAGACATTGGTCTAGATCTCGATATATAAATCTACATAGATTTAGGTCTATATTTAATATAGATTATCATTATCTGGATTCTTGATTTCATATCTATTTTTAAGTTTCAACACCGCAAAAGATTCTCGCAAAATCTCGGATAATTATGGGCAGTCACGAGAGTTACTAGTTCGGAAGCCATTTTGTTCTGTGCACTTTGTTCCCGCCTATGTTTACTTATTTCGGGGGATAAAATAACATATTCATAAACATCTGATCTATTACAAATGTTGTAAAGATTTTACTCTATGTTGATAGCTAATAATTTGAATTGTGCTTTTGAACCATAAGTAAGTAAACATGATAAATGCAGGTCTAGATCATTGCGAACTTGCAGCAACAACTCAGATTCAGTTCATTGATTCAGTCTGAGTCTGATTTACAGTGATTTAGATCAGTCTAGTCTAGATATAAAGTAATTTCCCTCCTCCGAACACCCCCTATTATCTGACATTAACAAACACCCCACAATCTTTATTAAAATGAGCCTCTATTTCGATAGCTATGACGAAACTAGTCGAGTGTTTTTATTTATTTATACTCCATTTCTAAATTATAGTCTAGATCTAGTTCAGACAAATTTTAATTTAGTTTTGACAGTTTTGTTTACTCTGAAAAACAAGGGTTTTACTTTACATGGGTTCAAAGAGCTTTGGTAGGACGATGCCATTTTTTTTCTTCTAGTACAGAAGGAGGGTAGGTCCGGGGTGAATGAGATTTTTTTAGCTAAAAATGAACTAGATCTATAGATCTAAAATGCTTCTAAATAGGCCTAAAAATAAAAACCCACACGTCATAGTCTATGACGTCTAGTCTATGTGACAATGTGTAGATATGGGGTGTTTCATGATATTCGTTTGTCACAATCAATGACACCAACGAACAGTCTTTATCACTATCAATGACACTAATGAACCCTATTTTAATGTTGAAAATGCATATCAGAGGGATGTAACTCAAGTCCGGGAAATGGAGATTTCTTTGAATACTTTGATTTATTTTGTATAGGTCTAACATTTTGTTACTTAATTTTGCTTTTGTTTTAGATGTTAAAACAAGTGTGATGTGAATGAGTAAAAAGAAAGTGAATTTCGCTAAATATAGTGCTGATGAGGGGTAGAGTTGGGTTTAGTTAACTTTAGTTTAATGTGAATAATGGAAAAAAGAATCTTTTATGAGTGGCGCAATCCTGCACTCTCTCCTTTTTTTTCACTCCTTGTCGCTCTAATTATATACCTAGCATGGCAACACAGTACTAGAAAAAAAAAGTAGCGGGAGGGACAATTATTGATCAATCAGGTACCAAATTAGGTCACATTCACTGAGTGGAGTGAGTGGGCTAGACGCGCGTATATGGCCCTTTGTAAAGTTGAGGGTTTAGCAGAGAAGGGAGCAATTAAAAGAGGGAAAAGTGACACTAATCTGTCTTGAGTTGGTTTAAAAAGAAATTGATAATAAAATAAAAAAAATTGAAGGTAATATAATATTATTTTTTAAATGCAAAAACTAAGAGGTGTTCGTTAGTGTACACTCAGTACAGACAGTGTTCGTTTGTGTACAGAGCGGGGAATGGTGTAAGTTAAGGTTAGCGCTGGACCTCATTGACCTGACCCTCTTCAACATCATATTTTACTTTAACTATGTGTAGCGTAACAAAGCAATATAGCTATTTTTATTGCAAATGGATGACGAGTTTATAGATGTTTGTAGTTTTTTTTTAGGACTAACCGTTACGGAGCTATAAAAATTCCAACGTAAAAATGGCAGCAGCAGCACTCAACTTGATTGGAATAGGAAAATTACCATAGATTAGATCTATAATCTAGATCTACTTACTTTTTCCCTTCAGTCTTCAGTCATTCTGAAGAGCGGGGAATGGTGTAAGTTAAGGTTAGCGCTGGACCTCATTGACCTGACCCTCTTCAACATCATATTTTACTTTAACTATGCGTAGCGTAACAAAATAATATAGCTATTTTTATTGCAAATGGATGACAAGTTTATAGATGTTTGTAGTTTTTTCCTATGACTAACCGTTACAGAGCTATAAAAATTCAAACGTAAAAATGGCAGCAGCAGCACTTAACTTGTTTGGAAGAGGAAAATTACCATAGATGTAGATCTACTCACTTTTTCCCTTCAGTCTTCAGTCATTCTGAATCAAGGCTTCCTCCTAAACTCTGTAGACAGCGTAGACGTAAATCTAGTCTAGATTCTCGATTTGGAATTATATAGAGTGTAGTGACTGTAGTCTAATACTGGATCTAGAGAATAGACAGTAATACTAATAGACTATTATCAGTATTATTAGTTAGGGATGTGAAATAAAAAATGAATCTTTGAAAAAACAATTTTCCTTAGCCTTAGTTTGCCTTAGTACATCATTAAAATACTTAACAAAACTTTCCAATGGTGTAGACTATATATTATGACTATGTTTAACAGTTAGAAAGTTATGATTTTTTTGTGGCGTTTTGTTTCAGACAATTTTTTATCCCAATTTTTAAATATTTTGATATTTTCTGCCATCACAACGCAGCCAAGTTGTCTAGATCTCTCTTGACATTTCTTGTAGCTCAAGAACCGGGAGATAATTTATTTCCTTCAATATTTACATTCTGAACAAGTAAAGTTCATAAATATAAATGAAATCAGCTTTGTGAGCTAGAAATTTACTACTAATTATGACAAATACAAGATCTACTATTAAATTTCTTATTTAATAAGTAGATCTATTGTCTACAAAACTCGCTTTAACTTTGAACTTTTGACCTGGGGGTGTGTCTCACCGGCTTAGCCAGTGACAAGCTCTCCTCTCACTTGTTCCTTTGCACTCAATGTTGGGTCAAAACGTCATGAAAAAAATCATAACTCTCTAACTGTTAAATATACAGTCATAATTTATACACCATTGGAAAGTTCTGTTTAAGTATTTTAATGATGTACTAACGAAAAATTGTTTTTTCAAAGATATATTTTTTATTTAACCTCCCTAGTGAATGTTACTGATTCATTGTATCAATCAATGTATAATCCTGTGACTGTGAGTGTCTCTGACTGCATCAGCAGAGACAGTCACATGTTGACACAGTCACAGTATTACATGTAACTTTAAGTCAAGTGTATAGTATGTAAACTTGGTTACTAAATTTGGTTAATTCTTTCTTTTCTGTGTTGTTGTTAGTCTTTGTCAGGCTTAGTCTTTTAAACTCTAGATCTACTATCTAGTAGACTAGTAGTAGTAGTCTATAGTATATATAGTATTTAGTTCTGTCATAGATCTTGATCTATCATCTAGTCTTATAGACAAAGAAATCATCAGTGGAGTGGTAAAAAAAAAATTCTTTTCTCTCACTCAATCCATAGGCTATACAATATAAATCTAGATCAAGACTAAGTAAAAGTCACGTCAGTGGACTCAAGTCAAGATTCTCAAACACTTCTAATCTAAGGTTTTAATCAAATGTAGTTAAATGTCACCACCATTGATAAAGCTCGTAAGCCGTCAATGTGGACATTAGCTAACTCATCTGCAAATTAACTGATTTGCTTCCTTATTGTGCGAAATCCAGTTGTTCTCATATTACTTAAGTAACGTACACATCAATGGCTTCTGTACTGAACTTGAGTTTAGGGTTGGTTAGTTTAGGGAGTTTAGGCTTAAAGCTTTGGGCTAGAATTAAGTAGGTAATATGCATATAAATCCATTTTGGTTTTACTTGAACAAGTTGGTAATGTACAATTTTTTAGAGCAGAAAAAAAAAAAGAGTTCTTAACATTCTACTTTTAGGACTATTTTTGATCAATTTCTGACGTTTTATTGACATTATATTTCAGTTTTAATGCCTAAGTATAGAGGAATTTTTAAAAAGTGAAATCATTAGCTTCAGACAATTATTTAACCTAAAAAATAGGTTAATCACACTTACCCCTCAAAATGGAAAATCAACACTCACAGAATATATGTCCATTACTCCATGAATTAAACATATAATATACACAAATGTGTCACAAAGTAAAGTATATTTATATATTTGAAAAAGTAAAATGGGAACAACGTATTTTTAAAAAAAATATAGAAGTATGTATTGGCTACGCTATTGATTTGTTCCCATGCTTTACATTGTTTATTATGACCGTGACATCCACTCTTTATTTTTTTCCCCTGAAATTTCAATTAAAGGGCCACATTTTAATGATTCCCCTAATATACTTTTTAGCCCGTGAATTATTGTATGTTACAATTAAATGAAACAGCCTGTTCTTTTTCTAATTCCTTCTCTCTCTCTTTTTTTAATAGTTTTTTTTTTTTTTTTTTTTGCATCCTTTAATCTTAAGGCAAACAATGTATGGTAAAAGACTGCAAACATTTCTTTAGAGAACAAAAAAAAATGTATTTTCCCATTCTGCACTCTACAATAATTTTGGCATTGTGTCCTCTAAATAAAAAGAAATAACAAATGTAAAAATATTCCTTGTTCTCTCTAGAAAAAAATAAAAGGAAGGGAGTGACATTAGGCAAAATTTTTGAATAAGTTCACTTTTAGGGGAAAAGAAAGAAAATACAGGAAATCCTATTTTTGTGCTATTTCTATTTATTCTTTGGGGGAAATACTGTATATAAATTAACCAAGATTTGATAGAAAGCTTGCAGTTTTTCACATAATTGCAGAAGTTATGCTGTGAATCTGTCAAAACCGTGTCTTAGTGAGTGCCTAGGAGGTCAAAGGAGCCTTTTTACAAAATTTCATGTGAATTCGTACAGTTGATGAGATCTGTTGATAAGTGTGTCAGTGGTAACTTACAAATATAAATATAGTAGATTTATGAATGTCTTGAAGTTGTCAATCTTCCAATTTTTGTATTTCCCTTCTCTGCTTGTATTATTCCTTATATATTGATAAATTTTTAGTGCTTACCATGCTCCTATATGCACTCATGTTCTAGTGTACATCTCATTACTTAATTGAACATGCTGATGGATCCGTAATGTGGAAGAATGTTTCTGTGCAGCCTTTTGGGGCTTAATAAACGCTACTCAGCTTGAGTTCTTCTTTTTTTTAAAAAAAAATTCCAAGTATCTATTGGGATTTAAACTAAGCTGTTAATACCACTCAGCTACACATTCCCACTTGACAGAATTGATTGTTTTAGCTTGCTCTTCACTCCTGTCATTGTCTGTTGAACAGCCAGTGTTAAAACTGCTTGATAACTGAAATTGGATTTATATTTTGTTCTAACAAGCTTTGTTTTTAAAGCTGTATACATAAAATATTTATATTTCTATATGGATTACAACAGAAAATAAGTTGCTGGTACTGTAGATTATGATCAGGTCACATTTGTACTTAAAAAAGTGTACATATTCATACGCAACAAATTTATACAATTTTTATTTATACATAACATAAATTAAAGATTTTTAATTAATACATCAATTTCTACATTTTTGTTTTCCAAAGGTTATGATAAAACAAATCTTTTCCTTAAATGTCAGTCAATAGGCTTAAAATAGCACTGACCTCTAATAAATGTTTGTTCTTTAGGGAGAGATAAAAAAAAATACTTACCAGTCACTTGTGACCGTTAAATTTGTCTTTGAGACAAAAAACAAAAAGCATATTTATGGATATGTATTATATGTAAAAAAATATTTTAAAATGGAGAATGAATAGTTCTAATTTAGTAGTTGTACAATAACCATGAAACAATCAATAGTACAGAAACAACTTTTTCACATTTCCAATGCTAACCTACTATTTTAAAAATTTTTTGTTAACAAGTTTTAGACGTCCCTTCAGAAATGTAGATTTTTTTCTTCCTTGTCCAAACCTCATGCAGGAAGACAGGTTTCTAACATGTAACCCTAAGTTGGAAGCACAAAGCAAAAAACATGTCAGCCATCCATTTTCTTCTAATGCACTTATAGTTTTATTTATTTTTTTTATCATTTAAAACATTTATGTTTTTATACTGTATAGTTCGGTATGTGCAGGGTTGTAATGTATATTAATTTAAGAGGAGTAAAGCACTTGGCTTCTGAATCTCATTGAAGACTGAGATTTAGAATTTATTTATTATTAGCATCATTCATGTCAACCCATATAATTCATCACATGCAGCACCCATTGAGATAGTAATGTGAACTATTTGAACCTTACTTGGCAAATATGTTATTTTTCTGTTTCT
This sequence comes from Biomphalaria pfeifferi, assembly GCA_030265305.1. Taxonomy (NCBI): domain Eukaryota; kingdom Metazoa; phylum Mollusca; class Gastropoda; family Planorbidae; genus Biomphalaria; species Biomphalaria pfeifferi. The sequence goes on along the minus strand of JASAOG010000195.1, from coordinate 1,000,720 downwards.
TTTCATGGGTTGTACATTTGGGTTGATTAGAAAAATCTTGTTGTCCACTATCAGTTACTTAGTTACTGTGTATTTCACAGAACAAATACACTTGACTGGATTACCACACTAGGTATCTTAGTCCTAGATTAAGTTAAGTGTCTAAATTTATAGGAAATTGAGCAAACAATATGACTAATTTGTAATTATATTCCCTTATCGCTTGGTAGGATTATGCTAATGTGATGGTCTAAAAAAAAAAGACTCACAGTGGTCTCTCTTGCTTTTTTTTTTTTAAATTATTTTTCAAATAACTCTAAAATATTGGCTTTGCTGATTTTCTTTCCATTCAGCGGGCTAAAATATTTACAAGTTATAATACCCCAAATGTTAAATACTTTTTAAAAAAAGTGAAATGCTATCGTGAAATAAAATTATCAAGAGCCCTTGATATTCTTGAAACCAAAAAAAAAAAAAATAATTGCACTCAATTCAACTGAGATATTGAGTTACACCACTTCGTAGCACATTTTTTTTTTCTTTTTACAAATTTAGCTAAGAGTAGATGAAATTGTACAAAATACTTTTAGCATTCTCTAGAAACTGCAAACATTTGTTCAAAGGGTCTTCTCCGCCATTTTTATAATTCTTTTTAACTTAGACTTAGGCTAGCTCTAACTCGCTACCTCAGGGCACATAGTTTTTTTTAAGCTTAGCACTAATTCACCAGCCGTGATAGAAAAAATATTATACTGAAAATGATGAAATAGTGGGTGTGTTACATACAATGAAAAAAAATCCTAAATATAGAAAATTAATATATTTAATTCACAACTAATGAATTAAGTAATCAAACTTTGCTGATTATGCAGATAAATGTTCACATCTCTGCCAGTTTTTTTTTTTTTTTTTTTTTTTTTTTTTTTTTAAAGATCTTTTTTGGCTTTTGGTTTCTTTGTCTAGATTTTGCTTATTTAGTCATTTAGTTTGTGTTTGTACTTATAATTGATGTGATTGTTTAAAATGTATCTTCCGATTCTTTTAGAAATAATTTTTCTACCATTCCATTTTTACATCAAACCTTGTTAGGGATACCATTTTATTTTTTACCAAAGCTTATATCAACTCACTCTGTCTTTCTGTATGTCTGTCTGGTAAAAAGTGTGCACAGATATTTCTCCCACACCCATTCTCAGATCAAGTTGAGACTAGCACAATTATTCATTGAACATAGACAAGACATGAAATAAATAAAAAAAAAAGAAAGGTTAGGGTGGAGTTCTTCCCCTTTAGATGAGCTTAATGATTTTTTGATTCAGTTTTTGATTCTATGGTGTTTTGTTTGAAACAATGTAGCTGTACTCTGTGATATAAACTCAGTGGGAAAAGCTTGTTTCAGTCTTCTTTTTTTTATATTGCTTTTTGTCCTACTATTCTCTTTATGGCTGTAATAGATGAATTAGTAATTATAACTCACTTTCCAATATATCATTATATATAGAACTATTCAAATAATATCTATAATTATAATAATAATTGGAATATTTGAACAAAAACTTATTCTAATCATGCATTTTTACTGGCAGATAAACATGTTTTGGAAATTTAATCTTTTGACATCTTCACATATAGATACATTGTTGGACAAAGAGGTCAGTAGATTCATTTGATACAATTGATCTACATATATTTACACAAAAAAAAACAAATATATACTGTAAACAAATTTTTTTCCTCTATCCAAATAACGTAACAACCTATTAACAAAAGTATTATTTCATAAAAAAAAATTTTTATTGACAATGTTCTACATCACTTAGTCAACATTTGAACTTTTAGCTTTTTTTTTTTTTTTTTTTTTTTTTTTTTTAATGAATGGAAAATCATTTTGATAAACATTATTGGTTATTGTTCATATGTAAAAGCACTCTTTTTAAAATGATTTTAAACATTTTCAATTTGCTTGTTTTAAGCTGGATTAAAGAGCTGTTGTTTCTAAGTTGTATCATGGAAATTTAGCGTTTAAACCTAGTGCTATTAAATGTATAGAAGTTTTTTTGGTTCAGGAAATAGTAAAAATTATTTCTAACTTAAAAATATTCAATGTATTTAAAATAATAAACGTATTTTTTTTAAGGATGTGACACTACGTGAGTTAATGGATGAAGATGACATCCTTCAGGAATGTAAGGCACAGAATAGAAAGTTGGTGGAATTGTAAGTATTAACAAACAGAACTCTCAAAAGTTTTTCACTACATTATCTTATGAAAGAGACTGCAAAATTGGAATATTTTAATATTAAATAGAATCCCTTTCTTTTTCAACGGAATTTATTTTCAATATATATAAAAAAAAAAGGTTTGATACCACGAAAATGTTCATAATAATGACCTAACTCTAGTAAGGCTCATCTATTCAAAATGAAAAATAAATAGCTGCTTAATAGGAGAACTAAAGCGCATTGATACATATACTTTGAAATCATCATATTTGTTCCACTAATTCAGCATTACAAAGAGCGCAAAACTATGACAGAGATTCTAAACTAAAAAAAACAAAACAACTAAATTCACCAAAAAATATGTATATATAGAGATATGGGGAAATCACTGAAACTAAATGTACGCTCTTTAATTTACTCTCTCAAATGAGAACAGGAAACACATCTTTAAATTTTCACCTAAACAGAATAATCCCCACCCACCCTTCCCTCTGTAGACACCTCATGCAACCTTACAACATTGTGAATCATACCATCTTTATATGCCCCAATTAAACTGAGACAGATCCTATTACCTCACTACCCTGCATAACCAACATTCTATATATGGCAGTGCGGAACAGCTGATAAAATAACAGATTGCTATTTTTTCTTTGGCACAGACTGCAAATGAGCTTACACCTCAGCAGCAAAAAGCTGGTTAGAAGAGGAATGCAATCTCATATTGATGTATTGCTTTGAGTACATTGTTATGTCTAATCTAGCCTTTATCAATTGTATCCTTGTTAGGTAGGAATTGGGCTATTAGAGATTTAAAATGCTGTTGTGCACATATAAATCAGAAATCCCAATATTGACAAAATATTGATAAAATAACATTTCTATTTTTCTTTGGCACAGACTGCAAATGAGCTTACACCTCAGCAGCAAAAAGCTGGTTAGAAGAGGAATGCAATCTCATATTGATGTATTGCTTAGAGTACATTGTTATGTCTAATCTAGCCTTTATCAATTGTATCCTTGTTAGGTAGGAATTGGGCTATTAGAGATTTAAAATGCTGTTGTGCACATATAAATCAGAAATCCCAATATTGACAAATGGTAGCATTCTATTAAAATGATATTTTTGAAATAGTCCATAGTTTTAGCAGTGTTTGCAAAAGATATAACCAGTCAAGTTGAGTAACATTGAAACCCATTTGTTTTAGTTTAAACATTATTTCATTATTTATTTTGTGCTTTTCAAATGAAAATAAATGTCCATGTTTTAATAAACATTAATTAATAATAAACCATTATTTCAGTTAATTTTGTTTCATTTTATTAGAAAGTGTATTTAGGTTTTCAAATGACTTCACTGCATTATTAATTCCTTCTATGGACTTCATATTATTTCAATCTTGTGTATGTATATATATATGTGCTGGCCACATGATACCCTCGTTAACCATAGGCTACAGAAGCAGATAACCCCTACATCATCTGCCCCATAGATCACAAGGTCTGAAAAGGGAACTTTACTTTTTACTTTATATATATATAGATATATATCTATATATCTATCTATATATATATATATATATATATCTATATCTATATATATATATATATATATATATATATATATATATATATATATATATATATATATACTTATATATATATATATATACATACCCCACCACTGTGCAGTTTCTAAGACATAAAATATGCAAATTGCCATTGGCCCCTATATTTCTTACAAGCATACTCTTTATAAATTAATAAATTTTTTTTTTAATAGTCTTATTCAACCAGAAAATATGGAAGAAATGGTCAAATTAATTACTGTAGAGCCACCATTAGAAGTCGATGAAAAGATAAGATTTAAGTAAGTATACAACTTGAAGTATAGTGGCACACACCTCAATTTTTTTAAATCTCAAAAGAATAGTCAAACATGCCAAAAAAAAAACTGCATGGAAAATAGAATTTTCTAGACTTAAATTTAAACTCTAGATTTATACAAAAGTATAATTAAGAGGAGACTAGAAGTTTTGACAGTCATTTGTACATTGTGCCTTTTATTTTTCAGTAGTATCACTGAGTATTTATTACTTTATTCCATGAATAGTGTGCTCTTGTATCTGACATACTTTGTATGCATATTTGTTTTACTATTTAAATTTCTGATTTTAAATCATTGATTTGTCTAAATTGGATTTGCACTGAGTGATTCTCTAGAAAAGCTGTACATATAAGCAATCTAATAAAAGTAAAATCAAATGCAGATATTTATAATTATTCTTTAAATGTACTTCTCTTTCCCCCCCCCCCCCCCTCCCCCAAACCAATTAAAAATGCCAAATATTTGCATTCTGATTTTGCTATTCTGGTATAATAAGGTCTCAGGTCTATTTCTTTTTTGGCTCTTGTTTTAAAGAAGGTATTTATTTCTGAGCAGGTATCCTAACACAGCCTGTGAGCTGCTGACGTCTGATGTTACACAGATTAATGACAAGCTTGCAGGTGATGAAGGGCTGGTAGACAAGCTCTATTCCTTTCTGGAAGGAGAAAAACCTCTCAATCCATTGTTGGCTTCATTTTTCAGCAAGGTCATGGGGCTCTTGATTACAAGAAAGAGTGACATGGTATGTTAGGGCATGTAAATGGTTTAAAATGATAAATTTTAGTTTTGATGGAGTATTTACTGTCAGTCTGTTAACACTTATGTACAACTTTGTCTCTAGTGTCAGTCTACTATCTTTATAATGTACATTTTTGAGGGGTCTTTTATGTGTCACTTTACAATGGTAGTATTTTATCTAGAAATAGGATCAGATCCTGTGGTTTTTATATTCTTAAAGATTTAGGAAAATTTAAATTTTTTTCCCCCCCAGATCTTTGAATATTTGAAAGCAAAAAGTGATTTTGTAGGTAGCCTCTTGCATCACATAGGGACATCTGCAGTTATGGATTTGTTGCTCAGGCTTATCACTTGTATAGAATCATCAGAAACACGAAGAGCTGTAATTGAGGTATGGCAATTTTATTGTGCTTACCGTTTCCTCAACAACTTAGTTAATGCAATCTGAGCATGGAAATTGATTGGTTAAAAAATGTATACATTTGAAAGTCTATATGACTGGTTATTTCAATTTTTTTTAAAGTTAAATTATTGTAAGTAAAAGTAAAGTACATCTTTCAGACTTCCTATTTCGGGGGCAGATGATATAAAGGTCATCAGTTCCTATGGCCCACAGGTTGTGAGGAAATCTTGTGGCCAGCACAATGACCAACCACCTTTACTTTTTCCCAACTAAGGTCAGCTGTCCTTTTTTGGGTGCCCTAAAATCCTGAAATTAAAAATACCAGTCTTCAGTGAGATATGAACTTGCTTTACCAGTCATTGACTTCACCCACTACATATTGTAAACACTTCAATATTTTAACAAGAATTATCAATGTCGCCTATTGCATACAGGTATTTATTTTATTATGCTTATAAATGTTTATGCATTGTATTATAGTAGGATTTTTATTTAATTTGTAAAAAGTCCAAACATATGCCATTTGTTTCTCCCCAGTGGTTGAATGAACAGAAAATTGTTGAAAAGCTTGTGGATTCCATTGTTGCTGAGAAAGATGAAGATGTAAGTGAAATAGAACAAGCTTCATAGAAAGTCTTTCTACATAATATATTGCTGACAGGCTTGATTTTTATGGTAATATGTTTTTCTTTTCAAAATTGTTTTTTGTTTGTCACAGATTCATTGTAATGCTGCTCAATCTTTATGTGACATTGTGAGGTTAGGCCGTGAGCAGTTTATTCAACAACAGGACTCATCAGATCCTGATCCACTCTTGATGACCATGGAGCAGTAAGTTTGGGTTTTAGTTTTTTTTTCTAGATTTATTTTTAGACTCAGAACCAATAACTTAATTAGAATTACACACTTGGTTATGTGTTTCAGGGAAGCAACTGTTGCAAAGCTTCTGTCAAACATGTTCAATTCAGGGAAAAATGAATCAGTTTTGGTCAATGGTCTCTGTGTCATTCATACACTTTTGGAAGTCAGACGTCAGGGGTAAGTATGAGTCAGGCATGGAACATAATATCCACTGATACTTTGTGATGATTGATTATTATTTACTGCTGATTTTATTCCTGTGTTTATATTTGTGTTTTTCTGTAGAATGGATCAGCCAGAGCAGCTCTCAAATGGAGACCATGATAGGTTCTCACAGGGCATTAATAATGTTATATCAGCCATCATTCCACGATTAAAAGATTTTCATGACTTGCTGGAAAATCCTCCACTGGTAAAACAAGTTTATTCACTCACTTAAAATAAATATCACAGATTATAGATGGATTTGAATCTCCTAAACCCTCTTGGTTGTAATTTTACTTAACATTTGTTTAGAAATAAAGGAAGTTGTAAGATAAATGTGAAAAAACTCTTGACCTTTCAAATTTGTGAATTAACTTCACCCCCCCCTAAAGATGTCTGATATAGGACACTAAGCCTTTTAATTTACTGCAAGCCAATGTAGCATTTTTCATGTTAATATCATATGACTTTTTATTTTCAATGAAAGCAACGTTACAGTGTCATGCCAACCTCTGTTGGGATATTGGAGCCTCCGTTGGGAAACACCAGACTTCAGGTGTCCAAATTAGTCACAGCATTGGTGGGTGCTAACATGCATGACGTGAATGTGGAGCTGACCTCTCTAGGAACAATACAAACTCTTCTTGTAAGTTTTAGTCTTTACATTTTGTTTTTCAAATTTTGAAAAAGATTTTAAGATATTCACATGCATACTATGCATACTATACCAGGAGAAGTCATTTTGCAAATTCTTTACCTCATAGCTGTTAAAAATAACCTAGAATAGTTTGATGCCATTTGTACCACACCTGTTATGAAATTGCTGTACTTTTGTATTTCAGAACTTGTATTTTAAATATGAATGGAATAATTTCTTACATACCCAACTGGAACAGTGCCTTCTTATAATCCTTAATAATAACCCTATAGAGGTGGATGGTAAACATGAACATCCACTTCTAATACAGGTGAGACATTTTCTGAGAAACCTATTAACACCAAACATTTAACCTGTGTATATGAAAGATATATATGTTAATATTTGTGATTATTATTAACACCAAACATTTAACCTGTGTATATGAAAGATATATATGTTAATATTTGTGATTATTAAAATAATTTGTCACCAAATTAGAACTTGGAATATATATTAACATTGATTTAAAAAAAAAAAAAACCCTGAGAGAATAAGTTACAAAACATATAAAATATTGAAGAAGAAAAAAGCCACAAATCACAGTCGCTAACTTCACACAATATTGAAAATCAAATTTGACTAATTATTCAGGTTACTTTTTGATTAAAAACAATGCTTTATATAAATATGGTACCTAAATAGTTTTCTGTTAATATCTCTTTCAATGCAGCAAAGTACTTCAGAGTAGCAAGAGAAAAAAAGCAAACAAACTATTTATATTTATTCCTGTTTAAACTTGAAGAGCATACTATTTATGTTGCCTTGTAAATGTGATGACTGCTTTAAATTCTAAGAAATGGCAAAAAGAAGCATAATTGGCCAATAAATAAGAACTTGTGTTTTTGCTGTTGTTGCAGCTGTTTAAAGACTACAACTTGATTCAGAGACTTCTAAATGAATGGGAAGCCAATGACCAGCAGCAGTAAGTCTAACATGTTACATTGGCCATAAAATGAGAAATTACTTAAGACACTTGGCGGGATAGAATTTTGAATTCTTGACAGTAATAAGTTCTACTTTCCTCTACTGTTTTATTCACACACAAAAAAAATCTTTCTTTTTTTTTTTTTCAGAAATGCACCCTCTGGAAAAAGAAGGGGTTTTATGGGTCACTTAACAAAAATGGCAAACTCGATAGCTGGCCTTGTTGAAAAAAGTGATTCAAGCAGTATGGTTAAAGATCAATTTAATGGTAAAGCTGTTTTTTCCTCTTTCCATTTGAGCACCATATGTTAAAATTGTCCCATATAGAACTGAGTACACCAAAGAAGAAAAAAAAACTTGACCATAACAGGTTTTGAATGAAATAAGGTCAATGCTTGCAGTCTCATATTACATGGTAAAAGCTGTGCTGCCTTATTTTATCACATTTTTTATAATACCTCTATTTAAGTTAGAACACAGTGGATGGGCAGATGGTGAAAGGTGGAACCTGTTTAAAACTTAACAGTATATCGCTGAGAAAAGAGTTTCTAGTTTGTTTGCCACACAGGGAAAACTTAAATAATTTTTCAAAGTAAAAAATAAATAAATGTAAATTTGGCGAGAGATCTAGATCTATATTCAACATCGGATTTGAAAGAACCATTGCGTTTTTGAAAGAACTATCGCTTTCAGGAATTTCTGGAGGTAAGGCTTTATTGATTCAAGAGTTTAATAAATTAATGTTCAGGAAAATTGTGCACATCTTCTTCTAAGTCTCGACCTAATGGCTTATCATTCGAATATTGTAAACTGTAATAGATCTTAACCAGGGTTCTTTCTCTGGGGATTGGGGGGGGGGGGGGGGGGGTAAAGATGTTATATTTTTCAAAATCTAACATTAAAGTTATTAAGAGAAAAACAATCGCTCTACTAGTTGTGTAGAGAAGGTATTGTCTTTTTAAAAAGTGTTTTTATTTTCTTGACTTTTTTACAGGAGTGTCTAGTGATGTGAGAGACAAATGGGATGCTTTTGTAGCTGGAGCGTTAGCTGAAGTCAATAAAAGGAACACAATAGAACTGGTTAGTAGAATGTTTCACATACTGGCTTAGATGAAAATTACTGCACAAAAGTTTGACATTCAAGGCTTTGATAATGTTTTAGGATAACCAAATTACATGTAATAGCGATGCTATGCTATTGTTTCTTCATGTCTATGTAATTAAATAACATTTTTTTTGCTTTTGTCAGATGCGAGGTCATCCACTTGCCTCAAGCAGTGAAGATGATGATGCTGACTTCAAAGACCTCCCTTTCCCCCAAGACACAGCCATGCAACAGGTGAGTGGCAAAGTTGTAACAATGGGTTGTGTTCAGTTCGCTCTCCAATGTTGTAATGTTTCACATAAAGTAAAAATGTATTTTTCGGCTGTTTTGGAGAACTAATGAGGTGTGGCAAATCAGCAGTTTAGTTTATATCAACGATTGTATCCTTAACTCTTAGTTTACCATCTATAAGACCTCTGTAATGATATGACGCGCCTGGGTGCCCCTCCCTATTTTCCCAGGCTTTCTCGGATTATCAGTTGCAGCAGATGACTAGCAACTTTATTGATCAGTTTGGCTTCAATGATGAAGATTTTGCCGAGCAAGATGAAAAAATTGAGTAAGTGTTTGATAGGTGTGCCATAAAAGTAGATCATTTTTAAAAAGTAGTGTAGTCTACGATTCTGTCTTAAACATTCATCTAATCCAAAATTTTAGCTCCAGTATCAGATTAACTTCAACATAAATTATAAATATCTGAATAGCATAGAATTTGAAATGACAGGCTGATGTACATTTCAGGTTACATCATCATTGTGAAATAAATAAAAATTCTTAAGTGTTTTGGTGAAAATTTCAACCCTTAATTTTTAAAGTAAGAGAAGTACTAAGAAGTACTAAGCAATAATTACAAATAAAAACAAACACATTTTTAAAATCTTCATTGACTCTCATTGCATTAAACATTTTTAATTTCTTAAAATGAATATAATATCAAACAAAAAAATTCAGCTTAGAAATGTGTCACCATCATAACTCTATTCTCTCCCTTGTTTGATTACACTTCTCAAATGTAGATGGCGCTGGATGCCCTTAAAAAAAACAAAACATGTTATTCCACAGGGCTCCTTTTACAAATAGGATCTCCAGTATAGATGCTGATATTCAAGGCGCTGATGCCAATGTGAGTTTCTAATTTTACTGCATTAAATGAGAAGCTAGGAAATTAGGGTGGGCATCCCAGAGGCTCTTTCAAGAGTTTTTTTGTTGTATTTCTTATATTTTTGTTTTGAAAGTAGAACTAGATAGTCTGAAGATATTTTTCTGTGTACACGTTGTGTGTATATGTCTTTATTTGTTGTAATGTTCCAGCAGCAAGCCAATGTAGCATTGTTTGAACAAGTTTGTAATGAGAAGATACAGCAGTTTGACAATGATGACAGTGATGAAGATATATGGGAGGAAAAAGCTATTACCTTTGATAAGGGTCATTTAGCTCGCCATGAGTAAGTACTGGGAATAAGAAAGTGTTGCTTTTAAGTGTGGAATGTATTATTTTAATGTTGTGTAAACTTATTTTAAAAAAAAAAATGTCATCTCTTTCTTTTCATAGGCGTCTGCCAGCTGCAACAGCCAGGTGTAACAGTAGTGATGAAGACAGCACAGACAGTGGAGAAGAACTAGATTCGCCAGCTAAAATTATACAGCAGCACACAGAAGGGATGGATGTAGACAGTGCTGAAAGTTAGTTTGTGTACTCTTTGTTACAAAGATTTGATAATTGATTATAGATTTAAAAGGAAGCAACATAGGTTTGGTTAGAGTTTTCTGCATTAATGTGCTCTGAGATGTAACTAATGTGAAAGATATTATTATAATTTATATTACTAAAATTTTTCATTGATTAATAGATGCTTGGTCAGTTGATTCCAGTTCACATTCTGAACACACAGCAATGGATACAACATCCTCACCCTGGGAGAAACCTACAGCACCACCATCAGTGCCAGTGGAACAGGCGTGGGCAGATTTCAGCAGTGTTCCCACACAGTCAGAAGAAGACAACTGGGCAGACTTTACATCATTTGGTGACATCCAGTCCTCGTGAGTTTTTCTTATGCTGTGATGGGACTTTTCTTAAAATTTAGGGAAATCCGTTATCGGTATGTTTCCATGGTTATAAAGAGAAAAAAAAACTCGCTAAAATTTTGCATGAATCAAATCTACAGTGATTGAAAAGTCTGGATTTAGAATTATAATAATTTTTTAATTTGAATATCTCCATCTACTAGATCTAGTCTAGTCTAGATTTACACTTTGTGGATGTCTTATTTTTTATATATTAAGACTTCGCGCGTCTTTCTAGATGAAATCTATTGTAGTGTCTTGATCAGTTGTTAAGAGTAACAAAAAAACTAAAACAAATTAATTCCACTTATCTTATTCATGGCAAACCAGTAACACAGACTAAAAACTCAAAATACCTAGGTGTTATAATAAATGAAAAACTGTCATGGAATCCACATATTGATGAAACTATAAAAAAATCCAACAAAGCATTAGGGTTTATTAAAAGAAATTTCTATAAATCAAATAAGAACATAAAACTAAAATGTTATTTAACCTTGGTTAGGCCAATAATAGAATATGCATCCACCGTGTGGGACCCCTCAACTCAAGAAAACATTAAGAGACTGGAACAAACACAAAATAGAGCAGTGAGATTCATAACAAACGAATATTCACATTTGACTAGGGTAACACCATTAGTAAAATCACTAAATTTAGAAAGCCTTCAGGACAGAAGACTCAAAAGTAAAGTAGCAATTATACATAAAACACTGAACCATAATCTTCAAATACAAAAACAAAATTTAATAAAATACTCTGAAAGACACAAAAATAAAGGCACATTCCTCGTCCCATATGCTAGGACAAATTTGTACAAATACTCCTTCTTCCCTAGTGCTATTAGAGCATGGAATGGGTTGCCTGAGCTAGCCAGAAAAACCAGTGACTTGGCAGAATTTAAGTCATTGGTTAATATGCATGACTAAATGCATGACGCGTAGGACGTAATCATCTTCTTTTTTGAAGTAACGTCTGTATTATATAAGATAAGATAAGATAGATTGAATGTTTAAAAAATGTTATGGAAACAAAAACAAATTTGGATTCGATCTAGATCCTAGAATTAGAACATGTCTAAGATTAGTAGATACATTATCATAATTGATCTAAATCTAATTCTTAAAAATGTAGATTACATTTAAGATCTAAAGTAGATCTAGACTCTGGATCAAAGTGCAGCAGTTCTCTTGACGAGGCATAGATCTTTTTTTTGTAAACAACTTGCATCTGCCATGTATGAAAGTTTGTCACGTAATATATATAGATCTAACTAAGCCTTAATTATTGTTTTAATGTGCAGTTTTATTGTTGAATATTCTCTTTAAGTCCTTGCTTGAGAACTCTGCCGAGTTTCAAAAGCATGTTTGTTTAAGCATTAAAATGCATTTTTAATGGAAGCTTAGAGTTTTTGTATTCATTCAGTTTAATAAATTAACTAGAGAATTTAACAGAAGTGTAGCTTATACTCAAAAAGAAATAGTAAAAGTCATGTTTTGATTTTGAAACACCATTCCTTTATTGTTGTTGATGTATGTCAGAATACCAGTTTTCAATTTATCATTGAATGCACAGACTGCCTGGACCAGTTTTAAAGCTTTAGATTTCAAGTCAAGTGCAACAAGATAAAAAAACGTCAAAGTTCTCCCATCTAAATGTAGTTATTGTAGTAAATAGTTAATTGCAGCAATTGTGTGTCTGTGTGCTCTAACTCCATATAATTAATTCTAATATTTTAAAAAGAATTCAACTCCATATATCTGGATTCGCCATGAAACATTTCACTAACGGGTGTTTACAAAATTTCCTGAAATTTTTGCCAAGTCTGTTCCCATCACTGCTTTTACCATTATACATTTGTTTCTGAGTTTAAGTAAAATAAAGGATTGCTTTACAGAGTTTCTATATTTCATTTCATTACTTCACAGAACTGGTATGGGACCAAGGAGTAGTTCCCCTGTTGAGATGGATACAACTGAAACTACAAGAAGCAGTGCTTATGGTAACATTAATTCCATTAGTTTTGTTTTAAATTTAAATAAAGAAGATCATATACACAAACATGTGGTTTTCTAGTAGTTCAAGTTAAAACCAAAACTGTTCCAAGTTGTTGCTTTGTGAATAATCACTGTGAAAGTAAATGTACTTGTTTTTTTTTTGGCTACAATAGTAATGTTATTGTATAAGGCCTCTTTCAGTCACTAATGATCTGTATGTCTAGGCATTAGCTTAAGTTAAAAGGATGTCACCACACCTAGCATTTCCTCCCATCCATGCAGCCGATTTATTCAAAACAACAGGTACCAATACAGTTTGGGGTTAGCAGCTTTGCAGGCTCCACCAAGGTGTAGCACTGTTCTACAAACTATTTAGGGTCGCAGGCTCCTGATTTTTCCTCAGGGTTGACTCCCAAAGCCGTTCCCATGTTTGGGTATAGCTGCAAGGCACCAGAGGTTTGAATTTAGGGTTTTTCTTCTAGGTGGTTTGACAGCCAAAGCTAACAAGCCCTGCCCGAAGTTTACTGTTTAGGCACCAGTTACTCGCCTTTACTCTTCTCCTTTAACTGAAAACGGTTCTGCCACACACAAAGGCCAGGAGTGGGAATGGTTTTCAGAGGCTATTTGAGACGCATGCTTCTTTATAGGTAGTGGACGTGCTTATATCCATTACCACAACCAGCAATAACAACCTTATGAAACCAATGTTATTGTAACTAGGTAATGAATAGCTTTGGTCAAAATGATGTCGCCACACCTAGCATGCAGCCCATTTATTCAAAACAATAAATGCCAATACAGTTTGGGGTCAGTGGCTTTACAGGCTCCACCAAGGTGTAGCACTGTGCTACAAACTCTTTATTTATTAAATTAGAGCATCTATTTGTCTAAATTTTAAAACCTGGTCAAATAGTCTGAAATAATGTCATTAGCTGTTCCTAGACAAGGTTTGTTTGTTAGCATACAGTTTTTGTTTGCCTTTTATTTGTTTTACAAAAGTGTATTTTACCCTTAACATGTTGTATTTTGAACTAAAAAAAAAATTCCTTGTTTCACAGTTGTATCTTCAAATACGAATGACCTTAAAAGTGGTTTACAAGCATTTTCAGTACCTGGTTTGTATTGGTCTTTTTATATAATGGTAGCATAATCCACTTTATATGCTTTTCTGTTTGTCTTATACTAAAAGTTTTAACTCAGTTTTGTAATATAGCTATAATGAAAGGGTGTGATGGTTCAATTGTTAGAGCATTTGACTAGTTATGAGAGTTTTGTTGCTCACAATGTAGTGATTTTCTCAAAATCTGTGACGGCCCTCGTGTATGAAGGGTTTGTTTGGTGTCTAGGGGATGATTACAAACAATGGAGAAAGATACAAAAACTTGAAAGAATTGATGGATATTTATTTACATAAAATATATAAGGAAGAATAACGGGGGGGGGGGGAGGGGGGGGGATTTTGCATCTATCTCTTGGTGATATTATATCATCATACTTGGCACTTTATGAGAGAGTATGTCACTTTTGTCCTCTGAACTTATCTGGTTGTCCTATCGATGCAGTAGCTGGCTGTGCTCCTGGGTTGAGGTCTTGCAGCTGGAGGTGGCGCTCTAGCGGGCAAAGGGTCGCCGGTGATTCAGTACTTGTGGAATCCCAATTCAAAGTTCTGTGATCTGTTGTGGGTACATTAGTGCGGGTGGTTGGCTACTGTGGGCACAAGTGTGCCGCTGGCAGAGCTGATCTGCCGTGGGTAGCGTCGTTAACAGGATAGGTCCAGTATGTTGCGATGAGTAGGCGAGGTTAGGAAATCTCGTGTAGACACGTGGTCTCAGGGGACATAGTGTCTATTAGGTGTGCGGTATCCAGAAGGCATGTACTGCAAAACAGGCAGGTAGCGCCAAGCAGGTTGATTAGTAGGTAGTCAAATAGTACCAAATAGGCGACACCTGTGGGAGGCTGCGGATAAACAAAGACAAGTTAGGACATGTCTCTCATGCATCTTATCAAATCAACTGAGGTGCATTCATCAGATTGATAAAATTGCTTTTGAGTACAATGGGGAGATGATGACAAATAGAAATGGGAAATTAGATGGCTGATAGTAGCAATATAAAACGTACAAAGTAAGGGAGATAATAATCTCAAACATAAGTTGAAAAGGGGGGGGGGGGATAATGGTCAGCGACCGTGACGCATTGTTTACATGCTGCCATTGGCCATGAACAATGGAGTGAACATAAAGGCAGAGAGTGCCCGTCCAAGGGTGCGACTCTCATCTAAGTAAAATGGATTAAGGGGGAGATAATTCATAGCTCTTTTCAAAGCACAGTGACAATGCGTTAGCAAGATTATCAAGGCAATCAGCCGAGATAAAGGAAATAAAATAAGATGTACAAGTATATACAAGGTTGCGTCAATGATCAATTGAGCCACATAGCAATAATATTGTGGACACAGGTTAATGCAATATATAAATATGTACATATGAAATGGTTATGTTTCTTACTTACGACAGTGAGAAATACACAATGTACACATTAAATGAAATGTTACATCTAAATAATATTATCCAGCAAGAAATACACACAAACTAATTAAGATGGAACTGTGATTAAGTTTGGCTTACCACCAGGTATTCCTGTCTGCGAGATGAAGGAATGACAAAGTGTGTCTAGTTGAAGATTCAATTTCAGCCATCTCTCTGTAAATAGTTGTAAATATATTATTGATTATGAAAAGGCATAGAGGCATCTTGCTTGCAGACTTTTTGGGATAGCTAAAAAATGGAGATCTATTGCTTACACCTTTGCATCAGTTGTGCTGGCCACATTAATGTAGGATAAAGGTTATAATGGGAAACATTGATTCCCTGTTGTCTTACCTAGTAATATAGTGATTATTCCTTTGAAGGTGTCACATCAACTGAAAATGAGCTTCACCTAGCAGATGTTGAAGATGAGACCTGCATTCCAGACTCTACATCACACAATCCAGATTTGGGTGATAAGATTCTGAACTCCTCGACAGATAATGGTGAGCAGCCTCCTTTGCCTGACTCCTCTCCGCCACACCTCCTCAACACTTCCACCACTTTGACAGAGTCAGGGGCATTAACAGATTCTCAAGTCACTAGGTAAGTGTAATGTTTTAGTCTTACTTTTTCTTTGCATTTTCTTCATCAGTTTCTTACAGTTCTTTTAGATTGGTTTAGCAGGTTATTATAGTCATTAATATGTCTTTAGCTCATTCAACTTGATAATTTATTTTAAGGTAATGCTGCTACCATTTTGCATTTGCATAAATTATCATCACCATCTCTCCTTGTGTTCCTCATGGAACATAGGGCCTCAGTAAAAATACACCACTCTCCAAATGGCTTTCCAGCTCTTCCTTGTCCTCTCAGCTTTTTCTAGTGCACTATGTCGCCATGTTATTTTTGGTCTTCCTCAGGTCTTGTGCCCTGGGGGGGTTTTCAATCTAAGGCCTGACTAGCTCTTTTGTTGGCATCTTTTCTTATCCATCTTTACTTTATAAGATCTGCACCTCTATATTTCTCTGTCCACCCATCTCCCACAGTTTGGTGTTTTCTACTTTGTCATACAACTGTATTTACTAAATATTTCTCCAACATTGATGGTCTAAATCGTCCCACCAATCAAACAAGAAAATCAATGTAATCTCTTTTGTAGTGGTGCTCTCTTGTTCCCCCAAATGTGCATTCTAACCAGAAAGTTTGAATTTCAATGACCTCCATTTTTTTTCAGTTAACAAAAAATACTTGATGATGTGCAAAAGGTTCTTATCTCCCAATGTGGGCCTGCTAACTTCTATTTTCTTGCACTAAACTTTCCAACGAAACATTCTATTTGGAATATATAATTGGTATTTTCAGTGGCCAAACTGCTTATCATTGTCAAGCTTTTAAAAAGAATATATTAATTGAAGTTAGAACATTTAAAAGTGTTTTTGTATTTTTTAGATGAGGGGGGAGGGAAAATTTGCATTCTTCTTACATCTAGAATGGATACTAGTAACTAGGCTAGACTAGTAAAAGGGGACTAGCTCAAGTCAAATAACAGTGAATTACAATGATTGTTTTTGAAATAAGTTTTTACAAAATATTTACTTCCCCTTACCTAGTATAATCTCTATAGGCATTATTGGATACTTTTACTTTATGATAAGAGCAATGTTGTGTGGCAGTTGATACTACTGACATGATTGGGACTTCACCTTCACCTATCCCTTAGTCTGTTTGACCAATGAGGCTATGGGGAATTAATATTTGAAAAACTTAAGATGAAAGAAGACAAAACTACTGATAACAATTTGTAATGTGTTTTAGGAATGAAATATTTCATTATAATGACAAGTATATAGGTTAAATTTTAATTTTTTTTGCAAACAAAATTAGCACACATTTTTTTGCCACACACAGGTTCTTGATTGAGGGCAGACAAATTTCATGATTTTCAACATTTAGTGGTTCTTGATGATAGACTTTTTTTTTTTTAAAGCTTATAAAACTTTGAAATTTTTTCCTCAGTACATCTTGTGAAACAGTTCAACTTGCTAATGAAGATGAAACACATGCATCTAATCTGGTACTATCCCATGTCTCTTCAACTCTATCTGGTTCATGTCGAGATGGTAGCAGTATAGATGTAGTTGTTTCCCTTGGAACAGCTCCAGTCTCGGCAGATTCTCCATCTTCATCTAGCACCACAGAAAAAGGTACTTCCTCCTCGGATGGAAGACTTAGCCCTAACAATCAGAGGTGAGCAAGAACTATTAGTAAAGGACTTTTTGGATTAGTTTTGGTTTGTTTACAATCAAGTCTTAGTGCATTCATTACTCTACAAATATAACTTTAAAATGTTAAAAATAGAACCAACAACCTGTTTTACATAATAACTACAGGTTGTAATGTATGTTTGTGTGAACCGATTTTTATTTTTTTTTATAACTTGACTACATCTTCTCTATGGTTGTTGTCTGTCTTGTTCTCTGTCACTTGTTAATACCTTGTGTCTAGATTTAGAATAACAGTTGCTATTGAATGCTGTTTCTTTGTTTGTATTGTAAATGAAGAATTAAAAACCGTGTAAGCTGCTAACATTGTGTTAACCCAATGGCTAACCCTTATTGTTGACATTGGTAGACTAACAAAAGATGACTGTGATGGCAGCGATTTGGGGGCCAACTTTGAGTAAGTAGATTCCTACCCCCCACCACCAGTACCCTGCTACATTGTTGACCTGCTTTAGCTTGGTTTCAAATGATCCCACTTGTTAGTAGTGGTTAGTTTTTGTTAGTTAGCATAAAGTGGCTGAAACGCAAGCTATTGACTTGTTAGTTATTTATAATTGTATGTCTGTACTTATCGCTTTTGTTGGCTTGTTTATTCATTCATGCTCTGTCTAATACTTGATCTATTTAGCTTTGAAACAAATCCTATTTGAATGAACTGGTTTGGGTCCATGCATGGGCTGATGGTTTTACACCCTTAACATTTGATTCCAACCTGCCAATCTTTTTGTTTTCTATCAGTGGTGCCCAATGTTCTTCAGTTTGGGGGCCATATAAAGTTCTGACACTTGTGTCATGGGCAGCAGCATCTCAAAAGGTCATCAAGTTGTATGGAACTAAGCCTCTGTGCTCATTATGTACTGTGGTGAGCAGCGCTGCATTGCGTTGCATGGGCCAGATATGGTCAGCAGAACATAGGCTGGGCATCACTGTTTTAGATTTTTTAAAGCCAAGGAATAAGAACAATACAAAGTTGTTTTTTTTAAGTTATTATTATTACCTATGCTAATTAAATTATTTGCCCCTTTTTTTGTTAATGATTTGTGAATCGAAGCAGTTTGCAAAATTTTTGGTAGGTAGGTTTGGATTGAAATCACTGATCTCGCCTAGATCCAA
The DNA here is from genome assembly GCA_030265305.1 of Biomphalaria pfeifferi. Taxonomy (NCBI): domain Eukaryota; kingdom Metazoa; phylum Mollusca; class Gastropoda; family Planorbidae; genus Biomphalaria; species Biomphalaria pfeifferi. The sequence goes on along the minus strand of JASAOG010000195.1, from coordinate 981,706 downwards.
TAATGTTTTAAGCCTCAGCTGAGCAACAGAAAGTGTCCTTGACTAAATCTTCCCTTCAGTTCATTTGTTGTAAAAAGAAAAAAAGGGGAGAATAATTGGGTGTAATAGTAAAGCAATTAATTCCTAATTTCTTAACATGAGAACTTAAAGAATTTTGTTTGCCGAGTATTTGATATAAATATTGTTTGGTAAAAATAAAATGATTGGTTTTAGTTCTGGTGTCATGGCATCTTTCTGAACTATTGGTTTTAGCAACAGTTGAGCTTAAAAAAATCTGCTGTTGCTTTGCTTGGTCTCACTCAAAGAGGAATTTAAAGATATAATTAATTTTTTTCTCTTTACCCTTGTGGTTATTTATTATGCTACTCTTTCTATATGTAATCATTTTAATAGCATTTAGGGATGTTTAATGAAATCATTATCTGGGTGTTGTCTCAATATATACTTATTGCAGAACAGAGCTGTACACTCTGAAAATGTTTTAGTAAAAATTGGTACCCAATAAAAATAAGATGGTTAAATAACAAAAATAAGCACATGAAGGATTGATTTTAAAAAATACTGAAAATCCAATGTGATATAACAATTTAAATATATATATATAAAAACAAAAAACAAAATAAACCCACTAAATTATCTCATTATTATACTTAACAAGATTTGTATTCAAAGTGGTTTTACTATTTTATGTCTTTCTCACATGTTCACTTTTTCAAACATTGTACACTATTGATTTTTAACTGTGATTTTTTTACAGTATTTATTATTATTATCATGTCTAAAAAAACAAAAAGGTTCAGAAAACTGAATTTCACTAATATTTTCAAAGTAAAACCCAAACACTAAACATTTTTCAAGTCTCCAGTTCTGTTGTAGCCTGATTAGCATAGTCATACCAAAGCCAGTGAAGTGACATTATACAATTACTATTGCATATATTTGGGAAGTAAACACTGCTTTTAGCTCTGTTGGTTTTTATGTTGTTATTATATGTGCTTTATTTATTTGGCTGAGATTTAAATGAAATTATGATTAAATGTAGTCAATATTGACATTTTCTTTTGTTTATTTTATTATTATTTTTTTAAAAATTAAATTAGTGACTTTTATATAATAGTTTAAAAGTTGTTTTTTTAAGTTTCATACATTTGTTATAATGTATTTTATTAGCCAAATTTTGTAAGAGTCAAGTTTTTACAATAACTTTGAATGTACAGTTTTCTTTCAAATGACTGTTAATACTAGAGGATCATTATAATGTCAAACCATGCATTGTTTTATGGTTGTATGTTTCATTTCAGTTTCTTGGCGTCATCTGGACTGTTAAAGAAAGCATCCTCCAGTACTGTGGCAGCAGCTTGCCCTAGCAGGCAGTCCTCTGAAGCTCAGGGCAATGGCCCAGTCTCTCCCCCAGCTGCCTCTGTACCTCCTGCAGCACTCTCTCCATCACTTGTGTCATTAAGAGAGGACCAGACTTGCTCAAGTCTGGAACCAGATACTACAGAATGCACATTGACACAGGCTCAAAAAATCGAAAGAGCCAGGTGAGATAAGCTTTAAGTTATAGTCGGTGGGATTATCAATGATAAATATGTCCTTGGAATAAAAAGAGCTTACTGACTGAAACCTGTGAAAATTTACCTATGCATTATTGATTTACTATTTGCAAGGGTGCACTCCAGCGCTGTCTACTCTAAGGAAGTGTGCACTCTAGGAACAAGTTAGCATGCTGGCTAACTGCTCATTCACAATGTTAGGGTAACATTTGTTGGTCAGAACTAACCTTTGTTGCTACCTCTTCTCCTCTGGTAATTATAACTTAAACGTTAGTGTTTCTATGCAGCACTGGCAAGTAAAATTTGAGACAATTTTTTGCATTAGTCCCCATCCACACTCACTATTATATTTACTGTGGCAAGCCAACTGGCCTAACCTTGAGCCATATTTGTTCCCAAAAATTGCAACTAAAATGATGGTATTTACTAGTGTATTCTAGCAAGAATAAGAAGGGGCAAAAAAAAATGTTCAATTCAGTATGTCTTTCAGACATAGAATTCTTTATTGATGTCTTTCATTAAAGTGTTTGTAATTTCTATTCTAGAATTGTTTTCTCTGCTTTATTTATTATGAAGTTTGCTGTGTACATTTAAGGACAAAAAAATCTGCTAAGTCTTTGCAACTGGACACAATACAAATAACAAAATGCAACAATTATGTTTTCTTTCTTTACTCTGTCTTTATTATTTGATTGTACTCCCAGATATCTAGAGTGTTAACACTGACTTTTGTGTACATTGTATTTAGAGCAAGAAACCGAGCTCACATATATAACTTTACATTTGAAAAAAAAGACTGATGCTATAATTGACCCTATAAGTAGCTATGTTTTAGTTAAATGAATGTTGTTTTTGAGGTATTAAAGTAACTGTTGCAATGTTAAGTTTAACTTTTTGTATATTTCAGAGCCCAAGCTAAAGAAGCTCAAGAAAAGTATGATGCAGCAGCCGTGGTGCACAATGGGCCAGTTTGATTCTAGAACTCACCTATCCACTTCCAAGTCCCTGTCTCCTCCCTGTTGTACATATGTTATAATACAAACCAATTGAGCGGGTCTGTCCCTCTTTTTTTTTGTTTTTTTTAAAATTACACTCAAATGCTAGGAGTATCACCATCACATCAAAACCATGCTGTTTTTAGACCTTCCTTATTTCTGACACTGGGATGTTGCGGACAATATTTATTGAGAGATTTATTTCACTACAAGAGTTATCCTGAATGTACCTAGGAGAGGGGGACAGACCCCTGTGATGTTATGACAGAGGAGTGTCTATGAAGGGGAGAGGGGCAAACCCCCTGTGACATCTATGACAGAGGAGTTAGTCCTGTGCTCCTTAGACTCCCCTGGACCAAACCATCTGGACACTAGATGCTGTATTGTTGGTACTGATTGACTGCGTATGTTTAGTTGCCTGTTGTTGAGAGGATCAAGTTTTTGTTTTCAATGTGATTCTTAACTTATGCATTCATTCATATAATGAAAGGATATTCTTAGAATAAACTGGTGAATTTTTAGCAAATTTCAATATTTTTGTTTGAGCATTTCATAATATCATTTTTTTTCCTCTTGTATCTGTTTTGTCCTATTTGTTCCCTTTTTTTTTCTTATTGTTTTTTTTTTTCTCCCTCTTTTTTTATATTCTTTCTTAGTGTATTGATTGCTATAAGGAGAAGCTAAATGATATTTTTTAGCATTGATTTCTCAGTCATATTGTACCGAACAATGAATAATGTTATAAGTTTCAGTGTACTGTTATTGTGGTGATGTTTGTATGTGGACAAGAGTAATGTTTCTTGAGCAAATAGTTCATTGCAAGTAGTAATCAATGACCTGTGGGTTCTTTATTCACAAATATGCACCTTAGCAAAAGCCCCACTTTTAATTGACATATTGGGTAGAACAGATGTTTCCAAAAAATGTTTTAAAGTAGTTTAGGTAATAAGGTCAGCAATCACTGGTGTTGATAATTTACAATCTGCTTTTTTTATTTTTTGTACCAATTAGGACTATATAGATTCTGCTGTTAATAAATCTACTGCTCCAAGTGTTACCTATGTAAAGGTTACATATATTAACTTTGTTGTTGTTTTTTTTAGTGAAAAAAAAAAAATAGTAGCATCAACAAAGTTGTAAATGAAAACAGCTAAAATAATATGTGAAAATGTACAAGCTTATGAAAAGTTTGCTGTCAATCAGAAATACAAACTTTTTTTCCTTCTTCTAGAAGCTATTAAATATTTGACTTTGAAGAGTTTTATTTGTAGTTGCACATATCCAGTAGTAGTATGGGAGATCAAGCAAAGCAATGTTCTACTCAGATTATACTTACTGCTCCAATGGGGCTTTGCATATAGTTTCACAGCTGCTTATGTTACCAAGAACTCTAAATCAGCTTGACCAAATGAATGCCAGTATTAGTTCAAGATGTGTTTGTGTGTGTGTAGACATCTTCAGTGATGTAGTCCAATCTGAACCTGTGGCCAGATTGTGGGGGATAAGTCTGCATGATAATGTAATGATGGAAGTCTGGTCACTCAATGACAGGATGGAAAGAGAGTAAAACAAAAAGAACATTTCATTGACTCATTATGTCCACTTTGTACAAACTAATGAAGATATTGTTTTTAATGGTCACAGATGCCATACAGCCTGTTTTTGTGTTGTTGTTTTTTTTCAACAGCAATAAACCTAAAAACACTACAAAAAATTTCATCAACATTTACTACTATTCTGTTTGTTTTGTTTAATTAAACCCATCCTTTTTTGCTCCTGATATTTGGTGCGTGTCACTCATCTTTATTGTAATATGTTTTATCCTTGTAACAGGTTTTTACCAACAAAATTTATATTGGTAGAAATATCTGGCCTTCACATCTTCAGAAAGAGGCTCCCATAAAGGCTACTTCTCACCCATACCTGGCCAAAGTGAATTTCACCTCTGCTTAGGGATTGGGGGAAGGGTGGGGGCTTGCTTCAAATAAAAACATTTCAGAGATATTTAATGTAAAGCTGACATTAGTTTCTTTTATCATTATCTTCATTCTTTGTTTGCTTTTTCAGAGGCATTTTTTTTTTTTTTGCAAACTGTTTAGGAAACAAAAACTTCCAATTCAAATGATGGATATACATAATATTAGTATTAATTGTTAATTTAATCTCATCAATCTTAAGTTTCAGGTAAGTGTTAGGCAGAGTTCAACTTCTGACTACCTGCTAACAACATAGGTGAGAAGAGCGAAAGGCACAGATAATGTGATATATGTCTACCAAGGTTATATGAATGCAGTTGAGGGTGGTCGCAAGTTATACTTGTACCAAGGTTATAGGGATGTATTTTTGTGTGGTGCCAAGGTCTCTCTGGGCTTGCAGACAGTTTTGGAAAACTAGGAAAGGCATAAAGAGATGGTAGAAAGTCTATGTTGATTAATCAAGAAGTATTTCACCTAGTTTCTAGGCCTTTTTCCTGATGTGTTTAACTTCTAAAATTAAAAAGTTCATAGCTTCATTTAAGATTGTCAGAATGATTTTCTTACAGGTCAATACTGGTTGATCAAATGTTATAAAAATAGATTTCAACCTATGAAATTGAAATATTATCAACTTGAGCTACAACCCTTGGAGAGGAGTTAGGTGGGAAAGTAAAAAAGAAAAATTGATCTGAGAGTCAGATTTTCTGTGTTTCTTTATTGGTTATTGATAGTGTATCTGTACAATTATGCCTACTTCAGGACATCTAAATTGTAATAAAAATTGACATGCTATATATTTATTTTATTCCTTCATGTTCTATGTATAACTATTAACTAGTAATAATAAATCAAGCAATGTCCACAAATTAAGTTACAAGTATTTAGGTCATTATTGTAATTGTTTTGTCTTGAGTCTAATCAATTATGATGACTAGATTAGAAATCCAGAAAACATGTTTAGCATGAGAATAGGTTTAAATCTACATTATTTTTTTTTTAATTTTTTGTGGCTCAGAGCTTACTAACAGAAATTGTAAATCCATCCTATTAAGATGTGACTTAGAAATTGGTGAATACTGGTACTTACAGATTTTATTGAGCTGTATTTTTAATCAATATCATTACCACAGTAGCTAATAAAGACTAATGATCACAGAAATGGTACAAAGCAATGTATTTACTATCCAATGGAACAAGATTCATAAAGCTAAGTTATAAATAAATGTCAAGTTTGTATTTAGAGGTAACACTTTTTGAACTAGTATTACATGTGTGTACTTAATTTATATGGATTATATCATTTTTTTAAAAAGTGTAATGTGTTTTGTACAAATTATTTGAAGCTGTGTAATTGTATAACTAGGGCCTTAATAGTATCACATTATATTATTGTATGAGAACCATATGCAGACAGTTTGCTAACAAAATCAGGGATGTATGTTTTGTGTTAAGTTCACCCATCAACTGGTACTAGAGGGCACTACAGGAACAGAAGAACATTCAGATGAGCCATTTCAATTGTAATTTCTCTTCATCCTTGTGCTATCATCAGGCATGTGTTGCTGAGCGAGGGGGCAGTTGTGTGAGGCAAAATGTATTATATTTTCAGTATCTAATCACTTCAGATCTGATTTCATGGCATTTCAGCCTTGAACACATCTAGGGCTGTACTATTCAGCACTTGCAAACTTTATCTAAATAAAACCATTAGGCAGACAGAGCAATCCTATTTACCCATTTTTTAAAAATAATTAGTGTCCTTTTTTTTTTTTTAAAAAAGAATTATGATTCATTAAATCTTATGTTTAATTACATGGCTGAACATACTACAGTTATGATGTGGGCAGGTCACAAAAATAGCAGTTAACTTAAGCAGAGCATCCTATTGTCCTTACAAATCTTTTTTTTTTTTTTTTTTCCACAAGCTTCAAGGAACCTTCTTGAATGCATATCCCTCTCTCTTCCATAGTGTACTAAGTAGCTAATGGCCAAGCGAATGTGTCAGAGGATATCACTATCTCCTTGTTGCAATCGTCAGTTGATTTCTTAATCTTATGGAAATGTTTTAATTTGGCTACATTAATGGCTCTTAGGTTTTGAATGTGCCTTGTCAGCTAGCCCGTTTCCCCTTGTATGAGACTAGTCCTAGTGGATGTGATAAGAAATGTGGTGTGTGGCTCCTGTAATTGTTATTAACCACATAACACATGTCAGATGTTTTAACGCAATTTCTTTGCCAACCAGGCTAATGACTTCAGCTGTCTTTATTTGTTATTAAACTTGTTTTTTTTTGTCTATGTATGCACTGGTTTGTACTCAACTGAAACTAGTAGAGATTGCTCACATGTTGGAGGATGTCCATTGACAGCAGGCAATGGTGTGAATTATTCCATTTCTAAGGATGACTACTATTACTAGCTGAACTTGGTGACTTGTTAATTCTGTGTATGGTACTCTAGTGTTTATAATAGCTGAGTGACTGTGTGTGTGTGTGTGTGCGCAACACAATTGACTTGATGTGTACAGTTTTTAAGTAGTTGAAAATGTGTACATACAAACATGTTATTAAAAAAAAAAGTAAAAGATACATTTATGATTTACTGTGTTTTATGAGATGTTTATTTTTTTTAAAATTCATAGATCTATGTTTGTTAATTAGAGTTCTTATGAATACTACTACCAGTATATTTACAGATTTACCCTATTCCATTCACCCATTTAGAAATAAGATCAGGTCAGGAAAACTTTCCAATTTCTATTGTTCCATTTTTTTTCTTCCCATTGGGGATATACAACCTATGCAAGTTGATCTACTTCCTAAAGGTTAGTGGAGATGCTACTTATCTTTTGTTTCAGGAGGAGCTAAAGCCCAATAGTTCTCAATCATAAGAACTTATTTACTTAATTTATTTTCAAACTTAAGACCTTTCAAATGTCCTCAAATGAAAATAAAAAAAAATCTTAAATTAAAATCTACCAAGTTAAGGTCTAAATTTTCTTTTGTCCTAATACAAATTTTAAATAATCTCCCCCCCTCCCCCTTTTTGTAATACTGTATTTGAACTAAAAAAAAATGTTCAATTTGTAGAACAATTCTGAAGAGTTTATTAACATAAACAATTCATTAAACCTAATAGGAAGACTATCACGATCATCAGCTTATACCTCAAATCATAGTTCATTAAAACCTTCCACAAGCAGCCAACTGTCTAGCCCTGGAAATATATTACTGTAGTAGTTAAGAGGGGGGGATGGGTGGAAAGACTAGATACAAATCTATACCGGGTACCTTTTGTATGTCTTCACGATGGAGCTACAGTGTATTTGCAAATGAGGCTAGGTAGAGATAGTAATTTTTGAAGCATGACTAGAATGACCTAATAAACTGGATTATGCCTCTTACAAGTTTTTAATTTCTAAGCAACCCCTGCTTTATGTTTAAAATAGGCCTATAGGTATTAAACTTAACATTTATATTTTATTTGTCAATGAAAAATGAAAAAAATAAATGGCCTGATGCTCTATTAACTTAGTCAAACAGCCTTACAACGAGGTGCAAAATTTCAGCTTGAAATAAATGATTCACTTTTCATGTGTCTTCAGACCAACTTCCACCCATTTATCACCTTTTGACTAAACATGAAGAAAGTGTGAGTTAATCGTAACAGTGCATTTGAATTATATACGCCCTGGTTATACACCATATGACTGTCAAACGCTTATCGAATTAGAAATTGTAAATAAATCTGGTTTAAATAAACGCGAATAACAAGTATTTAGGTATTGGCCCTATGTGTAGCTTAACATAAAGGGATCATCTAAGACGTGCTGTAAGATTCATATTCAACGCATTTCAAAAGATTTTAAAACTATTTTCTATGTTTTATTTCTAGTCTTCAACAGGACTTCAAGTAGCAAGTATGTGTCCCATGTCTAGTCCAGCATAGGGAGCTGTACAGAGTAGATGGTTTCACTGTCGGTACCACAAAGCAGTGTACTGGTGTCAATGTCCAGGGAGTTCACGGGTAGAGATTTGTTGGGCAGCAGGGATGAGATGTCCAGCTTGTGTCGAGATGTCTCTAGACTTAGCCACGGGCTAACGATTGCTTCTCCCTGCCTGGTGGAATCCTTACCTGGAAGTAGAAACAAACTTTGTAAGGTTTGGGCTGGCAAGTCTGACTGACTAGCCGAGTGTAATGGCGTAATGAGAAGAATGTCTACCGCAGTGGCACCCAAACCTTTCGAACATAGGGCCATGTAAAACTACGACACGTGTATTACGGGCCGCATCATTCAACCTGTCCAACAGAACAGAACCTCTGCAGCTTTATTATGCACTGTGGGCCGAAGTTTCGAGGGGGTTGGATAAGGTCCGGGGGACGTAGGTTGGGCGTCAATGGTCTACCATAATAATTAGTTAAACTTAATTGCAGTAAGTCCTTATTTGTACTGGGTTAGGATGCTTGCTTCTGTCGTGTGTAAGATTAAAAAAAACAACAACAATGCATGATAGATCCAAGATAAAGAATACAATGCCAGCAGCCATTTTACGTAACGTTGGCAACAGCTTGGTGAAAAGGAGGTTTGAGATTTTCGCGAATATTCACGATAAACTAAACAAGGTCAAGGTAGTTAAGTTGATCTTTAGAGTTGCCAACTAAATCAAAGTTACAAACGGAATAGTTTACACTATTTAGTCCGCAGTGTTACCCTTTACGACCCAAACAGACGTATCGTATCAATATTTCGTTTACTTGGTACCGGTACACCGGATACACCAAAAAGCTTGCTACGTATAGTTTTCCCGATATGTATAAATATCTCCAATATAAGGCATTACCTTCGATACCGAAGATAAAGGATAACTCTAGTTCACTTGACGAAAAAGTACTTTTAAACGAGATTTAACTCAAAATTCAAATCAGATTTATGAATCGTTCTTAGTGCAAAACAACAACAACAACAACGAACACACAGACCACAGAAATGTTGAGATTTCAAGCTTTTATCGGTCGATTCTTCTATTAAAATAACAACGAAGTGTAACAAATCAAATATATTTCATTTGTGACATTTCTTTGAACAAAAAAATGTGAGAAGTGAACAAGAATTGAGAACCGCGGATGTTACATTCAACTAGTCTTGTTCGTCAAGGAGACAGACAATAGCGGTAGTTTGTGTCAAGTGTGTCAGGATATAAAAAGGAAGTTGTCAGTTCTCTCACCTGCCTTCACATTGACGTCTGGTCAATGTAGGTTAGGACACAGACCTTTATATATTATACCTTGACTGGAAAACAAAAAGTCAAATACGTTTCCGATCGGACTCTTTTTCAAGTTGTAAGAGAATTCGCCCTGAATCTTTGAAAATCCTTCTTCTTAGAAAAGTAATGGGCTTTAGTTTTCAAAGTTTAGAAATAATGCAGTCCAATTTTGGGGATTTTAAACAGAATGGGCAATTTTAATTACAGAACTATATATATTTACGCATTGAGATAATGATGAGACAACCCTAGAACTAAAAAATTCAAGCCTGTTGATTTTAATCATCTTATGATTTTAGATTGTACATTCAAATATATTTATTACCCAGATCCTTATAGATCTAGATTCAGGAAATAAAACTTCGAAGGTAATAATTTATATCATGTAAATCTATATTATATGTTACATATTATATGAAACATAAGTAAGGTTTGAAAACAAATGTTTACTTCTTATAACTACTTTACAAAACAACACCTTGTTTCAGCTTTTTGAAGTTTTTCACGTCCAGTCGCAGTGTAATATATATAGAATCTACATAGGTCTGAGTTTAGGGCAAATAAAACACTAGGTGTAGGTGTATAAATAAATCACCATAAATATAATAAAATATCCTAATACACTTTAAACAAGCAAATGCTACATTAATTATTTTTTTTAAAGTATTTAATGAACGCGCGTTAGCAAGTAAAAAAAAATCGCGCCGAGTATTCAAATTACTGCGTGGCTGATTGCAAGAGAGTACAGCGCAGGGCTAATCACCCCTGCCAGTAGAAGGTTTGTAAGAAAGTCACTCAAGTGCTCGTCCAATCCATCAACCTGTTCTGCGTAGGGTTATTGCACTTTGACCCTAAAAGCAATAGGAATATGATCTGAACGCAGGATCATCGTGCCAACAGCCGGGGCGCCAATACATTCCCCATCCCCACCAGTTGCTAAAGTCGCCGAATTCCAACACAGTTTTGACACGCACACACACCAAACAATGGACTTACACATTTTTTTTTTGGTTACAACTCAAACTTAGATACATTAAACGACCAACTAGCTAAGACTTATATAAGCGATTTGTACATAAATAGGGCATTGGAAACTACGGTAATGAGGCTGCTCCAGACAATAATTGAAGATGAACTAACAACCCATTTGTTACTAGACACAGACAACCACGAAAGTTAAGAGGAAGAATTTAAAAACAAAAATACGAAACGAAATAATCCACGCCTCACGTCTGCTCATTTCTTCACGAGATTCACACGCTCGTTCAATACACTGGACCCCTTTGTTCCATACGCCCTGCAGACAAGTGAGACTTGGTGCAGTCCAAACGACGACAGACTTGCACAGGACCATTAAATCAATCAAGCATTCATTGATGTGTATCCTTGTGATGATTCAACAATTGACTGCCCTTGTGAGCCACGGAAACAAAAAGAAAGTGTGTGGCCCTACTGTAGTCTGTATAGTTGTGTCATCGTCACAAACAATTGGTTCTAAATAAACAGTTGGCTCTAAATAAACAGTTGGTTCTAAAGACACAGTTGGCTCTAAAGAAACATTTGGCTCAAAAGAAACAATTGTTTCTTTACAAATGGCTCTATAGAAACAGTTGGCTTTAATGAAAGTTAATTCAAAAGAAACAGTTGGCTCAAAATAAACATTTCTATGGATCTAGAAACAGTTGGAGCAAACAGGAACAGCACGATTCAGAACAATGGAAGCTTGCCTAGCGAGAGTCCGGATAAAAACAACAACTTTGATCCCCAATATCGACACTGCCAGGTGGACGCAGAGACGGTGGGACATGTCCTGTAGGAATGTAAAACGCTTCATAGCGCGCGAGGTCATGTTGGTTTGCAGGATGGGAAAGGTCTCTCCCTGTACGGGAATATGGAGTTTTCTGTATCAACCATGCTGCAAAATAAGTCTAGCTTCTTTATTAAGAAATTCGTATTTCTTATTATGGTTTTAATGTCCGTGCATGTTTTTTTTTTTATTTTCACATATGAAAAGAAAGGCAACACCAAAGGATGTTTTATCTTAGGAAATAATATCCTTTCCAACATAAACACGTGCACGAGTGAGTGAATGATCGATCTCTCACATCTCATATCAAAATGCCCATAGCTCGGTCGCCGGTGCTCCACTGACTCACTGATCGATTCCAACAAGAGCGTGTTGGCATGCGAGTCATGTCATGTGACTCGAAATGACATCATACCAGGTCAAGGGAAGGAAAAAAAAGGAAGGAGACGGTGGGGTGAGTAGGAGAGAGTTCGTAGCGCACACGAAACAATAGCTAGTATAACCAATAGTTCTATTTAGGTTCATCGCAATTAAATCTAGCTCATTTCCGGCAAAAGGTCAAGCACATGTGGAATTAAAAAAAAAAAAGTGTGTTGAAGTTACCAAACAGAGGAAGTGGTTTTAAAAAAAAATCAAAAGTCACCTTGGATAGTTGAGTCTACGGGGACAGGCTGAATGATTAGCGAGGGTGTCATGTGCCAAACACAACGACCTCCCAATTATACGTAGTATGGACAGAAAGCCGAGAACAAAGAAATGCCAGTTGTCTCAGAGATCCGAGGTCGTGTCTCCCGGGGCGGCCGACAATCGCTTCAAATTATTAGGCCTACAATATCAAGATTATATTTTTAATATGTAAAACGTTATTATATAAAACAATGTTAGCTTTCGGCTTCACATTTAGAAATGCTGTAGAGAATATTAATAGGCCTATTTTTTTTATCGCCCATTTTATTTCAGTGATCTAAGTAAAATATATAAAGAGATATAACAGAACAAGTTTCTTTTTTTTTTTTTTTTTGTAAATATAGATATGGACTTCAATACAAGTTGCATTAAGTGGGCAAATATTTGAAAGAATATCTTATAGCGTACAATGCTATTCGTTGAGGTTTTTTTTTAATTTAAGGAGTAGATGACACATTTATCATGCTGTCATCGGCCAGCACCACGACCAACCGCCTTTACTTTTCATTAAGTTCTCTAACTAATGTCAGGTACCCATTAGAGCTGGGTGGACTCAAGAGGCGCCCGAAGATCCAAAAATTAAAAATCCCAATCTTCAGCAGGATTCGAACCCCGGTACCCGGTTCGGAAGCCAAGCGCTTTACCGCTAAGCCACCGCGCCTCCTGATCATGTTTAAAAAAAAAAAAAAAAAGATGAACACAGGAGAAATTGTCGGAAATGGCGGGAATTACAAATTGGCTCCGAAGAAGGGCAGCTGGCCACAGGTTTTCAAACAAACACCTGTTTCTGAAGTGCAGGACTAATTAAACACAACAGCCCGTTTGAACAAACACACATTGTTGGGCCCGTTTCGAAGTTTTTTTTCCCCTATCATTTCTATTCCAGTTTAAACTGTGACTGTTACTGAGAGGGTGATGGGGGCCACACGTTTGTTGTCACTGCTGTATTCTTAAAAAGAAATCACAAAGGGACGTAATTCCAAAATTAAACCTGCAGGCGTGATAATGAGTTCATCTGGAAGTGATTTTGAGTAGGTTGCTTTTATCCAAATGTTTGTACTGCAAATGTCATGAAATTGGAATATCTAATACTATTATGTTCATTATATTTCTTCAAGTCTACTATTTTCTTGTATTTATTTATTCAGCCAATATTAAATAACGCTTATCGCTTATGTGTGTGTTTTAAGTAAATCTGTAGTATGTTACGACATACAAGATGGATCAGTGGATAAGGTAAGATTTGTGCAAAGTGGATGTCATAATAAAGTCATAGGATTTAGGAGCGGTGTAGCATTTTTAGATGCTTTAAGTCACACATCTAAGCAAATTAGGACATTCATTTTCTTTTCTTCGATAAAGCTAAAAATAATAAAAGCTACATTAAAAGTGTTTTTTAATACCTAAGTGACTATCTCATGAGTCGGAAAGTTATCCACGACACTTGGTGTCCCTCACCCTTTTTTTTCCAACCTCGGGACAGGACCTGATTTAGACTTGATAAGGCCCTAAACTATTGGGAGACATGGGACCCCTTTTAATTAATTATAATGTGATGTGTTCCTTTTGTTTATCTTCAAAATCATTGTTCGAACTATAGGCTAATGTGGCCTATAGGTAAATCCCGCACTGCCTGAAAACATTTTGTTCCGTCTGCCAATTGCGGGCCTCAGCACCACCAACAAAAACAGTTCTAAGGCAGCCACATTTTATGCCATGGAAAGCTAACGTTTTAAGGGCCAAGACACGGGCCGGATATAGTCCGCAGGCCGTAGTTTGTACATCACAGAAGTTAAATAAATTTGGTATTTTCGGTATTTAGTTAGACCTAGATATCAATTAGAATCAATAGATGCTACAATCAAAATGTATGCATTGATATATAATCTCAGGCAAAAAAAAAGTTATTGTCACTTTTGCTTTAAATATTCACAGGAGGAACTAATGAACAAGAAAAAACTTTGAACAAAATAATAGACATTTCGTTTCTATAACAAGTACAGTGAACAGCTCGGCACAGCTTTCGTAGTTTGCTTTTGAGGCAGTTACGTTTTCCTTGGAGACCAAAGGTCCTATGGCACAGATGTTTTTATTTTTTTGTGGATAAAGACAGTGAGGTATCATGTGGCGACGACCAACCATCTTTACTTTACGCAAACCCGCTAGGTCCCGATCAGAGTTGGATGAACACAAGGAACTTTCTAAAATACCGATAAAAACCCATCCATCAAGCGGGATTCGAACTTTAAAATCCTCAATGAGTGCCGCCCACCCTCCTCCAAACAACCCAATGCTGTGCTTAACAAACGCAAAGCATAAAAATTGTATATTAATATAAAAAAAGGTTAATGATTTAACCGTATGATTTAAACTACTAAAGAAATATCTCGCTAACCTTTTAATGCCTGCTCTAATTATGACTACCGGCATGTGTATGCAAATAATGAAATCCAATAACGTTGCAGGCAGTAATAGGCTAAAGTTATGCCACACGATAAGAATCTGTCAGCTAGTGTCAGACTGCGTGACCCAGTTCTCAACTCGTCAATCTTGTGCACTGAGTGGACTGATTCGATGTTCATGTTTTGTTTCCTTGCATCGTTCGATAAACTCACGAGCAGACACGATGCTGACAGTCAGGGGCTGAGGGCTAGGATCGATACCGAACAATATTAGCACTCTCGAATCGTATGCCGAGAGTGTGTTGGGCATTTTTCTGTGTAGTCTGAAAGAGGTCGTCTCCTCTTTAGGTGTGTATCTTAAGTTTTTTTCTTTACGGAATCGGATTAGATCTAGTTCGGAATAAATTAATTCTGCACATTCGCCGAGTTCAACTTTTTAAGTTAGGACCGGCGACACAGAGATAAGCCGTGTGTACGTGTTTGTGTCGATACTAGACCTATGTGAATGGATAAATTTCTTACCGGCCGGCTTGGAAGAAAAAATAATCGTCCTTGAAGTAGTGTGCACAGTCAGTACTGGGCCGACTCAAAATGTTATCACCGGGGGACCAAAAATAACCACTGTTAGTACAAGGGTCTGGGACTTGGGGATCCAGTCCGACACGGCACCCCGTGTCAAAGCCGTGTTGACAACAGCGCGAGGCGGTACGCTGTGTGTGTGTGTGTGCTCGTTGATTGCCGAAACGCTTGTCCTTCTTTCAACCGCAGACGTGTGTCGCTTAATAAATCTAGATCTAGGTTTTAAAATAAACCCTCTTATCGAGACCTAGACTTGACTCGGACTATTCTTCACTGTGACTAGATTATGAAAAAAGTGTTTTTATTAGTATTATTTTTTTTGTAAACGTAGCGGCGTGATAATAATATCTCTCACTGAAAGGAGAGACGTGAGTACTGATTCGTTCTAACCTGTCAGGTGAGTCAAACTAAACCCACACGCATTGTTGTTGATGACGAAACAGTAAAGACTTCTTGGTCATAGCACTGGCATATCGAATATATAATGAAATAGCCGTCACCATGAACGCACTGGGCTAACGGTGAATTAGTGTCTATAGTATAGCCTATAAACATATAATGTGGGTTGATCTAATATACGGTACACGAAGTTTAAACATCAGATTTGCAGCATCTTCAGTTCTTTGACTTATTGACAAGCCGCTTAGTCGGGCTGAAACCTAAGCACTCAAATTCCATTGTGACACAGGACATGTATAATCGGACCAGACGGTTATTAGGACTATAACTATCTCGTCTAGATGTGTCCTATTAGGTGGAATCGACAGTATAAAAATAAATCAAGACTTTTAAATCATAATACTAATTTCAAGTACAGTTCTTCTAGTCGTTACTCTGTACCGAGGTAATTTAGAGCTCTAAGCCTGTGTTTGAATTATAATGTCTGCCTACACGCATAACACTATCACTTTAGTTATGTTCTAATTAGCCTCGATCGCTCTGGCCAATGTTAATGTGTTTAATTAAGCTGAGAGCACAATGCCCAGGCACATAATAAGCTTGGCTTCATTCAAGGAGCCTGTTAGTTTCAGTAAGTTTATTTCTATAGACATTGGCTTGAATAATTCTATCCCTTCGAGCAGGTTAAAAACAAGGAATTATCAACATATAGGCCTTTTTTTTTTGTAACACTTAACACCTCTAACCTGCCCCCCCCCCCTTTTCCAAATTCAACAACTGAACCTGCATTTTTGCACTTAAGTACCGAGGTCACTTATTTACAGAACGCTTGTCAAACTCGCCCCCAAGGGCATTATTTTTAAATGGTTCTGAAAATATATACTTGAAAAAAAAATCTTTTTTTTTTTTTCATTTTATTTGTACATTAAATATAAACTCTGGAAGAAAAGTGTGCTAAACTAAAGATGGCTGGTTCCTCCATTAAATGTCTCTCCACGCTATACAGTTACATGAACAAAAATAAAATACCGGTAGGCCAATATATATATATATATATATAAAATACTTCAATTAAAAAAAAGCTTATATTGAGTTAAAATGCATCACTTATATTGAATCAATCATGTACTTTTTAAAATGCATCTATATTAACAATAATACAGTTTTGTAAGTGGAAATATCTTTTTTTAATAATTTTTTTTTTTGCATGCTCTGCGCCTAATGTCCAATCACTTTTGTGGACCTGTTTGGCAAGTAGGCGGGTATCTGTGAGAAGGTTTTCGTGCTGTCTTTTCAAAAGCTATTTTTTAAAAATGCTCGAGCTTGAATTCGAATTCGAGGTCTCGAGCCTCCATGATGGAAGACCGATGTCTTTAGCCAGTGAGGTATACAAGTACTTTTATATATATATAAAGTGAAGGTTTTATAGTCTACTGTTAGTTTAAAATTGTTAGTTAACGACCTGATTCTCTACACAGTGACAAGGCTTTCGTCCCTTAGTACATTTTCTATACAAGACTAAATGAATAGTTTCCGACTAGTCGTTTCATCGGCAATGAATAATTGTGCAAAGTTTCAAAAATGACCCGAGAATGTGAAGTGGGAGAAGAAACGTGTTTTAAGATTCTAAGATTCCACCCCTCCTCCTCCCGCACACAGTGAGCTGATATAAGCTTTGTAAAACAAAAACAAAAGGGTTTCTCTACGAGATGAACCCACAGTGTACCCCTACAGCCGAAAAAGGCCCCCCAATAAATATAAGAACTCTGAACACATTTGTAATTGAACACGCACTGTATTCTAAGCCGGTCTAAGAAACAAAGTTTCAGCATTGTTATTCAAGAATCTCTCCTCCTCCCCTACCCCCGGTTAAGCGTATAGCCTCGAGTATCCCACTAAGGAACCAGCTCCGATAAACTAGGCTTCAACTTTGACCTATCGGATTGTTCTAGCAATAGCACTGTCCCACGCGTGCACGAGTGAATTTATTTCTTACATTTTTACAATTTTTTTGAAAACGTCAACTTCCGTTTTTCCGCTACTTCTCACACTTATGGATCGCTTTCGGCGCCGCCCGTAGCAACACCAGGCTCACCGAGATGGGGTATGTATCAGACCAAATAGATACTATTTCGCTCATCACATTAGCAAGTTTGGCTTCTATTTCGCTGTTCAAAAATGCCTTGATATAATTCATCTCCATGTTAGATCTAGATAGTTTAGCGCATCAACTGGCCTTGCTGATACTCCCTCCCCCCGAGACAAATAGTTAAACAACAACACAAGACACCTTCCACAAAGCTTTTGAGTATTTAAAGAATAGCGCCCCCCATTCCTACCTTTTTTTCTTCACTTTATAAACTATTCTACTTTGAGCGACTGTCACGCCCGCACTTTGATCCAAATATACGATGACAAACAAATAGGAATGTTAACAAAAAGATCGGATTGTGGGGCTTTCCCAAAAAAAAAAAGCATCAATAAACAGAGAACAATGTTGTGATTATCACAAAGCTTACATCAACTCAATGTCTGGTAAAAAGTGTGTACACGTTATTTCTCCCAGACCCTATCTTGGATCAAACTGATATTTTGCACTATTTTATTTTACCTAACAACACAAGAACCAATTAAAAAATTGTTAACTAAATTAATGGTAATTAACTATTTTATTTGGTATCTCGAACATGGGAAAGAAATAGTGCTTGACTGATGTGGTGGTGTAAGTGGAATTAGCCCTCTTTATACTTTGTGGGTCGCCGCTTTAAAGTCTGAAGCTAACATAAAACCTTTTATTTTCATCAGCGATTCGCTGGCAGAGTGGTTAGTGTATTGGCTTGAGGAGGCTTTAGCTCAAGAGTTTTAATTCAGGAGGTCGTTCACATTTTTTTTATAAATGCATTTAAAAAGCAATCCCCCCAGCTACCCCTTTCTTTCTCCCCCTACCTATTTCCAACTGGTCCATTCAAGTGATTGGGTCAAAGCCTATTCTAGAAAGCCAAAAGCATGAAATTGGTAAAAAATATTTGTAGTCACGCAGATTTATTATTGTTAGTCTAGATCTATTACAAATTTAATGACATGACTGTTCCAAGCTGATACCAGTTCGCTGATTTTTTAAAATGCCCTCCCTTTTTCTCCTTAATTGCAAAAGAACACAAAAAGAGATTTATACATAGCACGAGCACGACAAATTTGGGTGTAACAAGTCAACAGTATCCCATCACGTGACCACACAAAACAATGACGTGTGAGGAATATGTTTAAACGTGGCAAAATAATCGGGTCAACAATAAAAGATGTTTATTCCTTTACGCTCAGTAACAACACAGAAACTTATAAAACAATCGGCATCTACTTTTGATTTTTCTATGACCTAAAAACCCCAACAGAACCTCGTTAGCTTTGAAAGAAAGAAATACAGTGCGTGAAAAAATCAAACGCATGCGATTAAGTTTGCAAGTTTTTCGTGAGTACCATGATTTAAAAAAGTGATTAGCATTCATTTTAAAGTTTAGGGTAGCGCTCAAAATATTTATATGATCAGGCTTACACTGACAATTATTGTAGTAATAATAGGTAGCTTATTATCTGGTATAAACTACTGTAGACTCCAGATGTAGTCAATACATCAACTTTCAACGCCAGGTTGGCTGCGTGGTCGTGTGGTACGCACTCTGGAGTGTCGTATCGATGGTCTCCGTTTCGAGCCTTGGATTGGCTTCCGAACCGAGGGTCCCGGGTTCAAATCCTGGTGAAGACAGGGATTTTGAATTTCTGGATTTTAGGGCGTCTCTGAGTCCACCCAGCTTCATGACATTAGTTGAAAAAAAGTAAAGGCGGTAGGTCGTAGTGCTGGCCACATGACACCCTCGTTAACCGTGGGAAACAGATGACCTTTATATCATCTGCCCCATAGATCGCAAGGTATGAAAGGGGAACTTTACTTTTTTTTTAAAAATTAAGTTGTGGTTATTATTATTTTTTTTAATATTGTGTGCCAATGTGCCTGGAGTGTTTCAGTTCAATTGATTCAAAGATAATAATAACAATAAAAAAAATTTAATTCAGTTTAACTGGAAACAGAGCAGGAAGGAATATCCCCCCCCCCCCCCCGCAGCGCTTTAGAAAGAAACTGGGCCGTCCGGTGTAATGTCTTGTAGCCCCCATACAGAGTGACCGTCAAGACACGACCCCTCCCTACAACTCGCGTACAAATATACGACACGCTCTCTCCACGGTGGAGACACCATGGAGTCATAGTTTGGACGTATCCGGGCCAAGTATGCCCCAACAGAACAGTGTTCCGTCCGACAATAATTCAGTATTCTGACCTCCTTCGCCGAAACCATGGATCGTCTGGCTGCACCAGAAAATTCGAAACGCCTTTTACAAATGATAATAATTATGATAGCGAAACCATTCCAACGAAATTGTGCCAGCTATTCGTAAGTTATGAAGATTCAAAACAATGTTTCGGTTTCCTCGACAAGTACCAGATAACAATAACAAACTAAAGGACCCCTGAATGACAAAAGGTTACTCGCTATTCACCGGAAGTTGTAAATCATTGCATGCTAGTATTTTTTTTTCTAAATGCACCATTAGGAAAAATTCTAACACAGCTGCACATATTAGATCCATCATACACGCTGGACATTTACTAGTAATAGCATCATTAGTCTGTGTTGACATTAGTGGAAGTGGGTTTTCACATCAAACAGAATGCAATTCAGCACGCGACTAATAGAGTTGAAAGTAGAGCCTGCAACCCCTCTCCCATGACTGAAGAAATAAGAGGTAGATCAGAATGCTAAATAAATTTTAAAAAGTCAGCTACGTCTGTCCACAGAAGTGTGATCACAACATAGGTAAAAAATAATTGAAAATAATAAAACCAGAGACCGTACAGTTCTGTGTAAACAAACCACATAGACATTTTCAATGCAAGCAGATGGCATAATAAAACAACAAGGAATCGTTATATATCAAGAGTAACACAAGAGTACTCCTAATTATTTAATAGTATACCATTAATATTAATAGTATATATCTTTATTATCCTTGAAGATATTTTTCTTACAATTTGGGCCTTCGTGACAAACCTTTATAGCCAAAGCTAACGAAATGTACATTCATAGATCTACCACATGAAAAATCGCATGTGACGTCAGACAGTTGGATTGTGTTCAATGATTTCATTTGTGCTTATATATGCCGTCCTGCGGGAGTCTTGGGCTAGGTTGTAGCCTACTATTCAGCTCAGAATACATCCGTTACACGTACAACAAACAAGACCTATATTTCATGTGTTGTTATACTCTACAGAAGGGAGGCTACCATTAGTGTCGAGACAAAGCACCAGCAGACCGACAAGAAAAGCAAATTATCCAGCTGTGACTAGAAGTGTACAGACCATGGAAGTGTTGTCAGTACCTACCAAGAGTAGCTTGGGAAATCTGCTTAGAGGTAAAATATGAACTATACTAAGGCGTAAGTAGCCATACGTCTTAACACTGACTTTACGATGTCTCAAAACTGACTGTGCATGTCTCAACACTGACTTTACATATGACTTAAAACTGACTTAACACAAGTCTCAACGCTGACATTACACAAGTCTCAACACTGACTTAACACAAGTCTCAACGCTGACTTTACATAAGACTTAAAAATGACTTTACATAAGTCTCAACACTGATTTTACACAAGTCTCAACACTGACTTCACACAAGTCTCAACACTGACTTTACACAAGTCTCAACACTGACTTTACACAAGTCACAACACTGAATTTCAATATTGACTTCTTGTTTCAGCCACAACTATCTTACCAATCAATGACCTGAAAGGAGTCAAGTGCTCAACTTATGCTGAAGGTGAGCAGCAGCTTAGATGCAAGCTCGCTGCACTGTACCGTGTGGTGGACTTGTGTGGCTGGACTCATGGCATCTACAATCACATCAGTGTAAGACAGTGAACATACTCAAAACTTTTCATGCAACTCCACACTTGAATAAAATACTGTCCTATCATCATATACATTTCACAGTCTTTTATACATTAATTTTTCAACCAAAATGTTTACAACATTTTTGATTTTGAAAATTATTTAAATAGTTTAAGAACTGTAATTATTTTAGAAATAGAAGCAATCAAAGCAGTCTTATTTCTATCTACGTTACATGAAAAGAAAATTTGTAAGAAAAGTCACTATAGAAAACATAAAAAATGTATTAACAATTTATCTTACTTTCTTTATACATGTATCTATTGTAATCTGTTTCAAGTTACCTACATTATCACTAAGAATAGAGTTTTAGGGTTGGGATGTGACACATATATGTATACAGTTGAAGTACCGTATATAAGAAAAGGGCTTGTAACCATAAATTCATTTTTTTGTCTATATACATCAAAGTGAACATATTTATATTATGAAAGCTAGTAGAAATGTAAAATATTTACTAAGTGTTGTTGACGGTCATTGACTTGTATCACCACACTGCTGGTAGACAACTGAATTGGTGTAGGTGTTGTATATTTTAACTAATTCAACTTGAATAAATTCTTTTGTGAAAAAAATAAATATAACTTTTATTACAATATAAACTAATTCCAGTTGAGATACAATGAAATCAATTTAGTAGACTTTAGTAATAATAATATAAAATGGTATAATGAACAAAATCTCACTACAACAACTCAGTCTGACAATATGGAGTCGTCCCCCCCCCCCCCCCCCCCCATCTAAGACTGCTGATGACAATGCAGTTTATCTTGCATCATTCACAACCAATCACTAACCTCTTCCCACCCATCACCATAGAAATACACTCACATTATAAATTTAAAAACAAATTCTTATCTTATATTAGACAGATGTTACTTCAAAAAAGAAGATGATTGCGTCCTACGCGTCATGCATATTAACCAATGACTTAAATTCTGCCAAGTCACTGGTTTTCCTGGCTAGCTCAGGCAACCCATTCCATTCTCTAATAGCACTAGGGAAGAAGGAGTATTTGTACAAATTTGTCATAGCATATGGGACGAGGAATGTGCCTTTATCTTTGTGTCTTTCAGAGTTATTTATTAAATTTTGTTTTTTGTATTTGAAGATTATGGTTCAGTGTTTTATGTATAATTGCTACTTTACTTTTGAGTCTTCTGTCCTGAAGGCTTTCTAAATTTAGTGATTTTACTAAAGGTGTTACTCTAGTTAAGTGTGAATATTTGTTTGTTATGAATCTCACTGCTCTATTTCGTGTCTGTTCCAGTTTCTTAATTTTATCTTGAGTTGAGGGGTCCCAAACGGAGGATGCATATTCTATTATTGGCCTAACCAAGGTTAAATAAATTTTTAGTTTTATGTTCTTATTTGATTTATAGAAATTTCTTTTAATAAACCCTAATGCTTTGTTTGATTTTTTTATAGTTTCATCACTATGTGGATTCCATTACAGTTTTTCATTTATTATAACACCTAGGTATTTTGCGTTTTTAGTCTGTTCCTTTTTACTCTTTCTTAAATGAACTGTCCATTTATCTTTATACTTGGAACTTATGTTTTGAATCCATCCATTGACTAATAAGTGAAATTTAATTAAATTTAAACTGAGATTTGTAACATTGCTTTTGTAGATTGATTGTAAAAAAATCATTATTTACTAGTGTGATGCTGTCTTTTGTTGTGGTGAATATGATTCTATCATTCTAAACACATCCAACATCCAAGAATAGCTTGGGAAATCTAACAAAAATATTAAATTGAAATCATAGAATTATTATACACACACACAAGTCCAAGTTAGAATGCACAATTTAATTCAATTTCAAATTCGAATCTGCAGAAATAATTTAATATTAGACTTAAAACTTATGGAATGACCCCCAAACAAGAATGTCTTCTCTTATATATTTCCAACCAAAATAAAAGTAGAAGTCTGCCAAACACTCGAGAAATGAAAGTAAACAAAAAAAAACCTTAATTTCCAATTATCTCCACTCATTATTTATAATTCTTGTTTACACAAAACAATCTAAAATCAATATCCAGGAAAGATTTTCAGTGAACTTTCCACAACCTTACACATTTAATTATCATATGACAACTGTTATAAGTACTGGACACATTTTATTATCATATGACAACTAGTTAAGTACTGGACACATTTTATTATCATATGACAACTAATATAAGTACTGGACACATTTTATTATCATATGACAACTATTATAAGTACTGGACACATTCTATTATCAAATGACAACTAGTGTATGTTCTGGACACATTTTATTATCATATGACAACTAGCGTAAGTACTGGACACATTTTATTATCAAATGACAACTAGTGTAAGTACTGAGCAGCTCATTTTAATATCTACATCAAAAGAGACAAATAGAAGATAATGTACTTCAAATCTATTCTTGTTAGGTCCGTGTGGACACCAGCGACCAACCACAATTCCTCCTCAACCCCTTTGGTTTAATGTACCACGAGATCACAGCATCCTCATTAGTCAACGTGAATCTCAATGGGGACATAGTTGATCAAGGAACCTCTATGTTCGGTGTAAACAAAGCTGGATTTACTCTCCACTCTGCGATCCACGAGGCTAGGTCAGACATCAAGTGTGTCATACACTTGCACACCCCCGCTGCCACTGCTGTAAGTTGTACATCTACCAGTTAATAGAAAAATCCGAAGCACACGACATAAAAGTATGCCCATGTGTTCATTAAATAGTTGCCTACATTGGAGCTTTGACTTTTGTCTCCCAACAGGTGTCAGCGATGAAATGTGGTTTATTACCCCTCAGTCAAGAGTCAATGCTACTTGGCAACATCAGTTACCATGAGTATCATGGAATATTTGTTGACGAGAATGAGAAAGAAATTTTAGCTAAAAATTTGGGACCCACCAATAAGGTAATTTTACAGTTATAAATACACGAAAGAATGTTTGATACTAGCTGTTTTTGTTCTTTCTTATTGAAGGGTTCAGATTACCAGTCCTATATGTGAGATGAAATATAATATCTAATTAAACTGCAAGCTGGAAAATACATTTAAATATAGAATTAGAATCAAAGCAGGTATAACAAAGATATAGATATGTTGCTTTTTTGTAAAGAGATGAACATTTATTTTATTGATTTGGTTAAGATTAGAAAATCACTTATTACAGATGACTAATGATTAGCCATATCTTAACCTCATACTCCTAAAAATGTACTTCTATTCAAAGATCATAATACTACACAACCATGGAGTGGCTGTGTGTGGAGAAACTATAGAAGAAGCTTTTCACTTGACATTCAACTTTATGGCAGCGTGTGAGGCACAGGTAAACTTGGTTACAAGCTTAAATTAATCTGTCAGCTTAAAGATTCAAGTTTTCAAAGACCATTTCTCTATGAAGAGATAGAATTGTGGGGTTAAATACAACCTGGTATTTTCAGAACTATGTCCAATGACCCAAAATCCACCACGTTGCTGGAGATACTTGTTGACTGAAGAAATAACAGAAATCCTCCTTACGAAATAAAAAACTTTTAAACCTTAAGTTGAAATGATGAAAAGATTGAACATACATTAGAAACAGAATAGAACTTTATTTCAATAGTAGATGCACTTTTAACAAATACAAATTTAATTATTAAATATTATTACAAATTAGAAGACGTTAAAAAAATTTTAATTGACCCTGGTGGACAATAACTTTGCATCAGATGCGAAAAAAATATGCATTTCGCAACTGGGTTTGCGTAGCCATGTGAAACAATGCACTCATCCTTAAACTTCGGAATCAAAGACATCGCCATTATATCACTGCATAAATTATTGATGATAGTTTTGGATACAGGCGACAAAATGATATCAAATTAATCAGCTTAACATATTAGGTAGTATCAATGCACCTCACACACTTTCAGTTAGGACCCTACAGCCCAGAAACACACAATCCAGTTACATGTTACTGGCAAATCTTCACCACGCTACATGAACATCAAGCTAGCCAAGACGTGGCTCTACACTAGCCAGAACCCGACTCAAACAATACCTGAAACCTGGCTTCCTGTAAACATACAGTTAAGTAAGAGATCTAGTGATGGTGCCAAACTAAAACTTTAGCAATGATGGGTGTACCAACAAAACGAGCCTACTTTAGATAATTATGAACATACACCCTTCAAAAAGGGGAAAAACAGCAGCACAATGCTGTACAACAACAAACCAATTTCTCCAAAAGCGCTGCTTCTTATGTGAATACTACGAGGTACTAAGGCATGATGTTTACACAAAATTAAAGCAACAAACCTAGGATTGAGGGATTAAGGACTTCCTAGTGTGTCCTTTTGTTATTTGTGCACAATAGTCCATTAATAGAAATGCCACAGACATTGCATGGCACCCACTAATTATCTTTCCCTCTATTAATACTTTCTTCAGTATTAACTTCTCCACTCCAAAATAATTGAAAGATCAAGAAACTTTATTTCTTTTTTAAATCTCTCTTTGCTATTTACTATGGGAACTTTATGTTGCTATTTTTAGTACTATCTATCTATCATATCATCTCAAAGCTAACGAGACCTTGACACTCTATGTAAAGGTGAGGTCTACATCAGTGGGACTAAAGAATATTGTTCTGCCATCTAATGATGCACAAGCCCAGGCCTACAATGTGGGCAACAAGGGAGCTGTTTCAATAGACTCATCAGGATTTGGATGGAAATGTGGGGAGCTGGAATTTGAGGCCATAATGAGGGCCATGGACAGTGTAGTAAGTCACTAGACTTTGTGTATGTGTGTATGTGTCATACTACAAAAAAAAAATGTTAAAGAGATGCAAACCTTTAAATGACAAACCTTTATTTGACATTCATTAAAAAAACAACTAATTTTTAAATAGACAATGTATCAGAATATCTGTGAGGATAAAGCCCCCCCCCCCCTTTCCAAAAAAATAATATTTAATCCTTTTTTTCTTATCAGGGCTACAGAACAGGTTATGATTACAAACTTCTGCCAATAGCTAGACAGGAGAAATGATAGAAGTGCTACAGGACATGTTACTTGATGAAAAGTGATACAGAGATTTAGTGAATGTACAACAAACTTTTTTTTTACAAGACTTTTTTTCCCAAACGCAGCTCAAGTTTGTTTTTTTTTAATCTACTTTATAAACCAACAGCATCACAGCTTGGTTTTTTTTATGTGTGTGACCTGTCCATTTCAAATGATAATCAGGTTCTGGGCCAAGCAGATATATTTTTTGTTCTCTATGCCAATTCCACATTGCCTTTATAAATTTTTTTTTGCTTAAGAGATGTGATGGTCATTTGCTCTTTTATTATGAATCTTTTATATAATGTGATATATTCTGACACACAGGATACAGCGTAGCCAACAATAAGCTTACTAAAATTTTATGTTACTGCATTGGCACAACAAATAAATGCAAGGTCTGCTGTCTTTAAATAGATGAGTAAGAGACAAACCTTAAGTCATATAATGTGTTTGTTTGAAAACAGAACTGCATTTATACACAAAATTGTAATGGCCTTCCATTAAAAGATGTGAATAACAACAAAATATACATTACACCAGTGAAGCTTACTAAAAAAATTACTTTCAAGGAAAGTTCAAGTTTTAGACATTCCTCAGAAATAAAGATTATTATGTCCTAGCCCAATCCTCAAGCAGAACTGGTGATGGCAGTAGCCTGGATTCAAACTCAGGATCAAAGTGATAACATGACCAGCCAGCCACCCTTGATTTAGCATGAGATGTGAATCCCCCTCCCCCACTTAATGTGCATTTCATTGGAAAATTATATCAACAAAAGGATTCAGCTAATTGAAAATCAAGTTTAGGACTGGGATATATAGGAACATAGTTGTGACACAGACATTCCTGACAAAGGAAACGTAATTCTCCATATTTCACTTAAAAGTTCACAACAGGTGGGAAAAAAAATTAGATTGAAGTCTAAATGCTGTGTTTCTTACCTTTGGTGCCTGTAAAACTGGAGACAGCATCTGTGGAGGAACCATCCCAGTGCCACAAGGAGCCATCATCAGAGCATGTGAACAGATGGTTGGGGTTGTGGGGGTGGAATTTGACTTCCCACACTGACCATGGAGAACAGTAAGAACCAGTTAGTAAGTCAACTTATGAAAGAGAATATTCCTAACATTACACAAACCAAATAACAGTAAATGCATAAATGGCCTCTGTTTTACATTCATTTGGTCGACTGACATAAACAAAAGTTGATTGATTATCATTAATGTTATTGAACTTTATTTATTGAAGCTTTTTCTAGCTATTTATAATATTGATGTTTTTTTTTTTAGAAATACATAGACCCATCAGATGTACAAATATATAAGTGAAAAAAAGAAAATATAAGTAGTACAGATCTAGTATTTAAGATTTGTGAGTATCACTGTTGTGGTATTTAGAGAGATTTAAGTATCACTGGATCTAGTATAGAAGCAAAAACTTACTGGCACCAGTGTGGGCTTCAAGCAATGTCATAGGAAATTTCTCTTGCCTTAGGTCCCAGATAGTCAACATTCCATCCTCACCCCCTGTAGCTACTATGTGAGCCTGACCTGGGTGTTTATCTAAGCAAAGTAATGGAGTATGGTTTTCTGTGCTGTGGATTAAGCAACTGTTTATTTCACTTGATTCTAATTTTTTTTTTATATATGTGTATGCTTCTATAAATGCTTTAAAAAAAGGGTTGACACAGGCGATATCTTTTGGTATAAATGTACATCTTGATGTTTTTATTAAGACTGTTCTCTAAACTTCACATGACAAATTTGAGAATGTTTATGTTTATGAGGTATTTCATTCATTGTCACTATACTCTAGTCAAGAGAAAAGAACAAAATGAATTCTTTGTTGTAGTTTTTTTTTTCCTGTTACAAATAAAAATTCATTTGCTTCATTTATACATTTGGAATAGGAGTTCAATCTTTTATATCCTATGAAGTGATCTCTAAACAAAAAATAAAAATATATAAAAAATACTTTTTGAAAAAGGAAATTCCTTCTTTGTACAACATATAGACCAATTATTTTGCTTTTAATAACGAATGTTAAATTAAAAAAAAAAAAAGGAAAATTTTGTACCCACCCTATTCCCCCCACCTCTGGAAAGAATTATGGTTCAGGGAACATGTAAATCTACTATACTTTATAATATTCTAATGATAGGCCTATAGAGAGTCTAGACCTAGAAGAGGGAACATTAATTTATTAAACTCTTTAATGAATAGGTCCTACAAGCGGAAATACCTGAAGACAGTCTGTACAAGACAAATATTTTCTACTCGTATATCTAAATTTTTTTTTTTTTATTCTTTGAAAAATGATAACGTTCAAGCTAGATTTTTCAAAGTGTGGCCAACTAGCTAGTAATTCTTTTCCCAAAGATATACAAAACTGTCAAATTTCTAGGAAAATCATTTTTGTGTCCAAGTTCCATTTGTTTTCAAATGTTTTTGCCGAAGAATGTGCAATCTGAACAAAGGAATTGTAAAAACTGAATTCAAGATTTGAATGATAAGATCATGTTATATTGCACTTCTTGATGAGATACTACTAAAGTTATAGCAGTCTAGATATGCAGTAGTTGAGTGATACAGCCCTTAGATGCAGAGATTGAGCGATTGACTTATAGCTAAGTTTCTGACATTCCTTCAGAAATGAAGATTATTATGCTGTATCCCAAATTTCCTGCATGATGGTAGGAGATGGTAGGCAGAGTTTGAACCCAGGACCATCATGACAACAGTTCAGAGAGCATTGCACATGACCAGCCAGCCAGCCATGTTTTATGCAGGACTTTGTACCTCTTGGACTTAAAGGGAAACTTTATTTGTTGATACAAAAGAAGTCACAAAATACTCTTATCCTTTAAACACATAAGCAAGTTGTTTTTATATTTTCTATCAGAAGAGTAAAGTAACATTGATTACTGATTCTAAAACTTACACAGAAAAAATTTGAGCATGTTGTTTTGGATCTTGTCTCAAATCAAAGGTTTTCAATTGTCCAAATGAGTTGACAGACAGAATCTCAGACTGCTTTAGAAATGTGAGATCATTTATAGTGCAGCTATCAGCCTTGTCTAAAAAAAAGTCAGTCACTTAGATTTATGATTTAGTAGCATGGAATGGTAAATAATTGTTTTTTTTAATACTAACATTTAACACACCTACTAAACAGACTGCCTCTGATCAGCAATTCTTGATTTTCATAAACCAATAGTCAAATGACTTAAGTACACAGAAGGAACCAATGTCTTGAATGATGATCAGACTACTTTGACTAAACTCTACAAAACATACAGCCTTGACTTTTTTACACATTTTTTTAGTCATATTTGTACCACTCCTGTTTATTTTATTTTCGAGGAACAATATTGTAAGCATACAAAAACATACAAACATTTCTATTTCAAGAAAACCACATAAATAAGAATGACATTGATTACAACTATTCGTAATCCAGACCACCTAAAAAGATCATAATTTGATAATTTAGTTGAAATAAAAGATAAGATATTTCAAACAATGACCCCCATCATTGATTAGTTTTGTCATACCTTGTGACAAGCATTAAACTAGATAATTCAACATCAGGGTGGTAGTATTACAGAATGCTTAATAGCATAAACAACTAACTTCTAGGTCAATTATGGTAAGGGGGATCATCATTAATTTTGCATGGGTGCAAGGCAAAAGTCTTTTTGAGCACCTAACTCTAAATGGATATTTGGGTAAAAGATGGAAGTCATCTGTGAAGATTACATTTATTAATGAGAGTGTACAGTAATGTAATTAGCTCTTTTAATCTTTTATTTCAATAACACATTTCTTATTAGTACACAATCAAGGACTAATAAATTTTCTAAAGTGCCCTTCAAACATGAAAGATGTTACCATAAAGTAGCCACAAAACCTAATGCATGAGCACAATTAACATTTTCTACCAACCAGCTAGATGAACACATGGGGTGCATTTCATTTTTTGGTAGGACCATTTTTAAATCATAAGTTTTACATGAGCTTTTCATTTCTATTTATCTGCGTTTTTAATAACAGCTTATGATCAGCGTCAGCAATATCTGCTTATAATGTTAATTTAATGCCAAGATTCAGTCAGAAAAGTAAAAAAAAAAAAAAAAACAATATGAAACTTGAATCCTTAACTTAGCCTACCTAGTGTTTGAACTGGCTGCCTCTGTTCTAATGCAACTATAACAATTTGTCCATCCTCCCCACCAGTGGCTATCCATTCATCACCTCTAGGGGCCAAGCAAGTACAAGCAGCAGGACTGTCAGTTTTAAACTGGTGATGTTTATCCCATGTACATAAGTGGGCTAGTGTCTGTAACAAAAAAGAACATTTAGCAACATCTTTTAAAGTTGAAGCTTGAATTAATTGTTAATTAGTGTGTTGCTAACTTAGACTGCAGATAAACTCTGGCAAGGAAAAAAAAAAGTAAGGAGAACCAACTGAACAATAGACTATTTCAGTATTCAAAACTGACAGAAGAATATTCATGTGAAAAAAAAAAGAAGAGGGGGATATTTTAAAGTTGACGGTCAATATGTATCAAATAACAACAACCACTTAGGTCAGAAGTATCCTAGACCACCATGGAGGAACAGATAAAGATGTCAGAGCAGCCTTCTATCAGCTGAAGATTACCTGAGGATCTACGGAAATAAGCACCACCACCAAGATCAGGCTCTTTAACACCATTGTTAAGCCAATGCTACCTTATGGAGCAGAGACCTGGAGAACCACCATCACCACCATGAAAAAAATCCAGGTATTCTTCACTACCTGCCGGTTGAAGATTCTTATGATCCGCTGACCAGACAAGATCTTGAATGAGGAACTGTGGCAAGAACAAAGCAGCAGCCCATTGAAGTAGATGTCCTTCAGAGATGCTGGAGATGGATTGGTCACACCCTTTGCAAGCCTCCATCCAACTTAACGAGGCAAGTCCTAACCTGGAACCCCCCAAGGAAAGAGGAATACATGGCGCTGCGATTTGGAAGCAGATGCCAAGCAGATGGACAAGACATGGGGACAGTTGGAAAGACTCACCCAGAACCGAGATGCCAGGAGGAAGCTGGTTGCTGGCCTATGCCCCAGAAGGAAACACAGGCAAAGATGAGATGACTTAGGTCACATTCATTGAATTGTTCCTTACAAAATTCCCAGCAAGAAGGAAGAAGACAAGATTAAATTCATTTGTTTTTGACAAATACTAAATGTAACTCTAAACACTAATAATAAAATAGTTAGCTATATGTCTTACCTGACTACTGGACAAATGTTTTAAGACAGTTACTGCACCGGTAGATGATGCTACAGCAAATGTATTACTTGAAAGATACTAAATAAAAAAAAAACACAAAACATTTAACTGCAGTTTATTTCATTTTTCATTAATTATAGTCATTAGTACACTGGACACACAGTGTTGGACTATATCTATTTTTTCTGGTCACGTTTCCTATGTATTAATCAGATATTTTTTTTTTCTAAACAACTAGCACTACTTTTGGTATTGCACCTTTTTTGAGTCACTCTGACTTTATATTATATTCATAAAGTGGGAGAGAATAGATTTTTGAATAAAGACATTACTTTTGTGAGGCAAGAAATAACATGTTTTTGAAATCAGAAAGATGATGATCTAACCTTAACACAGTCAACATCAACATTACCATCAGAGAGTACAGTGAGTGTAGAAACAAGGTGGTGTCTGACTGTACAAGTCTGTTGGTTTGGCATCTTACTATCCCTATATCCTTGAGACATTAGACTCTATTCTTGGTGTTTTACCAACCCTATATCCTCGAGATATCCAACTTCCTTTCTGGCACCACACAAACCCTACATCTGCAGGAACTCTATCCTACTTGCACAGTTTGCTAGTATTTCTCAACTTACTACACATGTTTAACTTCTTACTAAGCTACACGAATCACCCTAACAAGAGTGACCTAGGTCTGTGTTACCAAGCGCCAACTATGAATGCTGTTGAGTTGAGACAGGAACAAAAAGACTGGCTGAAACAGGGATTTTACTAGTTTTCATTTTTTGTTACTATTTATATTGCATGAAGTAAATAAGTAGCATTTTTTAATGGCTAGTATAAAGCAACCAACACTAAGCATGTCTGATATTTCCATTTTATTTATTTGAATGATAGACATTGGGACACACACAATTAGAGCAATTTTGGCTTTCATTGTCTAATAATTAATTATAATTATATTTGGTTTTATTTTTGCTTCATGCAATTTTCCTTAATAGCCATAGTTTCAGGACATTCTACAAGGAATCTTCTAGAACATTCCACTTAAAATAATCCATTTCACTTAAATATTCTATTCGTCTATTAATTACATTTCCAGGTATGACAGTGTGTCATCATTTTACTTTATTTTTATGTTCTCAACATTCGTACATTATTACATCATGTATATAAATATGCAGGTTACAACTGAGTTTGAATAGTCATGTGAAACGCTGCACTCATCCTTAATCTTTGGAATCGAAGACTTTGCCTATTATTATTATATAAATGAATTGTCAATATCTAAGAATTTTGCTTTACACTTTCTCCTCAATGAACTTATAATATGCATGACTAAATGCATGACGCGTAGGACGTAATCATCTTTTTTGAAGTAACGTCTATAATAAGCAAATGCTGTAAAGTGATATGCATATTTTTTTAACTTTAGAGTTTCTATATTGATTTTTTTTAACTTAAGAGTGAGCAAAAAAGAAAGAGAGAATGAAGGAAAAAAAAAAAAAGAAATTATAGTTAATGTTGACGTGTTTATTTGTATGTGTTTGTTATTACTATGTAGAATTATTTTCCTTGGCAAGAGAGTTCATTTTGTATTGTTGTGTGTCACATGTGCACAGTTAGAGTGTGTTAGAGTATCTTAATGTAACATTTATGCCTCATTTATTGAAGTTAGAGAGTATATTATATCTAAGCCTCACCTGTAAGTCAAGGACATCCCCAGCATATGGCATTTCAAAAGTCTTCTGGGGCTCATGATCCAAAGCGCTGATTTCATCATCTCTATCATCTGAAGCTGCTATTCTATCTCGAAGATCCCACACACAGATTGTATTTTGCTAGTCAATAGTAGATATTTGTTCAGAATATTTTTGCTACAAAAAACTAATATATTTAAAACATCACTTTCTTTGAGTCACTGTTTCCCAAAGTTTTTCTTTAACGGAACAATGCCCATTTTCTGAACATTTAGCGGAACCCTTCACTTGTTTTCTTGGTCAGATTATTTCCCATTCGTTTAAATTAAAAATAACAATAGTTAAATCGTATTCTAAATTTATGTTTTCATTTTTTTAAAAAATTATTTTTAAGTAGAAAACTATAATAAAATACACATAAGCATCAGATATATAGAGTTAAATGACTTATAGCATTCTGTTCTTGTTATTAGGCATGTTTTTGATACTCAATTCTCCTGTCTGGTGAGGCATCAACCCACCTGTTTCTAGATATACTTATATGCTTATTATACTTAGATACATCTAGTCTGCTAATCAACTAAATATGAAGAAATATTATAATAGGTGTAGTACAAGATTCTAGATCTAATTACTATTTACAATATAGATCTAGAACTAAGATCTAGATCACTAGATCTACTTGATCTATCATCTAATATCTAGAGACTAGCATGGGCCTAGGTTGACTAGTTGGATGATAGATTCTATCTAAAATCTAAATTATAGCTTAAATTTTATATAGCGCTACTAGCCTACTTTCATACTTATTATATAGCGTTATGGTCCAATCTCATTTGTGGAGGGGGTATCTCACTATCTGGGTTAATTCACTATAGTCAGTATAGTGACATAGTCTAGTAGTAGTAGATATTATTGTCATTATTGACTATTAATTTAAATATTATCTAGAATCTAGGTCTAGGTCTAAGACAGTCTCTTAGTCTCTATACATTATTGTCATTAGCCTCATGATTATGTTAGGATGATCATTAGACAATCATATTTCATAGCATAATAAATAAATAATGAAATAGTCATAGTGATATGAATATGAATCAAATGAATGATAATATTTTATAATCATATTCCTAATAATTAATAATCATTAATTATAAAAATGTAATTATAAACACTAAAACAGTATGAGTATGAGTAAGATCTAGTTCTAGACTTAGACTAAATTATAATTGTGTCTACTTAAGTCTACTCAAATTACTTGGTCATCCCAACTGCCTGTAACAAAAATGGTTGAAGGCGCAGATTTTACGTCGGATTTTGGTCGCCACCTAATTTTACTAATTTTCTTGGAAACAAATTTCACGCTGATATCAGTCATTTTGTATTTCTGTCGCTTGGCGGTCTACTAGCAATAAGAAAAAGGCGAAACATATTTTCTCCATATCTTCTTTGGAAGGAAATGTTCTGAGTTTCATTCGCTATATTCAAAGAAGAATCGCAATTTTCTAACATAAATTAAATAATAAAAATTCAATTAATAGCGAAGCGAGAAAATGCATCGACGAATAAATCTAGCTAAGGGGAAGGAATAATAATAGCAAACGGAAGCAAGTAGACTACCTCTGGGGAAAACTAATTAATGTATTTAAATGATTAGACTCTAGTTCATATTTAAAAATAAATATGCTACTTCTTGATATTTTGTCGCCTTTCCAATGGCACCCCAAACTAAAAAAAAAAAAAAAAAAGATAATGGGATAGAAGGGTTAACAACATCAACATGCAAAGAAATCCAGGAAATAATTAAATCTTAACATTAACACGTTTTTTTTTTACAAAGCTTATATCAGCTCACTCTGTCTGTCTAGTAAAAAGTTATTTCACCCACTCCCAATCTATGATCAAGCTGAAATTTTGCATAATTATTTCTTTTACCTGACAAAACAAGAACAAAGTTTTAACAAAAATTAGTTAATTAACTATAGGTAACTAAATATTGTGTTTTGTATTAAAGAAGGGAAAGAAATAATACTTGACAGATGTGGTGCTATAAGTTGAATTAGTTCCCTTTATACTTTGTAGAAAGAAATCAAATCAGGTTTAAAACTTACAATAGTTAACTATAAAACTTTCTATTTTTAAAAGCACTTCCCACGGCCCAAACACAGTGGTTAGTTTGTTGGCTTGAGGAGGCTTCAACTCTCGACTTCGAATCCAGGTTGTTCATTTCTTTTTATGCATTTAAAAAGCGATCAAGGTATCATTAACAAAGGTACCTATTTCTTTCTCCCCCACCTTTTTCCCAACTGGTCCAGACATTAAAGGGTATTGAAAGTGTTCTAAAAACATTTGGTAACAATATTTCTAATCGCACATATTTATTATTGTTATTCTTGATCTATTTCAAAATTATAATAATTACGACTTATTCAAACTAATTGATACAGTTACACTTCATATAAGATTTTTTTTTAAAAAGTATTTTTAGAATATTTTTCTTGTTAAGCTGTCAGGTAGAGTTGAGCCGAAGATTCTTGAAATTAAAGCCCAGCAAAAAACGAACTAATAGCTTCCTTTCTTTCACCAACCTGATTGAACAGAATCGTTATGTCTGGAAATGTCCAGTTGAACATGTATTACACTCAGAAGGTTCGTACGAATGGGTTAGAACGGGGCTGAAGGCCGAGCAGACAGGTCACCCGCGACATTTTCCTTATCTTTACCGTTAGATCGTCTAAGAACTAAGCCGAAGGCTCTTCGAGCTCTAAGTTTGAAAAAAAACCTGTTTGAGCGTAAAACAGTAAAAAAAATAAAATAATAACCTGCGTGAACCACCGTTCTGTTTGGAAGAGACCCAAGTCAATGCCTATGTAAAGCATTGCTATTTATGATGCATCTGGCCCCCGGGCGCATGGGCTAGACATGGCCGAAGGCCGAGTGCACCGGGAACCTCCGCCATTTTCCTATGTTGTACCAAGCTAACCGTGGAGGACTCGCCATTTGTGTAACGGTACTTTGAGGAACGGCACATGGATTATCGACAGGATCGTGAGGGCTCGCTTTCAACTCCGCTCCGTACGATGGATAAACTCTCGTCTACCCGTGTTTTGCAATTCATTTAGCCTAACCACTTTAATGGTCGTTTCCACACGAGCGCCACGTTGAGGCAGAATAACTTGCTCGCGCCTTCTCTTTACCAAGCTAACCGTGCGGAACTAGCCTTTTTTTTTTAACGACACCTATTATCGCTGCTGACATATGGTTGTGGAAGCTCTTTATTTAACAATCATGTCAAGAGCAATTGGAATGTTCTCTTGCACCCGTTAGGAACTCCAACGTAAGTCCTGTTTGCTACCTATTTGGCCTAATCGTTTCCTCTTACGACCGTTTCCATCCTGGCGACACTATGAGGAAGGAAAGAAAACCCGGGAACTTTAACACTAATCACTTAACCTGGTACTGCCCCTTTTCTGAAAAACACAAACATCCAACTTTATTATATATCATTATTAATTATTCTTAGCATGGGCTGACCTCTTGTGTGAATCAGCCCTACATTAGCCGCCAAGCACTATTTCTGGTATTGAAAGCCAACTAAATGGATATTCTGAGGTACCTAATGTGCATTTTTTTGCTATTAAAAAGTTTTATTTCAAAAACCTAATGTGCTATTCTTACTAACTCTTCCCATCTGTTCTGAGGACCTCCATGGAAGTGTGGCGCTAACTTGTACTAGGATGTCATCGCAACTCTTATTATGCGTAATTCATTTTGTCGGAAAACATGTCCCGCAAAACTCACGCGACGCTCTGTCACAACCTTAATAAGGG
Source organism: Biomphalaria pfeifferi (assembly GCA_030265305.1). Taxonomy (NCBI): domain Eukaryota; kingdom Metazoa; phylum Mollusca; class Gastropoda; family Planorbidae; genus Biomphalaria; species Biomphalaria pfeifferi. The sequence goes on along the minus strand of JASAOG010000195.1, from coordinate 944,149 downwards.
GCCGACTTCCATTTCGGCATAGGATTTCCTTGATTTAGACCGATGTCTATAACTGACTCCTAAAATCCTTCTTAGCCATCTTTGTAGAGCAACATATAGTGCTTTAAATTTCATTACACTTTATTAATGAAGCCCAGCCACTGGTAGACATGTGTAACTTCTCTTGACTACGACTTTGGAATTAGGTGACTATTTTGCTTTAGATGTTATATCGAAAAGGGAAGTTTTATCGTCAAAATCATCTGTTGGGGGGTTTTAAACTAAAATATATCTGGATATATATATCTTTTATTTAAAACCACATTTAGCTACGGTCATATAATTTGGTGACTGTAGTTTGCTTTAGAAATAATATTAAAGAGAGAGGCTTTCAACCTTAAAACGCTCTGATTTTAAACACAAAACTATCTTGAGGGGTTTTAAACTTTTTAAAAAGCCATCTGTAGGAGAGGGATTTAAACTCAAAACCCCCAATTGTCTTGGCTACCTTCAAATAATTTTAGTGTGTAATTTGCTTTTTTTATATTGAAGATGTATTTTTTAGAATCAAACCACTCTGAAGGGGGGTTTAAACTCAAAACTCCTGTTGGCAACGCTCATGGATTTTGAGTGCGTAATTTACTTATTTTTTAAATTGAAGATGTATTTTTTAACTTCAAACCCCGTTTGCGGGGGTTTGAACTCAAAACCCCTTTGGCTACGCTCATAGATTTCTGAGTATGTAATTTTTTTTCTATATTAAAGAGGTATTTTTTAGCTTCAGACTCCACTGGAGGGGAGTTTAAACTCAAAACCCCCTTGAATACACTCATAACATGTAGAGTGTATTATTTGCTTTGTATGTAATATTAAAGAGGTATTTTTTACCTTAAAATCCTGCTGAAGGGGTTTAAACTCAATACTGAGTCAAAACCCATTTAGCTACGCTCATAACATTTTTAGTGCATAATTTGCTTTTTTTTTCATATTGAAGGGGTATTTTTAGCTTCAAACCCCGCTGAAGAAGGGGGGGGGGGGGTTTCACTCAAAACCCCTTTGCTTAGCTCATAGAATTTTTAGTGTGTAATTTTCTTTTTGTATATTGAAGAGGGGGGTTATCGTAAATTTTGGAGGGGGTTTAAAAATCAAAATCTTCCTTAACTGTGCTCATGAAATTTGGGGGATTGTCGTTTGCATTTTTTTGTTTTGTGTTATAGAAGAGGGGAATTTAACTGCGAAAACCCCTGGTGGGGGGGGGGGGGGTTAAACTAAACCCTCCTGGTAGGGGGTTTGAAACTCAAAAACCCTAGTGGGGGGGGGGTTAAACTCAAATGCCCTGGTAGGGGGTTTTAAAACTCAAAACCCCCTGGTAGGGGGTTTTAAACTCAAAACCTCCTTTGCTGTGCTAGGGCAAGTAATAGCTTAGTATTAAAATCTCACATAAAATAAACAAAATGAAAGCAAAAAATCAGTCACTAAATTCCGATCCCCCCCCCCCCCTGAGGGGGGGGGGATTTCAGTTCGGGGGGGGGTGAATCTCCAACCCCCCCCCCCCCCCGGCTACGACCATGTACACATTTTTGTTTGTTTTGCGAATATTGCTTCGAAATTTTGACCTTAAACTAAATTAAAACATTTTATGTTGTTTAAAACATTAATAGTAAATAAAATATGATGTTAACTGCTGAATCTCTAGTCGACCCTCAAAATTCTAAGTCTAGTAATATTTATATAAATTAAAACATAGAATGTATACATCTTTTATCCAAAAGTTATCTGCCCTTGAAGAAATGACCGTTGAGTTTTTCATAAAGATGTTTAAAGAACAATTTTTTTTTTTTGCTTTTTTAATTCATACAAAAATCTTCTTTAAATAATCAAAATGACATAACATTAATAAAAGTATTTTAAGTTTCTTTATTTAAAAAAATAATAAAAGAACTAAAATATCATCCGTAATTTTTTTTTTTTTTGTAATGAATTTATTTTTTATCAGGTACATTTCTAACACAAAGATAACTTTTAATAATTTTAAATATAAGACAAGAAAAAATTATGTATAAATCGTCGAGGAACTAATTTAAACAATCAGCAATGCTCTCATACTTACAATTTATATCTTACTAAGACTGTTAGTAGATTGGCCAATGTAGTCCTGTAGAGAGTGATTACTTCATCTAAATAATTTGCATAAAAGAATGAAAAAATTAAAGCGCATACTTCAGCTAGGAAGGCATTCGTAGGCCTACTTAATATTTTCCACTGTTTATGTCAGTCTAACATTTGGTTAATTAAAGATGGAACTATGTAGACTTGCTGACTAATGACTTGCTAACTTTGTCTAAGATTAAACTTAAAACTAAAATAGTTTTCCATAGGAGTGCTGCAAGAATGCATTTGCTCCTCTGTTACCTTTAATATTTTCCCACAAGCTGGCTTTATATATAGAACTATACATATTGCTTCATTTGTGAAGCAACGCCCGAAACTTGAAAAAAAAAGTCTACAGACCTGTAAACGTCTATGGTCAATCGAATAAATTATATCAATGGTATCATTGACTTTTCACCGGTAGAGATGTTTTTCAGCTGATACACCGATACCATGGTGACAGTATCATTTATGGCGCTGACTTTGACTAAATCATACTAATTGATAGTAGATCTAAATGGCTAATTTACTAAACTAAACCTACATCTAGCATGTAGTTCTAGAAATAGATAACATCGGAAGACAATGTCCTGATGAATGTTATTAAGATAATTCAAATTTATTATTTAGATCTGGCATAGATCGACAGAAATGCTGCATGTTATTACCGAAGTAGGCAAACCAGGAAGACAAGGTAAACTAAAAACTAAGTCTAAAATTAAAAACTTTTAAACCTATACTGTATTACCAAATATAATCATTATCATCAAACTCCATTAGAGTAAGGGCTTGAGAGGCTCAAATCCTCTTTTGTCTCTTGCAAAAGCCCTGGACAGAAACCCTGCTGTCTTGCGTAGTGCATAAATGTCGCCATACAGGTCAAGAATTTTGGGTTTCCCAGACCTTTCGAGACAGAGATCAGCAAGTCTGGGGCAGTCAAACAGAATGAGGCATGGTTTCCTCTTCTTCCCCTCAGTGGGGGCACCTTGAATCAAAATTTGGCCATAGCCGCGAGAAATATGAGCCAACAGGACAATGGCCTGTCCAGCACTGTGCTATAATAGCTTGCTAAGGCCTGGATAGCCTCCACCACAGGGAAGTGCGGTCAGGGTGCCTCATGCGCTCCCAGACTCTACTGGCTTTTTGGGACTTGTCCCAGCACTCAAACCACTTTTCCTTTTCTGTTTTTTGTATTATAGCCAGGGCTTGATGAAAGCTTACAGCCTGTTCAGTGGGGGGAATTTGGGCTCCCTGGTGGACCAAAGAGTCTGCAATTGTGTTGCCAGTCACACCTATGTGACTCGGTACCCACTGCATTATTACAGGGGTGCCATAGCGTTGTTTAATGTTATGTGAAGCCATGATGACAGTGTTGATATTTGGGGGCCATGGTCCAAATATAATATAATATGATATATTGGGTAATCATTTAACCATTGTGGCCTGTGAGGTCAATAAGTTGGCAGCTGTCTATCAGTATGCTGATGGACTGGCGTGACCTTCAGCACACGCCTCTCTCTTTCTTCTCTTGTTTAGCCCAAAAAAGTATGGTGTTCTGCACAGATAATTCATCACAATGAATATTATTAATATTATCAATATTCAACACAGGAATAACACTGCCTAACTAACAAAGTTTCTTAATCACAATGGCAGTAACCTAATCAGTAAATCTAGACTAGATCTACAATAATCTAGATGTAGTAGGCCTATTTAGAAAGTTCCTTGATCTATTATAGTTATTGTTCTCATAAAAATTGTTATAAATATTCTGTTATAGTTATAGCATCATAGATTTTACTATTTGTTTTGTTAAAATTTCTGATGTTACTTCAGATTCTGAAAATAATTACATAATAGCCCAAATCTTCCACAAATGTTTGTGGTTGAAACATTATTAATTAGCACATTTTCCTTTTAGACTATCTCTTTATCTAAGAAAAGACTATAAAGCTTATTACTTGTTTCTATGACATAATCATGTGATGTGCAAATTAGCATATTTTTTATGTATGAATTCCTGTAGGGTGATGGCAAAATTAAATTTAAAAAATCTAGAAACCCTTTTTCACCTTCATCTATCCCTTGAACTGTTGGGGCACCACACAATACCTGTTGACTGTCTTTCTCCATTATTCTCTGACAGAGAGGGAAAGACAAACACTATATAAAGTAACAAATTAATCAGCAATATGTCAATCTGGGCTGAAATTTATAAGATGGTAGTGGTGGTAGATTTAGATTATTGTGTTGACATTTGGCATAGCTGCAAATGTTAGAAATTTATTAAAATACAAATAACTTGCAAAATCTGTGTCTTATTCACTTAATATTTTTGGTTATATTTTAGAAAGAGAAAAGCGCCATTATCCAGACGCTCATAACCAACCAGGCCTGATTCTACCCATCAAACCAAGGGGCAGACGTTACATACCCCATGATTCTGGTAGAGAGCCTGAATGGAAACCTCACAATCAAAACATAAATATAGTTTATTCTGAGTAGGTAAATACTTCAAACTGTTTTAAGGAAAATCAACTCAAAATTTTCTAAAGTTTATTTGGTAGTAAAAACCCAAAACAAAATAGAATTGGCTAGAGTACTACCTATTAAATTGTTACATTGATAATAACAATAATACAAACCAAAAAAAAATACACACAGTTAATCCACTTTTAGCAGATAAGAAAAATGTTTTAGCAATTTTAAATTAATTTTAAAAATAAGTTTCAGTTATAAAATAGATAATATTTTTTATTACTAAAGTGTTGGCCCTGACTGGAGCTCTCGGCTCAAGTACATACCTCACCCAGAAAACCCTGAATATCCAGCTGCTGAAATCTGGCCCGATAACTGGAAAGGAATGCGCCCATATCCGTGTAAGTTTAAAGAGGAAACAAATAAAAATTCATAAGCTGACATTAATAATAAAAAGACCTTTGATCTCTGGAATCATTTATTTTTAAACTGAACATCTGGGATAGTTACTCTGTGCATGAATTTTAAAAGCATGTTCTTAACATGCTGGGTGTGTTTTGTGTTTTATGTGTGCATTAGAGCTTGTCACTTATATGTGTTCATTATCTTCAGTTTCTAATTTCTATCTTGATTTTAAATTTAAAAATTCTTATTTTAGATTAGCATTTAAAGTTATTGGGTCACAGTGTAATTTTATATTGCAATTGCAAACTACCAGGATGGATGTTGTGTTTGAGCCACTTGCTTAATATTATTTACCACATCAATTATTTGGGTTATATTTTGTCATTGTTTCTTAGTTCATAGTTGTTCTCTGCTTTCTGATTTGTCTTTCACCTAGATTGAGGCTGGTTCATTTTCGAATAAATAGTCTACTCATCACTTTTTTTTTTTGGCATGTCCCTAATAAGAAAAGTACCTATTTGTTAGTGAGCAGGTCGTAATGACTTCTGATACTTTCTGATCATTTAAAATATTCACATTTATTAGTCTTTTTTTTTTCATTATAACTTTCTCTTTGTTAGTTACATACAAAAGATCTGAAGATGAATGGCTATTTGATCCAGGACACAAGAAGCCTAGCCTTAGATGTGTATTTGAAGGTGTCCATAAAGCTACTGCTGTGTCAGAGAATAGCTTCTCACATGAAATGCTGTATGGCAAAGGAAGAAATGGTAATTAACTTGTGTTAAACTAAAATATTACATCATTAATATGTCATTAAGTGTTCAGTAAAAATGCTGAAAAAGACCAAAAAAAAAAAAAAGCAATAAGGTTAAAATGCTGAGACATTTCTTTTGCTTTAAATAGGAACAAATTTTGTTTAAACAATGTATGTAAAAGTCTGTTTTTGTTGTTTAAATACCATAGCTTTCATATTATGAAACAACAACAATATAATACAGGCAGAATTCATTCCAGTGCAATGTGTAGATGTAATTAATTATTAAATATATCTTTCTCCATATTGGATAGAATTAATGTCTATTAATGGGAACAATGACAGTCAAATATGGTAGTTGATTACCATTTACATTTTAATATTAACACATAAAAAATCACAGACCTGGTGTAGGTTGTTTTTTTTTACAAAAAAGCCAGTCCATTAACAATTATTGTATCTCTTCTTTGTCACTTGCATGTTTCTGAATAGGGCCTTATTTTCAATTTGATTGTTACTTATTGTAAGTCTTGGAGTTGGGGTATTGAAACTTGTCACGTATTACAAATTGAATTCTACTTTTAAATGGCTTGCCTAGGGGAACGTGACAATAGAAAAAGGTAGTTGTGTCACTTATCTTAAGTCTGAATTTAATCAAAGACTTACAATGAATAACAACACAAAAAAAATGACACAAGAAATCGGAAGGTAAAATATCAACTTAATGTTTAATAAAATATAACTCAAATAGTACTTTTAACTGAATCATATAAAGTAAAAAAAAACAAACATTTACTCAATACAGAATTGATGGGTTGACCAAAACCCTTTTACAAAAATGGCATGTAAAAATATTACAATACAATAGTTTGAAAATATAATTACAAATACAAGCAAGGCCTTGAAAAAAGAAAAATCTTAACTTACACGATCAATTGGTATACCACGCACGGGTCACGCAATGTCTCCGCTATTCTGTCTCACGGCTGTCTCCGTATGTCTGTCCGTCAACGTTACACGGGCGGTCTTTATATAATATACCGCGCGTCGATATCAAGACAAATCTAGTAATTTCTAGAACAGAATAAGTCATCAACACCCAGATCTAGAACGCTCTTCAAAGAGACAGAAGAAAAAAAAAACCACCCTCCTTTCAACCAGAGGTACACACATAGGTCAAGGACCGGTCACTGTCTGTGTGGCTTGACTCGCCGTGAAAAATAAAATAAAAAAACTTATTACACAAGGGGCAGACAACCTACAGGTCAAGAAAAAAAAATAGTATCTAGGTAACAATGCCTAGATACGTAACACCTCCCTCCTAAAAATAAAAAGTTTACATTTCCACGAAATGGAAATCTTTTTAGAATAATTACAAAAATGATATTTACATTACAGAATGTATTTATCATGATATATAAAAAAAATATACATCAAAATACTTTTTACAATCTAGATAAGGCATCGGCGATAACATTTTCGCTGCCTTTTATGTGTTTAAGATCTAGGTTGTACTCTTGTAAAAATAAACTCCACCTGAGAAGTCGTTGATTCTTGCCAGACATTTTGTGGATAAATGTAAGGGGATTGTGGTCAGTAAATACAACCAGTGGCCATCTGGACCCACTGATATAAAAATCAAAGTGTTGTATAGAAAGAATCAACCCAAGACATTCTTTTTCCACAGTAGAATAATTTCTTTGATGTCTATTAAATTTCTTGGAAAAGAAACAAATAGGGTGCTCTACTTGGAAATTATCTTCTTGGTAAAGGACTGACCCAACACCTGTGTCACTGGCGTCAATAGCTAACCTAAAAGGTTTTCCGAAGTCAGGAGCCATCAAAATGGGGGAGCTAGATAATATCTGCTTAATTTGGTTAAAGGCTTTCTGACATTCATCCGTCCAAGTAAATCGGACGTTCTTTCTCAGGAGGTTTGTTAAAGGACTGGCAATGACAGAAAAATTTTCGCAAAATTTTCTATAATATCCAGACATTCCCAAAAATCTTCGGAGTTGTTTCCGATCAGCAGGGATAGGGAAAGCTTGGATAGCTTCTACTTTGGCCATTACAGGTTTCACCTGGCCTTGTCCTACAATATGGCCTAAGTATTGGATGGAAGCCTGGCAAAAATCACTCTTGTTTACAGTAATTTTTGCATGTAAAAGTTTAGTAAAAAGACACTGCAGTTGTTTACAATGGCTAGAAAAATCTTGGCTAAAAATTACTACATCGTCTTTGTATGCGTGGCAATTCTCCATGTCAGCAAGCAGGGCATTTATCATTCTCTGGAAAGTGGCAGGAGCATTCTTCATGCCAAATGGCATCACTTTGTATTGGTACAGACCATCAGGGGTGACAAAGGCGGAGATTTCCTTTGCCCTATCAGTCAGGGGAACCTGCCAATAACCTGAAAGTAGGTCTATTTTGGTGATGTACTTAGCGTCACCAATACGATCTATGAGATCGTCTATCCTAGGGATAGGAAACGAATCGGTCTTTGTTACAGCATTTACCTTACGGTAGTCTGTACAAAAACGATAAGTCTTGTCCTGTTTAGGTATCAAGACACATGGGGAGCTCCAGCTACTGGAACTTGGTTCAATGAGGTCATTTTCAATCATATACTTGATTTCTGACCTAAGTATGGCAAGTTTTTCAGGGTTAACCCTGTAAGGATGCTGCTTGACTGGAGTAGCCTCGCCAACATCTACATCATGCATTATAACATTAGTCTGTTTTGGTACATCAGAAAAAATGTCATTAAATTCATTAATGAGTTTCATGATAACTGGCCTTTCTGTCGAAGACAGATGAGACAGTTTTACATCCAAATTCTGTAATACAAAAGAATTAGGTATTTTGTATTGTCCAAATTTCTCCTTTACAATATCATCATCAATAGGAGAAACATGGCTATTTGAACAACTTTTGACTGTATTTAAAACACAATTACTCTTCTCTGAGTGATCTGGCCGAGATACATAAGGCTTCAGCATGTTTATATGACATAGCGGAGTCTTTTTCCTACGGTCAGGAGTTTTGATTGTGTAATTGAGGTCACTAATTTTGGTTTCAATTTCATAGGGACCAAAATATCTGGCTTGCAAGGGTTGACCTGGTATGGGCAAAAATACAAGCACCTTATCCCCGGGAGAAAATTCTCTAACACGGGCCTTTCTATCATACCAGCGTTTCATGCTGGATTGGGTGTTTTGTAAATTATTTTTGGCCAGAACACAAGCATCATAAAGTCTAGTTTTAAACTTAATTACATATTCTAAAAGTCCTTCAGTGGCTGTTGGTGACAACAAAGTCTCTTTATACATTTCAAGGGACCGCGCACCGAATGGCCAAAGACTAAGTCAAAAGGGCTGAATCCCAACGATTCCTGGACGGATTCACGGGTTGCAAACAGCAGCATGTGGATTCCTTCGTCCCAGTCTTTTTCGTGCTCAAAGCAATAGGTTCGGATCATGTTCTTGAGAGTCTGATGGAATCGCTCAAGAGCGCCTTGCGACTCGGCATGATACGCACTCGACATGCAGTGTTTGATGCCCAACTGAGTCATGACTTGCTTGAAAAGATTGGCCGTGAAATTCGTTCCTTGGTCCGATTGGATGGACTTTGGTAGACCAAATAGAGTAAAGAACTTGATTAAGGCCTTTACAATGTTTGATGCTTTTATGTTCCGTAGAGGAATAGCCCCAGGAAAACGAGTTGAAGCACACATAATGGTCAACAGGTATTGGTTGCCAGCTTTTGTCCTTGGGAGAGGACCAACACAGTCAATAAGTACTCTGCTGAAAGGTTCTTCAAAGGCTGGAATCGGCTTCAGAGGAGCAACAGGGATCTTTTGATTTGGCTTGCCAACCATCTGACAGGCATGACAGGATCGGCAGTACTGGATGACATCTTTCTTCAAACGTGGCCAGAAGAAGTGTGACATAATCTTGTGGATGCCGAGATGACCTGACATTGATGTGTCATGAGCCAGATTCATGATGTACGCTCGGTATCTTTCTGGTAACACGATTTGATGGCATATTCTCCATTCTTCTTCGTTGGATGCGTCTGGAGGTTTCCATTTCCTGAAGAGCATATCATCTTGGATGTAGTAGCACGTTGATGCTAGCTCTGCCTCTTGTGATGTCATTGCGGTTTCTCGGAGTTTGGCGAGCTCTGGATCCTTCTTTTGGTCCTCAATCAACTGTTTTCGAGTTGATGCCGGCTTTTCAGAATTTGGCGTTGGTTCTTCTTCAAGAGAAGCAAAGAATGTGGTGCTCAAGTCCACATCATCGTGGTTACTGTTGGCTTTGATGACGTTCTCTTCTTGAGATGCTTTAAACCTCATTGCCCTTGTTACTGCACACGCTGGATATAACCCTAGGTCTTCCTCGGGTGTGGCAGATAAGTCGGGTGTTTGAGTGACGATGGGTTCGGCTATCACCTTTCCACCTGCTAAGTCATTGCCTAACAGCAACGAGATGCCTTCCAATGGTAATGTTGGTCGGACACCTACAACAACCGGTCCAGTAATGAGATTTGACTTTATGTCGATTAGATGTAGAGGCACATCTATACATCCAAGCTCTACGCCTCGTAACAGGATGCTCTTCCCAGTCGATGATGATTTTGACAAGGGCAAGATACCCTCTAAAAGTAGCGATTGTGAGGCACCTGTGTCTCTCAAAATGGTGATAGGTCGTAGACTTGTAGAATCACCGGGTAGTGATACGAATCCTTCCGAAATGAAAGGCTTAAAATCCTCTAATAAAACATCAATTTTGGTTGATGCAGACTGGACTTGGGTCGAACTCTCGCTGGAGTCATTGACATCTCTAGGAGACGCAGTGGAGAAACTCTTTCTTGAGTCAGTAGAACATCTTTTGGATGTATTTGGAGAACTCTTGATGGAGTCATTGGAACATCGGGGTGATGTCTTATGGGAACTCTAGATAGAGTCATGGGAACATCGGGATGATGTATTATGGGAACTCTGGATAGAGTCATTGGAACATCGGGGTGATGTATTATGGGAACTCTGGATAGAGTCATTGGAACATCGGGGTGATGTATTATGGAAACTCTGGATAGAGTCATTGGAACATCGGGGTGATGTATTATGGAAACTCTGGATAGAGTCATTGGAACATCGGTGTGATGTACTAGGTAAACTCTTGTTTGAGTCATTGGAACATCGGCTTGATGTATTTGAAAAACTCTTGATTGAGTCATTGGAACATCGTAAAGATGAATTTGAAAAACTCTTGTTTGAGTCATTGGAACATCGGCTTGATGTATTTGAAAAACTCTTGTTTGAGTCATTGGAACATCGTGGAGACATTTTCGGAGAGTCTTGTACAGTCAATACATTTGAATCAGGTGGTGTCGAGGTATTCTTGATATGACTTGATGATGAGGGAGTAAACCTCGCCGACCACTGTACTGTGCAAGCGCTGACTTTTGAAGGAGCTTTTTCGTTTCTCTTCCTCAATTTCCAGCAATCGTCAATTTTATGGCCTTCTCGTTTGCAGTAGGAACAAGTAGCTTTACTTGTAGTAGGTTTTCTGTCGTTTGTACTGCTGTTCTTGATGGAGTTGCTAGCAGTGGACTCAGGCTGTTTGACTTGTTTTGGCTTGACATCCGTCGTATACTTGGCAAATTGATGTGATATTATATAATCGTCTGCCAACACTGCAGCCTTGTGCACATCTTCCTCGCCACGATCAGCTATATGCGTACGGACGTCCAGCCGCACACAACTCTTGAACTCTTCCATCAGCATTAGGTTCTTGAATTTTGCAAAGTCGGTGCCGATTTCCCTGGAAGTGAGCCATTTCTCAAAGCGTCGCTCCTTTTCCCGCAGGAATTCTACATGGGTTTGGCCATCCGATTTGCGACAATCCCTGAACTGCTTTCGGTAAGCTTCCGGAACAAGTTCATATGCCTTAAGAATTAAGGCCTTAACAACATTATAATCTTTTTGTTGTTCAATAGTCAAAGAACAAAATACCTCTGCAGCTCTACCAGTCAAAACTGTTTGCAGCAAAGTGGGCCACAAAGTTTCAGGTACATTAAAATTTTTCACAGCAAGTTCAAATTGTGGAAAATAATTGTCAATTGTGGCTTCATTAAAGCGTGGAATTATTTTCAAAAATTTTGTTGCTTCAGCAGTATGACTGGCAGGGGAAGAATCTGGTCTTACATTAGCAGCTAACTCTAATTTTTTTAACTCTATTTCTATTTCTTTCTGCTCTCTAGCCGCTGCAAGCTCTAATTCTTTTTGTTTAATTTCCTTCTCTTTTAAAGCTAACTGGGCTTCTATTTCCATTTGTTTTAATTTTATCTGAAGTTCTAAATCTGATTTACCCTCATCGGGTCTAAGGGTTTCTAAAAGGTCTTCAGAAAACACTTCCTCGTCTACATAATGGATTACAATGTTATCTCTGATTTCTTGTTTAAGGGCATTTGATTTTATTTTTAACCCTAAATGTTTAGAAATAAGGACCAGTTCCTTCCTAGTACAAGCATCAAGCTCTTCCACAGAGGGATTTGCAAGAAAAACCTGAATATCCATGGCTAACTAACAACTATTACAAGCAAAAAAAAAATGTATACAATGTAAATATACAGTACAAAATCAGTACAACAAAAAACCTTAAGAGAGTTTGGTCAATACTATTGATACTTTACTTCCGACTCTTTGACACAAAAAAATTTTTTTTTTTTTTTTTTTTTTTAAAGTCAACTTCGCCTTTACAAAATTACTCAAGTAAGACGAAAATAGGTTCAGAAAAATATCCGGGACGAAAGCCCTCAAACTTCTTTTGTCACGTATTACAAATTGAATTCTACTTTTAAATGGCTTGCCTAGGGGAACGTGACAATAGAAAAAGGTAGTTGTGTCACTTATCTTAAGTCTGAATTTAATCAAAGACTTACAATGAATAACAACACAAAAAAAATGACACAAGAAATCGGAAGGTAAAATATCAACTTAATGTTTAATAAAATATAACTCAAATAGTACTTTTAACTGAATCATATAAAGTAAAAAAAAACAAACATTTACTCAATACAGAATTGATGGGTTGACCAAAACCCTTTTACAAAAATGGCATGTAAAAATATTACAATACAATAGTTTGAAAATATAATTACAAATACAAGCAAGGCCTTGAAAAAAGAAAAATCTTAACTTACACGATCAATTGGTATACCACGCACGGGTCACGCAATGTCTCCGCTATTCTGTCTCACGGCTGTCTCCGTATGTCTGTCCGTCAACGTTACACGGGCGGTCTTTATATAATATACCGCGCGTCGATATCAAGACAAATCTAGTAATTTCTAGAACAGAATAAGTCATCAACACCCAGATCTAGAACGCTCTTCAAAGAGACAGAAGAAAAAAAAAACCACCCTCCTTTCAACCAGAGGTACACACATAGGTCAAGGACCGGTCACTGTCTGTGTGGCTTGACTCGCCGTGAAAAATAAAATAAAAAAACTTATTACACAAGGGGCAGACAACCTACAGGTCAAGAAAAAAAAAATAGTATCTAGGTAACAATGCCTAGATACGTAACAAACTATTGAGTGACTTTAAAAGTTATCAAAAACATATAGGAGAGGGAAAATGATGGTCACTTTTTTTAGTACCGTAATATTAAGGTTTAAACCATAAGCAGCAAGACATAAAGCACTGAGCTATTATATACAAGTACAGAAGCACAACAGATAATCAGAAGTACAGAGAAATGGATCTCTGTGCTGTCTGCTATACAAAAATAAAATTGTATTGGACCTCTATCATAGACATTGGCAAAACAGTGTACTGTGGCCAGTATTAATTATCTCCCTTTTCCTTTCTTTTTTTGTTTGTTTTGTTTCTTGACCTTAACCTAGTCTTCAACACGAAACTTTTTATTTGATTATTTGCTAACTTGAATGATGTGTTTGATTTTACCAAGCATAGAAAAAAAATATGTTTCAGAAAGTGACTAAAAATGTAGCCATTATTTTTAAATCCATTCCAGAGGAAATCATAGATAAGAGAAATTCCATACCAGAGGCATCTCCTGGTGACAAAAGTTACCAAGTTCCAGAATATTCACCTAATTTCCATAAGACAGAAAACTATCTGCCAAAGTTTAGGTATAGTTTCATTTTTAAAATTAGTGTGAGATTTGTCTTAAAGTTTTACTGTATAGAACATAATTACACTATGTAAAATGTTGAAATGTTTATTCTTGTTTAATTAGATGTATAATTATAGCTTTCTGGTTGTGTTTCAATATAGTTAAAGCAAGAAACTGATTGAATGACAAACTGTGTTCCTTTACTAACATCACTAATTAATAAATGTAAGATAGAATTATAATAATTATTACTGTAACCTCACTGAAGAGCTTATCCTCTTGATTGTCTCTATTACCAGGATTTTAAAAGGAAATATTTTAACATGAATAACCTCAAAACACTGCTTGACAGTGGGGATCTTATCTTATAAAATACAAAAATACAGACATTACTTCAAAATATAAGATGATTTCATCCTACGCATGTCCCTAGGTTAATTTTGTTATGCATGTAAATTCTTCCAAGTCATTTGTTTTCCTGTCTGACTCAGGCAACTCATTCCATGCTCTACTAGCACTAGGGAAGATCCTCGGAAAGTTCTATTTTTTTTTTTTAATTAAGTGAGACTGATTGCTAGAATCTAAAGGTAATTTGGGGGAAAATTATGTATACAAATATTTACAACAGATTTTTATTAATAACTTATTAACAAAAAATTTTAATACTTGAATTATAAATAAACTGATTTTTATACTTATTATGTAACTTGTAAAGCTTTTAACATCCCACCACCTGTATTTACAAAGTAAAGGAAAGAATTCTTGAAAACTTAAGGGTACAACGTGGCCTAAAATGAGCTGATGTTCTAAAAATAAAAATTTAATTAAATAGAAATGTTTTTTAAACCATTACTTTAATAACTTCCAGCACTGGTACATCTCCTTACTCTCCAACACTTAAAAGAAAAGCTGACACATTTGTTCCTCTGATGACTTTCAGACCAGTAAAAAAGTGAGTAATTAGCAATGAAGAAGAAGAATGCTTTCTCCTTTCTTTTTCAAATTGATTACAAGACTATAAGGATTTTTTTATTTTATTTTTTTTTTTCTCTACCTACCCCTCCAAGATGCAATGAAAAATTGTTTATTTCAGCTTTAACAATATAGAAATGTTTTAGCCCTCTGTGTGCCTGAATATTTTAAAATAAATAATTTGTTTTTAAAATGAATTTAAAAGCATCTTTTTAGTTATGAACACAAAATTAACATGATACTGACATTTGGATAAAAGCTTTTTTTTTTGTTGTTGTTGTTAAAAGTAATATAATATGAAAGAGAATATGTCAGTTTTTTTTTTCTCTTTCTAAG
This sequence comes from Biomphalaria pfeifferi, assembly GCA_030265305.1. Lineage (NCBI taxonomy): Eukaryota > Metazoa > Mollusca > Gastropoda > Planorbidae > Biomphalaria > Biomphalaria pfeifferi. The sequence goes on along the minus strand of JASAOG010000195.1, from coordinate 928,927 downwards.
TTAGAACCTAGTTACTTATATCCAAGAAACAAAATTTAATTTTATTTAAACATTTAATGCATGATATTACTTACAATGTCTTTAGTGGGAAGCTTGGTTGAGAGGCTAAGTACCCTTGAACTTGCTTGTCTTGGCTACCTATGAAGAGGGCTTGAGGTTCGACACCCAACTCATGCAGAGTTGTGTTACTGAGCGCCTAAAGGTAGCACAGAAAACCTTCTCCCAGATACCCCCTACCCCCTACTGGTCCACAAATGAGATTGGACCATAGCACTTTGAGCATGCTATAAGCATGAAAGTAGCATTATATAAAAGCTATAATTTTTTATTTATTATTAAATTATTAATTTAAGTAACCATAATAAGATAATTTGTTTTCATTCTGGTTTTTAAAAAAAAAATATGCCAAGACAATCTTCATAGAAAATGGGAAAACTTTGTCTTTTTTTCACGTTTTACATGTTTTGGATTTTTCTTCAGATATAAGCTTTTTAAAATATCCTAATTGATTTCCATTAGTCACATTAAATTCAGAATTTTAATTTCTAATGTATACATCTATAATTTATGATTTTATTAATTTACCTTGTCTTAGTTATTGTTTAAGTATTCAGTAACTGCCTGGTCGTGCGGTTTGCACGCTGGACTGTCGTTCAGATTTATCGATGGTCCCGGGTTCAAACCCTGCCCGCTCCCATGCCCTGTCATCCTGCGGGAGGTTTGGACTAGGAAGTAATTATCTTCAACTCTGAAGGAACATCCGAAACATGTAAAACATTTTAAACAAACATTTTACTTAGATGTTCTAATTATCTTTTAAAAATTCTTAAGAGAGACATTCAGGCAGAGAACAGAGGTTCTGCAGAAAAAAATGGAAATGGAAGAGGTGAAAAAGTTGGACTCTTGGCAGCCTGCTAAACCAATAGCCAGCACAATACCCCAGTTGGATCCATCTGAAGTCCCTAAAAAATATTAATATAAGTTCCTGTCAGACAAAGAGCTCTTTCTATTTTTATTCTGTTGCTTTTTTGAATGATACTTTAAGCAGCAAAGAAAGACATTGAGATTCTCAAGTTTTACATTGTGAGTTCAAATTGTTAATAAGAGCGAAAGAAACTAATTTTAAATAACAAAATTTAACTTTGTAGTAGAAAAACTTACAGAGCACTGCACCCACTGTAATATTAGACAAGATAAACTATTTTTTTAAAAATCTGCAATATTATATTTTATATTCCATATTTTTGCCAAATTGTGTGTGTTGTGTATTTTATAAAAGTGATATTATTTGTTATAAGCCTCTGTGATTTTTAAAAAATGTTATTCAATGTGAACCACAGCTTTGATGTGCTTTTGAAGATATTGCATACTTCTTTTGTTTGTGTCAGAGGTCAAATGTGGCATAATTTAAATTCCTAGTTGAGGGTAGAGTTTGTCTAGATTTTAAAATAAACCCCAAATAAACTTTGCCCACAAAAAAAAAATAATACAAAATTCCATCTTATTTACTTTTGGGTCTCAAATTCAAGCTTAATTTACTAACATTAGTCTTGTTATCAAATCTATTTTTATCCTTCTGTATTTTGATGCTAAAAGTAAAGCTTAGGGTCACTTAGTTTTTAAAAACTGGTAAATTTGTTTTAAGATTTGAAATGCCAAACATGTCTGCCAAACCAAAAATGATGCTTATCTTTACTACTTACCATAAAGCGACTTCCCATTTGTGAATGTGCTTTGCTTACATAACTCATCAATGTTCATGAGCTTGTACATATTATTATGTCAGCATTGTCCAGAAAGTGCCATTGTTCCTACAGCATTGCATATCATATTTAACAACTTTTTCTTTTTAAATATCTTTAAAAGAAATTCACATGTTAAAAAAGCCAAAAAAAGATTTGTATTAGTATATCGAAATATATGTTTGCACTAATCTATGTTTTTTTGTACATGCAGCTTAATTTTACTTAAGCATTATATTGGACTAAACTCCCCATTTATGCGAGCATAATAGAACCATTCAAAAATTTAATTGGAAAGAAACATAATCTGTTTTTATGTATCACAACTGCTGTACTACTTATCGAAGGAACTGGCTCTACTTCAGTAGAGTTGTGTTTGCTAGCCGCCTAAAGCAGCATGGAAACCATCCATCACTGGTTCACAAATGAGATTGGACCATAGCACCCTGAGCATGCTATAATCATGAAAGTTGAGCTATACAAAAGCTATTTTAATAAAAGGTTTCTCTTGTAATGAAAGTATTATGGTTTCAATGATGTTATAGTGCTGTTATGTTCTATCCTTACTAATCCTTATACAATGGATGATGGAGCAACATTGTCATCCCTTAAAATACTATCCGATCTTATCAGGAGTCTTAGTAAATGATCATTGAGTCCTATATAGTTTCTCTTTCACCATCATTCACGACCAGGCAGCTTTTCTTAAATAGGGATTTTCAAAACTAGGGTCTTCAATGTACTTGTACATGAGTATGTTAATACGCTGTGCACATTTGAAGGCATGTAATTTTGTTTTTTCACATTTTACCTTCAGAATTAAATTTCTAAACTCTTTGCTTCTAGTACATTTGTTTGTATTGAGTTTGCATAAGTATTCTTGCATTAGATTCTCCTCTTTTCATTTTCTTTAAGTTTTTATAGGCTTTGGAACAAGGCCCACTGTTGCAATGGGAAAAGATTGTATCTCTAGATGTAAAATGTCACAGGATTATATCTCCTCAGCATTTCTCTATAACACATTCTCTTTTTGTCTCTATTTGAGCAGATTACTTTATTAACTTAACTATAAAATCCTATGTCTGTATTATTTGAAATCATTTATGTGGTTGAATGGTATAAATTGATTGGTTACCTAGCTTAAGGATGTCTAGTTTGAATCCCTATGTATGGCTACATAACTTAAGGTTGTCTAGTTTAAATCCCTATGTATGGCTACATAACTTAAGGGTGTCTAGTTTAAATCCCTATGTATGGCTACATAACTTAAGGGTGTCTAGTTTAAATCCCTATGTATGACTACATAACTTAAGGGTGTCTAGTTTAAATCCCTATGTATAACTACATACATAACTCAAGGATGCCCTACTTAAAAGAAATAATAATGAACATCTCCTCTTTCAACATGTATGAACCAGCAATTGTTTTTAGTATTTTAATGGCTCGCTTGATTTCTTTTTGTTATTATTATTATTTCCTGTATGAGATGTTCATGGTATATTCCTAAATTCAATTTTGTTTCCTGGATCAGTCTAGTGCTGTTCATCCTCTTGTATGCATTTAGTACAGAAAAAATTGATTAATCTATTTAACATTTATGAAGGTTAAAATACTATTTCTTAAAATTAAGAGAAAACCATTTCATTACATGGCTCCCTGGTCAGGTGGTATTAGCTTTGGATTTTCATATTGATGGTCCTGAGTTTGATCCTTGACTCTATCCTTTGTCATCTTGAGGTATTTTCTGGCAACATTTTAATATAGTTTCATTTCTGAAAGACTATCCAATACATATAAATAATTTATTTGAATAATTAGGATGCAGTGTATGGTACATGATTCATGATACATTTATGGTGCTTTTGTTTTATTAAATTGATCTAATTGTTTTTAAATGGCTCACATCTATCAGTATTTAAATGGATTGTCTCTCTTTTTATATTGTATCTCAAAGTTATTGCTTCAAAGTTATTGTAAACCAATGCTTACATATATCTTTAGAAATATTCTAATATTTATCTGGACCCATCTATTTTGAAAGTACATATCGGACTACACATGGAACTATTTCATAGCAATTAATATCCATCTTGAAACTATTGTGAAGAAATGCACCATAGTCTATTTTTAGTAATCATAAAGTTAGCTTCTGTATATTTTTTTGTTTTCTTTTTCAATGTATATTTGGCTATCAGTATTGTCAACAAGGTGCATTCCGTGTTCACATTCTATTTATATCTTCTGCATAGCATTATGGGATTTTTAACTGTTCTAATACAGACATAGTTATACTATGTATAAATATACACATATACTAGTATTATTGTATTTATATTTACATTGTAACTCAAGTGTAGTTGTTTTTATTCATTGCACTGTATTCAGTTTTGTTTCTTCTGGATTTCACTATTATACTCTTACCAATCACACTACAAGATGTAATAAAATAGATCATGCCATGGTTTGTTTTGATTATGTTGTGATACTTAGCCTACTTAAACTGGACATTATCTAGCGATTCTGGTTATCTAGCAACACACTTGCATTCAAACTCTTATTTAAAAAAAAAATATTCAAAATTATGTTTGCTCTAAGAGGAAGGGTAAGGTGCTGTATGTTATCCTATACATTACAGGGGGTTCTTTCCAATAATTACATTCATATGTTAATCTAGTCCTGCATGCTAATTAGGGACTTCAGCTTTGGTAAAACCAGATTTTTCTGGCTTATTCAGGCATCCTGTTCAAGGCTTAATGACATTAGAGAAGTTAGAGCATTTAGGTAAATTTGTCATAGAATATATAGAGCAAGAAATTCACTTTTTATCTTTCTGAGTATTTTATTTCCTTATGTATACAAGTTGATTAAGTTATATGGTTCAGTGAATTAATGTCTTATTGCTGTATAAAGGTAGATGACTGGAATTCACACTATTTAATAGGAGTTTCTTTGTTTTTCAAAGAGCGTATAAAAATTGCTTAATTTTATATATACAAATTGTTTGATAATTGTAGATGTTCTGTTGAGGAAGAACATGTTAATTAAACAGTGCCCAAATATCTGTAAGGCACTAGAGCTGGGTTTGAGCCCAGGCCAACCATCATGTTGATAATTCGAAGAGCATCCACAGCTGCTTAAATACATTCTCATAATGCCTACAGCGCACAGTTCATCTCAATTCATCACAACCGTTCAAACAAAGAAAGGCGTCTGTTCTTTCTTCTGTAACTTAACTCTTTTGATAATCATGACTATTGGGGAATTTCACGAGATACTACACTATGTTACAGACGCTAAATTGAACTTCTATGTTGCAAGCAGTTTCACAGATGCCATGAACAATATTACCATCTCCCCGTTGAGTCGTCTATAATCCTACTTCTGACACCAATTTAATAAATCAACTCAACAAGGACAAGTCTTTATTCACATGACATCACAAATACATAATAACAAGGTCAGTCTTGAGCACAGCTTCTACTCAAGCTCCTAGACTGTCAGCACTGTTCTCCTAGATCTGATCGTGCCTTGTGTCTAACAGCGTACTGGTACGCACCATATGCGTCGGCGCGGGAGCCGCCGGGAGCAGAGTTAGAACAACATGCATACAGTTACTGTTCGCTACTGGAGTGTTAGAGACATTGGAAGAACGTGTAATTCACATACGTCTTTCTGTTAACGCCAAGAGAAGACAACTGACCGATGACAAGATATTCAGTGAGCTCTTTACAAGAGCAATGCATATCGCTCAGATGTTAGGGTTACCAGTTTGTTAGGTATTCCAAAATCCTGTTGAGTGTCAAAAAGTAAAGTCATAACACAAGGAGAACACTCACGGGAATTTTGGATTAAACGAGGATTAAGACAAGGTGACTCATTTTCTTGCATGCTTTTCAATTTGACACTGGAGAGAGTTATAACAAATATACACATAAACACAAAAGGAACTATTACTAACTACTTCAGGAGAGAAAACACGGGTCCATAACCAACAGGGACGATATACAGCCAACCCCTACAATACCTCGCTTATGCCGATGACATTGCCTTATTGGGTAAAGAAACCTCTGACATTGCTAGAGGTTTCACACAACTAGGAGAAGCAGCAGGACTTGAGGTCAATGAAAAGTAAAACCAAGTACATCATAATGACAAGAGACAATCAAATAGAGGGACAATATATATTAAAATCAAAGACCACAAAATGTCCAAACTTTCAAATATCTCGGAAGTACAAATTGATTTAAAAATGGCCTACTAACAGAAAGAAAGGAAAGAACAGCAGGAGGCAAGAGAGTATTTCATAGCACCCATCATTTACTTAAGAGCAAAACAATATCAAGGAAAACCAAGAAAATGATATACAAAAGCATAATAAGACCAGCAGCAATGTATGCGAGATCTGGACACCGACATAGACAACCGAAAATCTACTAAATACTTGGGAACGAAAAATTCTAAGGAAAATCTACGGTGCTATACAAGATGAAACAGGCTGGAGGACACGCCCTTACCAAGATATATATCAGACTACGTTGGGCAGGTCACCTTAAAAGAATGTCAGATAACAGAGAAGCGAAAAATGTATACAGGCAAAAACCAAAAGGCAGGCGACTCAAAGGCAGACCCCGAATGCGATGGATTGACGATGTGGAGGCAGATCTATAACAGCTTAGGGTTAGGGCGTGGAGACAGAAGGCCCAGGAGAGATCTGAATGGAGGGATGTGGTGAAGCAGGCCAGACAACAACAAGAAACAACAAGATAAAGTAAACTTTAAAAACTAGATCTAGCATTACACTGTGATGAAACATTTCAAAGGCTGTAAAACTTTTCTATATTGATTGTTGAGTAGTGTATTTCTATGACTGCATCTTTTCCCAGTTGTACATCTTAGCACAAGCGTACTTGTGGAACTCCATGCAAGATATTTCTTCAGATTGTGCATTGTGAGTAAAGTGTCTCTCACTGGAGGGAGTATTTCCTTCTTTGGCCCACTGCACGCTGATTAACAAAAAAGCCTTTTCGACTTGATTATTAAGCCTCGGCTAGCAAAATAAACAATAGAAGATCTTTATGTATTTTGAATATCCTAGAAAAATGAAACCTGTTGAAGAAGGCTGTCAAAAAAATTATCATCTTACTTGTCGTGACAGTGCTGTCAATGAGTGACTTTGTGCAATTAATCCAGATGATATGAAGGAATAAAATTGGTTAGGCCTAGTGTATAATATCCAATCGACGTGAAAAAGCCGGACATTTTTACTCTATAGGCAAAGGCCTGCCGGATGGAGGACAGGACAAAAAAAGGAGGACATGGTCTCCATTTGCCGGACGTCTGTTAACCCTGAGGTTAGACTGGAAGTAGGGCATTGCTTTGGTCTCCTTCCAGATGGTATGTAAGGTGCTTGACCTAGATACACATACAACTGAGCAAGAACATTGTGTACATAACTGGTATTTTTAAGGGTATGAAAGTGACTCTCCATCAGTGGTTACCAAACTGTGTTCCGCGGAACCCTAGAATTCCGCGAGGCCTGAATAGGTCTTCCAAGAACTACTGAAATAATTAACTTGTAGGCCACCACGTGAATTAATCTCAATCTTAAAAAGAAAAGAAAAGTGTTCCTGTAGTAGTCAAAATGTTTGAAATGTTCCGTTAAGGAAAACAATTTGGAAACACTGCTCTACCATTTAAAAGCCTCCATGCTCCGTAGTGGGATTAATCCCGGTCCAGGTATCTGGCAGTGTTCTGTAGGGTTCGCTTGTTTCCGTACAGAGCGAGATCTTCGCATCAGTGTGTAACTTGGGTGGGGGAGGAGTGAAGAATTTGAAAATCCCTCCGGGGCCCAATTGAGGGGGGCCCCAAATGAGTATTTTTTTTACATTAAATATTAAATAATAAGCAAAATGCAGAGGGGCCCTAAAGAGATCAAGCCTCCGGGACCCCAAATGATGGTAATTCCTGGCTACGCCCCTGACCCGCTTGCACCAGTTACATGTCTCTACCTGTATCTGAGACTGGGCACGATTGATTCAAAGGCGTATACGGAAAGAACGACATTTACTAACCAAATTAGTTGTAAATGTTTTATCATTATATAATTTAATTTTACAGAGCAAGTTTATTTCACGAATACCGAAAAGAGAAACTTCTCCACCCCCTCCGGCCCATTTAGGTTGAGAACCGCTGCCGTGTTTATAATAAATCCATTAAATTACCAAAGCCTACAAAGTCAAGCATGGGACAGTTGTTCTCACAGGTAGAAACACTTCAACAAGTAGACCTAGCATTTATAGTAGCATTCAATCTGAACAATGTTAAAGTAGAAAAAAGAAAAATTCATTTGACTTGTAGATACAGATATTTATTCACAATATTTTGTTTCAGTAGAATGAGGTGTTTCTTGTTTTGAACATGACTATTTTTTAAAAAACGGAAAAGAATTTCTGAAATTCCGTTCGATACTTTGTGCTCATTCTATAGAAGATAAAGATGGTGATGCTGCTGTTGATGGTTTCCAGCAATGACGTGAAGGAGTAGACGATGGTGGTGATATCCTTGTAGGCTCCATCCATCTTCATCTCCCTAACGACCCCACCGACCGTCAGCATCAGGGACTTGGGCAGAACCAGCAGCACGCAGACGAAGGATACCGTCATCAGCATCACGACTGACTTTCTCTCCTTGAATGGCGCGACGCTCTTGCCGCTCTGCAGAGATTCACTTGAGATAGAGTGTCTCCACTTGGCATTGGCTTTCAGCTGGAAGAATATGGTTGCCGAAGATAAGATGAGAATCAGGAAGGTGCCGTAAGGAAGCAAGAGGTCTGTAAAGTTGTAGGAGAGTCTCAGGACGCTCTCTCCATAGCTCTGATAGAAGATGGACAGCACTGTTCTGTTCCAACCTGGGATTACCTTAAGGCCAAGGTAAATGGAAAAGTACGGTGGGAACAAGTAAAGGGAGAGAACTAAGAAGATGGTTACATTGACCGTGAAAACGACTTTTCTGGTGATGATGCTCTTGACCTTTAAGGGCATCACCACACAAACACACCTCTCCACAGAGGCAAAAGACGTCACCAAGCTGCTCACTCTGACGAAGTACTCATTCACATAGATGACCAGAACGCCCAGGTGACTTTTTAGGATGACCAGGTCAGTTTCTTGAATCATTGGAATCAGCAGCAGATTGTAAATCTGTTGAGAAATCAGGGCACCGATGTCGCTAACCGCCAGGGCAGTTAGGGTGATGTTCACGCCATCTTGATAACCCTGTCCCCTAAACACTAGTATGTTAATTACATTTGTCATTATCCCACAAACCCCGACTACTTCCGCCACAAATAACAAGCAGACGATGCGGAAAGAGTTCGCTATAAAGGGGTCTATTATTGGAGCTGCTAGCTCTGTCATGGCGGTATTGTTTGACATTAGCTCACCTGTTATAAGTAGATTTTAAATTAAAAAACTAATTAATATATTTTTATATCAAGGCTTTTACACTATATTTTCTTTAAAGTTTCGTTTCTTTCTAAGACTGGAAATTTCTGTGGAATCATAAACGAACTAAGTATATCTCTAGATTAAATCTCTCTAGAAATCTTTAATAGTTTTTGTGGACGGGCTGATAAATTTAGTGGTGAATAGATCTATAATTAAACTTCTTTCTTTCTTTTTTTATCCTGTAAGGTTATAGGATGATGTTCATTTTTAATTATACCCTAGCTGCTTAGGCCTACAAAAAAAAACCCCTGCAGTAATTAATAACACGCACTATTATTGTGCCAGCGTCATACAATGAATATTATTCTTGAACAAAATAATTATGAACATCCCAGTATAGTATTAGATTTTCCTTATACTTTTCCAACAATAATTACGAAGAAAAAACATAGCCTAATTATTCTTGAATAGTCAATGTTAGGTAGGCCTAAGTAACTTTTTTTTTTTACACGAATTAGACATTTGGAAAAAAAAACAGATTGCAGTCTATATTTTTTCTCTACAGAATGAGAACGTCACGAAAATAGCGAAAATCAATTTCGAGGTTGACTTAAATTATAGACCAAAAAATAAATTAGGTTAATGAAATATTACTATTAGACCTTTATAGATTTGTGAAAGGTAAACAAAAACCTAAAATGCACTGGCAACAAGTTAACTAATAGTTAATTATAATGCTTAGAGATAAAACCAAGAACTAAGTGGTAATTCAAACGAATAAAAAAAAAAGAATAAACTAGAGCAGATTTAAGGTCGTGTCGAGATAACCTAATTAATGATAAGAGAGGTTTGCAAGTCTATCTTTGAAGAAATTACATTTCTTAGGAGGACAGAAACCTGGATAACTTAAGCGCTTCTGTAAGTTAAGTTGTTTTTTGTCATATAAATGTTAGACGTTTCTTCGGAATCGAAGATCCACCGTGCCTCCCGAAGATCCACCGTGCCTCCCGAAGATGACTGCCACGCCCTAGCCCAAACCTCCAGCAGAACGGTCATGGTTTGGGACCATCGTAACGACAGTTTCAAGCGCATACCGGGACAACTACATCGTTGAGAATTCGTCCCGATAATTGGTTCACCAGACAAAGAGTTCATCTGATACTTGCTTAATCTATCTATCTATCTATCTATCTATCTATCTATCTATCTATCTATCTATCTATCTATCTATCTATCTATCTATCTATCTATCTATCTATCTATCTATCTAAATATCTATCTATCTATCTATCTATCTATCTATCTATCATCTATCTATCTATCTATCTATCATCTATCTATCTATCTATCTATCTATCTATCTATCTATCTATCTATCTATCTATCTATGTCTGACTAAACATTCATGTCTTTATCCCCATTTCGATCGAGATCCAACAGTGATCAATGCTCTATTAATCAATAATAGTAAGTTTGCGTTGTCTAATAGCACAACAGAGTTGATTAAAAAAACAGCGAGTTTATGCTGACGCCGGTTTATCTGCTAATCATAAGGATAAAGTAGCAGAACCGATTGCAAACAATTCACCTCCTTTTACTAATGTTTAACTCATCATTGGGAGATTTTCATACATGATGGAAAACCTATAAATAGTAAGCTTATTGGTGTATCCGGTGTACAGAATGAAAGAAGTGTTGATAATCTATGCCATTAAAAAGTTACAAGTTCAAAAGTGTTGCACGTTTTAGCTCTGCAGAATCAAAGTTTGCAATCGTATCTGTTTGTAACTTGTATTTAGTTGACAATTTTGAAGTTTAATTGTGCATCCTAGACATTGTTTAGTTCATGGTGAAAATCTCCGATAGACCAATTAAGTAAATAAGTAGCATTTTATTACGATTGAACGACTGAGATAGAAGGCAAGCTTATTTGTATGACGAAGGCCGACTCCGATGCGTGATCACAGTGTTGTTTCTTTTTGTCCTCAGATCAGAAAATGCGTTCTTTGATTTATCTTTTGCTGGTTATGGCCATAGTTGGAGGTAAAGTGTTACATCTTTCATTACAGTGGCGTACCTATGGTGGGGGAATGGTGGGGGGGGGGGGGGTAAAATTTAAAAATACCCCTGTGCTCCCACTTGACGGGGGCTTCCAAATGAGTGTTCGCAATTTTTTTTAACATTAAAATTAAAATATTATTCCATTATCGTCTAAATGTCGAATGTCAACATGAAGGGGTCCCTAAAGAGGTCAAGCCCCCACCCGGGCCCTCAAATGATGGCAAAGTCCTAGCTACGCCACTGTTTCATTATTTAAGATGGTATAGCCAAAAAAGTGAGGGGAGGGGGTGTGAATCAGGTGAGGAAAGAAAGCACTTGACTACATCAGAGCTCTGAAAATTGTCGTCCTAACAGTGAAACATGTTATTTTTTTTTTCTTCAAATAAATTTAGATTTCTCTACACAATCTTCTTATAGATCTAAGCACTTCTGTCATCTCTCCAACTGATAAAAAAGGCGTCTTTTCTAAACTAAATGTTGCGCTCGAGTGAGCAGGGCCGGCCTTAGGCATAGGAAAACTAGGCATCCACCTGCCAAAATATTTTTTTTAGAGAAGAAATAGCGAAGAAGCTTGTCGTCAATGTTATTGTTGGTGTACACTAGGTTTTTTAAAAATTGCGTAATTTTAGTTTTTTAAGTTGTTTATTTTTTTATTTTACAATTTCATTTGGGGCCACCAAATTCAGTTCGCCTAGGGCCTCCGATTATCTAAGGACAGCGCTGGAGGGAGAGATATGGATCTAATGATGATGTCATCGCATCTGTATATAGAAATTATACATATAAGGAAAAAGGTTAAAAAGATAGTTTGTGTGGAAACACAAACTCAAAATCGGCCCCCGAAGTGGTCCACCCAGGCAGGTAAAAAGGCAGGTTTCAATATTTTCAGAAAGAATATTAGAATGAAATTGTATCAGAAGTGATCTACTCAGACAGGTAAAAAGGCAGGTTTCAATATTTTCAAAAAATATCAAAATGAAATTCTATCAAAGACAAATGACAGAGTGAATGGAGAAAGAAGGTTGACAGATCTTGTGTGGTACCCCGACGGTCCAGCAGACCAAGGCATAGGTGAAGGTGAATGTGAAATTAGATGTAAACCTGTCCTAACTGATATCTTAAAATGATTATCTGATTGACCTAATTGTTTTGTAAAGGATCAATGTCTTATTCAAAGTCTCTGGTATATATGTTCGTAAAAAAAATAAATTCCTTTAGCGTTTAGTTAAATGTTCTTTAGCTATAGTGCAGCTCTTCAGTTCAGTTATATGAATAACTACTTATTAATTTTCTCTTCAAAAAAAATAAACATTTTGTTTTGTAAATGTTGTAATTAGATGACAGAACTTACTTAACTTAGCAATACAGTTGTAAAAAAAAATTTTGACAAAAAATCTAAAACAGTTTGCATAAATAAGTTTAAATAATGGTAGATAAATATCTGCCTTACTACATAGACTCCCGTGTTTGTTACTATTAATCGTGAATAGTTGTAAAAATTGGTGTATTTTTTATGAAAAATCTGCTTGCATAATTGATTTTAAAAAATTAAATTTTTTGCTTTCAGAAAAGAAAAAGTAGCAGTTGCATCAGAGCTTTGAATGGTCTAAAATATTATGATGTCGGATTTTGCCTATCTTTTCTAGATTACGAGATCTAAACGGGACGGACGGAGGGACGGACAGACAGACTAATAGCGTCTGTTTCCCTTTCGGGGGCCGCTAAAAAAAAGATAAAAAAGTTTTCAAAGGTGAAAATCTGTATCCTGTGAGCACAACATTTAATTTAGGAAAGACTCTATATAGACCTACTATTTGCTTGGAGGTGGCTGTAGAGGTGTTAGGATCGCTGGGAGAAGTGCAGATATCTAAAGGAAGTTTGTGAATAGTATACAACCTATCTTTATGACCTTTCTTTATTGTTGGGCCGGAAACTTTTGGGGTCACCCACGTATAGAATCACGTTTAACATTATTTCAACGCTAGTGGTGAAATGTTCATTAAAATGAAATCCTTTACAGTTTATCTTTGGCTATAGGCCAGTTAGGCCTAATACTATTGTCATTAACATCTAACAAGATCTAGAGATCTTTTACCACTTGCCTATATAGCTAATGACCTGATTTTTCATTGATTTCTTCAAACAAGAGGATCAAGGATAAATATTAAGTTAACTACTTCAGCTTTAAACATGAACGCTCACGATCCGTCTACACTGACAATCCTTTCCCATGGATTAACAAATACATTGTTTTTCATGTATTTTGCATATATTATTGAGTGACTTTAGTGTTCATGTTCTCAATATCAAGTATTTGTTGCCCAGTTCCTTCCCATCCACTGTTATCTCCCTATAGTTTAGGGTCATAACCTCTGTATGACTGCTTCTTTCATTTGACCCTGTCCTCGCCCATAATTCTCGTTCCTATCTCTCTTTATTTTCCTGGTTCTGTACTTAGTATAGTCTTTGCTAGTCCTGAGAATCTTGTCACGTGATGTCAACGTAATACTCGACATTTCCCTGGCACGTACAACCTCATTGTAAGATAAGGTCATTGTTTGAGACTGTAGAAATTATTTGTTTGTGAAGTACTAATGATCATAAGTATACAGCTTCTATTTAAACGAACTCTTTTTTGTCCACAGTAATCATTCGTCAGGCAGAATCAATTCGGAATCCAGAAGATTGTCAATTCAAAAGTATGTAGTGACACTCAATTGTCCCATGATTCACTTAGTGTAGCCTAAGAGCTCTTATTGACAGTAATGAAGGACAGCAATGAGTTCATCAAACATTAAGTCAAAATGTAAAATTGTAAACATATATGGATTAGTGGCCAAGCGTTAAAGCGTTTGGGTGTCAATTAAACTCAAAGAATCTACAATATAGACTCTACTATATGCAAAAGTTATTTTTAAGAAAGTATAGCTATTCATTTCAGACCTTGCCATCTATGGGGGCAGCTGATTAAAGTTCATCGGTTTTTCTGGACGAGGTTAACGAAAAGGTCATGTGGCCAGAACAACGTCCCGATGTATTTCAGGCACCAAATCTTTGTTGGGGAGGCACGGTGGTTAAGAGATCCAGGGTTCGAATTCTGATGAAGATTGGGAGTTATAACTTAGAGATCTTTACGGCACGTCTGAGTTCACCCAGCTCTAATGGGTACCTGAGGTTAGTTGGGGAAAAGTAAAGGCGGTTGAGCGTTGGTCTGTCCACACGATACTTTCGTTAACCGTGAGCCACAGGAACAGACAACCTTTACATCATCTGCATTAAGGTCTGAAAGGGGAACTTTACTTACTAGTCATTGTTGAGGGACTTAGAGGTGTCCTAAAATTTCTAAAGTTCAAAATCTCAGCTCGAAAGTCGTGTCTTCTCGGTCCAATAATATTACAAAATTAAAACAATTACACTCATGGTGTTATTGCTGAGCTTAAAAAATAAAAAAGCAACAACAACTTGTTGCTCAATTTAGACAATTCATATAAAAATCATAATAGCCGAACTGAAATAATTTATAAAATTTTTTTTTTTAAAAATGTTATTTTATAGAATACACACGTTACTTCGAAAAAAGAAGTTGATTACGTCATACGCATGTACCTAGGTCAACGTAGGCATGCATGTTAATCAACGATTTAAACTCTGCCATGACGTTGATTTTTTTCTGGCTGATTCAGGCAACCCATACCATGCTCTAAAAGCATATGGAACAAGAAATGTGTCTTTATATTTGTCTTTCTGAGTACTTTATTAGGTTTGAATTTATTTGATATCTGATTGCTAAAGTAATACAATTTACGTAAATGAGCTCATTACTGATAAAGGACAATTCGCTAAACAAAGAGACCTGTCACCTGGTTGAAATATGGACGAAACGATCTCTTTCTTTAATCAAATAATAAAATAGCAAATAATAAAAGAAAACGTAATAAAAGCATTTTATTGATTTTTTTTCTTCAGAAGGTTGTCAAACCCTCGAAGATTGCTTCCTAGGAACCAACATCCGACATTACGAAGAGTGCCTTGATGGTTGCTGCGTCATTTTTATGGTTTGATGTCTGAATTCTGATGGTTGAAAGATGATACATTGAAGACTCCAATTAGATCTAATTATTACGTCTGTTTTTTACCGACAAAAAAAAACACTTTCTTTTTCTGTGAGCACAACGTGAATAAAGATTTGATGAATATATGTCAGTGCTTCTTTCATTATGTCACTGTGACATCTTCCTTAAAAACATAACATTTTTTGTTCGTTATGATTCTAATAATATTATTTAATAATAGTCCATATTTTTTTGTTTGTTATTAACAACGAAGCCCATTATAATATTCGCTTCAGATCTTCGAGAACTTTAAATCTAAGTATGTCATGGAAGACAAATAACAGTAGTCTTAAGTGTAAGTTGGTAAAGTGGCAACATCTTACCGATTTTTCTGTTACTTAAAAAATTTTAATTCTGTAATTTACGGGGGAAAATATTGATTTTTTACTAGAATTGAAGTGATTGCTTCGTCACCTATGTTGTGGTAGCGACAGAGAACAATCTGAATTTCAAAAGGTAGCCCAGCATTTGCCTCATTTTCTACACCATCGGCTTTTACGCAATGGGTAGCGACTTGTTTAGGAATAGCCAAAATAAATGCTTACCCTGTTCACAATTTTGTAATAATAATCTTCCCAATATGTGTCTATCTATCTCCACAATATGTGCCTACCCACCTTCACAATATGTGCCTACCTCCTTCACAATATGTGCATACTCGCCTTTCCAATATGTGCCTACCCACCTTCACAATATGTGCATACCCGCCTTTCCAATATGTGCCTACCCACCTTCACAATATTCTAATATGTGCCTACCCGTCTTCACAATATGTGCCTACCCGCCTTCACAATATGCGCCTACCCGCCATCACAATATTCTAATATGTGCCTACCCACCTTCACAATACTTGAAGGCGGATGGCGGCGTAACATTTGAGGACCCGCGCAAAGTAGTTCACATCCTTACAGCGTGACGGACTCGACTCGTGTTATAAATCTTTGCTTCTACTAAGGATCTGGTCAAGGCTGCTTGCCAGGGTCTCAAGTTAAAATCTTAAGTCAAGTGATGGGTTTTTGATATTAAATTGTGGAAATTTAAATCGTTCGTGGTTGTGCTGGCCTCATAATTCCACGTTAACATGGACCACTGTCTGGTCGTGTGATGAGCGTACCGGACTCTCGTCTCGATGGTCCGGGGTTCGAACCCCGATTGCTGTCATCCTCTGACATCTTGCAGGGGATTAGGACAACGATAATCTTCAAGAAATTCTGAAGCTTATAAGTCAAAAGGAGGATTTACATTAATTCTTTAAGTAAATATTATTTCCTTTATAAACCAGTAGCAAGGGTACAGAGCTTCCTCATACATATACACTTGTTATCCACTCGATGGTGTCGTTGTCTGTCGCTGACTTGTAGCACCAGATTGTTAGTAGACAAGTAAACCGCTGTAGGCGTATTGTATTTTGAATTGTAAGACTTGATATAAATGGAATAAACCAATGTTGTGAACAAAACTAAATATAACTTTTATTGCAATATAGACATACACTCACACACACCATAACAGGTAGAAATGTGTATATTTAAAATAAGAAAAACATAAAAAATACTCTAGAAAAAAACTTATACGAAGTGTGAAATTGGATCACTCTTATGATTAGTTTGTAATAGATGTAAACCAACAATAATAAATCAGTGCGATTATTAATAATTTTACCTGTTGTTTTTGCTTAAAGTTATTTCATTCTTTTAGCTTTCTCACTACGCTATGATCCTAGCACTAGTCTGATTGGATTTTAATGTAATTGGAACGACCTGAAATCGAACTCGTGGCTTATGCCTCCTCGGGCAGACTTTCTAACCACTGTGCTAATGGATTACTATTACTAGAGAAGATTGTATATTCAAATATTGTTTGTTTCCCTTTAGAGTGGCGACATAAAAAGGGGACTAATTCAGCTTATACCACCTCTTCAGTCAAGTAAAATTTATTTCCCGTGTTCAAGATACCAAACAAAATAATTAATTGCCGATTTTATTTTTATTGATTCTTGTGTTGGCATGTAAAAGAAATGATTATTCAAAATTTCAGATTGATCTGAGATTGGGTGTGGGAGAAATATCGTGTGCAAACTTTTGACCAGTGAATATAAACTCGTCTCATTCGATGGTGTGATTGTTGTCCAACTATGATAATCTGCAGGCACGTATTGAAATACTTGTATATATTGAAAACATATTTTAAAAAGTTAAAAATAAAGATACTACGAATATTGTATAATAACTTTTATAATTTTGTCTTAAGAAAACAATGTCTAAAAAAATGCTAATTCTGAGCAGTCATAATCAGTATAGGTAGAAACAAACTGTAACCATGGAGATGGTGTCACATACTGCAACATCATTTATATGTTATGTGATTAACACAAAATACTTATCTTATAGATTACAGATGTTACTTCAAAATAGAAGATAATTACGTCCTACGCATTTAATTTGTCAATGTAGTCATACATGTTAATCAATGACTTGAACTCTGCCAAGTCGTTGGTTTTCTCGGCTGATTCATGACAACCCATTCCATTCTCTATAGGGAAGAGGGAGCAGCAGTACGGATTTGTCCTAGCATATGGAATAATAAACTGTTTGAGAAGCCCTGTAACTGTAGTTGTTGTTTTCAAGGAGGACTCAAGACGGATCATGTATCTTATAACTTTAATTAAGATCCGGTGCATTTGAAGACATAGTTTATCCTTAACTATTTGTTTCTATTTCCTCTGACTTTGGGCATATAACATAGTAGTAAGATATTGTCTGTAACTGACGCATTCATTCCGTAGTATTGTAGATGTTGTGCCAAAATAACTTCAATTTATACAAATACTTGTATTTCTAGTATGGTTATATTTGTTAAAGTTAAAATTAGAAAAAATAGTTAAAAAGTTTTTAAAAAGTTAAAATTTAAGATTTTTTTTTCATGGCTTCAAAATGGCCAGACCAAACTGGACTCTAATTAGTTCTACCGTGTAGGAATTCAAGCAGAATAATATTTTACAGTTTGTGTCACGCTCTTTTAGGGTACTTCCATGTCAGATAATTAAGTGAAGCTCCAGTATTAAACATTACGTGTTCCGGCAGAGAAAACAAACCTATTCTTAATTGATAGATCTCTCTTTAAAAAAACAAGTAGCTTCATTTTAAATCTTCACTTTTAGAAAATGATTTTGTTATTTAAAAAGATTCTTTATTATATTTGATACTTATACAGAAAGGACACTTGAAAGTTAATTGTGATATTGTGATGGTGCAGGGGTAAAGCATTTAGTAACCAAAGGCGAGACTGTTGAGTTCGATTCCTCGTAATAATAGATTTTTAAAATTTAAATCTGAGCAGTAGAGGCCTAGCCACGCGTGTTTGTATATGTTAGGCCGTTTTGACGGAACAAAATATATTCCGTGTATTTATCTTCGATCTCTTGTTTTGAAAACAAAAAAAATGGAAGAGTTTGAATCTCGACGAGGATAAATATTTATATGTATTCCATTGAGGTCTAATAATGATAAATTACATGATTGACTAATGGAAGAGCCACCGTGACATTGACTCTCCCTTGTTAAAGTCTGTGAAAGTCATTGTAACTACTATGTTCGCTCGCTTATCGGTATTTTAATTTCGGGGCGCGCGGTATATATATATATATATATATATATATATATATATACTATATATATATATAGTTCGTCCATCGTGGTTCGATGATGACCACTTTGTCATCCAGGGGGCTGAGGGCTTTGCTTTGGGGGGGGGATGACAAGTGACTAGCGCTGGAATTTGGATTAAAGTGAGGAGGACACAACACGTCGACCTCACTCTCTCGCCCTAAAGCCCGTCCTTTTCAGGAAGCAAGATTTGGTCAAGACGTCCAGGGACGAGTTTGGGTGCAGTGGATGACGAGAGACTTTCTGTGTCCTGCTCTTGAGTACTCCACAGCACTGTGCTGGTACTTGCCTTTCTGTCCGATTAGTTTAGTTTTGTGACGTTACGTACAGGCCGCCAAGTTCAGACTTCACATGCTAGGTTTGACAGAACCTCAGTGTACTGAGTGCCATGGACACGTCTACCTGGTTTAGCCGGCCAGTCTAAGCCGTTTCCGGGGTGTGGCCGCTGTGCATGCTTCAGCTTCTGGGAGCCACAGGTGAGAGTTGGGTACCGAGTGGGGACCAAGAGTGAGCCAAGCTACCCTCATAAAAAGGGTACGACTGCCTGTCCACTAGAGGTGCTACCCCTCCTAGATACCCCATACACCCCAATACCCCATACAAGGTAGTTAATAAGCGTTTGACTTCCCAACCTGGTTCCTGGGTTGGAATCTCAGTGTAACAAATGAATATTCACGTTTGACTAGAGTAACACCTATAGTAAAATCACTAAATTTAGAAAGCCTTTAGGACAGAAGACTCAAAAGTAAAGTAGCAATTATACATAAAACTCTGAACCATAATCTTCAAATATAAAAACAAAATTTAATAAAATACTCTGAAAGACACAAAAATAAAGGCACATTCCTCGTCCCATATGCTAGGACAAATTTGTACAAATACTCCTTCTTCCTTAGTGCTATTAGAGCATGGAATGGGTTGCCTGAGCTAGCCAGGAAAACCAGTGACTTGGCAGAATTTAAGTCATTGGTTAATATGCATGACTAAATGCATGACGCGAAGGACGTAATCATCTTCTTTTTTGAAGTAACGTCTGTATTATATAAGATAAGAAGATAAGATAGACTGGGATTTTGAATTTCGGGATTTTTAGGGCACCCCTGTCCACCCCAACTCTAATGGGTACCTGACTTTAGTTGGGGAAAGTAAAAGCGGTTAATTGTTGTGCTGGCCACTAGACACCTTGCTTGTTAACCGTAGGTCATAGAAAGAGATGACCTTAAAATCATCTGCCCTATAGATCGCAAGGTCTGAAATGGGAACCTTTCACGATAATGTGTTGTTTTTTTTACAAAGCTTATATCAACTCACTCTGTCTGCCAATGTGGTAAACTCTTATCAAGTTGAAATTTCGCACAATTATTCATTGGCATAGACAGGACATGAATCAATAATAAAGAAATAAACAATTAACCTATTAATCAATTAATTACTGATAATTAATTATGTTGTTTGATACCAACAATGGAAATAAATCCATAATTATTCATAAATATGGCTAAATATGTAGGGTTTGTCCCCTTAGATATTTGTGCACGTTTTTTGTGTTTTTATGTATTGCTTGTTTCTTTTTGCCGTCAGATATATAAATTGCGTTCTTTGATATGTCTTCTGTTGGTTATGGTCATAGTTGGAGGTAATTTTAAAAAAAATTCTTTTATTAAGATGATATAGCAATAAATGATTGGGGTATTGGATCCCCAAGGCTTGAACACTGACCTGCAACGTCACAACCTGTGGGCAGTTTGGATCAATAGCTCGTTGCCACGTCTAAACTGCTCATTGTTTGTGCCGTGCAAATCAGTGTTGAGGCCTAATATAATGAATGGTCTCGATTGGATGAGGGAGAAAAGCACTAGACTATATAATTAACATCAACATTATTTCCAGATCTCGTGGTAAAACGTACATTAAAAATTAAAGCCTGATCATTGTCTTGTGTTTAAAGTATAAACAGCTTGCAGCCTCTAGAGAACATTGAACACTTTTGTGTTTCATATCGTCTTACTTCTCTTCTTCTTCTTCGTTTGACGTTTTACATCTTCTATCAGGAAATAAGAGAATTCAGTCTTGGCTAAACCTCCTGCAGGAATGCAAGGAGCGACTGGGCAAGGTTCAAACTGGGCGAACCGACCAAACAGTCATCTTTGGTCCGGAGATATATTTTTTAAATATGACTGGTTTCTGTCTTAGTAACTTAAAGCGACAGAGTCAAGTCGTTATTCTTTGTTGTGTGTTTATGCATTTAAAAAAACAAATTATTCATTACAATAATGTTTGGTAAGAAAATCTTCGTTTCAGTTTTATTACAAACCACATCCCCAGAAAATTCCTCAGTCGAAACTGATAAACTGACTACGATGAATTCTGTTTCTCTTGAACGAAACTCGACCCTGCAGTGCCAGAGAACGAATACACGCCCGTTTCTAACATAATAATTATTGATAAAACTGTACAAAGTAGGGTTGGAGTTTTGATTCTGTCAAAGTATAATATGTCTATTATAACAGGTTTCTCTAGTGTTCTATTAACTTTATTGTTTTCAGATGGAGGATAAATACAAGCTAAAACTTACAGCCTATTAAAGCTATAAACATGTAACTCGTTTTTATAATTTATTTGTTATATTAAATAGACATTTGCCTTTCTAGCATACGTCCTTATTTAAGATGCCTTCACTGTTGTATAGATGGCTGCAGAACTTATTTATTTTTAAAATATTAATGGTCATAAATACAATACCTCGTTACAACCATACGTGCCTTTTGTTGTCTACAGTAGCCGTTTGTCAGCCAGAATCGTATACTTACAGAACTACAGTCAGAACAACAAGGAGACCAGAGGATTATCAATTCAAAAGTATGTCTTAACATTGCCCTAACTTGTCCAAGATTAACATATTGTAGGCTAATAGATCTTTTTTAAAATAATAAAAGAAAGCGATTACTATAGTTAATTATGTTGAGTTGTAAACATAGATTTTCTGATGACCAAGCGGTAAAGGAATTTACATCAATGAGCTTATTGCAGAACTAATACAATTTACATCCATCTGGACTAATACAATGTACATCCATTTTCTGATAGCAGAACAAATACAATTTACATCCATCTGAACGAATACAATTTACATCCATCTGAACTAATACAATTTACATCAATGACCAGATTGCTGATCTAATACAATTTACACCAGGTTGGAACATGGGCGGAAGGATTTTTTTTTATTCTTTTAACAAAACTAATAGTAATAATAAAAGTTTAAAAAAAAAAAAAGTTCTTTTTCTATTTTTTAGAAGGCTGTCGAACTCTCTCTGACTGCTTCCAAGGAACAAATCTCCGTGACTATGAAACTTGTTTTGACGGATGCTGTCTTATTTTTATGAATAAAAATTGATGTATTCAATTCGAGCAATCAAAAATCCGTATTTTGGGTTTGTTCGTTTTTTTGACATAAAATTTTTCTGTGTGCAAAAAGAGAATAAAAAGATTTGATGACTAGATTGCAGTGTTTTTTGTTTCTAGCCATGATGTCATCTTCATTTTTTCCGTCATGAATATAACGGCTTTAATCTAGTAGCTTCTTTTTAATTAAGCCTGTAATTAATATTTTAAAATGTTCACGTTAAATCTTAGATAAATATAGTTATATTGGGGGAGATATTGAAAGACTTCCCTGTAATTTCCCTGTATATTTTTAAAATAGATTTTTATGTCACATGGTTTCGTTATTTTTTGTATTACATAATAGTGTTTTGTTATGGAAGCTACTTACATCCTACTGGCTCTTTTTAAGGGTTTTACTTCATTTAAAATAAAAGGTGTTAATAGTCAATAAATGCACTTTGACTTTGTGAGAAGCCCTGGTGATTAACTCAAGTTGTTCTTTTATAAGGTGATTCAAGACAGGGCATTGATCTTTAAATTTCAATTAAGATCCGTTATATTTGAGGTCAAGTAAATAGCTTAGCTTCGATTAAAATCGCTTACTTTCTATGGTGTCGGACATCTCTTTACAAAGAGGTAACTTACTGTGTATCCTAGCAACGTTTACTTTTTAAGCCTCTAGTAAAAAATTGTATTATCTTTCTAGTAGAATACCAATCTTTACCAGGATTCGAGCCCGGGACCTCGGTTCGGAAGCCAAGCGCGTAACCGATCAGCCACCAGCTCTAATGGGTACCTGACATTAGATGGGGAAAAGTAACGGCGGTTGGTCGTTGTGCTGGTCACATGACACTCTCGTTAACCGTGGGCAACAGAAACAGATGACCTTTACAACATCGTCTCTCACATAGATCGCAATCTCTGAAAGGGGAACTTTATTTACTATATTAGAATAACAAAAAATTTATAATTTGCTTAATTTTAAATCTTTTATAATTAATGCCAATTCATTTTTTAAAAATATTTGCTGCATTGCCGGAAGTGGTAATGGATATAAGCACTCCATTACCTATAAAATGCTTCCAATTTGCAAGTGTCTCAAATAGCCTCTGACAACCAGTCCAGCTTGGCCTTCACGTGTGATTCAAATATTGAGTCTGGCGGAGCTGTTTTCACTAACAGGAGAAGGGGCGAAGGCAAATAACTGGTACTTAATTCTTTCTCTCCTAATTGACGCTACCATCGATGATTTGACCTCCTTAAATTAAATTAATGACTAATTTTATAAACTTTACTTTGTGTTATATCAAAAGAGCAAGCATTCCCCTTTAATTCTAGACCAAACAAAACATTATCTGATAACAAACGAAGAAGTTATTGAAGCTTAATCATAACAGGGGAGTGAACTAGTTATGACCAAAAGGAATAATTCCATCGAAATGTGGAAAAAATAATTATGGAGAGAAAGAGTTTAAAGTTCTGGCAGGAAGGGCTCGTTAACCTACCTACTTACCCACCTAGGAGAAGGAAAACTCTGAATAAAAACCTTTACATTCTTGCAGCTATACTCAAACATGGAAGAGGCTTCGGAAGTTGACCCTCAGGCAGTTTGCAGCAAACATTGCCAAGCCTGCGATGCCGCTGATTCCAAACTTTTCTTTCTTTTGGAAACATCAGTTACGTTGATAGAAGAGAACTGCTGTGTTGGCGACATCGTTCCGGTCAAAGCTAATGCGCCAGGCATTCGTCTCGTTGT
The DNA here is from genome assembly GCA_030265305.1 of Biomphalaria pfeifferi. Lineage (NCBI taxonomy): Eukaryota > Metazoa > Mollusca > Gastropoda > Planorbidae > Biomphalaria > Biomphalaria pfeifferi. The sequence continues at coordinate 904,759 of JASAOG010000195.1, read as the reverse complement.
AATGAGATGACCCATACTCGCTTCGTGTCTGAAGGGGGCAATAATCATAATGTACAGTCCAAAGTTTCCTCATTATGTCTGTATAAATCGGTCAACTTTAATTTAATCCATGACACACAGTTTGAGCTTCTAAATTCTAAACGCTTGATTAACTCTTTACAAGGGAGACAAAAATCTATTGTAAGATTTTATTAAAATTGATCGACCGATTAAGCCATCACAATGTGAACTAGTTTTGTTTTTTTTACCAAAGCTTTAAAATAGTGCAAGGGAGGTCACATCACTCTCGGAATTACTTTCAAAAATGTTTATCTCCCCTTTTTCTATAAAAATGAAAATTATTATTTAATTATCATTAAATGATTGATTAGTTATAGTTTTTTATTCGTATTTTGTCATTGCCAATGAATAGTTGTACACAATTTCAAATTGACTCTAGACATGAGTTAATAGACTACAAGTTCTATAACAAATGATGTAGTAAAAAAAGATTTTTCGCTCATTCTGAGTGAAGTAATATAATCGAAGTAAGTAAAGTAAAGTAAAGTTCTCCTTTAAGACCATGCGATCTGTAGGACAGTTCATGATCTGTTTCATGTGGCCAGCTCAGAGACCAACCGCCTATACTTTTCCCCAACCAATGGCAGGTGCCCATTAAAGCTGGGTGGACTCAAAGGCGCCTTAAAGATCCCGAAAGTAAAAATCCTAGTCTTCAGGATTCGAACTCGGGACCCCAGTTTGGAAGACAGGCGCTTTACCACTCAGCCACTGCATCTCCTATATGATACCTAGTAAGACACATTTAATGGTAACACTTAAAAGTTTTAATGTTATGTAGAAATGTTTGAGTCCAGTCCAAATAGTTGTCTTTAATTTTTCAATTTTTCAGATAAGTTGGGTAAAGTGGCAGAGCACTCGAGTTTGAATCCCGACGAAGAGGAAGATTTATATTTAAACCACTCCAGTATACTGTATTTTCGTGCATATTACCAGTGGGTTTTACAAGTTTCTAAGTTTCGCCCCTAAACTCTAAACGGATAACAGCTGTGAGGGGTATACAAAGGTGCGGGGTATACACAATTTATTTATTTTTACTCATAAACATAGCATCACGAAAACTATGGACATACCGTTGGGTCTTTATATTTTATTCCTCTTATAGTTCACTGTGTGGTTGTGAAATGTACATTGTAAAGCTTTAAGATTTAAGATCTAATTTTTATTGAATCGCAAAAGAGATGACCTAGCAGTACACGAGAACCATGAAGAGTGCCATATGAGGTGCCCATCATATCTGCATCATGTGCTGACGGTGACAATAGAATCTCCCTATTACATTGTCCACTTCAGCCCCGGTTCCTGGAGAGGGTGCCACCCCAAAATAATCCGCCTCTAATCACAATCAGGATTTCTTTGGTTTCTTCCTCAGATTTGAAAATGCGTTCTTCCCTTTATTTTCTGCTGTGCATGGCTATAATTGGAGGTAATTTGTTGCCATTTTTTTTATATTTGATACTGGTTATCATAAAGTGAGAGGGTGTGGAACGGTGCTGGGTATGTTTAGTTTGAAATGAATGAGGGAGACAATGTCATCAACATTACCATTATGTAGTAATATGTACATTAAAAACAAAATCCATATAAATCTATTCTGAGCTATAATAATATTAGCATTTTGCATAGATTCCAATAAGCAACACAGTAGAAGCAAAATGAAAATAAATATCTTAAAAAATCCATTCTCGGATCAAGTTGAAACTTTGCACAATTATTTATTGTCGAAGACAGCACATGAATCAATAAAAAAAATAACCAAATAGCTAGTTAAGTAAAAAAAAAATAAAGGTTCCCCTTTCAGACCTTGTGATCTATAGGGCAGATGATGTTATGGTCATTTGTTGCTTTGGCCAACAGTTAAAGAGCAGGTGTCATCACAGCCTCCTTAGAGTTGGTTGGACTCAAAAGTAAAGTTTCCCTTTCAGACCCTGTGGTCTATAAGGCAGATGATGTAAAGGTCTAATTACAATGTATGGTACTCTTTCTTGTCCACAGTAACCGTTTCTCAGACAGAAGAATCCAATGATTACATAACTACAGTAAGACTAACAAGGAGACCAGAAGAGTGTCTATTCAGAAGTATGTCTTAACATTAACCTTATCCACACTAATAGCACTTATGAAATGCACACATGAATTAGTTGAATATTTAAAAGAAGTAAAGTTTACCTTTCAGACCTTTACATGTATAGGGCAGATGATGGAAAGTTCATCTGTTTCTGTGGCCCACGGTTAACTAGGTTTTCATGACGCCAGCACAATGACCAACCGCCTTTATTTTCCCCAACTAATGTCAAGTACGCATTAGAGCTGAATTCACCAGGATTCGAACAATGGTTCACTGTTCAGAAGCGAAGCGCTTTTACCGCTCAGCCACCGCGCCTCCAGTTAAATATATAAATTTAAGGAAATATATAACAACTCAAACGATAAAGCATTAGAGTTAATTTAAACTTCGACATTTTACATTCAAAAAGACATCTTCTTCTAAGTTACAGATATTTCTTCAAAACAAAATATAGACCCATGTGCTCATCTAGTCTTGCATATTAATTAGAGACATTGGTTTCTCTGACTGACTCAGGCAACCCGTCCAATTCTTAAATAGCACTAGGGAAGAAAGAGTAGTTGTAAGAATTAGTCCTAGTATGTGGAATCAGAAAGGTGCCTTTATTTTTGTGTCTTTCTGAATATTTAAATTATCTATTTTTCTTTATAAACTTATTCTTTTTGTCTGTCCGGGAGGATTTCTTAACATTTTTAAAAATAATTCCTATATTATGCTAGCAAACTCTTCCTGTAAACCGAAGCGTAGGCGGACACGCATACGGGATGGGCGGGGTAAAAACGTTTATCTTGTTTTGAATATCTATCATTCATTAATTATTAAGAGCAAAATCATCGCTCTACCAAAGGTTGTCAGCTGTATAAAGGAAGAATTCCTTTTTTTTATATAAAAAAATTCTTACTTGTTCCTCCCACTTCTCAGATCAAGTTGAAATTTTGCACAATTATCTATAGTCGAAAACAACACATCCATCGATCAAATACTGATTAATTAGTTATTCAACTAGAGGCAAACCTTGCAGAGATAGGGCAGTTATTGTTCGGTGTTTTCCCTTATATAAGCTTTGACTCTATATAAATATGTATATATATATATATAGTAAATAAAAAGTAAAGTTCCCCTTTCAGACCTTGTGGTCTATAGGGAAGATGATGTAAAGGTCATCTGTTTCTGTAAATATATATATATATATATATATATATATATATAGCCATTCTGAAGCAACTGCATGAGGGTCAAAAGATCCACAAATCAACGTGAATGTCTACCTTTTTGATGTTGTCGACCACTTTACCTACCTGGCAGCCCAGTGTCCAACGATGTGTCACTGTCCAGAGAAATAAAGGTTTTTTTTGGTTACCTCAGAGTAAATGGCGAAATAGGTCTCTTCACGTAGCAACGAAAATCAATGTTTATAAAGCAGTGGTTCTCACTACACTCTTGTATGGCTCTGAGACCTCGGTGCTTGAACGAAGACATTTAAGGCTCGTCGAACGCTTCCATCAAAGATGCCTTCGCTTCATGATGGACATACGCTGGCAAGACTGACTATATTACAAATAACTATGTTCTGCTGGAGACCTGTGTGGACAGTCTAGAAGCACTCATTACCATTGGGTCGGAAACCTATAACGCATGGGAGACGACTGCATGCCAAAGGTGATCTTCTTTGGTGAGTTTAAAAGAGGACGGCGTGGCATAACCGAGGACCCCCCCCCCCCCGCAAGCCCTATAAAGATTAAGTCAGGCGCTATTTCGCCCTCACTGGCATAAAGGAAAGTAGCTGGCAGCAGATGGCCTCTAAAAGAGACAATTAGAGAGCTCTCACAAAAGCTGCGGGACAAACATTTTGAGACTCAAAGAAAAGCCAGTAGCAAAGAAAGACGCAGAAGACAGAAAGAAAGCTTAAATATGTCGCCAGTGGACAACTGCTTTGTCTGCCCTGCACGAGATGCGGGAAAATAGGCAGGTCGTAACTGAGTTTGCGTAGTCACTTGAAACACTGCACTCAACCTTAATCTTCGGAATCGAAGCCATTGCCATTATTATTATTATTATTATTATTATTAATGTTAGAAAAGAACGAGTATTCATTCTTTGGAGCAGCCAGGGTCGAGTTTCGTTGAAGGGAAACAAAATTTATCGTAGTCCACCCCTTTATCAGTTATTATTATTATTATTATACTGTTATATTTTGTTAATTTCTTCTTCTTTTTTTCCAGAAGTTTGTGAAACTCTGTCCGATTGCTTTAAAGGAACTAATCTCAAAGGCTATGACGCCTGTCTTGAAGGTTGCTGCGTTATGTTTGTGGTTGGTGACTAATGAAATAAAGCAAAAATGGATGCATTAAATACACACAATGAAATCTAGTCCTTATGTCGTATATTGACATTAAACAGTTTTTGTTTGCCCACGGTAAATAAACTTCAAAGAATAGAAGATAATTAAAAGATTGCTATCCCCTTCAAGTTTGACATTTTGTTTAATTATGAATCTAAAATTTTAATCCAATATATAATAGGTCTACACAACTCTACATGATCTTTTTTGTTCGTAAATATCCAATTTTCGCTTCAATCTTGAAGTTAAAGGATACTAGAAAAGTAATAAAAGTCAGTTGCTAAAGTGGTTTTAACATAGTCTCAATGTAAACTAACCCGTTCTCTTTGGCCGACGGTTAACAAGGGTGTCATGTGGTCATGTGGTCAGTTCAACGTTCTACTTCCTTGACTTCCCAAAATCAGCTACCAATGACCGTCGGGTGGACTCAAAAAAGTCCTTCAAATGTCGGAGTTAAAAATCTCGGTCTTCATCAGGATTTGAACTCGAGATTCCCCGGTTCGGAAGCTAAGTATGCCCCATAGGCATAATGTAACTCCAGGAAATTTAATCCTAAAATATTGTATAATGATATCCGGTTCATATTGAAGATTGTGTTTCCACTGATAAGGTACATGTCATTGTTTCGTTGACTTGTTTTACATGTTTTAGATATTTTTTTTAAAGATGTTTTAGGTGCTTTGAATGTTTTAGATGTTTTGGATGTGTTAGGTGTTTTGGATGTTTTAGGGATTTTGGATGTTTTAGATCAAAGTCCAAAGCGCCTATCACACGACCAGGTAGCCATCCAGACTGCATAAATTAAATAAAAAGGGTTCATATAAATTCTTAGATTCAAACGATATCCGTCCCCTCGCTTCCCCTGTAGCATCTAAAGAATGATGCTTTTAAATAAATAATGTAGCAGACAAGACATGAATTAATAATTGCTTGTTTTTCTTATGTTTTTACATAGTGGTAATGTGTACATAAAAAAAAATAGATGGGAGATAACTACAATAATAAAGAGAAGAGCTATTTCTCTTATATATTTAATAACATAATGTCGTGACCATAGACCTATATATATATTATATCTAGACTGGACATGGAGATCTTCTAACACTACAAAAAATGTGACAGTTTTTAAAAAAGGTTGAAACAAGGCGTTGTTTTGTTAAGTAGTTATAAGAAGTAAAGTATTTTTTCAACCCTAACCTATGTAATATATAATTTAATTTTAGATCTAGATCCAGAGATTTGGTATCGAAAATAAGAATACTCTCGTCTCATTATTATTATTTTGCAATTTTTAGATACGTAATGTAGAAAGATCTAGTTAATCAATTTAAATGTACATAAGATGATTAAAATCAACAGACATGAATTATTTCGATCTAGGATTTTTGAAACATCTCATTGGAAACAGGAAATGCCTTTGTTTCATATATTGCGTGTATATATATTTCTGTGATTAATAGCTGTTCGAAAGAAAATCCTAGAAATGATTTTGCATTATTTCTAAACTTTGAAAATTAAAGATCATTACTTTTCTAAGACAGAAAAGATTAATTTTTCTAGACTTCACTTACAGCTTGAAAAAGAGTTACGTACATAGAAATCTATAGGTCTGTGAAGCGATCAATCGCGAATAAGAATTTGTTTCCTATTTTCAGTCTAGATATAATATATATCTATAGGTCTATGGTCATGATTTACTTATTGTACCGTATTTTTTTTTCTGCAAGACTGAGTAATCACCCCTTCAGTGACTATCAAATCAGAATTTTTCCTAAGCTCAAGGTCTGTATGACGTAGCAACGAGCTATTGGTCTCCACCACTCACAGGTTGAGACGTCGCAGGTCTGTCTTGAGGCCTTCTGTAACGATTGGTCACGGATGAAATAACCCGGATGAAGTGACCAACAGGAAAAAATCCCGGACTAAATGAAATGGAATCTAAAAAAAACAGTCCCGTTTAAGGTTTTAATATTTTTGCATGATAACAAGACGCCGATATAAAAAAAAAGTCAGACACAAGAACTCTTTTGTTCTTTTCGTAAATAAATCCTTTAATAGAATGAAAACCCCTGATGTAAATTTCACGTGTTATGTTTTAGAGAGAGAAACTGGGGTATGAGTGCGTATGTTCTGTGCTATTGTAAATTTCCTCTTCTCTTATAATGTATTTTATGTGTAATAAGCATCGAGTTATACTCATGTATGCAAACGCGACATGAAGGTCTTCAAAATCGACACTAGCAGCTGGGAAAAAGTAGCACTTGATAGATCTATATGGAGAGAGAGCATAAATGAAGGGTCTCGGATTGCAGATGCCATACACAACAGAAGCAGAAAGAAGGGTGAAAATGCAACGGCGCTTGGTGATTATGTATGCCCAACCTGCGATCGCAGCTGTGTATCAAGGATTGGTATCTTTAGTCACACAAGAAGTTGCAATGGGAAAAGATCGTCTCTCGAGGCGTAAAATGCCACAGAAGCATTTGTAAGACAATTTCTCCTTAAGGATATTATTAATTAATATTTTATTATTATTATTTCAAAAAAGGAACCAAATTTTATTCTCTGGGTCCAGCTTGGTTAGACGAAAGTAAAATTCACTGTAGTCCCCTTACCCCATAATAGTGTCCACTAAAAAATGTTCTGGTGATGTGGCAGGTCTGCAGCAATATAGCCCCCCTGACGGGGAAAGCGAATCTTCTTAGGAATGTTTATGGCCTATAATGTGACACCTTCATCTCGGCTAATAAAACAACTAGGTATATTGCTATTTTACCCAACTTCCGCTGTATCTCCATACTTAAGTTTTCCTACTTTTTTATTTTAAAAAGTTTATCAACTCTGTCGGTCTGTCTGGTAAGACGTTTGAGAATGTTATTTATCCCACACCATTTCTCGTATCAAGTTGAAATTTTGCAGAATCATACATTGTAGCAGACAAGACATGAATTAATAATTGCTTGTTTTTCTTATGTTTTTACATAGTGGTAAAGCGATGTCAATGACGGTTGTGGATATTTCTTTTTTGTCAATAAACTGTCAATCTTGACGATATAAATTCATCATATTAGTCAATATGGATAAATCTTAGTATAATAAGTAAGCAGTTGACTCGAGATACTCGGGATCATACGTCAACGCCAGATGTTGATGGATAAGTTTCACAACTTGGTCATGGTGACCTAGATAGGCAGATTGTGACAAAGCTGGACATCCTGACATTATGTGCTATGTGTACTTCTCTATACATTTCCCCACTTTCGGGATTTGTCAATCACACCGAGCTCATTATTGTTAAAATCTAACTATTCGAGATATGCATAGAAATAAAATTGTCTTTGCAAATTGATAATTGTTTCTCCACTTTGATTCCTCCAAACCAGACAAGCAAAACTCGTATCCCTAATTATAATAGAACAGCGTAATGTGTTTCCTCTACTCCACAAGATCCACGGCGGATGGCAGCGTAACATTTGAGAACCATCGCAAAGTAGCTGACATCTTTAACGTGACGGACCCAACTCATGTAATAAATCAATTGCTTCTAATAAGGATCTGGTCAAGGCTGCTGTTTAAGTAATTGAGTGTGATGGTCGAGAAGGAAAAGAATTGACCTCCAAACTAATATCTTTACTGGCGTCCAAATTTTTTTACTCACGAATTTAGAAATCTTTGAGTCTATCCAGTTCAGACTGGTTCTTGATATTTAGTTTGGGGAGTTAAAGACGGGTTGTCGTTGTGCAGGCGTCATGGTCACTCGTTAACCTGGACCACTTTGAAAGAACGACGTAAATATTGCCTGGGGGGTTAAATAAAGAATACTATTTTATTTAAAACAAGAAAAACAATTTAACAAATACTTTAAAAAACAACAACAAAGCTTATATTAAATGTAAATTGTATCAATTAGTTTGGATCAGTCTTGCATTTAAATTTGTAATAGATCTAGACCAACAATAATAAATCTCTACGCCATGAACTTGTGACATTTTCTACTGCCCAATTAAAGGTTGGTGTCATTACAAGATAAAAGGTAAATGCATTTTGAAGGGTTTGAGAAGCCCTGGTGATTAACTTAAGTTGATGTTTTCAAGGTGGGCTGAAGACATGTCATTAATCTTGTACTTTTAATTAAGATCCGGTGTATTTGAAGGCAAGTAAATAGTTTACCTTTAAACATTAACACGTATTACCCTGGTGTTAGACATCTTACAAAGAGGTAAGGTATTATGTGTGACCTTCCTACGTGTAGTTTTTAGCCTCTTCTCATAGATTAACATGCCCTTCTGTTAAAATTTAGAAAATATGCTTAAGTTTAAATACATTAAAGTGTATTCAAATGCCTTTCTTTTCTGTATTAGTACTGCTAATTAAGATCTCTCATCAAGTTTGTATGAGGTCTAGACCAACCTATAGACTCTAATTAGTCTAAATAAGTCGTTCAATTTGAAATAAATTTGCGTGCAATAATATGCTGGACTTTGGGCCCATAATTTAAACTTCTAATCATATTTATGAGTTGAGGGTGACCATATAATCGCGTTGCTCTCAGGTACTGTTCCTAAATTGATCGCCTCTTTGTTGTGGGCGGTCTTTGACTTATAGCCCCGAACTGCTGAAAGACAACTAAACAGCTTTTGTAAAACTTGAAATGACTTGAATAGCGTCTTAGTGAACACTATTTAATAGAACTTTAATTACAATATAGAAAATTCAACTTGAGATGAAGCAAATGTAGAAGACTTAAGTAATAATACAAAATGGTATTCTGAACTAACCTAACTCACACAACAACAAAAAAAAACACGTCTTTTCGGTCTGGCTTTCTGGAGTCGTCTCCTACCTAAGACCGCTGACGACACTGCCACTTATCTTGCTTCATTCGCACTGCAAACCTCTTCCCATGGTTACCATAGAAACACTAGCACACAGACTAAATAACACTCTTCGCCCTTTCCTCCCTCCGAAAGGCCGCTTCTGGTCATAGTAAAATGCTTTGTTTTGTTTCTTCCTCAGATCAGAAAATGCGTTTTTTGATTTGTCTTCTTCTAGTCATGGCTATAGTTGGAGGTAAGTTGTTAAAGATTATTATTATTTTTTAATAAATCATGAATAAATGAAAGAAAGATTTTTACGCACTGTCTATTAATGGACACCAAGTTTTGATGACGCAATAAGTGTTTTCAAGAGTTTTCTTTGAGTTTCATTTATTACTACAAATAAGGTAATCTTCTAGAATGTAAAGTACTAGACCAGTTCATATCTATAATAATAGTTGATGGTCATTAGTGTAATCCGTTCAAACGACCGAAAGTTCTGATGAAATAAAAATAGTTCCATTGTTTTTTAAACATTCATTATTTATTAAGAGAAAACAATCGCTCTATAAGTTATATTGAGGAGGTATTGTCTTTTATAAAAAGTATTATAAAAGTTTTTCCTTGTTTGTTATCAAATGTTAGGAAGTTATCATGATATTCAGTTAACCTTTAACTGTCACATATATTTTTATTTAAGGTGCCCTCACTATGAGGGGCTGCAGATATTGTTTGTGAAATATCAATGATCATAAATCTGATATTTTAGTTATAATGTATCGCAATCTTTCTTGTCCACAGTAACCGTTGGTCAGACAGAAGAATCTAATGATTACAGAACTACAGTCAGACCAACAAGGAGACCAGAAGACTGTCAATTCAAAAGTATGTCATTACACTAAACTTGTCAATGATTAACTTAATTCAGGTTATTAGCGATTATTTAAAATAAAGAATGGCACATAAGTGCTTAATGAAGTTTTAGTTTAAATAATATATAGCCACTTTAGTGGCCAGTGATAAAACATATCTAATATTATTAATTACAGGAGTACAAAAAAATACCTATACGCATATCCTAGTGTCAATCCAGTCGTGCAAGTTAATTAGAGACTTAAACGCGAAGTTATTTGGTTTGCCTAGCCTAGCTCCAAGTCTCTATTTTATTCTAGATGCCATACGGAATGCTACGGGAATCGTGCTATATGAATTTGTTTTGTTAATTTAGATATAATTACAGAAAAGTTACGGTAAAGAGCTTGGCTTCTGAACCGAGTGTCCCGGGTTCGAATCCTGGTGAAGACTGGGATTTTTGTTTTGGGATCCTTGGGCGCCTCTGAGTCCACCAAGCTCTAATGGTTACCGACATTAGTTAAAAGGTGGTTGGTCGTAAATTATGGTTCAGTGTTTTATGTTGCTTAACGTATTAGTTTTCTAACCTGAAGTACCTTTAAGTTTAGCAAATTTAATAATGGACATACAGCTGAAGTAAAACGAAGGACCAGGTTGAAATATGGAAGGAATGATTTTTTTGTTTATCATTGTGGAAGGACTTAAATAAGAAATTAAAAGTAAAATAATCATTGACAAAAATTCTTTTTTTTTTCTTTTTTTTTTTAGAAGGTTGTCGAACATTCTCTGACTGCTTCAAAGGAACAAATATCCGTGACTACGAGGCTTGTCTCGATGGATGCTGCGTTATTTTTGTGAATTGATTCTGTTGATATATAAATAAATGCATTGAATACAAACAGTATAATTTATTTTATTAAGTCTCTAGTTAGAGCAAAAAAAAATCTCTTTCCTGAAAGGTGAATAAAAAAAAAAGATTAGCAGAATATATCGGAAATAAAAACATTTTTCTCAAAAGCTTTACATTTGTTTCAGTAATGAATCCAATATTAAAATCCTATATATGTTCTTTCTTCATAGGAATAATCGAAATATCCGAATTTCGCTTAAACGTAATGTAAATAAAAGTGCATAAACGTGTAACTAGAACAAGTAAGCAGTCTGTTGGTCAAGTGATTTCAACATCGACCCCTTCAAGATCTTGCGATCTATTTGGGAAAAATGGTAGCAAAGCGTTTTACGTGTTTCGGACGTTGCACCAGAATTGAAGATAAGTAAATCCTGGCAGTGGGCGTAGCACGGTACCCGTGGGCAGGGTTCAAGAATATGATAGTAGGCCCTCCTGCCAATATATATTTGGCTATTATTCCGTATAACTAATGAATTAGCTATTATTCCGTACAACTAATGATTGGGCTATTATGCCGTACAACTAATAGCGTATTAAAACTGAACAAACAAATATGTCTGCCAGTAGTTCTTTTTTCCCATGATTGAAACTCACATTCCGAAAACGCATCTATGATAAAAACTATAATTAGTTAACAGTGAGTAGGTTCAGCATTTATTTACTAAAATTTCATTTGTCTGGCCTTCTATGTAACAAAGCTAGAAACCTGTGCTCTTTCTACTTCCATGGAAATAACAACAAATGAAATCTCCCTGCTCTGTGTCATTGAACTTCTAAATTATTGTCTACGAATCGCAACTTTGATAGAATGACCGCTCTGCTGAACAACTGCTACAAGCAAAGTGACTTTGGATTGACGACTGAAACACCATGACAGTTTCTTTTTTAAATGAAATCTGTCATGTAATCAAGAAACAATGACAGCGATAGTTCGGTAAAATACGTGGTTTTTGAAAGTCCTCTCGGCATCTTAAATTTCCTCTTCACATTAAGCTCATCAATTCGTCTTTTAACTTTCTGCAATTGCAAACTGAATCAACAGTTTAAGCTCGAGCTAATCCAGCACCCTCATTTCTTACACTCTCAAATGACTTATATTATCTTATAAAATATAGAGGACACGCATTAACCATGAGATATATCAATTGTATGAAGTCCCACCGATAGTGACAGAAATAAAAAAGAACAGACTACGTTGGGCAGGTCACCTTGAAAGAATGTCAGATAACAGAGAAGCAAAAATTGTATTCAGGCAAAAACCAGAAGGCAGGCGACCCAAAGGCAGACCCCGAATGCGATGGATTGACGATGTGGAGGCAGATCTACAACAGCTTGGAGTTAGGGCGTAAAGACGAAAGGCCCAGGAGAGATCTAAATAAAAGGATGTGTTAAAGCAGGCCAAGGCCCTCCATGGGCTGTAGCGCCACTAGGATGATTGAATGGATATAAATTATAGACGTTACTTCAAAAAAGAAGATGATTACGTCCTACGCGTATTCCTAGGTCAAACTTGTCATGCATTGTTTCATTCTGGATCTTCTCCACTTCACCCACAGCTTTATGTAGATCTTGCTGCTCATATTCCAATAGTTTTTTATACAGCCTTACTATTGTGCACTTGACAATAAGCAGAACAATAAATCTAATATTTCTAATTTCCTCTAAGATTCCTGGCGTTCTTTTTCCTTTAGGGAACACAAAGTATATTGTGTTAACATCTTTAGTACATCAAGATATTAGAATCTCTTTGCTGTTAGGGCATCATTCCTTGATGGCCACTTGTACTGCACAATTTGTTGTGAGAGGCCTATAATCTATGCTTTCCTTATTGGATTCAAGAGGCGCCCACCGTTTTGTAGTCAGTTTTAAAAATCTGCAAATTATTGAATTAAAAGTTATGGTTAGCACGGTGAACATAATGCACAAGAGAATGCATTTGCTGAAGCGATGCGTGAAGGTTATTGTGCTGCTCACTCATATGGGAAGCACCATCATAGCATGGCATCGCAATTTATTTAAAGATAAATGGTGATTTTTTTTTATCACTTGGAGTATTTGTTGAGCCAAAACTGTAGACTTAAGGTTCTCACAAACAGGAAAATTTAGAAATGATTTTCTGATCGCTTTTTCTCTGGGTATTCTGTCATCGGTGGTCACGAAACAATATTGAGAAATTACGGTATTTGGCAATTATTTTTTTTACTTTGATTTACCCCCAAAGGCCCACGAGGGCCCTAATTGGTCATGAATTATGGGCCCAAGCGCAATGAAACCCCTACGTGCCATTGTTACTACTCCACGGGCTGTGGGTCCATAATGGTCATGGCTACTCCACTGATTCCTTGCCAAACCTCCTGTAGCTCAGCTGGTAATGGGGACGGAAGGGTTCGAAACATTTAGACGGCAGTCCAGAGCGCATACCACTCGACCAGGCTGCCATCTAAGCTAAAAAGAGAATTAGGTTACTATGGTTCACATACTTTCTGAAATTCAAACGATATCACTCGTCTCACAGACTCTATATTATCCAAAGGGTGATGTCTTTAAATAAATAATGTTTCAATTTTTTTTAAAAGTGGGAGGTAACTACAACAATAAATAGTGTGACAAGAGTTATTTCCCTTAAATAGTTGATAATGTGACGTCATGATGCTTTCTGAGTAGTCACCCCTTCAACAAACAGTCAATGCCAACTCTGATCAGAATTTTTACACATTGTAGACAATCTCCGAAGTCTCATAATAACAAAGCAATCATCCTGAATAAGAGTCGAACGTAATGGGTTCTCACTTCGATTAGCACAGAAAAATGCGTGTCGAAATTAAAATATGTTATAATGACATGGTCACAGCGAGACATTAAGATTACAGTAATACAAACTAAAGTGATGAACATCGTGTCAAGATGACTTTCCTAACATTGTTTGTGTTGTATTGCTATATATACATATATATATATACATATTAAGTAAGCTGAGTTTTTTTTTTTTCATAGCACATTAAAAAAACAACAGAAGTGATTATTAAGCAGAAGTAATAGGCAAGTCTTGATTTCATTTTCTATCAGCACCAGTGAACATAAATCATTATTACATAATTAATATGGGTGGTTGCTGGTAGAGATGGTAGTTATTATTGCTGAATAATAATTCTGACAATTATGACAGCGTGATTTTTTCCCCCCAAGGACATGCACAATAATATTTATTGGATGGAATCAAAAAGTTGGAATCAAAGAATAAAACAAAATAAATGAAACTGTTTTAGGCCTAGAAAACAAAGACAAAAACTAAACTAAGGAACATATTGGAAAATAGCAGTTCAGTCTTTAGAGGCCGTTTTTCTTTAGTTTTTCATTACTAGATCTAGTTTAGATTTTCAATATAAACTAAAAAATGTCAGCGACGCTAAATAGAATTTCCAAATTAACAACTAAATAAAAGTTTAGAAAAGAAAAGCTTAACAGCTTGATTCTGCATTATTATAATGTGCACCAAATATAACATAAACTTATTAAAAACAAAGCTTATTAAAATTTCCTTTATTTTGTTCACCAGATACACCAAAAAAGCTTGCTATTTATAGGTTTTCCGCCATGTGTGAAAATATCCCATAACTGCAGTTTTCCTTTCGTCAACAAACAGACGACAATTCCTTGCCGCCAATCACATGACAGGAGTTTTTCGTTTTCATTTTCCTTTCATTGCTTGGTGCACGATTTTACAGCGCTAAGCTGTAAGGCACTTTTCAGAACAGGAAGGATTTGTCAACTCAACACCTAATTGAATAAAGGATCCATAGATTGAGGAGGGGGGTTGCTGAGAAGTGAGGTTCGAACGGCTCTCCCAACGTCAGAGGTGTCCACAGATTACTCGTAGTTGGGCTTACACCGCATCACAGTTGCACCCGGTATTGTTTTAGCTGCGTTTCTGCTCCAGAGTTTTCCCTAGATGTAATATAGGAGATTTCAACGACAAACTAGGCTATATCAAAGACGCTAAACAAAACTTCAATGTTAAAATTAAATTATTAAAAACATTTGAGCTGCAAACGCAAAAGATTAGGAAATTTGATTTGGCAGCGCTAAAATATGTAAAAAATATAATTATCATCTAACTTTAAACTTTAACCAGATACCTCAAAATGTTTTTTTTTTTTTTTTTTTTTGTAATAGTTTCCGCCACACATGAAAATCTCTAATGTTTAATAAGACTTACGAAATTAAACCTTCACAATGTCAAGTATTAACATATAAACTATTGCGGTTTTCTACATCGATCCCCTGATAATATCTATTTGTTGCGAGCTCAATTTGTTTGTCAGTGCTCAGCTGATCAGCGTGTTTGGAATCGTTTCAAATGTTGTCAATATTCGATTATTTCAGAAACAAGGGTATCAGAATGTAGTCAATATCACACTCACGGCCCTAGCAGTCAGTGATATTGGAGCCCTGACAAATGTACTGGTTTATATAAACGTTTATAATCCTTTCATGAATGCTGACGTCTCGGTCATCTCGCAATTCAGTATCGCCTATGTCGCATTCTATATGCACGAGTATTTTATTAAGGTCAGCAGTGTCATCACATCGTTTGCCGCCCTTGAGAGATGTCTATGCGTGGCTCTGCCTCTGAAGATCAAGAGAATGCTAACGTGTAAACTCACAGTGCTTGTCATCGCAACCATATTCGGACTTCTTTAAGCGTATGTATTGTGTATTTTTTTGCCTTACAGTTTGGACTGCGTGGCGTTGCCAGGAACGAACAGGACACAGCTCTCGCTTGTACTCAATCACTACAGAGATGAGCTCTTCCCGATCTCCTACTACATCACAGACCTGCTGCTGCCCTACTGCGTCTTTATTTCGCTCATCGCAAGCGCCGCTACCATATCCACGAAGCTCAGGTCCAAAGCCAAGTGGAGGCAATCCATTTCAAGCGCCCGAGACGACATTCAAAGGAGATCAAATCTGCCAGGCTTTTCATGGTGGTCTCCTTTGTGTGCATTCTACTGCTTCTTCCGCACTGCGTTTGGTTCTCTGTTGTTGCGTTTGTGAGGGAACTCAACGTGGACGGCAAATACAGTCTCGTTGATTTCATAGCACTTTCTTTTACTGTAGTTCTAGAATCTTTGAACTGTAGCATCAGCATATTTATATACTATAAGATGAGCTCAAAGCAGGGCTTTTTTTGTGACGGTACGTACCGGTACTGCGTACCGGCACCTTTTTGAAAAAGTTATTATTTTTCTTGTATTTTAACGTATATTATTAATTTTTAGTAGTTAAAAGTTAGGCATTCAACTACTGAGTACTGGCACCTAATCACTGGGTACCGGCACCTATTTTTTTTTAAAAAAAGCACTGGCTCAAAGTATAGAACAGAATTAAAGAAAATGTTTAAAATGTAACGAAGGTTTAGAATTAAGGATTAACCTTCACAATAAAAATAAAAGCAAGGATAAAAAGACAGTTTGTGTGGAAATACAAACTCAAAATAGGCCCATTAAGTGAAACACCTAGGCAGGTAAAAAGCCAGGTTTCAATATTTCTAGGAAGAACATCAGAATGAAATTCTATCAAAGACAAATGACAGAGAAGAATGGAGAAAAAAGGTTGACAGATCTTGTGTGGTGCCTCAGCGGTCCACTTGTAATGAATATCTAATTGTATTGTAAAGGGTTAACCTCTTATTCAAATCCTCAAGAAAAAAAACTTTTCCGTAGAAAACGAAAAATGTGTATTGTATGTAGAGGTCGACAAGCACTGTACATGAAAAACAACTTATTAATTGTTGTTTTAAATTATGTCCGACTTATATGCATACTAAATATATTTTTATCTTTAAAAAAAGTAAACATTTTTTTTGTTAATGTAGTAGTTAGTATAATAGAACGTACTAAACTTAGCAATACAATTGTAAATTTATATTTTTTTGGTCAAAAAATCTAAAACCATTAGCATTAATGTGTTAAAGAAATGGTAGACTGTTCTCTCCTCTACTATAGAGCCTCCTGTATTTATTACTATTAATAGTGAATAGTTGTAAAAGTGGTGTATTTTTATTGAAAAAACTGCCTGCATAAGTGATTTAAAAAAATTAGATTTTTCGCTTTCAGAAAAGAAAAAGTAGCCGTTGCATCAGAACTTTGAATGGTCTAAAATATTATGATGTCGGATTTTCACTATCTTTTCTAGTTTACGAGACCTAAACGGGACGGACAGGAGGACAGACATTCCACACAAAACTAATAGCGTCTTTACCGCTAAAAAAGACACAAGTATAAGAAAAAACATGCAAAAAAAAAACTTTTAAAAAATAAAGCTTTTACTAAGTGTAATTGTATCTATTAGTTCGGATAAGTCATGAAATTAAATATGTAATAGGTTAATGTAATCTAGATTATAACTAGCGTGCTCAAGCCTCCTGAAGCCAACACATTAACCACAAAATATAAAGGGGACTAATTCAACTAATACCACCGCATCTGTAGAGTACAATTTCTTTCCCTTGTTCGATACCAACCAAAAAAAAAAATTACCAATAATTAATTAACTATTTGTTGTTTTGAATAAACTGTTGTTTTGTCAGGTACAAGAAATATGAACACGAAGTATACGTAATTTAGAGTATAAACTAGGGTAGTTTATGCTATTCGGACACCTATAGGCCCAAATTTGAAAGTTTGACTTTGACAGCGCATTATTTTACAATGGTTTGACATTGAAAAGAAAATGACGTATCAAAATCTTCTTTCGTTGCAGGGGAATAAGGATGACTACTTATATTTGTTCCCCTAACCTATATTTGTTATTATATTTAAGGTCAAAGAGGCCGTGTGTTTTCATTTAATTCGGACACATTTGACCCACATTATTTGATTCCGGACACCATAATTTATTTCGGACAGTCTCTATATTTAGGCATCAATAAATCAGATTTTAATTCTATATCAACATTATTTAAATTTTAAGATCCCCAGGCATAGCCCCTCACATGAAAACATTACGATGTTTTCAAACTATGCATAAATACGAACACAAAAAATAAAAACATGAACACACTTATTCTACCAAAATTAGGTCACTGGGATAGTGATTTCTTCACCGACTTTTAGACTTATTTTATGTTTGCTTATTTTATGTGTGTTGAATGTTTGGGGTTTGCATGATTAGATGTAAGTCGAATGTTTGTGGGGTTTTTTTGTTTATTAATTTAATAAATTTCTAATACAGATGATCTTTTGTAGTATAGTAAGCCCCTACAGGTTATGATAGCCATTCCTGCCTAACTGAATCCTCTATATTCTCTCTATAAAAATCTAGACCTATCTAGTAGGTCTAGATCTAAGCATTTAACTTTATTCAATGTACCAAGCTCACTCCAAACATTCGCCCATTTATTCTCTAATAAAAAAAATAAAAAAACAACAAACGAACAAATATAATATAAGATCATTTTTATTGAAGTCCAAAACTGGCTGTCCGAAATAAATTTTGGTAAGAAAATCATAATTTAATTCGGACACCGTATTAATTTTTTTGTGTGTATGGAATTAGAAAACTTGGCTTATGAATCAAATAAATCAGCTCCAAAAACAGAATAAATATTGCCGATCAAAAAATATAGTCTTAACTCTAGGAAGAGGTAAAGTCATCCGTGTAACATAGGAAAAAACAACAACTTGACTAACAAATTTGAAATTCGTTTTTCTTACATAAAAAGATAGCTAAATGGAAGGGAATTGGGCCAGAATCATTTGAAAATGGACAAGCACATTATACAGCGCACTAGTTTTATAATAAATATTAAAATAATTATTTAATGACCACAAAAAACAGCGAATGTCAGAATTAAATAAACTACTATAATTATTTATACCAAATGTGTACTTTTTCAACTTCGGATCCGCCAGTGTTCTGGGCTTTGCTTTTTCAACACTGGCTTCAACTTTAAGAAGGTAAATTTAAGTTTCACAGCTGCATTCCCGGGTGTCGTTTATTTTGTGTTGGATCAACTAGAGTTGTGCCCCGTTAATTACGACCCTCGTGTCATATCCGGTCTGTGTTGCTATGTGACGCTCAGGGAGAGAAAAACTGTGTATTACTGCACTAACCAATCTAGTTTTTAAGTGCCTTTTGGTGTAGAAAGAACGTAGGCTAATAGTTATGTCTGGGTTGATAATGAGATAAAATCGTCTTAAAAGAAGGGTATACCTTTCTTCTTCTTCGTTCTCATTTTATGCTGGAGTATTCAGATTACTAGACCAATATATGAGATGAACTGCGCAGAGGTTTCCAAATCAGGGAGCTCTCCATATAGTTTTCTTTGTATTTGGAGTGTTTTGGTAAAGAGAGCAGTCCCGGATGACACGGTCAGCACTCCCTAGCGAAACTCCACACGGGCAGACTTCCACGGTTCCAACCCTGAGCCTTCGGCACATACGCTGTGTCCGGTCGCGAGTCGAAAGATCAGACGTTGATCTTGTCGGGATAGCTTATAATAGGCATCATCTTTCTTGGGATTCGGATGAGAGCTTGTACATTTTTAATTCATCCTATCCACCACTAGTTTCTTCATTTCTTCTGAATAGAGTGCTATGTTTAATTGTGAGTTTGTTCTCCCACTCTTGGCGAGTGTGTCAGCCTTCTCATTTTCTTCTAGTTCTACATGCGCTGGTATCCATTGAATAAATTATTTTTTTTGCTGTTGTACCTTACTGAATTGGTTGTATGTAACTACCAGGGAACTCAGAAGAACATTAATTAAGTGACTTAATCCTTTCTTCTTCTTCCTCGTTCTGAATTTTATGTTGGAGCCTTTAGAAGACTAGACCAATATACGAGATGAACTGCGCAGTGGTATCCAAATCAGGCAGCTCTCCATGTAGTTTTCTTTCTATGGGGGTGTTTAGGGCCCACAGCCTTGTTCTGGACTCTTGATAAAGAATGCAGTTTTGAAGGACATGGTCAGCATTCTCTGGTGACACTCCTCAAGGGAAGATTTAGTTAATTCCTAATTTTAGCTTCTGTGTCATTCTGTTGTGTCTGTTTCTGACTCCCAGTGGAGAATAGGGACGTTACAGTGCTTAGTTATCGGACTCTTCTGGACTATTTTCCTCTCGTCTATTCTTGTTCCACTGATCTCTGTGTTGGTCTGCAAAATGTCTGACATGTTTAGGATGTTTCTTCCGAGGTAAAAAATAATCTACATCCCATTCCAAACCTTCCACAGGACGACGTGGGATGGCATCGGGCAGGGTACGGGTCCGAGGCCATGAAGACGACCGAACGACAGTCCAGAATGCATTTCGCTCGAACAGGCAGCCATCTTGTTTGGGTTTCCCAGCCTTTCTCTTCCCCTGTAGGTTGCAGTGCAAAGCCTGTTTTGTAATATTCATCTTTTACGTTCAGTAAGTATTGGACTTCAAAACATTCTATCGTGACATTCTCAAACCAGTGTTTCAAATTGTGTTTCAAAGATTAGGGTTAGGCCGTTGTCTGCTAAAGTAGTTTTTGTTTTAAATCATCGTGTGAGAATAGTAAAATAGAAAGTCGTCCCCGATCAGACAATGTTAAGTCGAAGCAAAAAGCTGATTTCTGGGTAAACAAAGACTAGATAATAGTATTTGAGTGAAAGTTGTTAGTATATTTAGTAGACATAGAAATATAGGTCAGTGACTTAAGCCTAATCGAGCGTACTAGATAACTGGGTTTTTTCGACAAAAATCACATACATTGGCTGACAAAGCTAGATCACAACGTACACAATTATTCGATAAACATTAAAGCCTTGAATATGACAGCTATGACAGTATCATTTAACTCTTTAATTATACATCGGGGGAATGCAATTTCTTCTTAGGAATTATATGAGATACTTAGGGGAGATAGAGTTAAGTTTTCTGGGTATTAATTACAGGTAATTACTAGTGTAAACATAAGATTGAGTAACAGATACACATTAACCAGTATAATAAGACTATAAACAACATAGGCTTGTGCGTAAAAAGACATGGATTGAGATGACTCTGACAAAAGAATTTTATAGCATTGAGACTCTGTTTTGAGTGTCCCGAATTTCTGTCATTATTTTCGTTAGTTTTTTTTTTTTTATCTATTGTCTAGTTTTAGCAATTGTATAGTACAAAGAGATTTATTTTTAATATTTTTAGACAAACTATGTCTAGTTTGAATGCGTCATTCAATACAACTTCTATTTCTAATTTCTCCCATGTCTCCTCAATCTCGACAACTGCTATCTATGATCTCTTGTTAATCATTTTCAACAGCATTAATCTGTTTGCATGCGCCCAAGTGGTGGGTGTCTTCGGTATCGTCGCTAATATTTTGAATATTCGATTATTTCGTCAACAAGGCTATCAAGATGGCGTCAACATCACGCTCACGGCTTTAGCCCTAAGTGATATCGGAGCTCTTGTCAACATGCTGGTATACATCACAATGCTCAATCCGCTTATTGACGAAAACGGGGTCACCGTTTCAAAGGTTGCTATCGGTTACGTCTCCTTTTTCTTGCACGAGTATTTCATCAAAGTTAGCAGCGTCATTATCACTTTTGCTGCTGTTGAGAGATGTCTCTGCGTGGCACTCCCTTTAAAAGTCAAGATGATGATTACCGCAAAACTCGCTGTTGTGGTCAATGGAGTTATTTTTATAGTTATGTGCTTATATTTATTCGTTCATTTTCACATCATGTTTCTAAGCTGGGATTTATTGCCTGAGACAAATCAGACTGTCCTGAGGTTTCATTACAAGAGCATTAGAGTTATGTATCTACCCACGGCGTACTACGCTACAGACATATTTCTCCCTTACTGTACTTTTCTGGTGTTAATTTCCTGCTCCGCAATCATCTTCGTGAAGCTTAAGTCAAAGTCTAAGTGGAGGCAGTCCAACTCAAGCTGGGGAGATAAACTGGCCAGTCTGACGTACAAGGAAAGAAAGACAGCCAAGCTTTTCATGCTGGTGTCAGTCACCTGCGTGGTTCTTCTACTTCCGTATTACCTGATGTTTACGTGTACAGCGTTCATGAGAGAGCTGGCCTTTGATGGGGCTCAGAGTGTCATCGGTTTTCTTGTGAGCTCCTTTACAACTCTGCTGGAAACCATCAACTGTAGTATCACAGTATTTATTTATTATAACATGAGCTCTAAGTTCAGGGCCGAGTTTCGTAAGATGTTTGGCCAATGGAGCAAATTGAATATCAGAAAAACCAGACAGCGGGTAGAGATAGACTTCTTGGAATATTTGACTCCATCGGCTGATAAAAATCAACATTTGTCCTGCACATATTAACTTTGTACTATTGCAGTTTTTAGAAATTGATGGTGAAATTAGATACTAGATATTTCATTTATGTATCGCAGATTTTGCGATCAATGGGTCATAAGATGCAAAGCTCATAATAAAAATATAAAAAAATTCAGTAACATCAATTTTTTACCTTTACCTTTCCCTTGGTCTGTCGACCGTTTTTCTCCATTCCTCCCTGTCTTTTGTCTTATTTAGAACCTCTTTCAATGGCAGGTCCGTCCATTCTTTTATGTTGTCCTCCCATCGCTTTCTCTGTCTGCCTCTTCTTCTTTTTCCTGGTATTGTTCCCTGAAGGAAATTTTTTGCGAGCCTCGAAAATCTTGTAATATGGCCATATATTTTAAGCTTGCATTTTTTTACAATGTTAGCAGGTCATGATGCAGAACTAGAACTTTCTCCTCTAACCAAGTTTTGTTTGAACGAAAAAGTTTTGCTACAAACTCAGATATTACGATTTTAATTTTGATTAAATGTAATTCACAATATCATTTCAAAACTGATTCATTAAATCGGGCAAATAAATAAACAATGCCAATTATTTTCACATTAACAACAATAATAAATAAATAATCATCTTCATTGTACGTAATGAAATTTGTCTTACAATGTGCATGTGCATTACACCAAACAAAACATCATAACTATTAAAAAATCAAATGTACATTCACACCAAACTCACTCATAATTTACATGTCTATGGCCTCCTTCAGTCGCGAAGCGACTATGGATCATCTTGGTGAGATGTGAAACATGCACTTAACAAACTTATATCTGAGAAACATGCACATAACTAACTTACATCGGTGCGAAGATATTTAATAATTTTATAAGCTGGTGCTAGAAGGTTTGAATCTCTCCAATGGAAAGTAACCGTGATGCTCGAACTAGATTTTGGAAATTTCGTGGCTCTATATTAGAGATGAGAAACAAACCGAACCCGAACCGAACGAACCGAACTCGAACCTCACTTTCGACAGAACCGAACCCGAACTTTAAAATAGATAGGTACTAACCGAACGAACTGTCGTTCCCTTGACTGAACTGAATCAAAGATTTTGCTATATTTTTTACTAAGAAAAAATAAAAACTTTGTTTCAGTGAGATGATTTGCCAGTTATTTTTTTAATTTTTTGGAAAACTCAACTGCATCTTATTGGATTTTTT
Organism: Biomphalaria pfeifferi; assembly: GCA_030265305.1. Classification (NCBI taxonomy): domain Eukaryota; kingdom Metazoa; phylum Mollusca; class Gastropoda; family Planorbidae; genus Biomphalaria; species Biomphalaria pfeifferi. The sequence continues at coordinate 881,216 of JASAOG010000195.1, read as the reverse complement.
TTTCTTTTGATTCACCTCGAATGGTACCGTAACATTTAATATTTGTGCGCTAATGCAATGGTAGAGTCGAAGAAACTAAAAGTAGACTCTGAATGCAGAAACTACCAGGAAGAGTGTGACAGATCTTTGCCTTTTTATGGAGCACGAAAATAAGCCAATATTTTTTATTGGTATAGAAATATGTGTGGCTGTTTAAAGCGCAACTTTAAACAACATTATGAAATCAAAAACATAAACAAACATTGCGGCATTCTTAGTTTGAGCCACCAAGAAAAGATTACTAAGAAACGCCTAGAGATTAGAGGATTGACGAATATAGTTACCAAGATGGGAGAAGAAAATGAGTCGGGGGTAAGGACATGTTACAGAGTTGGTCAATTTTAAGTAGTGAAATTTAGCTTTATTTTTGGACTTACCGGGAATGCTTTAGAGAGGGGGGTATTATCAGTGGTGGAAGAAATGTGTCATGAAAATAAAAATGCATTTAAAGCTATCACTCTTTCTTTGCATGACAATTAGAAATATCAATTAAAAAAATAATAGATAGAGCAGTAGAGCTGGAAATGTTTACTATTAGCGCCGACATATCTGATAGCGCTCAACTCTTGCTACTTGTTCGCAGTACGAAAAGCAATTTTAAATCACAGAAAAGATATCTGCTATTAGAAACATGCATTGGGACCATCATTAGAAAGACCTATTCAAGGAAGTTTCAGATATCAGTTGAATCAGGTTGACACAAGCGCTTTCTCAACGAAATTGTAACTCTTCATTTAGCAGGCGAAAAGGGTTGAAACCAATGTGACGTAATCGACCCACAGACGAGAATCTAAAATCAGTGCTTCAACCTGGTGCAGTGAGATCTTCAGAAGTTGGTTGGTTTTGTATATACTTCCTACATCCCGTAAATTAGTGTAAACATTATATTCACGTTGGAGGCGGCGGAGGCTGAGTGGTAAAGCGCTTGGCTTGCGATCCGAGGGGTCCCAGGTTTGAATCCTGGTGAAAACTGAGATTTTTAGTTTCGTGTCCACCCAGCTCTAATGGGTAACTGATGTTAGTTGGAGGAAAAGTAAAGGCGGTTGGTCGTTGTGATGGTTACATGACACCCTCGTTAACCCTAGACAACAGAAATAGATGACCTTAACATCATCTGCCATATAAATCGTAAGGTCTGAAAGGGAAGCTTGTTTTATTATATCCACAGGTTTCTAATAAAAGTGCTTTTTTTATTTGTTTTTGTATCTTTTCTGTTATGTGGCCCGCGACACGAGTGTTGAAAATTAAAATAGCCCACCGCCGAATAAGTTTTCACATTGCTGTTTTTATGTTTTAATTAAATTATTACATGTACCTAATTTTTGCTGTTACCTAATTTCATAACATAGAACCGAACCCGAACTTTAAACGTGACCGAATTGTACTGGTATTAATGAGTTTGGACCAGTCATATAATTACATTTCTAATAGATCTAGACTAACAATAATGAACCTGTGCATTTTTTAACAATAGTTTTTTGTTTAGCGCAATGTCATGCTATTAGCTTTCTCAATGCGCTATGATCATGTCACGTGTTTGGATCAGTTGGGAAAGAAAGGGGTGACATCTGCATGTGATTTGTGTTAATGTTACCGTGATCGCTTTTTTAATGCATTTAAATAGTATAAAAAAGGTGTATGACTTAATTCCAACTTGCGTACTCATGCCTTCTCAAGCCAATTCATTAACCAAAAAGTATAAAGGGGACTAATTCAACTTATACCACTGCATCTGTCAAGTACAAGTTCTTTCCTTTGTTCGATACCAAACAAAATAATTAATTACCAATAGTTAATTAACTAATTGGTTATTTTTAGCGTCCCCCGTAACGGTAAAAGCCGCTATTAGGTTTGTGCGAAATGTGCGACTGTCGGTCTCTCACACTCAGATCTCAAAAACTAGAAAAGAAATTAAAAATATTATTTCAACATGCGATGCGGCTTGCAAAGTTAAGGTGAAACGGCTACTTTTGGTTTTCTAAAAGCAAACTGTTTAGTTTATAAAATTAATTATGTAAGCAATTTTTTCATAAAAATACTCCAATTCTAAAACAATACATAATGTAAGAGAGACAATATTATAATATGTTAACAACGATAGATAATTTTTTGTGTATTTTCAGTAGCATAAAGTCAAATATATTTATGAAATGTACAAGTCAGTACAAGAAATGTTCACAAAAAAAATTAGTTAACTGTGTTTTTTCTGGTCAACTAGCTGCTAAAATTAAAAGAAAACAGTTATGGTTGTTTATAAAGGCTAAGAATGCACTTAGTATGTAAATATCACGCACATTTTTTTTTAAATCAACTTTATATGCATCGAATTTCGTGCAATAGCTTGACGGCCGCGGCTAGACATTGTACTAAACTAGTTCCCTCAAAATGTTTAGATAAACATATTTATTTTACTTTTTTGTAAATTGCCCCTATCAGGATAAAAGCGCTTATTTTTTTTTTTTTGCGTTTTGTCCGTCGGTCCGTCCGTAACGTTCAGATAAAAAAAACAAAGCTAAAAGGTATTGAAAATCTGTTCCTTCCAAAAATCTCAATAGTTTTAAGTATCTATAATAGATTGTTTTGAGTGTTTTATTGAAAAACAAATCAATGCCAACGAATGTTTGTTTGCTATTCTAACTTTTTTTTACATTTGATTTCCTTGCTTAAACTTGCAAAAACACATGATCAATAATACGTTGTTCCAGTTTTTTTAAATGTAAATAGCATATAAATGCTAAATGATAATCTCTATACTGACTTATATTTCATTAACTATCTTTTTTTTTCGGATATTGTTTTATAAATAATAAATTATGTCAAATGATTGTTTGGAATCGCATTATCTCTATATATAATTCTCTTCATCGCTCAACAGGTTGGACAAGAAGTAAAAGAAAGATCCTTCTTTCGTACTAGAGTTACCCCACGAAAAAAAAGAGGGGGGAGGAGAACAAGTAGTATTCACCCGTCACTAAATAGCAAGGCCGGACTTAACCATTGTGACCAAGAAGTCATGGAAAGATCACTCTTTTATTTATTTCTATCCAACGTAGCTTTAAAAAAGAGGGTGGGGGGAGAGAACAAGTAATCTACTCTGTATTCATCCGTCACTAAATAGCAGGGCCGGATTCAACCGTTTTGGGGCCCTATGGGAAACGGATTTCGCGGGGCCAAGTTTTGGTAGGGATACGGATATCTATATATATAATTTTTTTCAAGGCTCAACAGTTTGGACAAGAAGTAAAGGAAAGACTACTCTTTTATTTTTGAGTAGAGTTTCCCCCACGGAAAAAAAACAGAGGGGGGGGGGGGGGAGGAGAACAAGTAATATTCACCCGTCACTAAATAGCAGGGCCGGACTCAGCCGTTTTGGGGTCCTATGCAAACGGATTTCGCGTGGCCAAGTTTGGGTAAGGATACAAATAATAAGTGAACAGTGTAAATGTTCCTGATCTATATACAATTTCTCGATAAATTTGACTGCTCAACAGTGTTATATGGTCTGGGCGTAGATATGTTAACTTGTTTATCTTATGTTATTGTAAGTATAATCCAAAAAGACTCGAAATACAAAAGCCATTGACGGTGAAACTTTTTCAACGTTCCGTACACTTTCATGATAGTTATAACGATTGCATTTTGAGAAATGTGCATTATATCCACAATCATCCTGTCAGGTGGGTTTTGTCGCTTAGGTAGGGTATAATATTATGGTCCCGTATCCCCAGCCTGAACAGAGTAACACAAAAACCTAAAGGTAATAGCATGTAAAATACAAACATTGAATAACAGTTATTCAACTGAACATTTAGTGAATAACAACAGTTGTCAACAGGAACAATATTTAATTATACTTAATTGTAATTTTCAAACATATTTACATATACATCCATATCATTGAAGTTAGCATTTGATTAATAATTAGTCTAGTATCACACCAACAAGTTTCCGTAACACACCTTCACGCTCACACTCCATCTCGGCGCCCAACAGATCCTCAACTCCCTACACCTCAACACCGATAGTTACTACACAGCTCCAAGGGCGGAAAGACGACACACTTTCCCATAGCCCAAAGCCTAACACCCTGAAACGAAAAGAAAACCTAGATCTAGCGATGCCGCTACAAGAAAGAACTTTTCAATAGCGACACCCGTACCGAAAGATCAGCTTACTTAATAAAACTATGTACTTACGTACCCTTACAAGGGGGAAACAAACAACCAGCTATCCAGCTCACAAAAGAAGCTCTCTCTCTCTCTTGGGGGAACTAAGGATGACGTAAACACACACACACACACAATATTCTAGACAACAAAACGCACTTAAAAGAAACTACTTCCTATACGCTAAAACACCAATATTAAATGCAAAGAAAACTTCACGCGCGCACGACACATCCGACATACGCGGATTTAGAGGTGCCTACACATTTATTCAACACACCACAATACAAAATGAAGCAACTCAGCGATAAATATTTTTATTACGTCTAATACAAAATACGGAACCCAATGTACAAGTCAGTTATACAATGACTTGAAATAAAAACAGTAAGGCAGTGTTTCTCACATTTCCTGGAGGCGACCTCCTAGATTATAAATTTTTCGTTCGAACCCCTTTAGAAGCTGGGACCTAGAGAAGCGATGTAGGCTCCCATAGTGAGGTCTTTAAATTTTGTTCAAGAATGTAATGAGAAAGAAAAGGAACTTAAGTCATCATTTTTAGTTGTTTTTTTTTTTTCATTTATTTTAGTTTATTTAGAATTCAAAGTTACGTCATGAAATTTCATTACAACAAGTCCGTTTTTTTTTTGTTTTCGGAAATAGTGTTGCCTACATATTTTTTAAGTGTTATGAAAAGTTTTCCTGGAGATAGAAATGAAGATGCGACAGGTTTCTGCTCAAGCCGGCAAATGGTCTGAGCTGAGCGTTTTCCGGTGTTTTCAGCTTCAGAAATTCATTTTCCTAGCGGTACAACGTCTTTTTCTCGTAGTAGCAAGAAGAGAGGATTTTTTAAAAGTCAATATTGATACGTTTTCTTTCAGAATGCACTATTCATCCTGGTAAAAAAAAAGTCGAGAGTCAAATAAAGTTTCATAATAAAGAGGCAGCCCTGGTCAAGAGTATTATGCGAGAGACATTCTAGGTACATAGAACGCACGGATGTCTGTAATAGACGTGATCTTTTTTAAGTTAGACGTCTGGCCACACACACACACACACACACCACTATTAAATTACCATCTGAACAAAATAAATCCCACACAACTCCCCCTTTGCAGACACTGCGCCCACCCCTTTGAAACCGTAAACCATTACCTCTTTGAATGTCCCTCCCTAATCCACCGTAGACAGACCCTACTTCCACTACAGCCCAACATAACCAACACCCTGTACGGCAGTGCTGAACAACTGAAGAAAACAGCACACTTTTTTTTCCTTGGCACAGTCTGCAAAAAAAGGGCTCACAGCTCAGCAGCAATAAAGCTGGCTAGAAGAAGAAGAAGTTAGACGTCCCTGTCGCGGACCTTTTTTTTCCACACAAAAGTTGTCACTATGATGAAGTGCAATGGTCGGAAGAAATTCGTCCATTCATAGACCAAAAAAAAAATCCATAATAACGGTAGCGGAAACATTTTGAAGTGTTTTCTCCAAAAAGTTTCGACCCACTTTTTGCATACGCCTCTTGCAAAAAAAAAAACGGTCTACATTTCACAAATTCTTATTAGAAGATGAAACGATGTCTATTATTTAAGTTATTTACATTTTTAAAACATTGGTAATAATGTTTTGTTTTTTTTTAATAATATTCAGAGATGGATTAATAATTACAATGAAAATATTATTATTTTGCCGCAACCCCCTATTGTTGCTAGGTCGTTGGCTTGTAACTTCAGACAGCTAGTACATCTTATCCTATGCAGGCGTTTTATATTTTTAATTAATAAACTTTAAATAATTTGGATAAACTTCTTTTGTGAACTAAACTTCAAATACTTTCTATAACTGTTATTATTCACAGATTTAACCTGAGTTGAGATAGATCTAGTAGTAATGAAATAAACTGATCAAAAAATGTCATTTCTATTACATGTCTCAAGATCTATCTGCCGTTTCACATTTACACTAGTTCGTTAACTGCGTAGCCGCCAATCAATGGTTAATCTCTTCTTACCGCCGCCTAGGAAACACATTCACTCCATAACACGCGTTTCTGTCACCCCCCTCCCATAAGAGCAACTCGTGCTGCCCCCTTAAGAAACGCTGCAGTAAATATAGAGATGATCAATAATCCAAAACAGAATACTAGTAATAATAATTCAAAATGGAATACTAGTAATAATAATTCAAAATGGAATACTAGTAATAATAATTCAAAATGGAATGCCTGCAGCGTTTAAAAAAAAAATTAAACGCTAAAAAGTTTCCAAAATAATTTCATCATTTGTACGAATATCGTTTTCTTAACGTTTTCAAAGAATGATGGAATAATTATAATTATATAAAAAATTTATTTTTGTATTTAACTAATTTTTCTTTTTAAAGAGGAACCTCGGAATACTAATTTGGCCGCCCCTTAAATTCGGCCGCTTGCGTGCAATGCATACATTGCACAACAGGTAGCGGCGGCCCTGGTCCTGATGGCATATTTCCCCCACATATTTGACTGCACACTTCATGTTTTCCACAAAGAACACATGTCTTTTACATAGCGTTTCGTGGACGTATTAGATCCAGAAGTTAAGGTGGAGAACATTTTCAGTTTCTGCTTAGACTCTTCAAAGTTCTGATGCAACGGCTACTTTTTCTTTTCTGAAAGCAAAAAAAAAATTATTTTTAAAATCAACTATGCAAGCATTTTTTTTTTATATAAAAAATACACCATTTTTAACAATTATTCACTAGTAATAGTATCAAACACGGAAGGCTATTTACTAAGTGTGATTACAATTGACCATATTTTTGGCACATTTATGCAAATGATTTTAGATTTTTTGTAAAAAAGAAATGTTTTTATCAATTTAATGCTAAGTTATATAAGTTCTGTCATGCTAACTACTATATTTACAAAAAAATTTATACTTTTATTTTTAAAGAGAAAAATCTATTTAGTATATGCATATAGGCCTAAGTGGAACACAATTTAAAACAACAATTAATAACTAGTTATTCATACTATCGCGTGAACTGTAGGTGAAAATAACGGAAGTGTTTTTTTTAGGCTTTGAATAAGAGATTGACCCTTTACAGAACAATTAGATCAATTAGATAATCGTTATATGACATCAGTTAGACAAGCTTCACGTCGTACTTCACCTTCACTTTCACCCATCCCTTGGTCTGCTGGACTGTTGGTGCACCACACATGATCTGCCAACATTCTTTCTCCATTCTTCTTTGTCATTGGATTTAATAGAATTTCATTCTGATATTCTTTCTGAAAGACTACTTCTGGGGGCCGATTTTGAGTTTGTGTTTCCATACAAACTGTATTTGTAACCTTGTTATTTCTAATCTTAGAACTTTAAAATAGAAAATCGTCCCCGATCAGACAATGTTAAATAGAAGCAAACGTTGATTTCTGGGTAAACAAAGACTAGATAATGGTTATTGAGTGCAAGTTGTCGTCATTATATTTAGTAGACACAGACATATGGGTCAGTGAGCGTACAAGACAATTGGGTGTTTTGTCAATAATCACATACATTGGCAGACAAAGTTAGATCACAACGTACACAATTATTCGATAGCAATGAAACCTTGAATGTAAGTAGCTAAGAGAGTATTATTAACACTTTAATTATACATCGGAGGAATGCAATTTCTTCTTAGGAATTCAATAAGATACTTAGGGGAGATAGAGTTAAGTTTTCTAGGTATTAATTACAGGTAATTACTAGTGTAAACTGACACACATCAACTAGTTTAATATAAACAATACAGGCTTATGCTTACAAAACATGGACTGACAAAAGAATTGTAGGCTTATAGTATTGAGACTCTGTTTTGACTGAACCAAATTCCTTTCAAAATTTGTTAAATCCATAGTGAAGTTTAAGCAATAGTAGGCTTATACTGTAAAGAGATTTATTTTTAGTATTTTTAGACAAACTATGTCTAGTTTGAATGCGTCATTCAATACAACTTCTATTTCTAACTTCTCCTCAATCTCGACATCTACTCTGTATGATCTCTTGTTAATCATTTTCAACAGCATTAATCTGTTTGCATGCGCCCAAGTGGTGGGTGTCTTCGGTATCGTCGCTAATATTTTGAATATTCGATTATTTCGTCAACAAGGCTATCAAGATGGCGTCAACATCACGCTCACAGCTTTAGCCCTAAGTGATATCGGAGCTCTTGTCAACATGCTGGTATACATCACGATGCTCAATCCGCTCATTGACGAAAACGGGGTCACCGTTTCAAAGGTTGCTATCGGCTACGTCTCCTTTTTCTTGCACGAGTATTTCATCAAAGTTGGCAGCGTCATTATCACTTTTGCTGCTGTTCAGAGATGTCTCTGCGTGGCACTCCCTTTAAAAGTCAAGATGATGATTACCGCAAAACTCGCTGTTGTGGTCAATGGAGTTATTTTTATAGTTATGTGCTTATATTTATTCGTTCATTTTCACATCATGTTTCTAAGCTGGGATTTATTGCCTGAGACAAATCAGACTGTCCTGAGGTTTCATTACAAGAGCATTAGAGTTATGTATCTACCCCCGGCGTACTACACTACAGACATATTTTTCCCTTTCTGTACTTTTCTGGTGTTAATTTCCTGCTCCGCAATCATCTTCGTGAAGCTTAAGTCAAAGTCTAAGTGGAGGCAGTCCAACTCAAGCTGGGGAGATAAACTGGCCAGTCTGACGTACAAGGAAAGAAAGACAGCCAAGCTTTTCATGCTGGTGTCAGTCACCTGCGTGGTTCTTCTACTTCCGTATTACCTGATGTTTACGTGTATAGCGTTCATGGGAGAGCTGGCCTTTGATGGGGCTCAGAGTGTCATCGGTTTTCTTGTGAGCTCCTTTACAAGTCTGCTGGAAACCATCAACTGTAGTATCACGTTTTTTATTTATTATAACATGAGCTCTAGGTTCAGGGCCGAGTTTCGTAAGATGTTTGGCCAATGGAGCAAATTGAATATCAGAAAAACCAGACAGCTGGAATATTTTACTTCCTCGGCTGATATAACAAAATAAACATCGAATCAATCTAATTGATTATAAGTGCTCCACATATTAACTTTGTACTATAGCAGTTTTTAGATAATAATTGTGGTACTTTGATACTAGATGTAACATATATATATATATTGTTATGACCCTATTGGCGGCGCAAAAGGGTTAACTATAGGCTCAGTTGACACACACGAGAATCACTCAGGTCAGCGGGGGCCATGGACAAGGGACAGTACTACGATTACATGATTACACGCAAATATGACCAATGTTATGGTCATGTGATCGAAAGCCTGCGTGTACGAGTGACACAGTGGATAGAAAAGGGGGAGTTCAAGACCGGAGAGCGTCGAGACCAGCACAGTTAGTCGCCATGAAATCGGGCCTGGTTGAGTCCTGATGTGTTGATGTACAAGTCCAGAAAGAGAGACAGTAGAGTTCTTTAAGTTGGTGATGTACAGAGTGACATTTTAGTTGTTGATGTGTTTGACGCCAATTGTCTAGTATTGGCTGTTATCTACTTATTCACTCATTATTAAAGTACCAGATTATTTGGAGCCTTGTTGTCAAGTTCTTGATGTGTTGATGTATGGTGTTGTGTTTAGCCGTGTTTACAGAAGGTCAGAAAAGGAGGGAGAATCGTAACATTGGCGTCAGAAGTGGGATCCTTTCTGGCTGAAATGTCTTCGAAGAAACTACTTAACCAGTTGTTGGTCAAAGAATTAAGGCAAGAACTTCGCGAGAGAGGTCTGCAGCTCAACGGTAACAAAGAAACACTAACAGAACGCCTAAGACAGGCCCTTTTTGAGGAAGATCAAGATCCAGATGAATACATATTTGAATTAAACCCAGATATGACAGAGATCCTGAGTAACATGCAGGGCCAGATGGACTTAATGAAGGAGAGCCTCAAGAAAATAAACGCCATGAATGAAAAAGTAAATGAACAGATGAGCTCTATGAACGAGAAGATTGACCAGAGAGTCAACACTGTGGAAAAAGAAATGGAAGAGATAAGGACTCATGTCCAAGAACAACTGAGCAAGGAACGGGGTACTAGAACAAAAACATTAGTGCCCGAAATCTCTGTGAAGATAAAGCCGCCTGTGTTTGATGGATCCATCTCATGGACTGTTTACAAAAGACAGTTTGAGGCAGCGGCCAAGGTTAATAACTGGAACACTGAAGAAGAGAAAGCGACTGCTCTGGTGTTGGCTTTAAGAGGGAAGGCAGCAGAACTGCTCCAGTCAATGACAAATCAACAAGATTACGCTGCCATTGTTAAGGCTATGGAGCTCCGTTACGGAGACGAACATTTACAAGAAATTTATAGAGTTCAGTTGAAAACCCGACAACAACGCCCCGGTGAAACCTTGCAAGAGCTAGAGGCGGACATAGAACGTCTTGCTCATTTGGCATATCCAACAGCAGCACAAGACTTTCTGGACGTCGTTATCACTGATGCATTCATTGATGCTATTCGAGATCCAGAACTGAAGAAGGCAATAAGAATCAGTGGTAAGCGCAAATCCAGCGAAGCCCTGGTCTACGCCCTTTCCTATGAAGCCGCCAAAGACGCCTCTAAGAATATCCATCATGGGCGTATGCTGGAAGTCCAGGAAGAAGATCTTACACAACTTCTCAGAAAGGTAACTGAAGTGCTAGAAGAACGCAGACCAAATAAGAAGCAAGAAGGACGGAATAGAACCAGTGTACGTTGTTGGAATTGTGGAGAACCTGGACATCTACAAAGGAACTGCACGAGAAGATTTCCCCGACAAACAAAGTATCAGCACAGACCGGAGACAGATGCAGGGTCAGGTGCTCATGTCTACCAGGGAAACTAACTTTCGCCGGTTTTATGGGGCAAAAATCGGCGACCAAGAACATGACAGCCCCTGCAACTATAATTCCAGTCGCTGTGTTAGGGAAGGAATTTGAAACTAAGCACCGAAAAGGGCAAATTCACCAAAATGCTGATACACTGTCTCAACGACCCTGCAAATCAGAATGTAAGCACTGCAAGAAGGCTGAAGAACAGGAGGTAGCTATCAATTGTCATCGGCTCGGAATAGATGTTTCCGGACCCTGGTGTGATAAAAGGATTCGAGAGGATCAAATGCAAGATGAAGATCTGGCTCCCATTCTTCTATGGAAAGAAGATGGACAACGGCCAGATTGGAAAGACATCTCTGAGAAGGGGGTAGCCACCAAGGCGTACTGGGCTCAGTGGGACTCGCTGACGTTGGTCAATGGTGTCATCAAAAGGGTTTGGGAATCTGCTGATGGAACATCCAAACGCCTTCAGCTGATGTTACCGAAGGTGAGAGTTGCTGAAGTACTGAAAGAGATGCATAATGGCGCTAGCGGATCTCATCTTGGTGTCAATAAGACTCTGGAAAAGGTTCGTCAGCGGTTCTACTGGTTCAGATATAGAGAGGATGTAGAGGAATGGTGTCGAAGGTGCGACATATGTGCGGCAGCAAAAGGCCCTCGACGCAAAACTAGGGGTCTTTTGCAACAGTATAATGTTGGTGTTCCATTCGAGAGGATCGCAATAGATGTAGCAGGCCCATTTCCTGAAACCAAGAAAGGAAACAAATACATCTTGGTAGTCATTGACTATTTCAGCAAATGGCCAGAAGCTTATGCCATACCAAATCAAGAAGCTATCACAGTGGCCGAAACACTCGTGGATAACTGGATCAGTCGCTTTGGTGTACCTAACGAGTTGCACTCTGACCAGGGAAGGAACTTCGAGTCCAAAGTTTTCCAGGAGATGTGCAAGACACTTGGCATCGAAAAGACTCACACGACAGCTCTCCATCCGCAATCGGATGGGATGGTAGAGCGATTCAACAGAACCCTAGAACAACATCTGTCTAAGGTTACTGATGACCGACAAGACGACTGGGACACCCATATCCCCATGTTCCTCATGTCATACAGAGGATCCGTTCATAGCACCACAGGATATGCCCCAGCGAAGATGTTATTTGGTTGTGAGCTTCGTCTACCATGTGACCTGTTATTTGGGATTCCGAGAGATACGCCAGTGTCTTCAACTGAATATGTCACCAATCTCCGAAGACGATTGGAGAATGCTTATGTATTGGCCCGCAGAAACATCAAGACCAACAGTGACCTGATGAAAACAAGGTATGACAGACGGGCCAATACGTCGGGGTTCCATGAGAATGATCTAGTGTAACTCTATAACCCACAGAGACGAAAAGGCAGATCCCCGAAACTCCAAAGAGACTGGGAAGGTCCATACCGTGTCGTAAAAAGAATAAACGACGTGGTCTACCGGATACAGAAAAGTCCACGGTCCAAACTGAAGGTTGTCCACGTTGATCGACTCCATCAGTACCGTGGTGAAATAGAATCTGTTCGGGACGAACAGATCTAAGAAGGGGGCAGTGTTATGACCCTATTGGCGGCGCAAAAGGGTTAACTATAGGCTCAGTTGACACACACGAGAATCACTCAGGTCAGCGGGGGCCATGGACAAGGGACAGTACTACGATTACATGATTACACGCAAATATGACCAATGTTATGGTCATGTGATCGAAAGCCTGCGTGTACGAGTGACACAGTGGATAGAAAAGGGGGAGTTCAAGACCGGAGAGCGTCGAGACCAGCACAGTTAGTCGCCATGAAATCGGGCCTGGTTGAGTCCTGATGTGTTGATGTACAAGTCCAGAAAGAGAGACAGTAGAGTTCTTTAAGTTGGTGATGTACAGAGTGACATTTTAGTTGTTGATGTGTTTGACGCCAATTGTCTAGTATTGGCTGTTATCTACTTATTCACTCATTATTAAAGTACCAGATTATTTGGAGCCTTGTTGTCAAGTTCTTGATGTGTTGATGTATGGTGTTGTGTTTAGCCGTGTTTACAGAAGGTCAGAAAAGGAGGGAGAATCGTAACAATATATATATATCTCAGACCTTGCCATCGATGGGTCATAAGATGTAAAGCTAACACTAAATTCAGTAACATAAATAAGAAGATAAATTGATTTAGAGACATGCTGGGCTTGACATAATGTAACCACGAATGCCCACAAGATTTTTTGCAGGGTGCCACCTATGGCTCAAAGTCGTAGCTTCAACTTTTTTTTATTACAGAGAATATTAAAGAAAAGAATTGGTGCAACTTGCCACCCCCCTACCTATGCGATACGAAAGTTCAACGTAAATACTTGTTTCATGAAATTTAAACAAAAAAGTAACATGTGCACAAACTATTTATCCTTAAGTTTATCCTTTCTGCTCGTGCATCTCAACGGTCGATCAAACCAAAAATACAACCGCTGCCAAAACTGTCAATAACTTTACTGAATTGCTTCTCGTGGCGATGGACAAGCTGGCGATGAACGCTTATCTGGCAGTGCTGATATTCTTCTTTACGTTGCAGCTCTTGCATCGATTTAGGATGTAGACAAGACGGGTTGAACTGAGCGTTTTTATTGCTTGAAAAGCGAGACGTTAATGAAGAAACTAACAAACCAAGTTACGTATGTTTCACTTGCAGTCGTTATTTTATAATACGCCAAACAGTCAAAAATCTTTTCAAAGTTGTGACTTAAAGCGCAAAGGATTTCGTATTTCTCAGTCCATCGTGACTCACACAAAAGAGGTAAATTTAGCATCAACGCTCTCGCTTGGGACTGTTATGGAAGAAATAGATAATCTTCTGGATGAGACCAGCATTATTACTTACACCTGAAACGGCATTCAGGTCAATATAAACATGTTTAAGTTCGTGGGACTCGCAAAGGACAATGTCAGCTTTAGGATTTTTTCATGAATCCTTGCCTGAACACAGTTTTGAATGCTACCCATCAAGGGGCAGCCATCGTAGCATTGGCCAAGTAGTTTGTCCATGTGAAAAATGTACATAATGTATTTGCTGACAATGACGTTAGACACAGGCAGTGCGTCTCTCTTAACAACAATGACAAAACCAATAAATGATCATCGAGTACAATCGCCAACAACAAAACCAACGCTCCAACACATCTGTTCTGTGTCTGAGGTATCTGCATTTTTGTTAACGAAATACCAAGAAAACACAAGAGAGTTACTTCCTACTGCTGCTCTGCTGCTCGTATAGTTTGGTTTCTTGTTACTGCTAGTGCTCCGTCGATAACAATCAACGTTTTGACTCAGATGGCATGGGAAGAACTTTCTTATCTCTCTTCTATCATAAACTGGTGGACGTGATAACCTGCTATTTTATCGAGCGCTAACACAGACTACAAAAGCCCCTTTCAAAACTGAAATTAACATATAATACAAAGGCTTAGCTTTCGGCATCAATTTAAGACTGATGCGCTCCCTGGTCATGGCCACATTTTTATATGCTTGTGAGTCTTGGACGCTGACTGTAGAGATAGAGAGGAGGTTCCTAGCAATGGAATTGAGATGCTACAGAGATGCTACTGAAGGATCCTAGGAATCACATTTAAAGACCACATCACAAACCATGAGTGTTACTGCAGCGATTGGACCCCATGATGACCTACTAACTATCGTAAAAAAACGCAAGCTTAAAATCTATGGGCATATTACAAGATCTTCGGGGCTCGCAAAGACCTTCCTTCAGGTAACAGTACCAGGAAAAAGACGAAGAGGCAGGAAAGACCTTCCTTCAGGTAACAGTACCAGGAAAAAGACGAAGAGGCAGAAAGCGATGGGAGGACAACATAAAAGAATGGAAAGGCCTACCTAACTAAGGCAAAAAGAAAGAGACAGCTAATTCTAGGTCTAAATTATTAAATGAAACCATTATAACTTATATATAATAACAGTGTTTCCGCGGCCTCCTGGAAATCTCCTGTAATTGCGAAATATACGAAACCTCAAGAAATTATTTTAAAAATCTCCAGAAAAATAAACAAAATTGTCAATTTTGGGGTGCCAATCCTACGCGCGATGAAAAAAAAGGCATTGTCAAAAAAAAGGCATTGACAGCTTTCATACCAAAACTGGGTCCCGCGCATTCCATTTCGCATAGGACGCCGCAATTGTTAGGGCCGGCCCTGAGCGCATGCATAACCATTGTCTGCCGGTGGTCGATTTAGATTTTCTTTTCGCCGTCTTCGTCTGTCCTCGGCAGCGGATTTTCTTTTGGTCTCAAATGTGTATCCCGCGGCCTTTGTAAGTGATCAGCTGTCTTGTTCTGAAGCCGCCTGCAACCAGGTGCTCTCTTCTATGTCAGGCCAGCAAGTTGGCGCCTAAGCTGGTCTTTAAAACCTAGATGTGTTACAGACACAAAAATAGAGCAGTGATATTCATAAAACAACGAATATTCACATTTGTTTCCCAAATTGGGTTACGCGTACCCCCAGGGGTACGGGAAGAGTTATGAATGGGTTACGCATTGGACATAGTTAACTATGCTGTTTTTTTTTTAAATACCCATTTAGTTAATACATTAGAATAAAATATAATAAGTTTAAAATTCTTTTTATTATTTATCTTAAGTTTTTACAAACTTTAACAAAATACTGCGCTAGTTTATATTTTAAGATTAAGTTCTGCAAAGATCAGGAAATGGATAGGGATGTTACAACTTCCGTCCACACGCCCACTTTTTCAATGTAAAAACTATGTTTGCATTTTTTTTTGAGAATGTATTTAATGTGTCTCTGAAGCATGCATACTTAATTGTGGTAGAGTAATAATTATTTTGTGTATGTAGGCCTATAAATTTTTTTTTTATTGTTGTTAAAATAAATCCTTTTTTTGGGGGGGGGGGGGGGGGGAGCGGTGAGGGGTACTCAGCGTTACAAAAATTCTAGAAGGGGTATGCATAAGTCAAAAGTTTAGGAAACACTAGACTAGAGTATCTCTGTGGCATTTTACGTCTCGAGAGACGATCCTTTCCCTTTGCAACTTCTTGTGTGACTAAAGGGCCAATCCTTGATACACAGCTGCGATCGCAGGTTGGGCATGTGTGATCACCAGGCGCCGTTGCATCATTATCACCCTTCTTTCTGCTTCTGTTGTGTTTGGCATCTACAATCCGAGACCCTTCCATTATGCTTTCTCTTCATGTAGATCTATCCAGTGCTACTTTTTCCCAAGTGCTAGCGTCAATTTTGAAGAGCTTTATGTCGCTTTTGCATACAACTGTATACCGTAAAAGTGGGCGACCAGCGGCTCTCCTGCCTTCTATTAGATCGCCATACAGAATGTCTTGTGGAAGTCGACCTACTGGCATTCTACGAACGTGGCCAAGCCAGCCAAGGCGTCTTCTGCTGATAACTAGAGTAACAACTTAAGTAAAATCACTAAATTTAGAAAGCCTTCAGTATAGGAGACTCAAAAGTAAAGTAGCAATTATACTTAAAACACTGAACCATAATCTTTACATGCAAAAGCAAAATCTAATAAAATACTCAGAAAGACACAAAGATAAAGGCACATTCCTCCTTCCATATGCTATGACAAATGTGTACAAATTCTCCTTCCCTAGCGCTACTAGAGCATGAAATGGGTTGCCTGGCAGAATTTAAGTCATTTTAAGTCATTCATGACTAGATGCATGACGCGTAGGACGTAACCATCTTCTTTTTTGAAGTAACGTCAGTAATATATAAAATAAAATGTCTGCAAATCTTTGGTTCAGATATGGATGAAGTGCTGTTAAGTCTTGACACAAATCAAGCAAATCTTCATCTCTACTTTGTAGTATCGAAAGATTTGGAGACTGAGAACTTTCTTCTCTTTCCAAGTTTTGTTTAAGAGAAAAAGTTTTGCTACAAACGTAGAAATGACGATTTTAATTTTCATTAAATGTAATTCACAACATTATCATTTCAACAAAGTTTTATTAAATTGGTCAAATAAATAGACAATGCCAAAAGTTTTCATGAGTTCATTAAATTGTGTTATACATTTTTGTCTTTGCTTTCTACAAATTTCAACATTGAATCAAAGCGAGCATAAGGTCGACTGAAACATGCACTAAACAAATAAATTGGTGCTGGGAGGTTTGAATCTCTCCAATGGAAAATCATCGTGAAGCTCAAAAGAGGTTTTGACGATTTCGGGCTCTATTTCCGGAGATGCGGTGGCTGAGCGGTAAAGCGCTTGGCTTCCAAACCAAGATGGCTGCCTGGTCGTGCGGTTTGCGCGCTGGAGGTCGTTCGGATTTATCGATGGTCTCGGGTTCAAACCCTGCCCGCTCCCATCCCCCATCGTCCTGCGGGAGGTTTGGACTAGGAAGTAAACTATCTTCATCTCTGAAGAAACATCCGAAACATGTAAAACATTTTACAAACAAACCTGAAGTGCCCCGATGCGAATCCTGGTGAAGACTAGGATTTTTAAAAATGCTCTAATGCAGTGATGCCCAACCGAATTCAATCTGCGAGCCATTATAATTTACAACACCAGTGTCGCGGGCCACATGATGGAAAAGATACAAAAACTTAATGAAATTGCCCTGAAACTATTTTATTTCAAACCCAAGGATCCAGTAAAGGGGTTTGCAAATGCCCACAGATTGAACATATTAAAAAAGGGGAAAAAATAAATAATTTTAAATATCTTCTTATCACTTATGATGAAGTAGCTAAAAAAATATTGTCTCTGCATGTCGTTTAAAGCAAATAAAGATTATGCTTTTTTTTGCGATATTTGGAAACATTTAGTCAAAGACACAAACTCGAGCTATTATTTTTTCAATGCTATGAAGATCTGTGTTGAAAGTGTTAGGTTGGCTTGGAACAAGATGGCAAGTGTAACAACTGATGGAGACCCTGCTTTGACTAAGTAAAACAGTTTTTTTTAAAAATAAATTAAACAACAATATCCCAACTATAAACTCTACACGGAAGAGTTCGCACAAAGCTGCATTGAATATCAAACATGTTATTGACCCAATTATCTCAGCGATCAAACTTATCAGAGCTGGGCTGTCTTAACCACAGGTAGTTCCGAGAAGTACTTGAAGATGTGGAAACAAAACATTCCGATATTCGGTACCACAGTAGTGTCCGCTACCTTAGCATGTGCAAGGTATTGAGAAATTGAATCTCAAGGAAGAAATTCTTTTGTTCTTTGAGGGACATTTACTGTGACTTTGTCACTAATATTTGTAATGAAGAGTGAAGACTGACTACTTGTTTTTCGTCGTAATTATTGCAATGGGTTGCTTGCACATGAAATGTATGTGCATTTTTTCAAACAAAACTTTTTCCATTTCTCCAGGCATGCAAGTGAAAACAGGTTTAATCATTTTCCTTTGCTGAAAGGTGAAACTATTTCTAGTAAAATGGTTAAAAAGTACAAGACTTGTTGAATTTGAAATGCAAGTTTTAAGATGTCAAAATCTTTACAGCAGTTTCCAATACCCTCACTTCAGCATTAAGTACAGAAGTATATTCAGCTAAAGAGGAAATATATCAAAGCAAATTATAACCTGAAAGAGAAGTTCCAGTCAGTTCTTCCGAGGGAGTTTTATGGATGTTAGAAGCTGTATTTCCACACTTAAAAAACTTTGCTGCAAAACTCTTTTACATTATTTGGGTGCACATACACCTATGAACAAGAATTTTTACCAAATTATTAAATTTTTACTACCTCTACTATTTTAACTGTGAATAGACCTTGATTTTAATGATTTGACTGTATGGAATTTGGCCTTTGCTGTGTGGAGGGAGAGTGGCCCTTGAGGGACTGCAGGCACGACATGGCCTAAATTGTGCCGATGTGCCCAAAATCACAAATCACAATTCACAAGAATTTTTATTTTGATTGAAAATAAACAAGCGTAATAACAGGTCGATGCTGACTGACTGTAATTTGACAGCAGTCACAGTAAGCTAGTTCCACCATAGTTCCTGGACATTATGCACGTGTGCAAAAAGTTAAATACTTCACATTAAGTACAACTTGATAACCGAATTGTTGTGATGACTTAATGTGGTGTAAATAGACGAAGACACATTTTAATAACAAATTCGTAAAATTAGTTCCAGAAATCGCTAAATCTTCTTGTAATTTCTCAATCGGTAGTGTAAAAAGGATGTAAATGTTTAATACAGTATACATGTAAATTACAAGACAGGTAGCATATTTTCTAAGTTGTAAATGCATATTGTATAAATGCCGCCCCCCATTCCTAAAATTTTTTATGCGGCTCTCAATAGAAAAAAGTTGCCCACCCCTGATCTAGTACATTACATTGGATTGTTTGGGAGAGTTGAATGTTCTCTTAACACTTCAAACAAATGGCGTAAGTTCTGTTTACATTTTGTTGTTCTTGTTTTTTTTTTAAACAGCCTCAGACTTTCTTTATAAAAACAAACATGTTGGCTAGCAATGGTAAGCCTACAAAAAAGTAAAGATCTTTTCTTTATTCCTAGTAGATTCTATAGTCGTATTTCGCACAAATGTATGATGCCCTGGTAGTAATCTATTAGAAAAAAACGGAGGTCGTAACGTAGGTAAAGATAATTTTGAACATGGGAGGGGGGGGGGGGGGAGGGAAATTTTTTATATTTTGTGCCGACGTTTCGGCGAGCCGGATTGAAGCACGTCGCGGGCCGAATCTGGCCCGCGGGCAGTATTTTGGGCATCACTGCTTAATGTGTACGAGACGTTAGTTGGAGAAAAGTGAAAGTACAGTAAAGGTCATCGTTAACCGTGTGCCATTAAGCTTATGTTTCTTCTTCATATGTAGATTCTATGTTACGAGAGTTCGATACTTATTATCAGTAACCATTATCTATCTACATAGCACTCTCTGGTGGTGCGTATCTATCAAAAGGAGAATCGTTTATCTAGTGTTGGAGTTTGGCTCGGAAAAGACCTGTATATAATCACAGACCAGACATAACAATGTCACAGTAATGAACTGTTATCTTTAAGAAAATGTTTTAAATAACATTTAGGGGGATGGTTGACAACGTCTACATTGATGGTATAGTTAGTCATAGATAGCATAGGCTATAGGCCTAGTATTGTAGGTCAATAAAGGCAAAACTCGGTTGTTATATATCTACAGAGATGTTATTTGTACGTGTACTAATACCAGCAATTACTTTGTGTGTTTTATAATCATGAGATGATGATTTAGATCTAGTGATCTTCATATCTTTTTAATTGCAGAGTTATTGTAGAAATAACTTTATAAGTGTTTATAGTTTTAATTGCAGATTTATTGTAGGAATAGCATCACGAGCGTTGTACAGTTTTTAATTACGAACAAATCAGTTTGAAAAAAAAAAAAATGCGAGCCCTACCTTGTAATGCAGTCTTTATAATAGTGGGATGAACTACTAATAATTAAAACCTTCCTAACAATATATTGCCTTTACTGTGACTTCTTTTTATTGATAAACTGCAAATCATTATACTAAAATGCAAATTATGAAGTCGACAAGACCAAACATTAATTAGAAGCAAACATGAATAAGACGAATAAATCAATTTCTTGGTCTTTAGAAGTCGCTGACACAAAGAACTATAGAGGATTCAACGCCAGAAAATAAATAACCATTACCGCTACATAAATAAAGATAGCCTATCTCTAAAATCAATGTAAACCGAATAGTATAACTGATCCTTAGCGTAACTCCTTCGAAGAATCAACTTAGAGATCCGCAGCTTTACACACACACAAACAATATAGAGAGATAGATAGATAAATAGATTAAAATAAAGTAAATGGAAAAAAAACACATACGCATAATATACCTCCTATAGTAATTTCTTGTGGTGTTGGTCAATGTTTAATGTTTGTCTAATGTCTACGAATGACAGCTCTAGAAATGGATTCGCAGCGAGATAGAGGTGCATCATTATGTTTTGCAGACGAAATGATCCCATGAGCATAAAGTAATATTATTCTTCAGGTTAGGATTATAACTGCGATCATTTATCAAAGCATCCATGAAGTAGTTTGTAAAAAAAAAATGGCTAACTGCACACAAATATGTAAGTTAGATGTTAGCTCGTCTCAAAGTGAACTACTGGGCCTGATTGACGTACTGTTCTCCTGTGCCATTGTTAACATTATCGCTGTTCTAGGAATCATGGGTAACGTTTTGAACATCGCTGTCCTGTGTCACCATGACCTTAATGAGACCACCACAATCCTGCTGCTGGCCATGTCCACGACGGACATGCTCTTTCTGTTGACCAGCATTCCCAGACGGTTTGTCTGCGTCCTGTCGAAGTTTTGCACATATCCGGCGAAGGTCCTCAACGCCTTCGCTACAGCTTACTTGTGGATGCCCAACAGATACTGCGGCCTTGTTTCTTCTGGCTTGGTTACTTTGATCGCACTGGAACGCTTCGTTGCGGTGCATTTTCCACTCAGTGTTGCCAGTATGATCAACCGTGAGAGAATGCTGTTGGTGATATGGCTGATGTGTGTCTTTTGGGCGACTTTGTCGGCTCCTTTCTTTGCTCTTTACGACATTGATTGGAACCAGGAAGCAGATGCGTCCCCTCACATTGTGCTCGCCAGTTTCATAGAGAAAGATACAAACGGTTACAACACGCTTAACGTGAGCATAGCCATCATCAGAGGTCCAGTCAGTGTGCTGGTCATTGTCGTATGTTCAATGGCTATTGTCGCGCGGCTGTATGACGCCACTAGAAAAATGACTGAAGGGTTATCAGCACAGAGAAGCACGCGGGACTTGCGCGTGCTGAGGATGCTACTTGTCGTCACTTCCGTATATGCGGTAATCGGGATTCCCCTGTCCATACCATACATAGTCTACTATGTCAGCCCAGCGATTTCAGTGAAACAAGACGGCACCTTAACTGATTTCGCCATCTTAATGGAGATAGTGAACGACTTACTATACGTCTTGAATGCCTCTGTAAATTTCGTTATTTATGTAACAATGAGTACTAAGTTTTATGCAACCTATATAAAATTACTGTCAAAGTTTTGTTCCAAGTTCCGAAGTAGATGATAAATATATGCTTAGTTTCAACCATGGTTTCAGTCTTCACATTGTTGATCTAAGGGATTTCCATACATAAAGCTAGCATTTTGATGTACATTATATGGAAAAATAAGTAAGCAAATAAAAATGCATGCATAAATATCCGTTTGACTGAGCAACAAGATGGCCTTGATGATTCATGTTTATGCTATCTACTCCTTTATAATATACAAATAGAAATGGTCGTTAAAGAATCTAGATACAGAACTTCAACCAAAAGAATGCTTGATATTTTTCAGTTTAAAGAAATCTTAATACAACACAATTTCTATAATACAGAGATTTTCCAGACGTAGGGAAGTTCAGAAAGAAGGCGATATTAATTTCTTAGTTCTATTTTTGTTTGAGAGGCGCGGTGGCTGAGCGGTAAAGCACTTGGCTTTTGATCCGGGGTCCCAGTTTCGAATCCTGGGATTTTTAATTTCGGGATCTTTGGGCATCTCTGAGTCCACCCAGCTCCAATGGGTACCTGACATTAGTTTAGGGAAAAGTAAAGGTGGTTGGTCGTTGTGCCGGCCACTTGACACCCTCGTTAACCGTATGCCACGGAATCAGATGACCTTTACATCATCTGCCCTATAGACCATAAGGTCTGAAAGGGGAACTTTATTTTTGTTTAGTATTTCCATATAAAAATATCTTCAATTTGTTCACCTACATTTATCCCTTAGTCTGTTGGATCGTAGGGGGCAGCACGCAAGATTTGTCGACCGTCTTTCTCCATTCCTCTCTGTCTTTTGCCTTGGATAGAACCTATTCAATGGCAGGCCCGTACATTCTTTTATGTTGTCTTCCCATCACTTTCTTTGGCTGCCTCTTCTTTTTCTTGGTACAGTTCCCTGAAGGAAGGTCTTTGCGAGCATTGAAAACCTTGTAATATGGCCAGAGTTTTAGTTTGCATTTTTCTTGAAACAATAGCTGCTGTAGTAACCCTGTCTCTAATCTCTTCGTTTGTCATGCGGTCTTAAAATGTGATACCTTGGATCTTTCTGTAACATCTCAATTTTAATTGTTACATTATAGTTCCATGGTTACATCTAGATTATACTCGCGATATTAGGATACTTGTAGTGTGTACTTGCGTTTTTCACATGGCGAGAAACAAAGGGTAAAAAAAAATTGATTTCTTTGGAGATATATATATATATAAATGGCTCCTCGTGTCTCGAAAGACAATGGATACTGTACAAATACAATCGTTATATATGGCCTGAACATTGACCTGTGACGTCGCAACCTGTGGGCAGTTTAGGCAGATAGCTTGACGTATGCCACGTCACACGTCTTTAAATTTAATGTCATGAATTTAGTTGGAACTTGGAATTTCAAGTCGTATTTTCTCATTTAACTTAGCCCACAGATTTCTGAAATATGGTTTAAAAACAGGAAATCAAAGGAGTCATGATGAAGCTGTTTTATTGTTTTAGCATACTATGTCAAAAGACAAAGGTGCCACATATATCTAGTTTGTTCATTTACTTAGGCCTCTGATGCCAACATGAACAGCATAGGATGATTTGAGAATCACAGGAAACTGACCCACTTGCACATATTTATACATAAAGAAAATGTATAGAAAAAAATGAGACGGTGAGATGCAATTTAAACATTATTTTAGAAAAAACAAACTATAAATCATTTGTACATCAGTTCAAGGGATTGGAATAAAAAAAAAGAAAGAAATTCAATGTCTTTCAAATTAAATTCTTTTACTAAGTTAAAATAATATTTTATAAAATGTCTTTCCATGTTTTTATTAGTTTCATATATAAATTGATGTTGCCTGTGAGTTAAGGCTAGTATACAACAATGCTCAGAAACAAAGGAGATTAAAATAAATAGAGTAATATGTCAAGTTTATTTCCAAAGATATAAAATTAACTAAAACAGTACGAGAGAATGTATTTGTTCTATAAAGTATGCATCTGATTTAAAATAAAACAACTAAGTCAATATCACAACAAATATCTATACAATTTGCCAACTTAAAATCAAAAAGAAATTCAGCCTACTATTTTGTACAAAAGTACAGAGAAATAGAGCAGTCTTTTTTTAAGTTCAATGTATTTATAAACCATATTAATGGATATCTAAATTTAAATTACACTTCTTTGAATATGCAAAAATTAGCAGCAAGACTTCAAAATTAAACAAATGTTTTCACTTGAAATAAAACAACAACATGATATGTGAGAATTATATGTATAGAACAAATGTTAAGTTTACATGCAAAATATTTTTCTAGATTTAAAAGGAAACCTTTTTTGACACAAGTTTCAATACATTCTTTTCCATATTCTAAACTGAGTTCAAAGAATGCAACATGGCTGACTATTATATATAAATATATATATCTTTGGTTCAAATGTATGCTGTATATTATGAAGCAATACATTCTATAAGATTAACTGTATGAGATCCTGTGAGTTATGTCATTAGGAACCTGGAAGAGGAATATATAACAACAAAATCATTACAGAACAAGTCTTTCGAAAAGAGATTATTGAATAGAATTTTAAAAGTCTTTCGATTAATAATACTGTTCCATTTGGACAACAAAACAACTGACTTAGCAACATCATTGCTATTTAAACAGAATTTATTAATCAAAAGAAGTTCCTTTAAAAGAAACCAAATGCTTCCAACTTATCAATTGAAAAAAAAAAATATTTGTAAGCCTAACAAGTAATATAAATAAAAAAAAAAGAAATTGCTACTTTTAGTTCAAATAATATATTAAACAAAAGAATCATTGAAAAATAAAATGGCTAATACAGATATAGAGTATACCATCATGGTGCCCTAACAATATAACTAACCATAATACAAAAGTTCAAACATAAATTATAAATCTAGATTGCAAATACTACTAATTGTATAGAAAATAAAATGGCCAACAATTTTTTTACTTTTACCAAAATAACATAAACAATTAATTTACTTGATTCAATAATTAAGGAAGTGATCTTTCTGAAATGTTAATAAAATATATTGTCTCTCTACATAAGGTAAAACGATTTTGTTGATTAATTTAATAATTAATGAACTGATCTCTCTTAAAAGTGTTGTCATGCAGCACAAGCTTATGTGCAAAATTTCAGCTTGATAGGATAATGAAAAGTTGTCCAAATAAATTATTTGAATTGTTTGTTTCTGAATTCAAGGTGTTAAGAACAAAATGTGAACTGAAAATAAAAGTTAAAAAAAAATAATTTCTGTGTGGTTAGAAAACTAGTTTCTTATAATTACCGGTACCATAAATTGCACTCTTCAACCAAATATTTTGAGTGAAAAAAAAAGCTTATATAGCAGATAAAGAACAAAAGTCTCATCATCTGTTTTGAAAAGCATATGGTATGTATGTACAAGCTGATTAATTGAACTGCTGAGTGAGAAGGCCTGAACACCAGCCTGCGATGTCACAACCTGTATGGGTAGGGGAGACCAATAGCGCATAGTCAAGTCACAGATTTGTATGACATCGCAGGTCAGTGTAGATGTCTACTATAACGTTTGGTCTCACTCTGAGACACTTGGAAACACTAAGACAAGGGGTATCAGTCTGAAAAAGGCAAACTGTTATTCAAATCAATAAAAACACACAATTTTAGTCTCATTTTTATTTACATTAGTAGGCTTTAAACACATTTTTTATGTTTTTTTAGTCACAATTTGCAGTTACACAGAAGTACACATTTTAGTTTTCCTATTATTTCAAAATACACAATATTCCTATATTTTCATTTCTATGTTTTCAAATCCATTTTTCTGAGACAGATTAATGTACATTGTTGGGAAAAGAAATCAGATCAAATGTTTGCTCAGAATGAATGCTTCTTTTGTTTTCTCCATTAGAGGTATTAAAGCTAGAAGTGAACTAATATGACAAGTGTATATTCTATGTTGTTGTTTTTAGTATTTCTTTTCAATACTAATAGAATGTGGAATGTAAGAACTTGTATGTATATGAATGTTAAATAAATGACTACAAAATATTTTAACATGTTTTTAGGCACAAGTGTTTTTTTTTATTATGATTTTTCTATGCAAAAAGGCCATGACCTTATTAAATAATGCACAAGCTTTGATACTTAATTTTGAACACTTTTCAGACAATGAAATTACCGCATGAGAACATGTAATAATTGCTACAAAGTGGTATGTAATTCCCTATATCTCTTCCAGAACAAGACTTTCATGAGCCTATAGAAACAGAAAAGTATTTATACAAACTCAGCCCCCCCTCTAGAAAAAAAAAAATCTTTAAATCTGTACTGTAAACAGAAGGCTTTAATATTTATATTTGTATACTGAACCAAATGTTTTTCAGTTAAATTTTGAATTATAGATATATTTTTTTTCAAGTAACACGATGTAGTTACTTCTTAATGGCTACTGAATGTATACTAAAAATATCCTTTACAAAATAAAAATATATATTGAAAATAAGATTGTTTCATAATTATTTGGTCACACAAGAATAATATAGTTTTTTACTTTTGCCATTGAATGCTTCACATATAATGTGAAATATAATGCAAATTAGATTAAAAACAATCTTGGCAAATGTTAGTAAACAATTAAAAATATCACAGGACAGCAATACAGTGGACATCAAATAGGAGCAACTGCTGACACTCTGACAATCAAATGTTTGACACTCAAATGAACATAATTTATGACAATCAAATGTCAGACACTCAAAAGACCACCAGATAATCAAACATCTGACAGTTTAATGCTATTCAATGCTTCAATACAATTACATACTGCTGCAAAACGTATCTACCTTAACTAAAGTCCAACTACAGATGCTAAGCAAACAATGCCCTCTGGATACTTTTCAGCTCCATCTGATTTGTTTTTTTTCCAAGAAAGAGATTCACAGTTTTTCACTGAGCATTGACAACAGTGTTGCCTCGTGGAGATATGTCACTTCCAGATCTGTGCATCAGCTGACCCAGAATCTGGCTGTACTGCTCTCCAAACACCGATCGATTGTGGGATGTCAAGCGTAGAAAATTGCCAAGGACCTGTGATACTTCTTCTTGCACCACAGTGCAACCTTTAGGCACTCTCAAACTGTTTAACTGCTTCCCTGTCATTCCTTCTCGGATAAACTCCATAAGGCGAGTGACTGAAAGTAAAAGCAGATATAAAGAACAGAATTAACAACCAGGGTTGACAAATTAAATTCTAACTCTTTTGAGAACAAGGGAGAGGGGGTTTCTGGGAGGAAGTTTCGGTGCTGCCTATGAAATCACAATTATAATTTTTGTCTACATCAAGATTTAAACTCAAGCCTCATCGTTAGGTAGGCAAGCAGTTTATGCCACTAGGCCACACTATCTTTTTTTTTTAAAAGAAATCATATGACATGATCCAACTTTTTTTATTGAATAAATCCAAAAATATACTTTTGTACCCGGTACATAAAATGTAAAAAAAGAGAAATTGCAGTAGAAAAAATAAAAAAAGAGACCTACTCATTAATCTTCTCACTGTATTCTCTCTGGACCCAAGACTTAGAATCTGACCTTTGAGGTCAAGTTTGGTCTTTTCAGTCAATGGGGGCAAACCTCTTTGGATAATACTGTCACTAACATCTTTGACAACCTGCTCTGCTATTGATTCCTGGACAGCTTTAATGCCTCTAATGGAGAAAAAAAAAGAGATAGGTAATATATAACTTCTGTACATTTTGATCTAAAGAAAAATATGATAAGTATTAGGTGATCCCCTTTCAGACCTTGCAATCTATAGGGCAGAAGATGTTAGAGTTATCTGTTTCTGTGGCCAACAGAACGTCTTTTAATTTATTAAACTATTTTTGAATTAGAGATGGTATTCCTGAATGTCAATACGTATTTAGGTTAATTAAACTATTTTTTTGTGAATAAGTCCTAAATGCAAGAAAACCCGCAATTGGAAAAACAAAAAAAGAGATGGAGCTGAAAAGTATCCTGAGGGCATTGTTTGCGTAGCATCTGTAGTTGGATTTTAGTTAAGGTAGATACGTTTTGCGGCAGAATGTAATTGTATTGAAGCATTCAATAGCATTAAACTGTCAGACGTTTGATTGTCTGGTGGTCTTTTGAGTGTCTGACATTTGGGTGTTATAAATTATGGTCATTTGAATGTCAAATATTCAATTGTCAGAGTTGCTCCTATTAGGTTTCCACTGTATTGCTGTCCTGTGATATTTTTTATTCTCTGATCAAGAAAAAGATTCTCTAGACCACTAGCCAAATATTAATTTAATTTTCAATAATACTCTAAAAAATTATAACAAGAGTTTTCCCTGTGTGGCCAATTAGCTAGTAATTCTTTTTCCGAAGATATACATCAATTGTCGAATTTCTAGGAAAGTTATTAGAGCTGTTTTAGAAAACCCACCCAGGTTCCAACATTTTTTTTACCCAATGAAGAATTCACAGCCTGAAAAGAGGAATTGTAAAAATATAAACATAGCCAAAACAAATCAAAACAAAGCAAAAAAAACTATTACGAATAAAAATGTTGCTTCATTCGTCAAAAAAATTAAATCTGTTTGCTAAAAACTTCAATCAAGTTTTAAACCTAACCTACTTTTGAGCTACATCTTGCAGTAGAAGGTCAACATGATCTCTCAACTTCTGCTTCAAGTCCTCAACACCTTCAACAGGGGAACCCACTACGCTGTAGGTAATTAGTTGGACAGAGGTGATCAAACCAAGAGTGTGTAGCTTGTCTCGTAAAGCCATGAAACGCAACTGGTCTAACATGAGTGTCTGCAATGAGATATAATCAAAACAATGTTCATGAAGGTTTTAATTGTCCATAAAACACTATCAAATTTTTAAAAATATGCTGTGAAATGTAATCATAAACCTGTTATGTTCAGTCAATATCAGATGATACTAGATTTTTATGGCAAAGTTAATGTATACTAGAATAATTTGAAAATGTAACATATAACAGCTTTGTTTTTGCAAGATCCATTATTCTAAATATAGAGTGAAAAAAATGTAAATTTGCATTTACTTGAGAACTACAGTAGCATTTAAAGATTACAGTAAACTATTTACTAGACAGTAGTAATGCTGTAAAGAGAAAACTGAAGACAGTACTAACTTCTGGAAAGTTGTTAGGGTCAGACCATTCCAATATTTCAATGTAAGCTTCGTTCAACACATTGGCAGGAGTGGGTGTGGAGGTAGTGCTACTGCTGGTCAAGTTCTGGCCTGTACTTTGAACGAGTTTTTCAAAGTTTCTCTTAAGCCAGACCTCTGTATATTTCAATGGATTTGCACCTAGAGCTGTCAAAGAATAATTAGTAAAATAGTTATAGTTTCCTTTACAATTTGTCCTTCTTGTAAAGCAGACAGACAAAGAGATGATTAATGTTATTCTACACAGACTTGCAAACAGAAGTAGACATAGCAAAACACAATTGACCTTTCTGAGTTTCATAATATTCTGAGAACTTTTTCCTCTCATAATCAATGGAGTTCTGTTGGATGTAAGGCCTAATCTGTTTGATGGTAAAGTTGGCCATGTCTCTACGCATTAGTTCCAAGGTCTCCATGATAGCCCTTGGAGAAAAAAAATGTTTTAGCATCAGCATTTATATTTAGCTATAAATGAGTTGACCATAAAAAGAATATCAACCACGTAAAAGTATGACAAAAAGTACAGTTCATCTTATTGATTAAAATCTGTTATGTTCACAAAGCATTTGAGAGAAACCAGATATATTTCTGAAAATCAATTAGACTTTATCTAAGAGTCTAAAGATTTGAGAAGAATGCTTACTTTTATATAGTTCCAAAAACCCAGATGTAACATACATTTTTTTGTACCACAGGTTTGCACATGAAGTTCTTGCCTTTATTTAGATAAGTGTCCAAGTCCTTCAGTTGTACTTTTTTTAAAACCAGTTACCGCCATCAGTCTTTCTCCGTGTTACAGTAGTAAGATGGCATCTGATCATATCTTCTGCACTTTCCTCTGAATCAGTATTTAGTCTTAAAATTTTAAAATCAACCAACACACACCACCTTTCTTACACACATATTTAAGTATTAACATGTCTCACTTGAATTTGGGCACCACATCTTGAATGGTCCTAATCTCAGCAATCTTTTCATCTCTAGCAGGGGCACACAGCCTAGCCATGGTGTCTGTGACATATCGGCCATAGTACTCAAAGTCAAACACACGCTGCTCCATCTGCTGTTTAATCAATGGCATGTCCAGCACCTCGTTGATCTGATCTTTTAGTCTTTGATGTTGGGGTAGAAGGATCCCCACAAGAGTCTTTTCAATGTACATGCAGAATATAGTGTACATATGATATATTTTTTATAAGATTAATTATATGTGTAGCATACTAACAGAGTGAACTAAATGACGTGAATTTCTAATTTCTTAATGTCTTAGTGTAGACCAGGATTTGTAATCTTATCTTATATATTACTGACGTCCCTTCAAGAAGATAATTACATTCTACGCATTTCATGTGTCAATTTAATCATGCATGTTAATCAATGACTTAAACTCAAGTCATTGGTTTTCCTGGCTGATTCAGGCAACCCATTCCATTCTCTAATGGCACTAGGGAAGAAGAAGCTCTTGTATGAATTTGTTCTAGCATATGGAATAAGAAATGTGCCTCTATCTTCGTCTCTTTCTGAGTATTTCATTAGTTTTTGTTTTTCAATTGGGAATTTTAGTACATTCTTGGGTCCATCTAGCATTAGTGTATGTATAAGATTAGATATGTTGGGGAAAGTAATTGCAGTCAATGCACCAGTCATAAATGAAAACTCTCTTTCAATGTAGGCTATAGAGACATGTTAACCTACTATCTTATTCTTCGAGGACCTTAAGACTTTTACCAGGAGTTAACATTGTGTATCTGAACATAGGTAAATATCAGCCTGTCACAAAACAAGAAGGGGAAATAACCTACTAGGATAGTAATAATTTTTTTTAAAGTGCTTCTGATGTTATGCATTCCATTGTAGACACAAGTGAATGGGCAAAAACAGAAATTCCCATTTCTAGATCTATTTCCTAAGCTAAGAGGTTCATGTAGACACAAGGCTGGAAATAATTTAAAGGTTGTTTAAAGTTATTCACTACACAATATGCTGCATTCCTGTTTTGTCATGTGATATATAATTTAAAGTATGGATATAACAATGGTAATGAAAAATGACACCTAAAGCTTTCTTATCATTTCGTGTTAAAAAATGAGAAAACCCCTGACAGTAAATTATAATTAAAATACTGTGGCATTAGAAATGTATAAGCAATTTATAATATAAGCCAACCTCTTTAAGTTCTTCCAACATTACATAAGCCATTGTGAAATCAGGTGGATCTTGACTTATCTTTGCGGCAAAGGCATCCCAGAAGGCTCGTTTCACAGTTTCTGCAACTTGTTTTTCAATACTAGATATGAACAAATTGAAACGAATAAAGGGCTTATTTGTTTAAACTTCTGCAGGGGAAAAAACAGATTAGCTAACATTCACAATAAATCAAATCACTAAATATAAAATTAGTACCTGGAAGATGAGTCTTCTTCCTTATGTAAAACAAAGTCATTATTTACTGCAATCTCATGGGCTAATGTCATATTTTTTATCCCATCTGCAGCAGACATAAGCTGTTCAAATGTAACAAATCTCGGAGGGGAAGCTGGAAATATAAAAACCCTTTTTATCATTATAAATATTGATGACCTTGTGAACAAATGGGAGGCGCGGTGGCTTCTTTGCTTCCAAACCAGAGTTCCTGGGTTCAAATCCTTATGAAGACTAACATTTTTTTTTTTGGGTATCTTTAGGGCACATCTGAGTATACCAGCTCTAATGGCTACCTGACATTAGTTGGGGTAAAGTAAAGGAGGTTGGCCATTGCGCTGGCCACATGACACCCTCATTCACTGTGGGGCACAGAAACGGATGGCCTTTACATCATCTGCACCATAGATCACAAGGTCTGAAAAGGGGAACTTAACCTTTTTTTGTGAACAAATGGAAATGCTAATGGGAAGATATCTAAAAAATATGAAAGTAACTTGTTTCCACTTTTATGAACATCCTTCACGTTTAAGTGAGACACAAATAAGGTACATCTTAAAGTTCATTGGTTATTAAAACTAAGGTACATCTCTAAGTTCATTGGTTATTAAATTAGGAGCCAACAAAAACTCAGAATATTGGAATCTGCTACAATAAGTACTGGTAATAAAGAAATGGTAGCACACTATTGTAAAACAAACTCCTTTAAGGATAATAATGGATGGCTGCCGGTCGTGCGGTTGGCACGCTGGACTGTCGTTCGGATTTATCAACGGTCGAGGGTTCAAACCCTGCCCGCTCCCATCCCTGTCTTCCTGCGGGAGGTTTGGACTAGGAAGAAAACTATCTTCAACTCTAAAGGAACATCCGAAACATGTAAAACATTTTACAATAAAATATTATTTTTATTCCTTTAATGTTAACTGACAAAAACTGTTCTAGTCAGAATAAAATTAAAACAAACTTTACAACCTCAGTTGGCTATGTTTGTAAATAAAAGCTCTTGTGGTTTAAAGGAGCCATCTTAACAGTCAGACTCAAAATGTCAGGGGTTGCTGAGTTTTTGTTTCCTTTTTGAATCTATCTTTAGCATTTACACCTCAGTAAATAGTCCCATTATTTTTCTGACTAAGGTCCTATTTATAATTGTTGCAACCACTGACTTATATCAAAATTTAGAAAAATATTTTACCTCCAACCATATTTAGAAGTTCATCTGGAATGTTTTGAGTTCTAGGAGATTGACCTGTTTCCATTGGTTGAGAGGAAGGCGAGCGCTTTGACTCATTCTCATCAGACATTTTATGGTACAATCTAACAAGAGGAAGAAAAAAAAAGAGAACTTGAGTGAACAAGTGTGATTCTTATTAAAAATATTGAGTTTAACTAAGTATTGATCACATTGTGCTTTTAACTCTTCTTAATTGAAAAGAGAATACAATAAGCCATTATCTACACATAATATAAATATGAACAGCCCTATTTCCCTAAAAAGTAAACTTTATCAAGTAGAGTCATCAATAGACAGTACAGACAAAGCTGACAAAAGTAATAACAAGAAAAACATAAAATACTTTTGATTAAAACAAAGCTTATATTAAGTGTTATTGTATCAATAAGTTTGGATCAGTCATGTAATTTTATGTATGACTGACATAAACATATGAATTTATGTGATAGAAATATTTGTACCAATTGTTTTTGTTTACCCTTTAGCTTTCTCAATGTGCTCTGGTCCTATCACTTGTCTGAACCAGTTGGGAAAGAAGGAGGAAAGAAGAAAGTATCTTGGTGAATGTTTACATGATCGTTTTTAAATGCATAAAAAAATGTTCACACAGGGCTCAAGATTCCTCAAGGGGACTAATTTAACTTATACCACCTGTCAATCATGATTTCTTTCCATAGATCAAGATACCAATAATTAATTACCAATACTTAATTAAGTGCATTGATGAGGAGTAAGAATGTTTATCTAGTCTACGTCTAGATCAGTGATCTCTACTTTTTCTACTCTAGATTAAAGACTATTACATCTTTACCTAAGTATTTGATGTACTATTGTTATTGTACATTTGTAATAGTAAAAAAAAATGCTAAATTTGTAATTAACTATTTAATAGGCCTATATTTTGACATCCTTACTCTATTGACCTATAAACTGCTAGACTAGCTGCTATCAAGTTTTGAAACAGCATGGCTAGACTTCCGAACCCACGATGTTAGTTGATTGATAGTTGTTTTCACATTTTCTTAATTTTTTTAAAAAACCCTTGTGAAAATCTTAAAGGAGGATTCCTAAGCTTTTGAATGATACCACAACAAGAAGTCATATTTATTTAGAAAATTTTACAGTAAAGTCATAGGTAAGAGTGGTTTTGCATTTACTATCATTTTTAAGCAAACTCAGTATTTTTTTTTATTGTATTTAGACCTAGATTTATGCTTAAAGTTTGTTATTTCGTTATTTTTTCATTAAATTTTGTCCTCCAAAATTAAAAAAACTTACCCCAACATGCTGTTATCAGTTATAAATGATGCCAAATTAGGTTATTTTTCATAATGGGTAAGTGGAAAAATTATATCTACCATAACAATCTATGACTATAGTATTAAAATCAATATTTCTATTATAGAGTAGTTTTGAAAATATTTTTTTCTAGATTTAGGTACAAAAAATATAAAAGGAAATCAGTTTATTAAGGCAAGTTTGGGCCCATCCTGAAGTCACTCCATGATGCAGCGACCTGTGGCGCCAGACATTAGCAATTTTCGTTAATGATATGAAGTATAAATGATTTATGTATTGTTTAATGGCTTATCTTTGATCAACCTAGAGGAGAGAATGCTATCAAGGTGTTATTTTACATTATATATATATATTTATAAATATTAGCTGTGGAAGTTTCTACCAAACAG
The DNA here is from genome assembly GCA_030265305.1 of Biomphalaria pfeifferi. Classification (NCBI taxonomy): domain Eukaryota; kingdom Metazoa; phylum Mollusca; class Gastropoda; family Planorbidae; genus Biomphalaria; species Biomphalaria pfeifferi. Next base: position 846,516 of record JASAOG010000195.1, on the reverse strand, counting down.
TATTCTAGAAAAGGGGTCGAAGTCAATTTACAAACAATTAGATTAGCTGTGAATGAATGTCAGCTGCATGTGAGATGAAACAATCAAATTAAAAATAATATAATTGGGTAGATGTGTTCCAAATTTCAAGCTTCTATCTATCATGGTTATAAAGTTATGATGAGATAAAGATAAACATTCATTTTTTCTATCACAGTTTTTTTTACATTTTACAACTATAGTCCATTTTTATACACATAAAATGGCATAACTTTGCTCCTATATAACATAGAAAGATTGTAAATCTCTCACAAGCTCTACATAACTAGATAGTTTCTGTGGTTATATATATATATATTTAATTTTTTGTCAAAGTACCTATTTCAAAAATAAACAAACTATTGGATCTAGTTCTAGATCTATTTCAAAAATTAAAATGCCATATAAATATTGACTCTAATATATAGGAGTTATTTATTATAGATCTATTTATTATTAATATTAGTTTATATTATTCATATAGAAACATGAACAATATAAAAAGGCATATTGAATTATAGATCTAGTATATACTAATAATACTAATATTAATATAGAATAGATCTACTTCTGTTAATAAGTTAATGATACTAATATAATAGTATTTAGATAAGATATATACATCTAGATCTATATTATATATTAATAATTATATATAGATTCTAGATCTATTATTATTTAGATCTATATTAACTACATAGATTCTATAATATACAAATTTAATTAGTCTAAATCTCTAATCATTAGGCTCTAATAATGTAAATCAATGTATTGACATTCAAAAGGTCTTGATTTTTTTTTTTACATTATTAAACAGGTTTACTTACTAGACTATCTAGATCTAGATCTAGACTCTAAAACAAAGAAAACTTTTTTTCAAAACATTCACTTCATTCAAGTCGGGTGTAAGAAATAAAGAAATCAGCTGGTTGAGTGACCTACTTTTCATAAGATGCAAATTTACAAATAAAAAATTTAAGTATGTGCAAAAGTCAGTTAACATTAAGTTAATGCATTCATTGAAGATCTAGATCTTAAAGCGTTTTATATCTAGATTTTATATATAATTAAATCAGCTGACATGAATGGAAATCAATGAGTAATTCCGAAAAATCTGGAATAATCTAATATTTACTCAATGACTGAATGAGATCGATGTTGTTTACGGAAGTGATGTCATTCAGCTTAATTTTACTACAAACAACCAGCCGGTGTTCCTTAATCAAATTAACTCATTTTAACACGGCCTTGTAATGATAGAACGGATTGGATTATATAATGATTTATGTTTTGGATATAACCTTGTCATTTACATTTAACAGAATGCTCATCAAGTAATATCGTATTATATTAAATATTGTGCAAGAACATTTCTTACCGTAATGGCTTTCTATTCTGTTACACTGACATGACTGAATTACACGGGAAGCAACTCAATTATATTTTTCGTATACAGTCTTCACATTAAAAAATCAATTTAGATCTAATTTCGAGAAGAATAATCCATTCAAAATTTTCTTTGCCTTTAACTTTGCTAATAACTATTCTTCTTAATTATTGACATATCAGCTTTCATATTAATCTAGACATATTCTATGTATATATATACACTCTGTTATTTATGTAACGCTAAAACATTTTTTTGTAAGCACGGTGTTCTCACTAAAAAATTTCATTTGAATATTTTGTGTGATGATCACCTATATCATAGGTTCTCAAAACTTTCAAATTAGTCTATGTCCAGATCAATGTTTGAATATTAAGTAGCAACCTCAAATTTCTTCAAGCAAAAATTTCATGTTGGTTTGATTTATTTGTTATGAGGTTCATAAAGGCAATGAATCCGCGTACTACCAAATAAGAATATGGGAAAGATTTATTGAATAATATAAATCTGACATATGATTTTGAAACTAGAATTTGAAGTGTCCTGGTTGAAACATTAATTGGTTTTAAGTGCCTCGTTTTTTAGCTGTTTTTTTAAATAGATATAAATAAGCTGCATGTTCCTGTATTAGAATTGATTAACTTGTGATTGGAATCTGAATTTGGCTGCGTGCAAATTAAGGGCTCTATACCCAGTTGGGAATATCCAGGTAAAGAATGTATTCCAATTTTTGTTTTTGTTCATAAATAGTTTGTAATAGACATATATTATTAAAATTGTCCGATCGCATAAACTGGCTTTTAGCGAAGAAACTATTTTATTTGTCTTCAAATTTTCAATCTTTCTTCGAACGCCGCCTACGAACATCTCGCGGACCCCCTCCCCCATGTGTGACGTATACATTCAAAACTGTACAGGTCAGTTAAAGTTAGCTAACACCGGAAGGTAACCATCTAAAGATAAAGTTGTGTAAAATGGCGGCCACATTTGAGAAAACATGCTAAAACCAGTAGATCTAGAGCCGCCTCTAGATCTAGAATCTAGATCTATCTAGACATATATCTACTAGTTAGATCTAGGCTTATATTATTATTTGTAGGCAACCCTTTCATGGTCTATTGGCAATTGGGGAAAAAAGCACTTGACTTGAAGGCCACTTGACTTGGACTTGTTACCTTGTAATTGTAAGTTACTGTAACTCTTGTTCAGATTTAAAATTAGTCCTCTTTAAACTTTAAATTATAAATAAATGCTAATTAACTGAATTACTAAAACTAAAATAGAAGGGTACATCTAAATCTAGTCTATGTTAGTCTTATTTTTTATTAATAAAATAATTTTGACCACATTTTTCTATTTTTACTCATAAAATGTTTTCTGATTCTGTGAAACTCCATTCATTAAAAAAAATTGGCCAATCTACTAACAAGACTTTATAGTTGCTTACTCTCATAAAATAATTATAAAATGCATTTCTTTCTCCATATAGTAAAACACAAAAGTCTTTCTTATCTTGTCAAGAGCCATTCTGAAATTGAATTGTTTGGCTGAATTAGCTAGGGAAATGTATTACAAACTAAATACAATGAAATCTCTAAACAGCAATTTCAAGAAGTTTTAAATTTTAAGGATATAACTATCTTTTTTTTTTTATTTTCAAGTTGTGTTTTCAATTATGAAAAAAAATTGCTAGGTATTTCTTATTAAAAAAAACTTTTTTTTAATTTATAAAGTAATTCACTATGGCTGGTTCAAGAAGATGGTCCAAAGAAGAACTAGACAGTACTTTTGAAGAATTTGTGAAATCTGTAAGGTCATTTCTTTGTGTAACTTAATGTTAAATAATTAATTTTGTTTCATACACATAAAGGGAAATTTATTTTTATTATAAATATTACATTGTTGAAAGAAATCACCATAAACTTTGCTTTCTTTTATGATGTAAAACACAAAGTAACATAAAAAAAAGGCTCATTTGTAATTGTAATCTTATTTCTGTAAACAGAAGTCTGACGACAATGAGAAAATAAAGGAATTGCTAAAGACACCTGTTAAGAGAAAAGATGAAACAAAAATTAGTTCATTATGGTGGGCAGATTCTAACGATGACATTCCTGAAAAGGGTAATAAAGATGTGTAACTAATTTCACTTTTAAAACACACACAATTCACTTCACTTTTCTTTTACAGAAGCACACATTTTATTTTATTTTTTTCTCTTTGATCAACCTTCCAGAATGTTATTTTTTTTGTTTCTTCTCTAATTTGTGATGATACATATCAATAATTAAACTTATTTTTTGTTTTTTTTTGTTGTTGCATTGATTAATGTCATCCCTTGTCCTTTTCAGGCAGCACCAAAACATTTTTAAAAAGCAAAAAGTCTTCAGAATCACCTGTTAGGGTTAAATCTTCGTCCTCAAAGTCTAATCTTAAAGCTAACAACAGCAAAACAAATATTGCCACTGGCCCCCAAGCTTTGGCTCCTTCAAGTAAACAAATGCAAGCCACAAAGTCAGGGGCCCAAAGAGACCCCCTGAAGCCTAAAAACTTGGTAGGTTTTGACATAGTCTCATTGTTTAGGTTAATGTGATTTATAGAATCCTACATGCAATGTTTTCCTGAACACCCTTGTCTGTCATTAACTGGGACATACTGTTTTTTAATTGCTTTCATCTAGGTCTAGGAGTAATTAATTTTCTCTCTTTTTGCAATTTTTTGGGTAAGATTTAAGAGATTAGTACACTGTAGCATAAAATGTCAGAAACTGATATGAAAAGTATTAATGATCCTGACTACAAATGTAAGCATTTATTACTGCATGCCATACATATAGAGTACTATCATGATGATCACCTTGTTAATAAACAAACAAAATTTACTTAGCTTGTATCTTTAAAAAAAAAACATTTTAAACACATTTTTATGTATTGTATGTTAACTTAAGTTCCCCTTTCAGACCTTGTGATCTATAGGGCAAGGCCAGATGATGTAAAGGTCATCTGTTTCCTTGGCCCATGGTTAATGGGCCAGCACAATGACCAACCACCTTTACTTTCCCAAAATGTCAGGTAGCCATTCAAGCTGGGTGGACTCAGAGGCACCCAAAGTTCCTGAAATTTAAAATCCCAGTTTTCACCAGGATTCGAACCTGAGACCTCAGTTCAAAAGCCAAGCACTTTACTGCTCAGCCACCATGCCTTGATCCTTATTGGATGTAATTTTTTTTTTAATATCACCCAATTTGAATCTATAGGGTGTAATATAAAGTTTACACGTTGTAAGCTATTTTGAAAAATAAAAGTTATTTGTGCCACAATATTTTTATATTCATACTGTAATTAAAATACAATTCTTTTGTTGAAATTCAATAAATATTCATATGCTGCTACAGAAAACCTGTTTGCCTATAGTTTTTCCTATTTTTCTCTGACAGTCTAGTCCATTAAAGACAAGATCCAAGTCAAGGACTGAAGTCACAATGAGTAAAGACAGTCTAGAGGACAGTGAGTTTCTTTTATTTCTAAGCCAACTTTACATGGTTCGCAGTGGACCAGCTGTATGTTTATAATGAACATTTTTGCATATTTATAATGGATATCTTTGTATGTATATAATGGACATCTCTGTATGTTTATAATGGACTTCTTTGTATGTTTCAGTTTCAGAAAAATCAGAGGAGCACCTTATTAGTCAAGCCAAGGCAATGTAAGCTGAAGTTTTTTTAATTTTTAGTATTGACGGTATGTTTTAACCTGATATAACCTAAAGTGTATATTTTGAAATTTAGCAAACTCGTTTATGTTGTGGTACATTGTGTTGTTTTTTTTCAGAAGTCATTTAAATGTAGCAATTAATGATTCAAGTATAGAGACATCAGGTACTAGTTCACATCTTTTTCTAATACTCTTGTAATACTTCTTAACAATTTTCTATGCTTTTGAATAAATCTTTTTTGATTGCTCAAAATTAAATTATGTATGATTTTGTGTGTGACCATTTAGCTTTGCGATTTGATTTAAAATTATCTTGTGTACTGAAACTTAATTTTCTGTTTGATTGTTCAGTCAGCTTTGATGTTCCTCCTACTAACACAAGTCATGGGCAGCCAGGCTGTGACACTCTTGATGAAATAGCTGATAAGCATAACTTTTTCCAGGTATTTTTTATTTTACAGAATTCTTATAATGTTTGGTTTTTATGTAATACATTATGAGCAAAATAAAACTGTTAAAATGAATAAAAAAAATACTCTGCAAGCTACTTTTCTTCTGGACAGACTGCAAAAGTGCCTACAGCTCATCACTACTTCTTCTTATTCTTCTTCTAGCCAGCTTTATTGCTGCTGAGCTGTGAGCTCTTTTGCAGACAGTGCCAAGGAAAAAAAAATGTGCTGTTTTCTTCATTTTTTCAGCACTGCCGTACAGGGTGTTTGTTATGTTGGGCTGTAGTGGAAGAAGGGTCTGCCTAAGGTGGATTAGGGAGGGGCATTCAAAGAGGATATGGTTTACGGTTTCAAAGGGGTGGGCGCAGTGTCTGCAAAGGGGGAGATGTGTGGAGTTTATTTTGTTCAGATGGTAATTTAATAGTGGTGTGTGTCCTGTTCTTAGTTGGAAAATTGTAGATGGTTCTTTGTGGGGGAGGAAGTTAATAATGTCCAGTTTGTTAGGCTTAGTCACTAATCACTCATCACTAAAAAAAAAGCTGGCTAGATGAAGAAGAACCAAAACTACCTCCTCAGTATAAAATGAAAAAAAAAAGAAATTTGGCATTAAAGTGATTGTAATATTAAAGGCTTTTTTTTTAATTGTTTGAATTCAAAATTTATTAGTTTAGTTTTTCAGTCATTTAAAAAATAAATTGTCATATAAACTCAGAAAGAATTGTTGATAGTTGAAATAGGAAAGGCTCTGAACTTAACAATTTCAAGCTTACAGTATGATCATTATCATAAGTGTGTGCGCTTGTATAGTCTAAATTTTTCTTACATAGGCTAGTTTGAATGAAGGAGAGAATGACCAGACATATGTATGAGATCAGAGAGAGGCAGTGCTCATTCTGTGATTTCTGATGTAGAATAGAGTTGTAAGTGATCCAGAGTTCTTTTTGGTACTTTAAATAGATATAGTTGAGTGACAGCTGAACTCTGAAGATTGGATATAGAAAGTTATCTAACATATAATAGAGAGCTTATTAGCAGTAACAACAGTTTTTAGTTTCATTGAGTGACAGCTGAACTCTGAAGATTGGATATAGAAAGTTATCTAACATATAATAGAGAGCTGATTAGCAGTAACAACAGTTTTTAGTTTCATAAAATAATAATCTTTTGTTAAAATAGAATGATTTACATTTTTGTTGGTAGGGACTATCTAAAAGTTTACTATTCAACGTAAAATTCAACTTAAATTAATTTTTAATTTTTCTCTATTGCCTTGTTTCCCAGAATTTATAAATGTCAATGTGAGTTGACTTAATTGTTACAATTTGGAAATTCTGTATGAAATGAATATTATAATGTCTTACCTCAAACTTCTGGACAGATGGTGATGGTGGCAGGCAATATGAACCCTGAACCATTGTGGTGACAATTCAGAGCGCACACTATGCTGCCATGCATGTCAAAATGACATACTCCTCTTATTTTTTGTACATTTATTTTGTAAATAAAAAATGTCATGTCATTTAGAACCTTGAGAAAGAATCTGACAGGACTGTTGACTATGGGAAACTCAATCAAGAGCTTAGTCAGACAGGAGGAACATCTTTACTGTCCCCAGCGGTCATGGTGGGCCAGAGTATGGTTGACATATCTACTGATGGGGAGGCAGTGGCTGTTGAACAGAGTCATGTCGCAACAAATGTAAGCATTCTATCTGTAGATAATCTCTACATGTATTTCCCATTTTATGTATATTTTGTACTTTTAGTAAAAGTTCTATGTTGTATTGTTCTGTGATGCAGTTTTTCCTAGCCTTTTCTCTGATGACCTGTGAATACTTGAGACTATGACTTTATGAATCTGTCACTCCATGCTTTGAATGCTAGAAGTAAACAAGCTTAACTGATTTCCTCTAATGGCATTTCGTTTCTGTTTGTCGTTTCTCCACCAGAAAATTTTGATATTAGAGAAGATTTGAAGCTTTCAGTCAGAGACACTAGGCAGCAATGTATATGGGGGAAAACATTTACACATGTTTCAGCATTAAGTATATGGGTGAAAACTTAATAGAAGAATTTGGAAGTATTCTTTAAATTATGAATCTTAATAGGCTATAGTAAAACAATGTGTCGCTATTAGCATTCCAGTCAGTGTCAGTCTTCATTATATTGGGCACATACTTGTATAATTATATATTTTTGAGTTCTCTAATATAAAGAGGAACCAAATTAGGGCTAATTGACTTGAGTTTTAAGTTTCACTTAAAAATTAACTAATAATATTTTCAAACACTATGTTCTATTTTTTTATCTACAGGAATCCTTACAGAAACCCAGTATGTTGTCTAAAGGTGAGAATTTTAATCATTTTATCAGTAGTTTTTTTTTAAAGTTTTGTTACTAATTTTGTATAGCTTTGTGGATTTGTTGTATTCTCTACTAGTATCGCAGCTGAGAGGTTAGGCACTTCATTTTCTAATCTTTTTTTGGGGGGCTGGTGTTTTCAATTCCAGCCAGCTCAGATGGTCATCTGGCTGTTGAAAAGCATAGACAGTTTTCTTCTTTGTACTGGTCACATGACACCCCTGTTAATATTTGACCACATTAGCAAGGGATCTTTTCGTCAACTGCTCTTTTAAGTCAATCTAACTCTGACATAGATTAAAGCTTGGAATTGAAAAATTAATTATCTTTACAAGTTATTTTTTTTCAATGAAATTGGTATATAAATTATTGTATCTAAAGTATTGTTGGAATCAACAAACAATGTAATATAGATTTATAAGTAGGAATGTGTTTTTATTTATTTATTTATATTTCTTGTACTTGTTTTTATAAAAGCAACATAAAGTTGTGTCATCTCCTCAGTTGCTTTGTTAGATTCTTTGGATTCAACATTCAATACAACCACTTCACCCAAAATACCAAACTCAAGAGAAACAACTCAAGACAACTTATTTTTGACTATGCCAGACACTTTGAAAAATGCTTGTGAGTTCGAACTTAGTAGTATGTTTTAAAATGGTGGGGTTTTAAAATATTTAGTCAATAAGCTAATTTAAAAAAAAAAATTATGTCAAAAGACTTTTTAGTTTTATTTATTACCTTGCAAACTACAATAATATAGTTCTTATATTTGTTTCCTAACAAACATACTCATCATCTGGTTCAAGTATGTAATTTGTTCTCTTAATTAGTGTGCAGTTTTACATTAGATGTCATAAGTCACAGCTGGTTTTGTTGACAGAGTTGATGGACAACTGTTACTAATAAACAATGAGCTTTGCATTTTAATTAATGGCAAGGCACATTATCATGTGGGGTGGTCAAGTAATTCTTGTGGAGATGGAAATACCAGAGGGCTGGGCTGAAATCCCTAAAGCTCAACTTGTTCTTAACATATACCTGACTTCAGCAAGGGGAAGTGGGTGCAGTTGGTTGTTGTAATTATGTACTCTTTATTAAAAGCAGAACTGCTTAGTGGACTGATAAGGTCTCAATGGGTTAATAGGATCTTCATTTTTATAAAGTTAGTGGGGCAGTATCAACAGAAGTTTAAAATATTGATCTTACTAGAATTTGTAAGGACTTTTCAGAATTTTTATTATTATTATTATTTTTTAATTTATTTTTGCTATCTTTAATTAGTACAAATTGGGACTAATACAAGTAAAGAAATGGAAGATCTTCAGCGAGTCTTACGGGAAGTTGAAATGTCTCCAACTCTCTATGGTGCAGATTCACGACCACCTACAGGCAAAATGAACATCTTGTCCTCAACACCTTTGTATGAAAAACGTGATGGTAATTTATAAATAACTTCTTCTTTTCTATAAAGTTTATAAAAAAAATATTTTCAGCAGTAATCAAAACAACACTTTTTTAATAATAGTTGGTAAAGGACAAATAAACATTTTGTGGCGACTTGTACTGTGAAAATAGAATAAACTAAAAATCTATTTTCTTTTAATCCCAACAGATCTGGGAGCACATAACGTGCTCTAAACATGCTTCCCATAGTGGATGCTGCCTAGGTCTGAAAAGGCTATTATTATAGCACAGTGCAGGCTGGGCCACCACTGTCCTGTTGGCTCATATTTTGCAGGGTTCAGACCTAACATGACTCACAATGTCCCATCTGTGAGGAGATAGAAGAAATGTGTCATATTTTTTTGATTGCCCCAGATTTCCTTATCTCCAACTCAAATGGTCTGGGAAGCCACACATTCTTGAACTAAATATGTGCATTACACACAACAGCAGAGTTTTAAGGGTTTCAATCAAGGGATTGAGTTTGGGATATGATGATGATAATTGACGATATTTTAAAGTCTTTAAACTTTGAAAAGCCTTCCCCCTTGTGTTAAATAATAATGTCGCAAGCATAAAATGAATTTTTAAAAAAAGTTTAGATTAGTTAATACTTGCTAAATAATCTGTATTTTTTTAATGAAGTATAATCTAAAATAAAGTTAAATAACTCTTGATATTTATTACAGTTGATCGTAGTGTTGGAGAAATTATCAGAGAATATGATGCCATTGATCACAGGGGAGCGGAAGAATTTGATGACGATGTCCCTTTGCGTTCAGATTACAAAAGTCCCAGGAGTCCAAGATCACATGGTCAGTAGAGTTGTAACACTAAGAAACACATTGCTTTAAAAACTAGCCACACAAATACTCCTTTAGAATATATTTTATCAGTCCCCTGAAAATGTAATTTATTTAGCCAAAATTAATTATCGTTCTCTGCACGTCATAACATGGTGTCAGACTTTCTTAGAAGACCTGATTATACTTAGGCACTAGCATTAAATCACCTATGACTGATCTCTGTGGAGAGATTGTGCTGCCCTATGTGCCAAACAGTGCAGGAGGTTCTAAGTCTGTATCATCAGTTAAATATTTAACAAGAAATAGTAACTATCTGATAAAAGCCTTTCACATGTTTAAATTATGAGTGAGTCTGGTATGAATGTTCATTTTGGTTTTCTATAGTTATAATGTTTTGTTTGGTGTAATGCACAAATTGTAAGACAAATTTCCTCATGGATAATAAAGAATATTATTATTATTATTAACTCTGCATAAACAATATTCAAACCACATTTATTTCAATGTCATGCTGTTCCAATAGATCCTATTTAATGAGCACTGTGTCGCTCTTCTTTAACTCCCTGGATGCCAGTGTCAGAAGTGGAACTATACAAAAGATATTAATATATTACTCTTAAGAGTAACTTTATACTAAAGAAGGATTTCTGTAGTTTTCACAAATCTTCTTTTTGCTTGTTTAATTGAATTAGCTATTTTGTTTTTTACGTCAACGATTAATAAAAGATAAACATCATTAATAATCTACAGTTGCATGTGAACATTAACAATAAAATGTATTCTACTGCAGTAAAAAGAAAGAGCAAGTCAGGGGAAGAGGACAGTAACATTGACTACTCTCCCACTGAAGAAACAGAGTTGTTCAAGCCACTAACTGCAGTGGTATGTACATAACAGTTTTACTATAACTCTTGCAGCCATTTAGAATTTATATTGGCAATTTAGTATATCGGCCTTTACTAATCATTGACATTAAAAATTCTTTACTAATTTTTATATGGAGAACAACTGAAGCCACAACAAAAAAAAAAATACAGACCTTCATCAACAGATGCCTGAGAAATATCCTAAAAATACCCTGGTATGACAAAGTAGAAAACACCAAACTGTGGGAGAGGAGTGGACAGAAAAATATAGAAATGCAGATCTTAGAGAGGAAGTGGAGATGGATTGGTCACACTCTAAGAAAAGATACCAGCAACAGAGCTAGGCAGGCCTTAGAGTGGAACCCCCAAGGAATAAGATGCAGAGGAAGACCAAAAAGAACATGGCGACGCAGTGTACTTGAAGAAGCCGAGAGGACCACGAAGAGCTGGGAAACCATCAAAAAACTAGCAAGAGACCGTAGAGAGTGGCATGTTTTTGTTGAGGCCCTATGTTCCATGATGAACTCAAAGGAGTGATGATGACGATGATGAATTGTTTTAGAGTGTGTGTGTGTGTTTATAATGACAGTGGGAAGAGGTTAGTAGTTGGTTGTGAATCATGCTGCATAGGTGGCATTGTCATCACTTGGTCTTAGGAGACCAAAGGGTTGTGTTATAGTAATTAGATTTTGTTAAATGATATTATTACTAAAGTCTACTACATTTATTTCATTTGATCACAAGTTGACTTTGTCTATATTATAAATATTTATACTTAATTTATTCAAGCATTGAAAGTTTTATTAGTTAAGATCAATTATGACTTCAATGGTTTAGTTGTATACCAGCAGTTTGGTGCTACAATTAACAACCGGTAATAACACTGATATTAAAATAAATCTTGTTACTGATTTATATTTTAACAAAGTTTGACACATGAACATATTTGGTACAAATCTTCAGGCTGTAAAAGAAAGAACAAAGTTAGACAAAAAAGGGACATTACTCTCATCTGTGGCTACAAACCCTGAAAAAGGTAACTCTCTTGTATTTTTTACTTAGTTTGTTGTTTTTTTCTTCTTCTAAACTAAAGGCTTCTAAGTAAGTTATGTATGTCATTAGCATTTATTAAACTGCTTTTTAAATATTTTATTGGATTGCTATCTTATTGTGAAAACTGTGATTAATGAAAAAATTAATCACGTTGCTCTGACTAGAGGGCTCTACGAACTGTATAGGAAATCTATATCAAAGGAAACCAATTCTAAAGTTTTTAATCTAAATATATCAATAAACTCAACAGCAGCTGTACTTAAAACCATCATTTTAAGGGTAGGAAAGAAAATGTTTCAAAGTAAATTCACAAGTGTTCAAAGTAAATATAATTTTAAGTACTGTGATGCCATAACTTTTTGTTTTATTGTCTACTAACAGTTCGATCAGCAAGGGATAAATTCTCTCATGTACAAAGCTCAGGCTATGGAAGGTCAGCATCACCTCCCACTAGCAGAAAGTCAAGGTCATTGTCTGCTGGAAAGTCACCACCTAAAATCCAGAAGTCATCCGTGGATCAAGGGGCCAGAGACAATACTAGAAGTGAGATTTATTTGTCAGCTTGACTTTGTGGTTGCTACTAGTTTGGTTGATATTTTATATGAATAATTTGAACAGTCATCTTCAAGACTTAGGACAGCTGTTTTCATTTCCTTATTTATCAAGTAAAATTAGACTTTTCACTTATAAGTACCTCCTCTTCTCTCTTTCTTTGAAGTATCTCAACCTTCTCCTGAGCATTCTAGAGGTACATAGACCCATTCCACATACACACACTTTTCCAACTGCAAAGAAACAACTTCTCTACTACAAAAACGTTATCTTCTCTCAAAATAAAATGTCAACCTCTCCAATTTTCTTTAAGTCATCCTAACTCAAAATTAGCTAACACACCTTATATACCTATTTTTCTATTCCTGTGAACCTGTTGACCAGGATCTCACCCCTTTGTCACCCATGGTCAGCTTCACAATAACTGGTACTGTAAAACAAAAAATAAAATGTAGCCCTACCTTTAGAATTTACAAATATGGTTTGTGATGCTGTGGAATGCTTTTTTTGTTGCTAAATATATAAAGAAGTACAAATTGATTTGTAGCAATGTATCATAATGATATAAAACACTTAACTTCCAATTTGAAGGTTTTGTGTTTGAATCCACATGAAGGTTGTTTTTAATGTGGAATTTCAATTCAAACTGAGTTCCGTTTCTTAAGCACTTATTAGGCAAGAATGAAAACATCTCATCGGTTGCCCACTTTCATTAATGTCATAGTGCACTAAGCTTTCTAAAAGTATTACGTTAACTTAGCAAGACGCATTATACAAAACATCATGATTACAGTGACTAGACACTTTCAGTGAAGTAATAACTAAGTGCTCAATGAAGTTCATATCTAAAAAGTCCTTATGCAGTGAGGGAAAAAAGTTTACAACTGGCATTTTTTACTCTAAACCTTTATTTTTAGTTTTCTAGCAAGACATTCTTAACTCTTTCTCTCCTGACGATACCAGCGTTGATTCCACCAGAATGTGGTAAATAATTATGGAGAGAAAGAGTTAATTTAAAGACCACATTTGTTTTATTTGATTTCTACCATGCAAATTAGGCTACAGAATGATAATGAATTGAAATGTCAATAGGGGAAGGGCCTTTAAACAACAAACACTTCACTTATCACAAATTAAAACTCATGTTCTATCTTATAGCCACTTTTGTTCCTAAACAGGCTGAAATTTCTGTTATATTTACATAACACTTCTTTAATTTCTTCAGAACTGGACAGATCACTAACATCCTATAATCTCAAATTGGGCACAGATAACCAAATGTCATTATCCTCTGAAGGATTATCACAACTTTTGCCTGATCATATGACTTCTCTAAAGGTAAATTGGAACATTTTATCAAAATATTTACTTTTATCTTTCATGTTGTTAAGACCAAAACATCATAACCAATATATATTGTAGTTCCTAATTTGATGTCTAGTTTGTCTCTGAGAAATAGATCATTAATATATATATATATATTATATATATATATATTTATAGTTCGTCCATCATTAATTTTTTGTTTTGGGGGGGATGACTAAGATCTTATGATACATATATCAGTCAGTCAATCAGTGGTATTTTACAAATATAATATACATTTTTTTATATGTATAGATATTGGTTAGCAGGTGCCTTTAATATAATTACTAGTTGATAGATTAAGCATTAAGCATTATTTTTATTTTGTTCTTGTAAGATAAATGTAGAATTTTAACATAGGCATCATCATTGAAAATAAAAAGGAGACAGATAATCTAAGGCAGGGTCATTCATGCAACAGCTGAATTTACCAGTTAATTACTGCACTCTCGAGTCAATGTTAGCCTGTAATCATCAAACCAATGGGCATTAGGAAACAACTAGCTATTTACAGAAAAATGACCATGCCAAACACGCTTCACAGTATCAATTTCCTCCCTGCAAATAGCTATCTACAATTTTCAATAAAGAACAGGACACGCATCTTTATATTTTCACCTAAACAGAAACAGAATAAACCCTATTACCACAACAACCCAGCAACACTCTGTATGACAGTTCAAAACAGCTAAAAGAACAGCACACTATATTTTCTTGGCACAGACTTTAAAAGAGCTTACAGCTCAGCAGCAAAAAGCTGGCTATATAAGGAGAAAGTGAGGATAAGCTTTATAAAATTTTCATTGTTTCTTTCTAGTTATGTGTCATGATAATATTTTGATATTGTAGAAATAACCGACAAAAAATTTTTGACTGTTCAAACTAGACCAAAGACCAGTACCTACAGCTAACAGAGAGAGGGGCCACAAAAAGTGGTAATGAGAGGGAAGCAACACTTTTGGAAGTCTTACAAGACATGAGAGCGCAGCTACAAGAAGAGAAAACACTTAGATCTAATTTACAAGGTACATATTGATTTGAAATAAAGCGAAATATACAGGATGGGTCCAAAAAATTTATACACACTTTGAACTATCATAGACAATTGTTTTCCAGTTGTATCTCACGCCGCTGGATTTCTTCTTATGGGGCAATGTTCAAGATGAGGTATACAAACGTAAACCACGTCACACTGTGGAATGAGATTCAGGCGGTGTGTGCAGAAATCTCAGTGGACACTTTGGTACGATGTATGGAATTAGCAATGTATTGGTGCTGAAGGCCACCAGTTTGAACATTACCACATTAATCACATTTATTTTTCCTATTGGACATTAAGCTTTCCATGTCCAGAAATTTAGCATTGTAGAACGGGAAATAAATCGTCTATGACAGTTCAAAGTGTGTATACATTTTTTTGACGCACCCTGTATGTATAAAGATGTCCTATTCTCAACACACAAAAAATTTGTTTTTTATACAAAGGTTCTTTTTATACATTTTATATTTTAAAAGTTTGAAAAACATAACAACTCTAGTAAACATAACAACAGTTTAAATGATTTGTTCATACACTTAGAATGCATTGTAAGTCTATCCCTCAATATTAACATAAGACTAGACACAAATGAATTACTTCGAAAACATTTTTGCAACAAGACCTTTACAGTTCATTTAGTAGGAGGTGCAGTGGATGAGTTGTAAAGTGCTTGGCTTCCAAACCGAGAGGTCTTGGGTTTGAATCCTGGTGAAGACTGGGATTTTTAGTTTTAAAGGCCGTTGGTTGCTGTGCTGGCCACATGACACCCTTGGTAATTATGGGCCACAGAAACAGATGACCTTCACATCATCTACCATGTAGATCTCATTGGTTTTCATACCTTGATATTTGATAAATTTTTGAAAAATGTAAAATTTTGTCAATAGTGCATTAGTATCATTCTGTTGTTTTTTTGTTTTTTTAAATTTTAAAATCCTTTTTGTTACAGTTGAATTGATGACAAAAGAAAAAGAATGTCAAAAACAAATGGATGGTCTCAAGGTGAAATATGAAGAGGAAATTCAAGCCCTGAAGCAAGAAAACTTTGTTTTAACTGCCAAGGTACAATTTATTACATAATTTTATATGCCAAGATTTATATTTATTTTTGGTTGCTTATGGTTGAGTTTTCTTCTTTTTGAACAGCTAAAAGAAGTGGACAGGGAAAGAGAACTGAAATCTAAGAAAGTAGAAAACTCTTCTGGTATCACAGCAGAAGTTGAAGAAAGTTAGTGGTTTTTTTTGTTTTTTTTTTTAATTGCACAAAGTAGTTTTCACTGTTAGCCTTATCCCCATGCAGTTCTTCAGGAGATAGCAAAGGGTAGGCCAGTTGGAGTTCAGACAGTGATGTCCTCCTTCGTTTACATTTTCTACCTTTTTTCCCCTTTGTTCCTACTTCCATTTAAAAGCCTTTAACTTAAAAATTATTTGATATATTTTTTGTACATGTAACAAAAAAAAAAAAAGACATTATACAGTAGTTATCTTATTCTACCATATTAAGATCTAATGAGTTACAAATATTTTCATCCTTTAAATCTTGATCTTATTTCCTATTGTGTATTAGTGTTAAAATACTGTTCTATTTAGTGACTGCGCACTGTCGTTTTTTTCTTTTAAGTTTCATGAATATCAAAATTAATTATTTTACTGTAACATGCTTCACTGTTTGTGTCCAGGCACAGAGTCCAGACTAGCTCGTGAGATACAAGAACAAGAAAACTTACTGGCTGGATACCAGGCAGAGAATAAAAAACTGTATGAAGAAATAAAAAATCTCCAGAAGCAGGCCAAGGCAACTGAGGCCAGTATGTTCAAAGAGAACCAGCGACTGACTGCAGAACTATCTAATGTGAAGTAAGGAGTTGGATTAGTTTGGCAGAAGTGTTGTAAAATAACTATGGTTAACATTTATCTTGAGTTACGAGCCTTGGCTAGAATCTATTATTGGAATGTTGTTACTCACAGAGTAGTTCCCACCTTTTTTTTTTCGTAAGTGACAATACAAGGGAAAGTCTGATAATGACTGCATCATAGGAACTGACAGAGTGTACATCTATAATTTACCATAGTTACATTCACACACTAAGCCTTTCATATCAGTTAGAGTTTAACTGTAAGGAAGAAGAGGTCTGGATTTAGAGTTTTCTTTCTAGGGTAGCTCCTTCACATTGGGGAAAAAAAATATAAATCCAATTTTTTATTAAGTAAAGTGAAACATTTGAGACTTACAAGGCATAGTACAGGATAAGTTCACTACTTTGTGATCAACAAAAAAAACAACAAGATTGTTATGTATTCAGCACAGTTACTAACCGTAGGCACTGTGGCTGAGTGGTAAAGTGCTTGGCTACTGAATCAAGTGTCCTGGGTTCACTATTCAGTGAATACTGGGATTTTGAATTTTGGGATCCAAAGGGAGACCTCCAAGCTCTAATGGATATCTGACATTAGTTGAGGATAGGTAAAGGCGATTGGTCATTGTACTGGACACATAACACCCTCGTTATCCATGGGCCACATAACAGATGACCTTTACATCATCTTTCCTATAGATCACAAGGTATGATAGGGGAACTTTACAGCTGCTAACCACATTTTCTCCCACCTAAAAACTGGACACTAATTCAGAGCAGAATTACTTCAGGAACATTAGGTCTTCAATTACATGTCTTTTGGGACTTAAGGATCTGCAGCCTAATGTTGAAGTGTATGACCACCCTGAATATTTTAAGTTATATAATAAGGTAAGCTTTCTTTGATTATTTATTGTTACTTTTTAATGTTGTTTTTTTTTTACAGACAAGAGCTAGAATTAAAAAACACTGAGCTTCAGAACAAAGGTATTATTACAAGCATGACAGTGCAGCAGCAAATAGCAGCAGGGAATGCTGAGGCAATGATGGGAGCTAGTCGTGTGGCCCATTTGGAAGGGGAGCTGTCTGAAGCTAAAGTAATTTTTTTTTACATTCTTTAAAGATTGTTGATTAAAAAAAACAACTTTTTTTTGTTTTTGTTTTTCATGCATTTCAAGTTTATCAATACGAATCAAATCTTGGTATTTTTCCTCTTAGCGTGTACAAGATAATTTAAGTAAAGAGTTGAAAATGGCACAACATAACAGGTATGAACTAGAAAGACATCTGGAGAGTCTGTTGACAGAAAAAAATGGGCTGGCTAAACAACTTGCTGTTTCTCTAACACCAGATCAAGTGAAAGTAAGTTGTTGGCTAGTAATACTATTCTATTGTTTATTAGTTTGTACTTTTGAAAAAAAAAAGTTATTTAAGGGGGTTTGCTTAATACTGTGAAGAGACGCAAGCTAAGCTGGTTTGGTCATATTGTAAGACATGACTCACTATCAAAAGTCATTCTTCTAGGTTCAGTAAAGAAAGGGGCGTCCAAAGAAAAGCAAGCTGGATAAGATAAAAGAATGGACCTCTTGAATGAATCTCTTGATGTCCTGCTAAGAACAGCTGCTGACTAGGAAAGTGGAAGGATTTGGTTCAGTGAACTGTCACAGCACCCCTATGACAAAAGTCAGGGGACAGTTGATGATGCTCTTAAAAGGCCATGCCATCATAAATGAGTGAAATTTGAAAACAAATTTTTGTTTCCATTGTTCACTATATCAATCTTGCTAGTCCCATTAGTATCTAAAAAGATTAGTAATTAAGAAAAGTATAGTCACTGTTTTTTTCCTGCATACACTAGTAATACATAAACCTAACCAGGTAAGTAAGTTCCCTTTTCAGACCTTGTGGTCATTAGGGCAGATAATGTAAAGGTCATCTGATTCTGTGGCCTATGGTTAACGAGGGTGTCATGTAGCCAGCACAACGACCAACCGCCTTTACTTTTTCCCCAACTAATAATGTCAGGTACCCATTAGAGCTGGGTGGACTCAAAGGCGCTCGAAATTAAAAATCCCAGTCTTCACCGGGATCCGGACCCCGGTTCAGAAGTCAAGCACTTTACCGCTCAGTCACTGCGCCTCCTTAAAACTAACCAGGTACTTTTTGACATTCTCAGCAGCAGCTATCTTGGCCATGACTCATTCTAACAGCTGCAAGTTTGTCCTAATTACTAGACCTTCCATTTCATTTCACCAAATTTAAGTTTCATATGACTTCTTCATGAAACACAACTTTATCCTTTTTCTGATCTGGTGGACAATTTTTGAAATCTTCATCCTTGCATGTTTGTAATTCTATAAATTAAACATTGTTTCTTTTGTCAATTGTAGGAATTGGAATCCAAGCACAAAGAAGAACTGAACAGACTGAATAAAAAAATTAAATGGTATGCAGAGAATCAAGACTTGCTAGATAAGAGCAATGTAAAACTCAGACAGAAAGATGATGAAATTCACAAATTAAAGATGAGGCTTGAGGATTTCAAATCAGAGGTTAGCTTCATAAGCGTTAGTAAAAAAAAAAAAAAAAAAAAAAAAAAAGTTAAAAGCAATACTACCCAAGGTGTAATCTTCTACAAAATTGCCTGAAAAATTTTTTAAAAAAGAAAGAAAAGCAAAGAAACAAAATTTGATTTCTCGATAATCATTAGAATTAAATAGTAGAAGAAAAATAATGAATCAATAGAAAGTGTTAATGTTGAAATAAAAAATGTAAATGCTGAATTCCTCTTGACATGTTTATTCCTTTTGTATATATTTATGAACTATCTTTTAATGAAGGAAGAATTCATTTTCTTATTCTCTCTCTAAACAAATGTGTTACCAGGCGGGAAGAAAACTTGAAGAGAACAAGATAAGAGCTAAAGAGAAAGCTGCGGATGCTAAGAAAATACAAGATCTAGAGAGACAGGTTAGTACAATGGAACTTAGATGAAACTAGTTCTTTTAAATAATTATAATCTAAATATGACCGGGTTAATGCCTTTTGGTGTTACTGTTTAGTTTACTATATGGTAAAAATAGTATATGGATGAATCACTTGATCAAGGCGAATCAAAGTAAATTTGGTTGGTCAGGTGACTCGTTGACAAGAACCTACCACTCTTTTATTTTTTGTGTCATTTTCAAGGTCTCAACATCTCTTTATTTCTTTTGTCTGCCTCTTTTCCTTTTGTCTTGAGCTGTTGACATTGGTCTGTGTATGTTATTACTGGCTTGAATCATTCCCCTTGGCAAGGGAGTTTTTTTTGTCAAGTTGTGTGTTATGTTAATGCACTGATGCCCAAACTATGGCCTGCAGACCAGATCCAACCCAAGACGTAGTGCCCCTTGAAATTTCTGCCCATGTATGTAATAATGTTGTAAATGGATTTCATTAAATATGGCAATATTTTTTTTACATGGCCTGGACTGTGACATGCATGTTAAAAATTAATATTGGCCCTAGGCTGAAAAAGGCATTACTTTATTTGTGTGTTAATATAACTCATTAATGAATGTTAGTTACTAGCAATGACACTCCTCAGTTGTGAATAAGAAAGTCTGATTTCAATACTAAGTCAGTATTTTCTTATTTTTGTATTATTAGTTCATTGTTTCCAGGCTGTTAGCTTTCATGCTGAACTATTTCCCTAGGTGAAAGAAATGGAACAAGTCATTAGAAGAAGGTTCCCCAACTCCCTGCCAGCCATGATGATGGTGGCCGCAAATGTGCCAGACATCAGTTTAGATGTGGGTCAAACCAAAGGTCGTAGTGTTCAAGTCCTGGAAAACCGCATCAGGAAACTGGAAAAGGAGCTGGAGGAAAAAGATGAACTGGCACAGCAGGATCTGAGAGCCATGGAGCAGAAGTACAATCAAGTCAAGGTAATATCATTTCTAAATGTCATTTTTTATTTATAGTAAAAACTTAGAGGGAGTAATAAGTTCAAGAAAACTTTGCTAAAAAGAATTTTTTTTTTCCAGATTTTATTAATCTTTTATGTGTGAGAGTTTTAAAACCTTTCTTTGTCACTATATTATGACTTAACACAAGCCAAAGTGGACAATGATCATTATGACCCATGAGAGTGAGAGTCTTAAAATCTTTCCGTGTCACTAGATTATATCTTGTTTTTACTTCTGACTTCAGCTTCAGTTTGAAGAAAGGATTGCTGACCTCGAGCACCAGCTGTCCTACTGCCAGCATTCGGGGGAAGGGTTCCGAGACCACCCTCACAGCCATGCCTTGGCCCTGGAGCGAGAGCTGGACAATGTGAAGGACAGGTGCCGCAGGCAAGTGTCTGAGATGCAGAGTGAGGTGGACAGGCTAAGTGCAGAGTTGAACAAAGCGAAGAAGAATCAAGAGAGTAAGTCATAGATTGTTTAGCACATTTAGAGTTCTTAGTTGTTGATCAAAACCTTTCTTAAGCTAATAAAAACTTTCATTTGTAATAAACAACAATCTTTGTGTCCACTGCTGTGACAAGTTTTTTTTTTTCTTCCTTACACAAGTTATTCTCAATTTAAAATGAATGAAGGATTCACATTAGAATGTGAGAACTTATCTTCATTTGAAATAGTGGATGAATCACATCACAAAACTATTATTTTATCAATGGTTAACTTAACTGTCATCTCATCTTCAGTGATCTGTTTGAAAAAATGTTTCTCATTACCATTTTTTTGACAGAGCCTGCAAGTATAATATATAGGCTCATGGGACATTGTGGTCACAGTCCACTTTGGCTTGTGTTAATAGTTCTGATAATCATCTTCCAGAAATGTGTTACTTCATTCTAAGAATGCATCACTCTATACTTTTTTTAAACTCTCTCCTTAATAATTATAGATTTTATATAGCATTACTTTCATGCTTATCTCTTTTGTGGACAGTGGGGGGAGGGGGTATCTGGGAGAAGGTTTTCCATGCTGTTTTTAGGTGCTCAGTAAACACAACACTGCTATTGTCGGGTGTTGAACCTCTAGCCCCTTTCATAGATAACCAAGCCAAGCCAAGGTCAATCATACTTAGCCTCTTGACCACACTTCCCTTTACTATCTTTTTCAAATAAAGTTTCATTGCCTTTGTATATGATTTTCTTTCTCAAAGTGGAGAGACATGTGTTTGCCTTCTGACTTCTGTTGTTGACTGTAATTGTTGTACTGCTCAGATTTGATGAAGAATGACATGCGACAGATAGAAGGAGAATATAAACAACAGCTGTTGAGTTTACAGACAGAGTTGAAGAACAGAGATCATGATATACAGCTCCTGCAGCACACAGTGGATAAACTTCGGTCTCGATCAGGTATTAGAAATTGTATTGATTGCTTAAAGATAATCTACTTAAATAACTCAAATTTTAGAACAGATTCGTTTAAGCCAAAGTAAGCCTAGGTCATGGAAATGAATGATAATTGAAAATGTTTGATTATTGTCACTTGGTTTTTTATAACAAGACTAAAATCATCAATAATTGGAATAAATTTTAAATTCTAATAATGAAATATGGGATAATTGATTCATTCTGTGTCAAATCACAGCCTTAGTGTTTTTCATCATCCTAACCTCACACAATCCAAAACCAAGCCTTGCGTCTAAGTGGAGATATGAGAACTACCCCCACAGCAAAGAACTCTGATCCAACTACTGACGAACTAGCCCTAAAACATCATCTACCCAATAACAGAGAAAAAATTACCAGATTCTCAAACATAACTCCTGGACTTAAGTACAAACAACCAACCATTAAAACACATTTAATAAATACCACTCTAACAAAAGAATCAAATCTTTTGGAGCTCAAAGTAGACATGCTCCAAACAATTGAAACCTATCCAAAAACAGCCATCCATATATACACGGATAGATCAGCCTTCAAAGCCACCAGCAATGCTGGTCTTGGTGCCTTCCTGGTCTTCCCCAAAAATAAACACTTTGAAATAAGTGCACCCTGTGGCGACTACTGCTCAAACTTCCAAGCCGAAATTGAGGCAATTACCATAGCGTTGCAGACAGGCGAAAACAAATTATATGAAGGGATACTGTCACGAATCATCAATAGTGCTAATGTCACGTTGAAGATTATCTTGATCTATATCGCACTATCAATGATTGTGGTTGCTGAGGATTCAGAAATCTTCAGTTGATAAGATGATCATCTAGAAGTTGCTAGTTGATAAGAGGATCATCTAGAAGTTGCCAGTTGATAAGAGGATCATCTAGAAGTTACTAGTTGACAAGACGATCTAAGTATATTATTATATATTCAATGAAGAAATTTCTCTTCATCTTAAACAAATACTTTAATTCAAAACTTGGAAAAGCTATTCACAAATAATTACAATGGTTAAATGTAATTGAATAGAATATAAATGATCTACACAATAATATAATTATGTCTTTTTTCTTGAGTCATAACACGAGACTTTAGTACATCTTAAATCTAACATGTTCCGCACAAGACTGGCGGTAATATCTCTCAGCTTACAAAGCTTGGGCGTTACCACGTGACCAACATCTCTCCGCTGCATGGCCAACCAATAAATGCTGCTCAAAGTACAATAATTAATACCTCCAACCAATCACATTCATCCCAAAACATAATTCTGCTGCGTGATGTAAAATTCCCGAGGTAGGTGAAGTTCTGGTAACCTTGGCTAAATATAGATACAGTGTACGTGACAGATACAATCACCATCAGATATTGTTGTCTTTACAGACTCCCAATCAACTCTTCAAGCACTTAACAGCAGCACCTCAAAAAGCCCAAGAGAGTTGACAACACTAATAGTGATAATACACCAGATGATGACAAAATTAAACATCAACATCACATTACAGTGGATCCCTAGACACATTGGTGTCATGAGAAATGAAAGGGCAGATAAGCTTTCAAAGGCAGGATCATCTATGGAACAACCAGATAGACCTGTTAACTACCTCACCCTAAGGTCAATGTTAATCAACAACCACAAATAGGAGTGGCTCAACCAATGGGCAACAGGAAACACAGGCAGAGCCATGTACAAAGAAATGAACATGCCTAACAAACTGAACAGTATTAACTTCCTCCCCCTCAAGGAACAATCTACAATCTTCCAACTAAAGACAGGGCACACACCTCTGTTAAATTACCATCTCAATAAAATAAATCCCACACAAAACTCCCCCTTATAAAACTGTAAACCATATCCTTTTTAAATGCCCCTTCCTAATCCACCTTAGGCAGACCCTACTACCACTCCAGCCCAACATAACCAACACCCTGTACGGCAGTGCTGAACAACTGAAGAAAACTGCACACTATTTTTCCTTGGCACAGTCTGCAAAAGAGCTGACAGCTCAGCAGCAAAAAGCTGGCTAGAAAAAGAAGAAGATCATCCTAACCTCATAAATTATTTATGTTTCTGTCTGTGTTTTAACTTGACCATTTGTGTTCTAACAATTCCACACTCTAATCTTGCATCAATTCATTCGTAAATAGATACAACAACTTATTTATAGATTTAAACCATTATAAGTTTCTTTCAAATTCTAGTCTATTTTTTTAACCCAGCTTTAAGTAACACATAAAGATAATTTTAACACCTTAATAATAATAATATTAAGATTAATATTTTCTTTTTGCCGTTTATGTTTGTCCTTGGCAGCGGATTTTCTTTTGGTCTCAATAATAACCACCTTAATAATGACTTTTAAAAATGGTGCTTTCATTTCATCATTCAGTGTCAAGCTACTTTATGATTCCAGCAAAGTTTTGTTTTTTTGTTCTTTGCCTAGCAGGTAAAAAAAGTAATCTTGTAAAGGTCAACACAGAGACAACAGATGTACAGTCCAACTTTAAAGTATCTGCATCCACTAGAGAATACAAGCCTGGAGTATTTGCTGACACTGACATGTCCTCATTGATTGAAGAGAATCACCTGCTGAAAAACAAAGTAAGAATGTAGATTTGAAAAGTGAACTACACCAAAAGACTGCTAAAATGCAAATAAATCCCTGTGATCATTTTACAAACTAAGAACATTTTTTTTAAAAATTGAAACAATTATAGAAGATGTATTTTTCTTATGCAAAGTTAGGCTACCTATCTCAGGTATAAATACATTAACAATAGATTGAAGATAATTAATAGAAAAAAAAATGTACACATGATATATAATTAACAGGGCAACATACTTTTTCATTCTTTTTTTGTCTGACAGATTGATGAGTTACAGCTAGAGCTGGATCAGCAAAGAGTGGACTTAAGGAAATCTTTAGCAGAAACAGAATCTGTGGCCAGAGTGAATCAAGAGAGGCTGGAGAATGAGGTACAACAAGAAAATATTTCTGAATTAATAGAAGCAATAAGTCAGCAGTTGATCAACTATTGGGAACTATTATCTAAACAAGTCTTGTACTTCCTAGAGGGAACTGCCATTACCTTTTATTATTGATGTTTTTCTTGAAGGGTTAAAAAAATCATAGCATTTTAATAATACCTTGCACATAGATCTTTAATGTAGGTGATTTAGTCAATAACACTGTGCATAAACTTTCTTTCATATAATTCCTATGTCTAGTTACCAGGTCACTTAGAAATGTTACACCTTTTTTTTTAATTGTATTAGCATGTACAATTTCTATCTCTCTATATATACATAAGGCTTGTCTTCGAGTCCGAAGATTAATGAGGAATACAGTATTTCCCGTGGCTGCGCAGCCCCAACTGTGACCTGCATATTTTGCCACATCCAGGGCAAGCATAACCATTGTATAAATTATACAATATCTATAATGTGAAGTTCCCCTTTCAAACATTTTGCAATCTATGGGGCAGATGATGTAAAGGTCATCTGTTTCTGTGGCCCACGGTTAACAAGGATGTCATGTGGCCAGCACAATGACCAACCGCCTTTACTTTTCCCCAACTAATGTCAGGTACCCATTAGAGCTGGCTGGACTCAGAGGCGCACTAAAATCCCAAAATTAAAAAATCCCAGTCTTCACCAGGATTCAAACCCAAAACCCTCGTTTCGGAAGCCAAGCGCTTTACCACTCAGCCACCGCACCTCCATTCAATATCTATATTTTAGATTTATTATTTGTATTTTTAATTCATTAGATGTTATTATATTTCTGTTTATCAAATGGCTTGTAGATTAATGCCTTAAGAAGTAGCCACCAAATAGAAATTCAGAAAATATTATCAGAGCAGGCCTTGAGATCATCTACGTCTAGAGTAGCAGAACTTCAGAGCCAATGCGACACTCAGGAGGTATTTACTTTTCAATTGGAATTTTTTTTACAATGCTTATTTCGACTCACACTGTCTATCTGGCTTAAAGTTTGTACACATCATTTCTTACATTTCTTCGACACCCAATCTCTGATCAAGCTGAAATGTTGCACCATTATTTCTTTTTCCTGACAACACAAGAAACAATTAAAAAAAATTAATCAATTAGTTAATTAACTATTGGTAATAAATGACTTTGGCTGGTTTCTCAAACAAGGGAAATTAATAGTACTGAAGTGAAGTGGCTTAAGTGGTGGTATAAGCTGAATTATTCTCCTTTATATTAGGCTCCCGTCTTAGGCTAAGTGAACACAAACATGAAATAGAAACAATAGATAACTATACAATATTCCATGTTCATAGATTCTTTGCTAACAAAGTG
The DNA here is from genome assembly GCA_030265305.1 of Biomphalaria pfeifferi. NCBI lineage: Eukaryota > Metazoa > Mollusca > Gastropoda > Planorbidae > Biomphalaria > Biomphalaria pfeifferi. The sequence continues at coordinate 819,896 of JASAOG010000195.1, read as the reverse complement.
GTTACAGCATTAGCTTGAGAAGCCCGAGAAGGCATTAGCCCACAAGTTCGAATTCAGGTCCCTTTTTTTCATTTAAAAAATAATTTTTTTCCCCCTTTTCATTTGGTCCAGACAAGTGACAGGATCATAGCATATTGAGAAAACTAAAAGCATGAAATTGAGCTAAACAAAAACAATTGGTAAAAAAAAATCTAATCTCACAGATTTATTATTGTTAGTCTAGATCTATTACAAATTTAATACATGACTGATCTACACTAATTGATACACATTAATATAAGCTTGTTTTTTTTTTTTAAGTATTTTTTTTATTTTGTGCATCAATATCATGGCTAGGTGAATTGACAAGTTTCATACCAATTTTTATTCACAACTGTTTTTGTGATACTTCTTGTACCATACGTAGTAAATGATGCTTTATTTAAATTTAACACTATCACAATTATTTCTTTTAAACTTAGGTGATGATACGCCATCTCCAGTCACAACTTAAGAAGCTGAACTTTGAGCTGGAAGAGTTGCCTCATTTGAAAGTAAGAGAGTCACAGATGTTAAAACAAATAGAAGATCTCCAGCATAAGCTTAAAGAAGCCAGGACTGTACAGGCTCCAGTAAGATTTTATTTTAGATTGAAATGAATACTTCTTTATGTTATCTATTCTTATTGTCATGTTTTTTTTTGTTTTTTGTTTAGAGAGCGGCATTGTCTCTCAAATGACATAAAGTTTGAAAGTACCACTATGCTTCTATTTAAACACAGACACTCTGTGAAGAATATATTGTCCTTGAGTTGAATGCTTTCAAACTCAGTTCAAATGAACAAATTCACTTAAAACATACTTTTTTTTGTTCAAATAGGATAATAACTAAATTGACATGTATTATTGCTGAATAAATAAAGCACACTGAAGATACTGATGATCAGTAACTATTCATCATAGAATAATAGTTAGTTTGCTTTTCTTATATAGACTCATACAAAGACTTTTCTGGATTGTTTCCATAGTTATTAACCTAATCTTCAATATTAACTTTTTTTCTCTTAATATTTCTAAATTACGCTTTTTTACATCTATCAAGGTCTTTGAAAAATCTGGTCTGACATAAACAAGTTTTTTTTTGCTTTTTTTTTCTTACACTTGCACAATGTGACCCAATAACTTAGTTTTCACTTGCCTGGCTTGCACACTGAGGCATGACACTCATGCTATAAGTTAATTTTTTCTCTACCTTAGTTAAAATAGTTAAAATAGATACTGTTAGAAATCAATTCAACTTACAAGCACTTTTTTTTCTTCCTTAAAATTTTTATAAATGTTTGTTTACATCCATATTTTACATTCAACCAGAAATCAATTCAACTTACAAGCACTTTTTTTTCTTCCTTAAAATTTTTATAAATGTTTGTTTACATCCATATTTTACATTCAACCAGTTTGCCAACATGCCAGTATAGAGTTTAAAAGAGTTCAGCTTAAAAATCCTGAAACAAAAATTAAAATTATTTTTAATTCCTTAAACATTGTTGTACAAACGTTTTTTAGGAAATGCGCCATTTTGAATCTCTGGAAGAAAAGCTGACAGACTTGGTGATTCGTCAGAAGAAAAGGGAAGCTGAACTGGACAGTGTAGTTAAACAAAACCAAATGATTGGTCATCAAGAGTTGGAGGAGGAAGTAGATAAATGGAGACAGATGGTTGAAGTAAAAAATCAACAGGTAGGACTCTTTCTTAATATTTTTATAATGTCACTATAAAGCAACATTTCTTCTTTTTCGTTCTCATTTTACATGTCCGAGGGTTCTGATCAGTAATCCTAAATTTGAGATGAGCCATGCAGTGGTTTCCAGATCAGGCAGTTCGCCATATAGTTTTTGTTCTATAGGAGTGTTTTGGGGCCAGTGTCTTGTTCGGGCCTCTTGATGTAGTATGCAGCTTTGAAGGACATGGTCAGCATTCTCTGGTGATGTTCCACAAGGGCAGATTTCATTTGTCCCGACTTTAAGCTTCTGGAACATATGTTGTCTCATTCTGTTGTGTCCAGTTCTGAGTAAAAAAAATATGTGTGGTCATGTCAAGATAGCTTGTAATAGGTGTCCTTTTTGTTATAATTGGGATGTGAGCTGGTCCGATTCTCATTTATTCCACACTCTATTATTTTGATAAAATAACATTAATTTATTTTAATTCGGATACATTACAAGATCTGTTGTAACTGAAAAATACATTTTTTTAAGCTACATTTTTCATGCCGTCTTTTATAATTCAGTTCTAGAGTAGTTTAGGGATTGACTGAAAGTGTTAAGATGAATTAGGAGATGAATAAAATATTTCATTTTAGTTTTAAGTCACCAAGCTTAAAGGGATCTTCAGATAAAACCATACAGTTAATTCTCTAAATAATAATTACAGTTAAGTGTATTCTCGCATCTCTTTTTTCAGCTGCAGGTGTTCCGAGCTGAATTAGACTCCATCCTAGAAGTGCTGAAAACTCTACAGAAACAAGGAATCACACTGCCCATGGGGACATTCTACAGCTAGTCATTGAAGGATTTTATTTTCATACTTGAGATTCTCAGGTTCTGTCCCCTCGAGGACATTAGCGTTCTGTTCAACTAAATGTAAACTGGACAACTGTGTAATTTTAGTTATTCTTTTTAAATCCAAAAAGCTACATTATCATGTAGTAATACTATTTTAAAACTGTTTTTTAAATATATTTTTTAACATTCAAAATTTTTGTTATGTATTGCATACCTATGTTTTGATTGTACAAAGTGATTTGTATTATAGTTCTAAAAAATCTACATAATTATTAAATTGTGCTAGTTACTAGTACTTCTGTCCTGTTTTAAATTTTTTAAGACTGTTACTTTATTCTTATGACCAAGTGGCCTTAAAAATCTTTTTTATCTATGTAGAAGTTTTAAGCTCAGATTTAAAGCTATTAGTCTTAAGCTAAGACTTAGTGTTATGATGTTCATTGAAAATAGTTACTATAAATGAAAGATGGAGGCAGCTTGGTTTAGTCACCTGCTGCCCAAAGAAATTGTTAACATTTACTTGTTAATGTATGGAGAGGCGATCGTGTGGATGTATATTGGTAATGTTTTATAAGAAGTTTATTTTCAACTTGTTTCACTGTTATGTAAAATGTGTACATTAAATAATTTATTACTTTAAGAGATTTGTTCTTTAATTTTTGGCCGTATGAGAGAAAGGGCAGGAGAAGGGGAAGCGTGGTTGAGAGTCACCAGGCTAGGTTTGGCTACCTGTGAAGGGACTTGAGGTTCAACTCGAGCTGAGTTGTATTTACAAATATACTGATCCTATACAATATTGAAGCAACAGTGAATAGATAAGTTAACTGCAGTATATTCAGTACAAAGATTTAATTCAAAATGGGGACAATCCAGTCTCTCTCACTAAGGTCCAGTCTCTGTCACTAACATGGAAGTAACTCCTATTCAAGCCAAGCATCAACTGTCAATTTATCTATATCTAATATGTCATCATAATTGTGCATTCACTAGTGGTCACCTAAAGTGTGTCTCTACAAAATGCACTATCTTTAAAACTTTGGGTCCACACATATTGTCTTCTGGTATTTATTCCTTAAAGCTAGTCCTAAATTCTTGTCTCAAGAACCACATGAACTCAATGATTATCTCTCGCACTATGGTCTCCTTCAGTTGCAAAATGAATGTGGCTAATCCCATGGACATAAGATGAAATCCTGGGCATTAGCTATAGTCAGAAGGATGTCGCCCACACAGCCGTTCCTCCCTCCCTACAAAGGAATGGAGGTGCTGATACAATTTAGGATTAGCTTTCAGTGGCTTCCCAGATTATGCTGGGGTGTAACAATGTGTTCTGCAAGATGATTAAAGGTCATGGGCTCTTGATTTTTACTCAGGCATGACTCCCAAAGCCGTGTTCGGGTATAGCTGCTCAAGGTCTTGCTAAATGAGAAAACACTTTTATTTCAACCTCTATATGCCAAGTTGTCATCACATATGGTAAGAAGACAAACAAAAGTAATATGATTTGAATGTTTTTTTATTCTGTAACTGACCTAGCCCACTAATAGAGTTCTAATCAAAGCCAGGTTGTTTTAATTTATGCCAGGTTGTCATCACATATGGTAAAAAGACAAACAAAAGTGATGATTTGAATGTGTTTTTATCCAGTAACTGACCTAGCCCACTAATAAAGTTCTAATTAAGTAATTCAATGTCAGTATAAAAGTAAAGAGCAAAATATTTCTGAAGCCTCATTGGAAAAGATAACATATCTAATAAATGTTTATTGAAATAGTGACTACAATTAAAACGTATTTTCTATTACAAAAAAAAAAAAAGAAAGAATAAAATGGTGGATGATCTAATCCCCAAAATAAAAAAAAATAAATAATTGGTTTTAATTAAATATCCTTTAATTTTAAAAGATATCAAATAAATAAAATCAAAGGCTTTTTCTAAACCAAGAAACAAATCCTATCCTCTTTACATTTTTGTAACATTTATCATTTCACAATAGTACGAAAATAAGTACAAGTATTTCAACATATCAATAAGCATTGCCTAAGAGTCTAAAGTTCACAAAGAATACTGGACCTTCACCAAAGAGTTAAAAGATATCATAAAATAGCCAACCATTCGATAAAAACAATTTTGATGATTAAATAAGAGAATTTAATCATCTAATATTCAGATAATTAGTGTACCTTTGAATAAATAGAGTTCTTTGAACTATAGCCATGAAATTTTTATATTCTCTCTTTAAAGTTGTTGGTGGGCCAGGAGGCTGAATGGCAAAATGCTTGGCTTCCAAACTCAGAATCTCAGGTTTAAATCCCGTCGAAGACTGAGATTTTGAATTTCAGGATTCTGAGTCATCCAGCTCTAATGGATATCTGACATTAGTTGGGGAAAGTAAAAGGCAGTTTGTCCCTGTGCTGGCCACATGACACCCTTGTTAATCATCAGCCCCATAATTAGCAGAAAAGGCCTTTATACATCATTTTTTTCTTGGAAAAAATAACATAGTCCAAAACATTGCCAAACAAAAAATGGCTGTGATCTATTAATTTATTTACCTGAGATTTAAACAATAATAACTATTATTCCTACTTCAGCTTTAGTTTGTTGAAGAATTGCTTTGAATAAAGCTCATATTTATTTTACTTTCTAGTGAGAGAATAAAGAAAATATTTAAAAGTTAACGAGCCATATAAACTGTTCCACTGAAATATATTTTTCTATTTCTTTATTATTCAGAAAATTCAACTTTTTAAAAAATGAGACATAACATTTAAAAGACATACTTGCTATAGATATGATTAAATAGGGAACTAATATAAGTACAAAATATCACAGATGTTTTTCATAGAAACAAATAAAAATACTTTTTTTGAAATAAATATTACAATTAATACAAATAACTTGGAATGTTATACATTCAATAAAACAACAAAGTATAAACAAATTAATATGAAAAAAAAAAAGACTGTGGAAGGAATATTATCAATAATGTTTGTGTGGACGGAATAATACAATGGAGGTTAATAAAGTCAACACATTGTTTAAACTGGATAAAAATAGAGTGAAAAGAAAATATTTAAAAATCGCTGGCTTTGAATTGATGTTATAGGATATAAATATGTTTACAATGATATAAATTAAATAACGTCTATGTAGTTACATATTACAAAAAAAAAACATGATAGAAAATTGTGCCATTCTATTGCAGGCAGCTAGCAGAAAGAGACAATTGTTAAGGCACACTAGTTTCATTTCTATGTGCTTCAATGGATATAGCAGGAGAGGGAAGGGGGGGGGGGGGTGCAAAAGTGGGTATACAGTAATTTTAAAAAAAAAGAGGAAACGTATATATTTACTTCAATTATTAAATTGAAAGAATAGAAAAGAATTATTTAAAATGTATAGTTGCTCAAGTAAGCATAATTAATGCTTTAATTGAAAGGAGATATTTAAGCAACATTAGTTTGTTTGTATAATAAATGTAGTAAATATATATGTTTTCTCTCTATATATAAATAACCATTGAGACAATATGTAACAGGAAATGGCTTTTTCTTCAACAGGCATGCTGGTAATTATTATTTAACAATAACCTTTTGTTTTGTTTCTGACAATTCTATTGTAGTGCTTTCCTCAGGACAGTTGAAGGATAAACATAAATAGAGCTGAATTATATAAGTGACTAGTTGCTTTGTGCTAAACAAAATTCTTGGTTATAAAGTATTTGAAAAATATTGCAGAACTTCAGAAATAAAAAAACATGGAAAGAATAACTAGAAGGATCAATGCTTAAGTTACAATATTATTTGCAGCATGCTTATAGCTTGAATAAACTTAAGCATAAATAATCATGTGATTATTTCTCAAAGACAAATTTTTTTTTTCTTTTAAAAATTCTTTAAAAAAAACATAAAAAATTTGAAGATTGTTTAATTTTTTATGTGTTGCATCCATTTACCTTTTTATTAACTTTTACTTTTTTTCTTAACATATTTCAAGACCTGTTGTAACAATGAAACATGCAACAAACAATTGTTTACTTTTAATTAACAAAATAGACTTGAGTACCAGTGTTTTCATTCAACACCTCTTCTGTAGAAGACATCAGTTAGAGACAGTAAAATCTATCAGCTATTCTTACTGACCAACCAACACTTTCGTGATGTCACATAAACTAATGACATTCACTTAACCTGTACCATTGGACTACAGAACTTTATGGTATTGTATCACATATGTGGAATGTAAAGCACTGCATTCAAGATGTGAACATGTTCTATATACACATCTATCTAAAAAAAAAATGGTTACAGTAAATCCTAAGTTTATAAAAATGGTAAAACTACTAAGCAACACACCAAATGTTTGGTGAGCATCATAAGTAACATCTCTACAGGAACAAATGTTTCATTTATATAAAAAGAAAAAAAAAGTCATCTACAAAATATTATTATTTAAAATTATTCCCATTTAAACATATATCCCCCAACTATCCAGTGCACCAAAACATATCAAATGTGTTTTTAATTGTGCTACCCTTGATTAAAGAAAAAGAAAATATATTATGATTTAAGATTAACTGAAGTACTTCTTTTATATGTTAAAGATTAACTTAAGTACTTTATTATATGTTCAGCAGGATGTCACAAAGTAAGCCATAAAAAGTATTACAACTTTAGCATGAGGATCTGCCTATCTGTACTGGCGAGTCTGCTGCCTGATTCTAGCAGACTGTGCCCTCTGTTGAGAGCGAGGAGATGGCTGCACATTGTATCTGCTGTCCAGAATTTGTGTTTGGCTTCGAAAACCCAACTGGAATTGAAAGAAAAAAGAGACAAATTCAGTTACGCTTCTGATTTCATACTGTCACTAATTACATCTGTTAAAAAGTCTGCTGCTATTTTAAAATGTAACGGTATGTTGAAAAAATAAATTTAAACTCCTTTTGTGAAAAAAATGGAATAATTTAAAACAAAAAAAAAAAAAGACTTTCCTATGAGATTATTTCAAATTAAATATTTATTTGCTAAAAAACACTTTGATGTCCTATATGTTAAATATAGTTTTTTTCCCTTTGTTAAAGATAAATTGTGTACACCAAACAACATGTTTTAAAAATTTTGTTTAATTCACTAAAATTGTGAAATTATTTCCAGCCTGTTCATGTAGATCTACTATTTAGTATTGCATTGTGTGAATCATAATAAAATATTTTTTTATCTGCCATTTAAAAAAAAAAAGGTGTAATATTAAAATGTCATTTAGAAAAAAGTTCCTTGTTCTAAAAAAAGACTGAAAAACAAACAGCAAAAAAAAAATTAAAAAAAAATTAACATAATAAAAGACAAAAAATGTCAAAAGTCAGTTTCAATTTTTACTATAAGAAAATTGTTTTGCCAAATGTTAAAAAAAATCAATTAATGAGATTGTTAGAATTAAAGTTACAAAGTACTAAAACTGCTTTGTGGAAATAGTTGTATTAATATTACTCTAAATTACTCATGCTTCAAGCTACAGCAAACATTAAAAGAGAATTACATCAAGTTAAATGAAATATTAATATTTTAACAAATTTTATGCAAGTCAGAGAAAAGCTGGAATGCAAATAATATTTTACTATTGAAAAAACATTTTGGTTTCTGCAATGGCTAAGAGCATGAATAGCAACAATTGTTCAGATTTTGCTTTTATGCTTAGAGTCACAATGTTTAGCAATGATATAGTTTGTGTTTTTAATGTGAACAAACATAAAAATTATTATATATGAGACAATAACATCTAAAACAACATTAAACATTTACTAACAAAGTTGAGATTCATTCTTTCCATATTAAGACCACAAGTGAGCCCAATAGGAAGAGTGTTTTGAATATTACATTTTACACTGTTTCAAGAATTTTTAATGTTTCAAAATATGTTACATCTATAAAAAAAAAATTGATTTTTATATCCAGCTTTGTGTTACTATGTATCATCATTATTTTTCCACCAGTGGACTTCATAGTGAAAAATGATAAAGATAAAATTTACAAACAGAATAAAAATATATTTTAGTTTTCCTTGTTTTTATTTCCTACATAAAAAAAAAAAACAGTTACAATAAAAACATCTAAAAATGATAAAGATAAAATTTACAAACAGAATAAAAATATATTTTAGTTTTCCTTGTTTTTATTTCCTACATAAAAAAAAAAACAGTTACAATAAAAACATCTAAAAATACAAAAAGAAAAAAAAACAACCAATACAAAATAATTTCTCTTTAGAAATGCTTACATGGTGTCATGTTAAGAGAACTTCTTTAAACAAAAAAAAACAAATAAAGAAAAAACAATGTTAAGACTGTGCATACTGAAATCTATTTTTTTAAAGTATAATAAATAAAACAATATGACATTTTTGATGGGTTTTTTCCCCCACAATATTCTCTAAAATTTTGGTCTAATAGTTTGATTGTATGCTGACATAATTATAAGAATGAGCTATTGAGAACACAAAAATCTAATATTCTAGCTTTGTAAAAATATTTGTTCTGGGTTGTAGGTAAGATCAACTAATCACAATAATGCAATAGTTGTGTTTGTTGAGGTGTTTGAAACTAGTTTGTCAAGAATAATATAAAAAAACAAAAACAAGATAACTTACTTGTGTGTGGAATGGCTGATGATAATAGATTGTTCCACTGTTTTTACCAGAATCTAGAACTATAAAAATGTTTTATATCATAATAAAACATTTGACTGAAACAATCTTATAATTAAAACAAATGAATTTAGAAATTTCATGTCAGACATTCTAAAAGTATATTTACAAAACAATAAACATGCCATTGAGTGAAATTCTATCCAAGGCAAAAGACAGAGAAAAGGGAGAGATCAACAGATCTTGTTTGGTGCCCACGGTTCAACAGACTAAGGGATAGGTGAATATGGTGAAGGTAAAACATGTATCAAGTAACAACTAATTGAATATTCCCTGCATTCTTGAATCTCATTTGAAATATTTTAAAATGTAAACAGAATAATCTCCACTTGTTAGTCTAATTCTTCTTTTATTAAGTAACATTTTTGTGCAAGGCATTGAGCCCGCCTTAAGTATTTTTATAGCGAAAATAAATTGCTCAAACCAATACTACTCATTAAGTTAAATATCGACCACAGTCGCTTAACAGTCTGAGATGGACAATAGATCGATGTAGGTTTTATATTGGAAATACAGCTCTTTACATTCTCCTGGGATACATTTGTTACCAAAAGAAAAAAAAACAAACTTACTGACAAATACATGTGGCAAAATATGCTGGTCACAACATGGTCAAGTTATTCTTAATCTTCAAACATTTTGAAAAAAATTATTCTTTAAATAAACAGAAACATATATTATTACCTTGCAATTTTTCATTGAGCCTGTCTAAAGATTCCATCAGCTTTTGTTCCTCTATAGACAATGCACTAGGCCCACCTGGAGTTAGATTATAATATCAATAAATTCATTACAAATGAGGCCCAGCTACTGAAATCATTTCTGAATGTATAATAATACAGAGTCAAAATTTAAACATTATTGATGTAAAAAAAAAAGTGACTACTTTGTTTTTTTTAATGCTTCTTTTGTACTATGCCAAGAGATTCATACCAATAAGCTAACATTACAACTTTGAACTTAAACTTTTCATATCAGAAAGCTATTGTATGGAAACAGTGAAAACCACATAAGTTATAATAATAATAATGATAATAAGGCAGCGCCAGAGAATGACTACTGTTTGTTTCCAACAAAATAAAAATAATCTTTATTGTCCATAAGGAAATTTGTCTTACACTTTGTGCATTACACCAAACAAAACATTATAACTATAAAAAAACAAAATGTACATTCACACCAGACTCACTCATAATTTACATGTGAAAATTTTATATCAGATTGTTTCTATTTAATGATATGATTGCCAGGGGAACAAAAGAGTTTTTGTGTCTGTTTGTATAGTATATAAAGTTGTCACAGTACTATGAGAATACCTTATGGTTACACTACTTTTAAACTCAAATAATATTTTCTCAATTTTCTCAAAGTAATGCATACCTCCTTTGGTAGCTAAGAACTTTGACCTATTGTAAGCCTCCTGTTTACTTTTAGCATCCTCCATAGCAAGTTGTATGTGACTGTCTGTCAGAGATTGTTTAGCCAGCCTCTCAGCCATCAGGAAAGCCGCTGTACTTTCAGAAACTTTGAAATGAAAATTATGCAAATGAAAACCAGATCAAATTACTAACAACTCAGAAAACTTCAAGATCTTTAAGAAAGTTATTCCCCTTTTTAAGTAAGAGGCCGAGGTAAACCTACATAAATGAAAATAGAACATAATTTTTTTTTAAAAGTATATCCAGTAACCAACCTCTCTTTGATTTAAGAATTTGTTTGAACATTAAAATAGTGCTCATAACTCATCACACTGCATACATATTGTAATAGCTCTAGAGCAAGCAACTCAATGAAAGGGACTTATAGATGATGAGATTTATTGACCCAATGAAAATGAAAAGATCAAAGTACACACAGACAAAACAAGTCTGCCTTCAACACACAGCTTTCTTCTTAGCTATCATCTCAGCTACTATACTTGAGCAGAAGCAAACCCTAGCTTAACAATGTTAAATGTTGTGCTATCTTGTGCAGCAATACTTTTGGATTAAGCTTCTAGGATTATTTAATGTTGTGAATTTGGGTTGAATGGATGGAAATATCTAAACACAGTGTAACAAGTTGTTTTAATTTTCCTGACATCAGTACAGAAATTCTCATCGGTATGCTTATTGTAGAAAAATGTATTTTTTTTTAATGTTAAGCTGAACTTTAAAAAATAATGGTGACTGTCTACAGTTCATTAAGAATGTTGGAAAAATTCATTAATGGATGTTGGAAAAGTTCATTAATGGATGTTGAAAAAGTTCATTAATGGATGTTGGAAAAAATCATTTACAGATGTTTGCAACATACAAAGAAAAAGTGGGTCTATGTGTTGTTATTTCATTCTCAGAAACTACTGTCAAGACCTAACTGCATTCAGTCCTAGTAGAAATGTTGAGAAATAGTTTGGATGTATGGGAAAGTGACAAAAACTGATTAGCTTCCTATCAAGGGGCCTTGTCTCAAACTGAGTTGTGGATGCTGGGCACCTAAAGGCATATTGGAAATCTTCTCCAAGATACCTCTCTCCCCTACAGATTGAACCACGGCATACTGAGGCTATAGCATAAAAAAAGTGCTATACAAATCCAGTAAAAAAATGAGTGTTTCAAACTCTTTGATTGTTGGATTGGTATCAATTAAAAAGTGAATTAAATTTTATGGGAGTATATTTGGCTTTGAACTATTTGTTAATAATTTTAACATAATATTTAACAGAAAAAGCAGAACAAAAAAAAAGAAGGAAGACAAGTGCTCAAGAGTTAGAAAACAAAAACCCAATCTTTCGATAAAAAGTATTTCCTACCTGCTTCCTGGGGCCTGTAAGCTAAAGCTATTGGCACAGGTCCATCAAGTTGTTGGGGTTGCCCATTGGAAACTGTGGGTTGTAGGGGATGGATGGTGGGCTGCCTGTTGTACATTGCAGAGTTGGCTCTTTGGTTGACCTGAGTCGAAGTACTACCAACACCATTGGCTGAATTGGTGCGCCTTTGTTTCAAAAGACCAAATCTTAAAAAATAAATTTCAATGTAATTAAATATACAAACATATACAATTAAAACAAATTTGCTTTGAAGAAATTAAGGACAAGGTGATAGAGTACTAGGTTTTAAGCTTATGGTCCTGCTTAAAGCAATGTTGAAAGATGAAAGCTTAGGACTATCAGCTCTATTGTAAAATGATATATATATATATATTTATATATATATATATATATTTATATATATATATATATATATATATGCCTTTCAAATCTTATCAATCATAAATAGGAGCTACTTCAATGACTTTACATATAAAATCAAACCTCAAATCTTATCAGCAGTACTATAAGAGTATTAGTAACATAGTTTCACCTTTTTAAATAGCTTCCTTGTTGTAACATGACTGGTCTAGATTTGGCCTGGCTGTTGACAGCAGGGGCTGGATGAAAAAACCCTGATGATCCATTCCTAGCAACAGTGGCATTCTTACCAGGTCCAAAACCTAAGGATTACCAAATATGTTGAAATTTAATATAATGTAACCTAATACTCTCAGTTACATTGAATACCCTATTGAATGAATGTAGTTGGAAAGCTAAGAGAAAATAAATATTATTTATTATAAATTGTTCTTGTTCATTTCTTTGTACCAACTTAGTAAATGTTACCAATTTTTATAATAAAAATGTTCTAAATGTATTCACTCAAAAGTGTGATTTTTACAAGGCATAGTCCAAAAAGTAAAAAATTTTAGTTCAATGTTTATTTCAATTTTTGATGTAAAGTTTTGATGCTTTTAAAACCAGAAGGTATGCTTAAATTATATCCAATATCAGTAAAGTGAAATTTTGTTAAAAATATCAATAACAGAAAACTTACAATACTATTCCATCTACCATAAATATCTTAAGTTTTTTTTGTTTTTTTTTTTTTGGGGGGGGGGGGGGGGGGGGGGGGGACATGACAAGTGATTAGAATTTTAACTCAAAAAAAAAAGAGGAACCAATGTTTACCTAATGATGCACCATCAATTAACTTAGTTGATATTGCTGGAGGAGTTTTTAAGCTTGGTTCGTTATTAGCACTGCTTAAATTTTGAGTTTTGTTGGCATTATCATCTCTTTGTAAACAGCTGCGTACTTTATCCCAAAGCCATGTGATCTCCTCGTCTGTTGGTGTTCTATCTATCCTCAAGCCATTTTCATCATACACTGGAGCTTGTGCGCTGTTATTCCCAGTGTTTGTGGAATACGAGGGCGTAGTGCTGTTTTGCTGTGGGTATGTTATCTTCGACGATGTTGGCACTATGCTGGTCCTGGTCACCGTTTGGTTAGAAATGGCTACACGTCTGTTTGTATTGTCTCTAATCTTGGACCTGTCATTGTATTGAGTGTCCTGGCAAACTTGCTGACTGCTGGTCTCCACAGTGCCAACATTGGTTGGTGTAGTTTTGTTGTTATTTTGGTCACTTCCTGAGTATGCAGCATGGTATACCATAACATTGGTGTTGGTCGGCACAATGATTTTAGCAGGGATTTTGCTCATGAAGTTGTTATTGATGGACTTGACCTTAGCGTCTAGGTTTGACTTGTGAGCAACAGTGGCAGCAGACATGGCACCATGAGGTAAAGAGACATTATCCAATCCATTGGATTTGTTCTGATGGTGTGACTCCGAGCTCATAATAATATGTGCTGCTGCTTTGGGACGGTTTATTACTGGGGTTGTGGTGTTGAGTGGCATTGTGAAAGAAGCTGGCAGATTGGACCTGCTGTTGATGAGGACAGTGGATGCATCAGATTGTCTGGTATTGTCATTCTGAAAGTTAGAAATATTTTCCATCTGCTGGACATTTCTTATTTGCAGCTGTGCAGATTCATCATGAGTTGGCCAATTTGAGCCAGCACTAGACGCTCTTGGAGCTTTGGTCACAATTTCAGTTTTTGTTGACATAGATACTACTTTAGCTGAAGCAGGCCTGTTGAGTTCTGAATGAAAGAAAAAATATCCGTTTAAATTTTCCTTTTTTAAAACATAAGTCTTTATTAATAATTTTACTTTTTTTTCCTTGATAGAACTATTTTAAAAGAAGATACAATGAAAACAAACTTTGCATTGCTGACACAGAGAGTTCATGGTCATACTCTGTCTCCTCAATGTGATTTTCAGCAAATCTAACACTTTTCTTTTTAATCTGTAATTATAAATAAACATAAGTCAAATGAATCATACCTATTATAAAATGAATGATGTGACTATTATAAAAACATTATTAGTGTTACACTGTGTCTGCTAACAATAAGCCAACAGAATTATTCTTTTAAGTTGCAGTGATGCAGTGCCAGAAAAAAAAAGCTGACAGTTAATATAAATAACAACTGATCAAGTCACAAATATGAATCTTGGGTCTCCAGAATCAGCTTATTTCACTTTACTCGTGACTGTTTTCATAGTTGAAACTAAATACCAAAGCCAAAGTACTGGTACATACAAATTTGTGAAAATCACTGAAAAGAATTACAAACCACAAACTGTACCATTGAATTCATAAAGTTAATTATGCTCTATTAAAAAATTACTTTCAGAATTAAAGAAAGAAATCATAGAAACATATTACAGCTCTGCAAATTATCAGGCTATTGAGTTAATGTAATTTAAGTATTAGTTTTATTTAAATATCAGTATAACAAAATTTTTTTCTAGCTCAAGAAACAGGTTTTATGAATAAAGTGTATGACCTAATTTTGATTTGCTAATAACTTTTCAATAAAAGTTTTTAATATTCTATTTAGAAATTAATGTTCTATAAAACTTAACAATTAAACAAAACAAATTTACTTTTTTATCATGTTGAAATCTAGCTAGTTCTAAGCTGTCCCTAGGATGCTGCTTCGCTGTAGAGGTATGACCATCACAATTTAAAGCAGTGTTCACAGGTGACGGCTTTAGAATACCTTTAACTGGTTTAACATCTTCAACTTCATCTAGGACTTTAACATCATCTTTAAAATTATATTCAGCATTCCCCTGGCTGTTTAAGTCAAACTTTTCAAGATCATCATTTTTAACAGAGGTTTTATTGCTTCCAGATAAATGGGTAGTCATATTATTAATTTTACCATTTCTTGTAGTGGGTGAATTATCAGTTAATAAAGCTACCTTTGTTGCTTCTTGATAGTCAAGCTTAGAGAAATTATTTTTGGGTGGTTGTGGCACCCTTGGTTCAGGTGGTTGAGATGTAGCTGTAGGCTTTTCATTGGAGATGGTAACATTCATCTGTGCTACTGGTGGATGGGGTTTTAAAGCCTCAACAGAAGAGGACTGGTTATTAGGAATGATAGAAGATTGAGGAATAAACATAGGATGTTGATCAAGACCTGAAGAAACACTTTGCTTATCATCTTGGGTATGCAAAAAGTAGGCTTGAGGATAATGTGCTATGGCCTTGTTGAAATCAGGAATAGTGGTATTACTTATGTAATTATTTGCTGAGCCTGTTGTGGAAGCTGTAGAAAATGTGTTAATGGAGGCTTGCTTTGTAGGTTCAACTTGCTGGGAAATAATATTCACATTGCTGTTAGCTGCATAAGAGATGGGAGAAACTGGAGGTGCCGTTGGATTGCTTGTGCTACCTAGTGAGGCTCTAAACTGAGAAGTTGGTGGGCCCTGTCCTGGCATTAGAGTAGAGCCAATGGCTGAAGCATAGCGAGGCTGAAAGCTGTTTCCTAAAGTATCCTTTCTGCTAGAAGAAATGTTATTTGAGGTAGCCTCCAGACCGGAGGATATCCAAGCATTGTTACTGCCTTGAAGAATTCCTCTTTCATCACTTTTGCCATAGACCATACTGCCATGGTTAGACTGTTTGTAGATCTCTGAAGGTTTACTTTGAGATGAATCTTTCTGAGAAATTGTACTAACTGTGCTCACTGAGTCCAAAGAATCAGTGGAATATTGTTTCAATGCAATTACTTTAGCTGATTCATTGATCACAGATTGGTTGTTGACTTGAAATGGCTTCACGTTACCTTGGTTCTTTATTATGTCACCAGCAGTGGGCCCTGAATATGGCTGATGAGACTGAAATATTGAAGTAGGCTCCACTGAGTTAAGGGAAGAAGTCTCATTCTTTGGTGACTTTGTCTCTGGGAGTGCTGATGTTGCCATGTCTTGAGCTACTCTAAATGTAGAGCTACCCATAACATGTTTTTTGTCTAAGCTATTATCTTGAGAGCTATGGAGAAAAAACTTTTGCTGAGATTGTTCATCTACAGCATTATTATTACTTTCTATATCTTGCTTCACATAAACCTGATTAACTAGCCTGGTGCATGGCTGTTTTGGTAGCAGATCACTTCTTGTTTTTTTCTCATCGCTAAAAGAATCAAGGCTGTCCATACTAGAGAAGCTTCCCTCGTCATTATCTGTGATTGTGTTGTCATCATAATCATTAGTTATTCCTTGAATTGTTTTATCTGTCTCAATTTCTCTCTGAATGGCACGATTGAATTCTCTAAGGGACTGCTGCTGCTGCTCCAATAACAAATGCTGTTGATGCTCTAGCTGCTGTTCAAACAAAGTTTTACTGTTTGTGAAGTTTTGTAAACTAGAGTCCATAAGCTCTGTATGAATATTTCTATCTAATGTGTGCAAAGCTCTATTAGATGACCCTGAAACTGGATTATACCACAAGTTCTCAAAATGAGATCTTTCTTTAGCTATTTCTGTTTCATTTTTGGGCAAAGCTGTAACAGCTGACTTAGGTCTGTCATGATGATTGCCTCGTATTAGCCAGAGTGCATCATCCAAGACAACACCTTGTCGCTTTGGGCTAAGTCTCCCACTGCCTTGACGTGATGTTGGTGGTATATGAGATCGTTGATACTTCTCTGTAGCGAGCTTTTGTTCTTCTCTTCTCCTTGCCAGAATAACTTGTCGTCTCCTTTCTTCTCTTTGAGCTTCAAGTCTTCTCTTATGAGCCTGTAGTCTGTGATATAACAAAAAAATATAGTTTATTTTTTAATATATTCATTAATTAGCATTTAAAACTAATTAAAAAATGTCCAAAGTCTTCAGTTTCATGAAAAAAATAACAGTATGTTAACTTAGCTTCACAATAATTTTGATTTGGTCTAAGAAAGTTTACAAAAACTAGTTCTAAAATGATTAGATAAGGATGGTAGAACAAATTAGAGAAACAGGAATCACTTAAAATAAAGTTTTCCAGCAACTTTAAATTCTTAGTTCAAAGCACATCAGTCTAATTTAGTTCATACCAAGCAAATATAACAGCTGAAGGTAAAGCGAAAAAAAATGCTTAAAGAGTGAGACAACACAACAATGAAAAGAAAAACAAATCCCTGAGAAATTAAGGGCACAACATGGCCTAAAGTGTACCAATGTGCCGAAAATCAAAATACAATCAATCAAATACAAATCATAAGATGTGAATATTTCTAAATTTTGAGATCATAGTTCTATGATCTCTTTGTCTTCTTTTTTCTATCCAGCTTCTTTGTTGCTGAGCTGTAAGCTCTTATGCAGTCTTTGACAAGGAAAAATAGAGTGCTGTTTTTCTCAGCTCTTCCGCACTTTCATACATTGTGTTTGATATGCTGGGTTGTTGTGGTAATAGCGTCTGCTTAAAGTGAATTAAACTGGGGTGTTCAAAGAAGGATGAGCTTTTTTTTTTAAAAAAAGCACTATTTCTATTTCAAAAAACAATCAAATGTAAAGTCCTTTTAAAGACTCTTTTATTCTGTACCTCATTATATAGAATTAATTTTGTGTGTGTGTTGATCAGCATTTAATAATTAGGGATTAAGAAAAAAATAAATGCCAGCATATAAATGGTTACAAAACAAATATAGAAATGTTAATATGGAGATTAAAAAAATTATTACTAGAAAACTATTTGTTTGTTTATTTTTCTTACTTTCTTCTCTTGTTTGTTTCGAGTGACAATTTCTTTGCTCTTGCCAGAGAATCATATCTTTCACTTTCATCAAATTGGGCCTGCTCCAGTGCTTGGTATGTTTTGCTAGTCAGTTAAGGGAAAAACCTATTTAACATTCTATGACTATTTTAAAAACATTCATTTGAAATATTAAAGAAACACAGCTACTACGCAGCCACTATCAGCTAAAAGTAAAAAAGACATGCACACAGTAAAGTTGTATTTTTTGTTCTTGTTTTATTTAATGAAAGGACTAGTGACTAATAGTGATTTCCCTCCTTTCAATATTTATACTGGCAATAGCAATAGGTGTTGTTGTTTTTTTGTTCGAAGATTATTGTGGAGTATTTTCATGTGTCAAAGTAAAAAACTATCTGTGCAAAGTGTAGTTTCTAAAATTAGATCTCTAGATCCTTTCATGTAAATATGGTAAACATAGCCATTAAGTTATAATGCTTTCATAGAGTCGGTCAACTTTTTTTTTTGAGGGTCTTAAGTTTGTTTTAGGGCTACACTACATACACTTCTAAGTTAGTACCCAAGGAACATTTCTGCCAAGTTTTATCAAGATTGGTCAAATGGTTTTGATTTCTATTCGTAAAATACATACATTCATCTTACTTTCTACTTTATATAATAGATTATGATAAAAATAATTAGATCTAGATTTAGATCTATCTAGTATCTACTAATATAAAATAAAAAAAACTAATAGTACCCAATAATCAATATCAATAGTACTTCTTAAACTAATACTACTTTATTAATCTATTACTAAGTCTAACTAAGTATTAGTATTAGATAAATAGTTACTATTAGGCCTACTTAAAATAGTAATTAGTCCTATCTAACTATGTCTAATACTAATTACTATAATTAATAATAATATAGATCTAATAATAATAATTATTTAATATTAAATAATTAATTATTAATATAATAATTAATAATAATAAAAATAATAATTTCTAATTTATCTAGTCAAGATATCTGGAAAGGATACGAATACGCTCCAGCAAGAAGTTTACTGTCCATTGTTTATAAACGATTATGTAAATAAGAAAGTAATGATGTATTAATTAGTGTCATTTACAGCTTTGTCAGAAAATAGCAAACGGAATTCACAAGTGTAGTTTACACTGGTTGGATACCGTCATCCGCCATGTTGTTTTTAGTTACAGCCTGCGCAAGAATGTAAACTATTTTACATGACGGCTTCTAATTCCGGTCAAAATGTTATTTCGATTTATAATTAAAACCCTCAACAAAAAAACAAGAATTCAATACATAGATCTATATCAACGAAATCTTACAAATTATAAAAATTTCCTTGGCACCCAATGTGCCCCCCCCTTTTATTCGTTTCTTTACATTTTTGGATGCCCATTCAGAAATGAAGATTATTACATTTTAGTGACAAAACAAAACTTCTTCAGGATTGCGGCCTGCAGGGTGCGAATTCGGAGCGTTATATCGAAACGCATGCCATTGGGTCATTGGCATTGGACCCAACAGACACCCAACTTTGCCTTGCATGAGTACTTGTTATTGTTTTTTTTTTTTTTTACTTGGACTAGATCAAAATCTATTGAATCAAACGATTTAATAACTACCACGTGGAATAGCTTATATACGGAGAGCCTATACTTAAAATAAAAACAGTTGAGCCTTATCTTATCTTATATAATACAGACGTTACTTCAAAAAAGAAGATGATTACGTCCTACGCGTCATGCATTTAGTCATGCATATTAACCAATGACTTAAATTCTGTCAAGTCACTGGTTTTTCTGGCTAGCTAAGGCAACCCATTCCATGCTCTAATAGCACTAGGGAAGAAGGAGTATTTGTACAAATTTGTCCTAGCATATGGGACGAGGAATGTGCCTTTGAAGGAACTATATATATTTTTAGGCTTATTTTCCGAAATGTAGGCCTATAGATCTGCTTACTACGATATAGTTTTGTTGCCAAACCATCGAGATCTTTGTTTTACAAGATTCAGAAATGAAGATTATTAAGTCGGAGCCCAATAAACCTGTTGCAGGAGGGCATTAGATAATGATAGGACAATTTGAGATCATCTTGACCACTGACGTCTAATAAGTAGGTCAATAATCACAATAATGTAGAAAAAAAGGTTGTTTATTACACATTTGTAAGTAACAATTTTTTTAAAATTTAGAAGTACTTGAATAGCTTAGTGGATATCTTCTATTTTTATAAGTACTATAAGAACTATAGCTTAGTGGTATAATACGATTGTTTTTCACTTTTACTTTTAAACATTAATTTAACTAGGCCTAAAGATTATATAAACTTTGGGATTGTATGGTTTCAAAATTTAAAATTTGCTTTATCACACTTAAACAAAATTAAAACACCAACCACTGAGGCACTGACTGTTTGTGACACGTCGTCACTGATAGGCCTATATTAACATACTTAAATAATGTATTACCAAAGCAGTCACATTCTCCTGACGCATTACAATCTATTTTTAGCACGGTATGACGACGTCCGTCATTTTAATGTTAAAGTTTTATAAAGATATTTACATATCTGAATTTAACTGTAAACAATACATTTGTATATAGATTATATTATGATAAAATGAAATTTAAAACACAATAATAATTATTTTTTAATAGTTTCCCCCCAGTAATCACGATCAAAGGCCAATGACTTAGTTTTAGAGACGGAATTTATTCAGTGAAAACAAAGAGCTCTTCTGTTGTTTGAAACAGATTTAGACCATAGTATTAGATCTATTTCGATCAAGAGTATTGTTCGGAAAAAATGGCATCGTAATCAGGATTCTCAGAAAACAAAACTGATAAGAATCTAATTTAGATTATTAGATGTGTAAATAAAATTCTTATGAAGATATAATTCTTATTGATGAAACGATCAAGACGATGATATTTTTCTTGTGAATTTAACATTGAAAATAAACAATGGCGCAGTATGATGCTGCTTTGAGACAATATTTATCAAAGGTAAACTAAAAATTATTTTTAAAGAAGAGAGACTCAAAGAGAATAGATCTCGAGTCTAGAATTTAGAATAGTCTAGATCTAGGACTAGAATCACTAGATCTAATATAATATTAAATATAGATCTATAATCTAGAATTACTAGATCTACTAGTTATATTAGACTCTAGATGATCTAGTATCATCATCATGTCATGATAGATTTACTAGTCTAGATTGTAACTATATTAGAATTAGATGTATTAATTTAAATATTGTAGTCTAGATTCTACGACTACACAATCTAGATTCTAGATAGATCTAGAATCTAGTCTACAAGAATAATTTAATAGTTTATAAATAGATCTAATTTTTATTGGACCAATCAAATGGAAATTCAGTTTGACTACAATTATTTAACCACCTCATCGTAACTACTGTAACTGTAATAATAACAATATAATTGAATATATATATAATATATTTTGAAGAAGACTTATGGTCCAGTTAACAGGTAATAATTTTTAGATAATGGAAATCAATTTCAATCTATTTTTGGCTTATGAAATCTTACCTATAATTAACATCTTTTTATCTGTCAACGATGGGTGAGTTGGTTGGTGGATTAGTTAGTTATTTTGCACTACCACACATTTTTTCCCTCACACAGTGTCACACACACACATACACATTTGGGCGGACTGGCTATATGGGGCAGCACCGAATCCCTCATTGTCATGTTGGTTGGAACTGTGGTGTACTGGATGCCACCAGTCATATGCCTTGCAGCGTTGTGATTGGCCTTAGCCATACCTTTAATCTTTAACAGACTTTACAGTCTGCAGCAAACATAATGCAAAATGGCTCAGTGTGCCTTAACTCATGACCATGATAAGGAAGACAATTTGAGGGCCAAACTGTAGTCCAATTTCTAGGTCTAGATTCTATTAACTTTAATATGAGTCAGATCTTTTCATCATCTTCACAGTGTTCTGTAGTCTGTTGGGTCACCACACATGATCTTTTAACTGGACATCTCGCTCCTATAACATAAATTATTCCTCTTTCAACTCTCTATTAAATTAAAAAAATGAAATGGTATTAGATTTATTCTCTTTCACTTTCATTGACAGGCCTGGCCATTCCTTTTTGTTTTTGACCCATCACTTCGTTTTTCTGAATTTCTCTCCTTCTTTTTCTTGGTACTGTCCCCTGCTGAAAAGTTGTGAGCACTTTTATTTCTTAAAGTGATCAGACTATGGGACCCCATCACCATTGGTAGAGTAAAATAAAAAGACACACTGTTGTGATTCTGTTTTGGATCTCCTCGTTTGTGATCTCTGCATCTTGTAATAAATTCAATAGTCAAAGTCTATACTCCTATACAGAGCTATAACTATATACATATATATAAAAAAATTAAACAGTTTTTGTTTTGCTCATCTAAATTGCCATTAAATTTTTTTTTTCTATTATAGTATAAGCATCCAAATGAAACCAAAGCAGACATCTTAAAAACCATTAACCAATACAGAGATCTGCGTCCATCAATTGACCCGTTTGGTAAGAGCATACAATGTTGTTTTTTTTAAATTTAAAATGAAAATTAGGAAATTTATGGCTGAGTGGCATAGCTTGTTTAGTTATCTTTCAAGTGGGTATGACTTTGAATTCCGACTCAAGTTAAGTTGTGTTTGCTGAAGGCCTAAAAGCAGGACAGAAACCTTCTCCCAGTTATAACGTGAAATATAGTGCCTTGATATACATGTCTTAAGGCTCTTAACAGCTGACACACAAAAAAAAGAAACTGTTAACAATATATCATAAATCATTTTCATGCATTGCACGTTGTGGGTTCATGGTATCATCCATAATTTGGCTCCTTGATTTTGGAAATATCAGTGGGGCTTGGAATTTTTTCCATTTAAAGTTTTTTATTACTTGCTTGATTTCAACCAGCTTTAAATGGCACCTAACCTAACCTAAATTTGTAAAAAAAGGTAAATTCAGATGATTCTTCACCAAGCCACAACATCCTCATTAACAGACAGCCATAGACAAAGACTTCTTCCCCAAATCCCCTCACTTGACAGCTAGGTTTTCAAAGGGACCTTTACTATATGATTTACACACACACGCGCAATTAGAATCTATGTGAAATGTCATCTCATCTCTGTGTGTGGTCCCTTCTGGGGCATAGGCTAACAACCAGCTTCCTCCGGGCGGCTTGGTTATGGGCAAGTCTCTCCAACTGTCCCCACGTCTTGCCCATCTGCTTGGCATCTGCTTCCATATCGCGGCGCCATGTATTCCTGGGCCATCCCCTCTATGAAATGTTCTAGATGATCACCAAACTTAAGTTGAGACCTTGACTAGTTGTTTTAAAAAAAACTAAAACTAAATTCAACTGTCTATCAAAAAAGAATCAAGAAGGATCAAGAGTAGTTCCTGGAAAAGTCTTTGTAAAATACTAAAAAGAGTTTTTACTGTACTGTTTGCCATACTGTTTGTCCAGCTAAAAATTAATGTTTATGTTTATATAGTTTAATGCTGTATTCATCACTGTAATTATATCATTTTCACATTTGGATTCATATTCTTTTTCTGTGGATTAAGTTTGAAAGGATTAAGCTTTTAGGAACTTAATTTTTGTGTCACTAGTGTGCAATCTGTTGGATCCATTTGTGTGCTGTTGATAGCATTGTTCAAATACTCCAGCTTTCAATTTAGCAGTGCCCCATCACCTATTTGTTAACATGACTTTTTTGTTTTACAATCTCTCAGTATTTAACGATGGCACTGAAAGACAACTTGTACAGCTAGAAGGTACCATTCCAGTCAACTATAAAGGTAATCATGCTTATTAAAGTACGAATGTTTTAAAAGGTAGTGTTAATGTTTTATAAATTAATAATATTTTTTTTTACTAACATGAGCAGCTGTATTTGATGGTAGGAGAGATTGAGGGAAATTTACAGTAAAAAAGTTACTTTAACAAAAAAAATTAGTGTAAAAATTAATCTAAAAAATTTACTAGTGAGGATAAGGATTAAAAAAAAGTAACATCTATAAGATGAGAAACAATTTCATTAGTATACCCAGATCTATTTAAATATTGTTACATGTTCGGCAAAGAATCATGTAAATTTTGTATTATTTCTTTTTCGAAATTTTGTGATAATAAATTCTATAAGTTTACTTTTAATATGATGGGCACAGAAAAATTTGATCTTTTTTTTTATGTCTAAAAAAATATAAAAGCATTGTTTATTGTCTTTTCTATTATTGAATAGGAAATACATACAACATCCCTATTTCAATATGGGTGATAGACACACATCCATACAACCCACCAATGGTGTTTGTCAAACCAACAAGCACAATGCAGATCAAATCTGGCCGCTATGTTGATACTAATGGAAAAGTTGACATGCTTTATATAAGGGAATGGAGACATGTGAGTGTTAACATTATTATTATTTTAAAAAATGTAATAATTAAATTTGTTTGATTTTTAACTGTATACTTCATGTATGTGGGACTTGAAAATATTTTTTTAAAGGTATTGTAATAGGTTTCTAGAGAAGAGTAGTAGCCATAAATTGATAAGTGTAAAAACATGATAAATATAAAAGAATTGTTTAACATTAGACAGACAGAGGAAATATTTTAACCAGCTTTTCCCTAAATATGCATTTATATTTAATTAACATATGATATAGTCTTTGTATAAAATGCCATTCTTTAAAAGTAATAAAAAAATTTCCATTATTTTCTCAGCCTACTTCAGATCTCCTCAGTCTAGTTCAAGTACTGGCGCTTGTATTTGGAGAGGAGTGTCCAGTGTTTTCACGTGCGTCTGGTCCAAGACCTCAGCAACCTCTTCCATATCCAGGCCAGCCACCTTACCCAAATAATCCTAGCAGTGAGTCACAGTTCAAATCTTTTAGCAGTAAAGCAATCACAAATCAGACTGAATTGATGAGAGGAAAAGTATTGAAAGTTCTCAAAAATTTTTTGACTCGCATTTTCAACTACATTATTTAAACAAAACTTTCAGTAATTGAAATTCATTTTGTGTTGGTTTGTTTCTTTGATGACTGTCTGGTCATGTGATATGCGCTCAGGACTCTCGTTCGGGTGGTCCCGGGTCCATAACCTGCCCGCTGCCTTCCCCTATTGTCCTGCAGCAGGTTCGGGCTAGGATGAAATTATCTTCAAATTTGAAGGAATGTCCAAAACATATAAAACATTTTACAAACTTAATTTGGTCAGGTTGTTGTTGAACATAGTAATAGCCTCCTTTTACACCTACTCATTAGTAGTGTGTAGTTGATACAAGCACGTGATTCAGTCAACTAGATATGAGTCTGAAGCCAAAAATTTAACATTGGGGCTTGTAGTCATTGTGTTAGGTAGGCCTCATCAGATGCTGCAATCAGATGTCTTTAGAAATCCTTGCTTATCTTCTCTCAGTCCAAAACATTTTTGAATAAAAAACTGTGTATAAAAACTATATTCTTTCCATTTTATGAACTATTTCCAAATGCATAATGTAGTGTTTTCTAATTAGATGTCATATACTGTTGATTAGGTATGCCACCATATCCTGGAACAACTGGTGTAGGTCCAGGATACCCAGGAGGATACTCAGCACCAGGATACCCAGGATATCCTAATAACCAAGCAGGATACCCAGCAGCAGGCTATCCATCCTACCCTCCCCAGTACCCAGCGAGCTCATATCCAAGTGGATATCCTGGTCAATCAGGAGGTTACCCACCACAGTTTGGAACCCAGCCTCCATATCCACCAAATTCAATAACAACTGGTGAGTATTTGACCTACTCTTGAAATACAGTGTTGTTACATGTATGGCTTAATAAATATTTTTCTGTCTGACTTCCTAAGGGAAAAAAAAATTACTTTATCCATTGTCAAGAGCGGAACGTCCTGTACACAGCTCAGAAGAAAACACTTCATCTTTCTGCTGTTTAGTCATAGTTATATATGTTTAGTCATATGATAATAGTCAAAAGATAAATTTTAGACATGGTTATTTTACCAAACTGTTTGACTAGCAGATGGTGCAAGTGACATGTCAAGGCTAACTCAAGGCGGAACAGTAACAGAAGCAGACTTGAGAGCTTCGCTACTCTCTGCTGTAGAAGACAAGATGAAAAGAAGACTCAGAGAGACATTTGCCCAAGCTCAGGTGACAATACATGGATTGTCTTATTGTAAATGTCTTTAAAATATATATATTTATCTGACCATCTAATATATAAAGCAAATTGTAAGGTGTATGTATGTTTTGAATAGAAATCAAAACCAGTTAGCCAGTTGACCAATCTTGATAAAACTTGGCATAAATGTTCCTTAGATACTAGCCGGGAACATAAGATATGTTAAGTAGTCCTACCACAAGTTGAAGACCCTTAAAATATAAAAAAATATATGAATAAATTGATCTCTATTGAATAACGAAACTTTTTAAGAATTAGGTAAACCAGTGTTCACATTTTTTATTAGCTAGGAATATGTCCGCTAAATGGGTAAAGCCCATTTTCATAGACTACTTTCATTTTTTATGTGAAAATTTAAAAGTGATAAGGGAACATCTCACCATGCTTGACATAGATCTATATTGAATGCCCTATATCAGTAATACAAAAACAAAGGCCCACAGGCCATGGGTTATATCCGGCTGCTTCCTTATAAAGCTAACTAGTTACACCCACTAAGCAATAGTTACAGAAGATGAGAACTAACTTGGGGACATCTTTCCCTCATTATCGAAATGAAAACACTGTTTGATTAAATTTCACTAGAGTTTTATAAGACCCTTTATTAGTGTTAAGAGTCTCAACTAATATGGATGAATGTGAAGTGTTGTTGTTTTTTTTAATGTTGTTGATGGTTGTGTTGTGTTTTTTTTTATTTTTGGAAAAGAAAAAATCAAATTTCCATTTTAAGTATTTTCTTTTCTTTACTGAGCTTTTCTTAAGCTCATTAAATTAATATTATGTTTTTGATACACATCTTGATGGCATTACATATTATTATTTATCATGTTGGTAATTTTTGATCAAAATTTGTATGGTTCCAAAGCTTTGTATTACTTTTCGACATTCCGGATGTAGCATACATTGGCCTGTAGGTAAATGCTGAAAGTTAAGGGTTACTTAGGGCTAATGTTTTGTTTTTTTTCTCAGTAGACCCACTTTTGCATGTGACTTTTGTTAGACATTCCTAAATTATTTTGTTTTTTGTTCCCCCTCAACAATTCATCATCTGTTGAATCTAACTTGACTGTAGGCTGAAATGGATGTTCTAAAGAAGACACAAAAAGATTTAACTACAGGAAAGGAAAGGATAGAGATCATTATAACAGAGCTGGAAAAAGAAAAGGTCAGTCGTTTTTGAAAAGCTTACATCAACTGTCTGTTTGGTAAAAAGTTTGTACACATTATTTCTCTGACACCCAATCTCAGATCAAGCTAAAATTTTGCACTATTTTTTTTTTTTACCTGAAAACACAAGAATCAATATAAAAAAAAAATTAACCAGTTGGTTAGTTAACTATTGGTAATTAATTATTTTTTTTTTGTTTTGGTATCTCAAACAAGGGAAAGAAATTGGTGGTGTAAGCAGAATTAGTTGTCACCTTTGTAGGTCACCTCTCTAAATTGGAACAACAATACATAATTATGCAACCTTTACTAGTCATAAGTACCTCCATAGGAGAGTGGTTAGCACATTGAATTCAGGTCATTCCTTTTATTTTTGTAAATTCTTTTAAAACCCAAGTACAGTAAAAATCCAGCTATTATTTCATCCTTTTTCTCTTTATTATTTCTGTGCTGAATACTATTTTTAGGATTAATGGACTAGTAAAAGTGGGTGTAAATTTTAAAGCCTATTTATGACTCTGGATTTGCAAAATGTTAATATATTGTAAAATTATTGACACAGACAACAACTTAATGCATAGTTTTTATAAAAGCATACTTTTTTTTTAATTTTGAAAATTGTATATAAACATCTAAATGGAAAAACATAAAAAAAATATATATTTTTAAAATAACAAAGCTTTTATTAAGTGTAATTGTAGCCATAATTTAGATATGTAATTAAATTTGTAATTGATCTAGACTAGTAATAATAAATCTGTGCGATTATAAATATTTTTACCAATTGTTTTGGTTTAGCTCATATTCATGCTTTTAGCTTCCTCAATGGGCTATGGTGTCCTATCGCTTGTCTGGACCAGTTGGGAAGGGGGTGGGGGGAAGAAGGGAGTATCTTTAGTGAATGTTATCATGATTGCTTTAAAAAAAAAAGTACGACTTGAATTCTAACTCAGTGCTTGAGCCTCCTCCACGAGACTAATTCAACTTCTATCAATTTCTTTCCCCTTTTTTGATGCCAAACAAAATAATTAATTACCAAGAGTTAATTAACTAGTTGGTCGCTTTTTTAAATTGATTCTTGTGTTGTCTGGTACAAGAAATAGTTGTGCAAAATTTCAACGTGGTCTGAGATTGTTTTTTAAAAGCTTTGTAAAAAATTGAATTAGTTTTATTACTTTAAAAGGAAATTATTGCCTTTTAGTTAATTGGTAGAAAATTATCCTTAAGATCATTCTCTGAATTTAAAAAAATTAGATAATTTCAACTTAAAATGGCATTTTGTGTCTGTGATATAAAATGATTTGAACATTTTGTTTAAAATGCAGTTTATTATTCTTGATACAACAAACTCACTGTAGTGACAGTTAAGGATACTAGTGTATAAATAACTAAAAAAAGATATATTTCAATGCATTAAACAATTCATCTTAAGAAGTGTTTACTAATTTATTAACTCAGCTAAGAGTTACACCTGAATTGTTCAAGATCTAAGATCATCAAACTGTTTTCTTTGCATCTCTAGCACATCTTTACCAATAGAGTGTGGGGTTCGAAATTAGTACACTATAAATTATGTTATTTCAACTCAATCTGTGGTCCTGCCTCACATGGTGTTAGTGCTTTAGCATCCACTGAAGTTAAAGCTTCGATACAAATACCCGAGTAGTTTACATACTCTATTACTGTGATTTCTTTGAACTTATTTTACCATCCTCAGTTGATACTTGGTGTTACAACAGTATATTACTATATCATTTTATTATCATGCAGGACCATTAATAAGTCTGGAGGATGAAACTTTTAGTTGTACTTAAATTATTTCCACTTCTTCAAAGTAATTTAAAATTGAGTCAGAAGATTTTGAAATGCATTTAATAATTTATGAAAAGTTTTTGGCAAACACTTAGAAAAAATAAAATAAAAAACTTAAAAGTTAGATATGAATATCTACATAATAATGTTAAAGCAATTTTTAACAAATATTATATTTTGAAAATTAATTTCTCTGAATACTTTTCAAGATTTTAATTTTGCTTAGAAATAGAAAACAGCTTTGCTAACTTGGAAGAAACTCATCATCAAATTTAGTGATTTCACAATTTTTAAAAAATCCATTATTCTTTTGTTCAGATATACATATTTTATGCAATTAATAGATTAACAAACTAAAGTTTTATGGCTGAATTCAAAATTTATTTCTGACTCCAGGCTGATATAGAGAAAAACATTGAACTGCTTAGAGAGAAAGATAATGAAGTTAAAGAAGCCATTCAGAAGATGGAGTCTAACCAGAACCTGAGTATAGATGATGCTGTGGTAACCACAACACCATTATACAGACAGTAAGTGACTATATTGAATGGACATAGCAATGAAGTTTTTTTTTTCAAAGCTTTTAGTTTAAATCATGACAAAAGTTGTTTACATTTTCTCATTGACTTGCTTTGGATTAAAACAATTTTTTCACATAGGTTTCTCATTTCAGTCTGAAAATTGGACTTCTTCATGTTTATAATTTTGTTGTTAAAAATTTGTTTTAAATATTTTGTAAGGATTTATGAGATGAGCTGTCGAGAGCTCAGAAGCAGACTTCAATGCTCAAATCTGAGTTCAATCTGAAGAGTAAACATGCATTCCATTCTGTGGGCATGTTTATGAAACATTAGAACATAGTAGGAGTGAAAGTAAAGTAGGGACAATTCATATTCACAAAACCATTTTTAATTCTAAAAAAATCTATTTATTTAAAAAAAAAAAAAAAATCCTCAGAAAATCAAGGCAATTTGAACATTATCGGAAATTTTAAACTTTGATTTCTTTCATAACTTTAGTAATCTTAGCTTCTATTTGCTGTTGCGGAATATGTCTAAGAAATGGAATTACAACCGTAATGCCACCATTAAACAAAGAAGGAAACTTAATTTACATTAGTTTCTACATTTGCTGATTAAACAATGTAGATCAGAACTTTTTTTACCTAGGTAAAAATATTCTTATTGATTGACCAGACTTAATAAGCCTTTTGTTCTTTGCCTAATTCTTAAGTGGCTGAGCAGGGTGTCGAAACCTAAGACCCTCATGTTTGCTGGGAAAATAAAGAAATTGGTAATATTAAAAAATGTACTGTATATTGCACAAAGTGCTAGTGTCTTGAATTTTCTTTTCGATTTGACAGATTAGTAGATGCTTTTGCAGAGGAGCAAGCCATTGAAGATGCAATTTATTATCTAGGAGAAGCATTGAGAAAGAATGTTATTGAATTGGAATCCTTTTTAAAGGTATGCACTAAATTGTTTTTAATGATAGACTTTTTTGCAGATTGCACAGCTTATTATTATTTATTGTTAGCTATTTTTATTGCCAATGATAGTTCATGCTAGAACCAAAAGAAAAAAGAGCTGTAAGGTTTATCCAGGTTGAGCATCTTTCATTTTCCAGGTGGAGTCCTTCTCAAAGATTTTATCTGGGAATAATAGAGAGACTGCCCTCTTATACCACACATTTAGGCCAGACTTCTTCATGTATTTGAAAATCACTTTTAATGTTTGAGGAATCATCTTTCAAAACCTCAGAGACTTTGTTACACTTTTTTTTTTTTTTTGGCTAGGTTCTGCAGCATAGAAAAACAAAAGTAAAAAAGAGTTCCTCTTTCAGACCTTGCAATCTAAAGGGCATTAATGATAAGTTGTCTGTTTCTGTGGCTCATGGTTAATGTGGCCAGCACAACGACCAGCCGCCTTTACTTCTCTTTAGATTTGGAAGCCGAGCGCTTTACCGCTCAGCCACCATGTATATATTTGACTTGTAGAGCTTTCTTATCCTGATAACTTGTAATAACTTGTGATAATTTGTATAATAGCTGCCTAGCTTCTCAAAGTCTTTTCATCTTCCTGCATTTGTTTGCAAAGCGCTTTTTTGTTTTAATTTCATATGTTAACTAGATATTTTTTAAATTTTATTTTCAAATTGTCAATGGTTAGCCCAATATGAACACTCATTCTTAGTCATTCTGGACGTTGGGACTAAACAGTGGAAGAATTAACTCTTTTGATAGAGTACCTAATTTTAGAAACAATTTTAGAAAAAAGAGAGCAATAATGTTGCTTCATAAAACACTAAAACTTAACATACAAATACAAAAATGATAAAAAACAAAACAATATTCATACACATTTCTAGCCCATATGATAAAACAATCAATCATTCTTTTATTTCCCACTGTCTTAAAAAATTATTGTAATGGCAGATTTCTTATTGTAAAATTACTGACTAGATTCACATCTTTCTATCATCAGCAGGAGGCATGGTGGCTGAGCAGTAAAGCGCTTGGCTTCTGAACTGGGGGTCCCAGGTTCGAATTCTGGTGAAGAATGGGATTTTTTATTTTGGGATCTTTGGGCACCTCTGAGTTCACTCAGCTCTAATGGGTACCTGACATTAATTGGGGAAACGTAAAGGTGGTTGGTTGTGTGCTGTCCACATGACACCCTCGTTAACTGTAGGCCACAGAAACAGATGAACTTTACATCATCTGCCCCATAGATGGCAAGGTCTGAAAGGGGAAACTTTACTTTTTTTTTTTTTTATATCATCAATAAAATTTATGACTTCCTTAATTTATTTACACCTGTTCATTACATAGCTATACTTTTATGTTGATTTTAATGCTTTTTTAAAAATTATTATTATTAAATATACTTATTCTTTTTTTTTTTTTAATTTTATCCCTAGAGAGTGAGAGAACTGTCAAGAAAGCAGTTCATGCTAAGGGCTACTATTCAGAAGTGCAGAGAAAAGGCAGGATTACCTCCTCTAGCATAAGTCAAACAAGGTTAAAAGCAGATGGAATTTTAAAATATTTAGTTTAATTTAAATTTAGTTTTTTTTTCTTTTAAATATTTTTTTTTTTCAATGCTGTCACGTTATATATTTTTGTGAAAGTTGTTTCAAAATTGTAAATACTTTTAGCTAGCACCCATGCCACCCAGACTAGTTGAAAAATAAATTTCAATAGAGTTGGCATGCAATTCAAAATTTCAATACTTTTTTAATGCAATGCATTTGTATTTGAACATATTTTCAACATACTGATACCCAAACTATAACAAATGAATTAAAGAAATGTATTGATACAAAGGGAAAATCATTCATTTGGGACTGAGTTACACTGAAATTTACACAAGATGTCTAGTTCCAATGTCAAATATGTATATGTTGTTGCATTGTGCAAATTTAAATCTTCAATTTATTAGGCATTATATCAATATAACTTAATTCATATCTATATTACATCCATTATCTGTTAGTAGTAAGAAAAAAAAAGGGTTTGAAAAACTTTTAATGATTTACCTAATAAAATATTTTAGACTCAGCTGTAACTAGACATTAAGTCTTGTATCTGTCTGATATGGTGCCTCTATACCAGGGGCGAACTGGCTATATGGGCAAACGGGCAAATGCCCGGTGGGCCGGTACAAAATGGGCCAGTCTGGTCGCTACCAAAGAACAAAAAATTCAATGCAGACAACTTAAAAAATAAGTGACAGCAGCAAGACACAAAGGTCCGAACACGTTTTCTTTTTTTTTTTTTTTAAATTCTTATTACAATTAATTTTGTTTGAAATTCAACAAAAATATCAACAAAAAAATAAAAAAATACACTGTACACTGTACATATTATCATTTGCAAAACGTTAGACCGTACTTTCTGCTATGCACGAGCGGCATGAACTGCTTTGACGTCTTCGAGGTTGTGTTTGGCCTAATCATTTTGCTGGTAGGCATGGGCCTTTGATGGCACTCCCATTTTTTTTTTCTCCTCCGTCTTTTAATGGTCCAGTGAAATTTAACCAAAAAGAGGGATGAGAGAGGTTAAGTTAGAAAACATTGATATAACACAGCAAAAAAAAAAAAGATAGGCGCAACAATTAGCTCTTTAACAATACTTAATAGAAATTAACTTTAACACATACACACAGCCACGAAATTGCAAACCACCCAACTTATTCACAGCTCAATATGGGTGTAAAGCTCTACTTTCTGGGATTTGTAAAGAAAAGGTTTCTTTTTGTTTATCTAAAAATACTACACTTAAGGCTAAGGCTTACAAAAAATTTTTTTTATTAAAAAATAAATCTAGATCTAAATCAATTTTTATACTATTATAATTAATGGCAAACTTATACTTAGTATGAAGTCATTAACGATGAAAATAATTACAATAATTTATATAGCACTGTCACATCCGATATTTAATGAAAGGAGATTTATATTTTAAATAATGAGTCATGGTATATTCATATACAAATTGCATTTTTGAGAATGTACCAGACTCCCTAGCTGCCCTTTGGCGCTGTGTACTGTCTTTCCACTAATTATAGGAAGAGAGTATTCTAGGGTAGAAAAAATGTTTGAAAGAATGAAAGATCAGAATGTAATGAAGATTAATTACATATACACACACACACTAATATATAATATATATATATATAAATTAGGAGTGGGGTAAAAAATCGCCCCCACTCCCACCGAAAATATATGACATGCCATTTGTGGGCCGGTTTATTTGGTAATGCCCGGGCCGATTTTGATACCCAGTCCGCCCCTGCTCTATACCAACAGTGTTAACTCTTTTTTTTGTCTATGAATGTGATGCAGGAGATACTGATAAAATATGCTGGTTCTGTTGCAAGCTTTTAAGTTCATATCTTAGTTTGGTAGTCTGCATGTTTGTTTCTTCCATCCAGTGTACATGGGTCTGAAACCAATCATTATAGAAGGACTGAACAGTGTCTTGCGATGTTGCAACCTGAGGGCAGTTTAGGCCTGTAGCTCGTTGCTACATCGCAAGTCAGTATTCAAGCCTTGTGTAACGACTGTTCTCTGTTCAGCCCGCTCTACAAATATTTGACCTTGCCCTTTAAAAATTATATAAAATTCTCGATGAAGGCTAACTTTAATGAAACGCTAAGCAAACAAGTGGAATTTTAAATAAAAGAATAACTATACAGCTTGTTATAAGCTATCCCGACAAGACCAACGTCTATTCGACTTAGGACCGGACATAACGGAATGAGACAACCTATGTACCAAAAGCTAAAAATTCGAACCAATGAAATCTGCCCGTGTGGAGTGTCACAAGAGAATGCTGACCATGTACTTCAGGACTGCACTCTCTACCAAGGGGACCATACAAGACACTGGCCCCAAAACACCCCAATAGAAAGAAAACTATATGGAGAGCTCCCTGATTTGGAAACCACTACACAGTTCATCTCACATACTGGTCTAGTCATCTGAACGCTCCAACATAAAAATGAGAGTGAGGAAGAAGAAAACACAGCTTAAAACAAGTCTATTTTGTGATCTATTTCTGTCATCAACTGGTTCTTCAGTGTAATTTGTCATTGATTGAAGGACTGGGTGCTAACCACAATTAGAGGGTTTCAGTTGTTGCTTGACATGTAAAGAATATTGAACATTTTACAGCCCCATTAACTGTTTAAAAAAAAAAGCCTAGGTCATGTGAACTCAACACAATAAACTTTTTCTGCAATGTGCTCTTAGATGTTCAACTTGACTGTTACATTTGTTTGTCTGAATTTCTCTTGTTGCGTTTGTGAGGGTGTGTTCTTAGTTTTCTTATCCACTACTGATCTTCAGTGCTATTATCTCACCTGTATTGTTCTGCTTATTTAATTACTAGCTGAGAAGGAGGAAGATCATCTGTTTTTCCTCTGTGAATATTGTTTTTAATGATGTATAGTCATATGCTGTGAAATGCCATTAAACTGAATCTTATGTGTGCTCATTGCTATCATGTAAAAATTTATTGAATAGTAAGTCATTATTACATTCACCTATACTCTTTTAAAAAAGTACCTGTGGGTGTGTGTTTACTATCTATACATGGGCCAAGTACAAAGAGTATTATAGATGGTCTTTTTCCCTTCCTAATGTTTTTATTTATGCTGCTTTTGTTTTTTTATGTGTCAGTCAGTTTTGTGTAGAATTCAGTTTTTTATAATGAAATCTGATAATTTTTGTAATGAAAAAATAGTATTGAAGAAACAGCCTGCAGTTTTTAATAATTAAGTCCTTAAAAGATCTTTTGTCTTGGCTTCCAAAAAAAAAAAAAAAAAAAAAAAAGAAACCTACATACACAAGGTTATATTTGTTTTTTTAATTTAATTTTTTT
Organism: Biomphalaria pfeifferi; assembly: GCA_030265305.1. Lineage (NCBI taxonomy): Eukaryota > Metazoa > Mollusca > Gastropoda > Planorbidae > Biomphalaria > Biomphalaria pfeifferi. The sequence continues at coordinate 784,144 of JASAOG010000195.1, read as the reverse complement.
TCTTTCATTTTATCATTGCTACAAATAAATACATAGGTGTTAATATTTTTGTTTTCCCAACTTGATTCAAATGTGTTACTACATTGTTAAATATATGTGTTTATGAAATATTGACTATTTGTTGTGAACACTGTCAAGCCTTTATACTGTCTGTATATTAAGAGCTAATCTTTTAATATGAAACTTTTGCGTGTATGTTACTTGACTCCACAGTTTGAAATGCTTTGGTCAACATATAAACTGTTTTCTCCTTATCTGTAGTAATTAGCTTGAGCTGTAGGTCTATCAAGAGACACGCCATGCTGGCATATATGTGAATTATGAATTGTAAAGAGCAGTTATAATAATTATTATATAAAATATTGACATTAGTGGGCTAATGTTATGAACACAACATAGTGAAATGTTTATTTCCCTAAACTGGTATTAAAGTCTTACTTTCAGTCTTAAGGCATATTGTAATTGTTTTGATCATCTCTATGCACACATTAGTCCAGTTATAATTATTACTTAAATGTGATTAGGAAAGGGAATCATTTATATGTCAAAGCATCCAGGTGTTGCATAAAGTTCTTGGCATGCAATGAATGCTTCTTAAATGTAAAATTGTTTTGTACCTTTGTTGTTTTTTTTCCTTCACTGCTATGAAAGTTATGCAAGGAAAACATTCGAAATGTGAATTTTTTGCTTTTTAGAACTTTGACCCATGAAATGAATAAATTATATCATTTGCAAAGAATTATTTCATTAATTGTATTTTTGGGTGATACTTTTTAGAATAGGACTACAGACATGAAGATAAATTAATGTTACTTGTGTTAACTTATCTTATATGATACAGACGTTACTTCAAAAAAGAAGGTGATTACGTCCTACGGGTCATGCATTTAGTTATGCATATTAATGTGTGAATAAGAACATAATTTGATTACAATTATTCAATCTTTATTTCACCATGTTGTGTACAGGATATAGGAAAGAGAAAAAAAATTAGACCATATAAAATAGCTTTTGGTGTTGCAGTAACATTGAACCAGAACCTAATGTCATTGGTTACTGAGCATTTCTCTGCATAGGATTTCTCAAATGTTCACATGTAATGAGTACAAAAACATATTTTATCACAAGTAGACCCATACATTTTAGAAATATTAATTAGGACATAGACATTGTAAACTTTGGATGAAGTGTCTTATCCAGGAGGCCATCCCATCTGACGTCCACCTAACACATGTATATGTAAGTGATAGACAGACTGTGCACCATCAGGTCCATTGTTGATAACTGAGGGTAAAATAAAATCAAAATAAGTCACAGTACTGCAACTCTAGATCTACTTCTTTTAAAAAGAAAGGCCCGTCAAAACTTGTTCTAAAACTAGCATCAAGGAAAGGTAATTAGGGTAGCTCAACTCACCCAATCTGAAGCCTTTCTCAAGTTTCTGTTGTTCAGCAACATTCTTGGCAACAAGCAGTAAATGTCCTAGTAACTAGAATAGAATTTTGAATGTTACAAGAATAAAAAGTAAAACCACAATATAATTATTATTATTTGTAACCAATAATAAGGAAACAATAAATAGCAATTTTTATATTTCATTGCCTTTAGAACGTTTCACTTGCATGTATTCAAGTTGGAAAGTGCAAAATGATCAGCTTTCTAAATTCTCAGACTCTGATTTCATTACCAGCTTGATTTTAAATATTCCTTATGTGTGGAACTTTTATAGACTCACCATTATACATACATACAATTCCAATTTAAACAGTAGGAAGATTAGAGCCTTTCTATACACAAACCAGCAACCAAGTGGAAAGAGGTTATATCAAGAGATTTATAACACACACAAAGGTAAAGAAAAGTTACCCAACAGAATAATTAGTATTCCTAAGCTAATCATAGTGATGGATTTAGTTACCAGATGCCCTTGTCTCTTTTGTACAGAAGTTTCAATGTTTTTATTTCTTGTTTTCTTGTTAAAAAAATCTGACATTTGTTGTAGTATGTAAATTATTAAATATAGTATAATGATTAAAGTTTATCAAAGCAAAGTTATAAAGTTTTTCAACAGAACAGGGAGCTGCAGAGCTGCAAATAAAATACTACAGTGATTTTGAATGCATTATTAAGTATTTATAACTTACTAGTTGATCATTGTCTGTGGCTTGGCTCAGTGTTGGAATGACTTTCTTGGGAATCACAAGAAAATGAGATGGTGCTTGTGGATTAACATCAGAAAATGCTAAACACTGATGAGTAGAAAAAAAAAAAAGACACTTTTGTGAAAATAAAACACAATTAAATATTTTTTTAATGACTCAATGAAAGATTTTTCTGATTCTAAGTCTGATTTCCAGCTGTTCAAGGACTATGATAAGGATGATTATCTCTTAAATTTTTCATAATTTCTCTACAGGATTTTCAAATTATTTGTTGCACTCCTATGCCTAAGGGTGCATGTTAGGTAAATGTTTGCACATTGAAAGCTCTTTTCAAACCTCTTATAGAATGGTGGGATCAGGTGACTGAGTTGTAAAGTGCTTGGCTTCCAAACCTGGGGTCCTGAGTTCGAACTAGTGAAGACTGGGATTTTGAATTTCACAATTTTTAGGGCAACCTGAGTCCACCCAACTCTAAAGGGACTTTAGGGAAAATAAATGCAGGTGGTCATTGTGCTGGCCACATGACACCCTGCTAGTTAACCGTTGGCCAAAGAAACAGATGACCATAACATAATCTGCCATATAAATCTAAAAAAGGAACTTTACTTAATAGAATGGTTTACGGTGACAAAATATCTAGCAATATTTCATTCAATCCTTAAATAGGAAAAAAGTCCAGTATTTTTTTTTTTAAAATAATTAAACCTTGTGAATGGTAAGAGTGTTAATTAGTATTAAAGTATCAAGGCAACTAATGTAGAAGTTGGGCCGTACACTTTTATTCATTCATCGTATGACACCATCTTGGCAGAACTACTTGTTCATAACAAAGGACACATAATTTACAATGACTAAGAACTATAACTCAAATATAACAAGTATTAACATCCTTCCCTTTCTATCGACGAAACATGTTCACTACAACATTCTAATACAAACACATGGCAGAAACATTGTTCTTTCAACACGAACTGAGATACATATTGACAATAACCTATTCACATACACTGACCCGATACCATGTACGTAGATAACGTTTTCAACAGACAACATTTTCATGTAAACAAAATCATAAATATAGGTATAACATATAATATAAGTATAACATAATATACATGAATATTGAAAACTATAAATATATATATATAAAGTCTATAAACATATATATATATAAAGTCTATAAAGATGAAGCAAAAAAAAAAACTGAGGGGTTGTCACCACTTGCCCATGTCATAGTCCTTGTGTCACATAGGGGTGGCTCTCGTTCACCCACTCCTTCTTACAATAGGCTCTGCTCCATGAGGGCTGGCGCTGGACACTAAGGCAGGTTGTGGTGTTATGTCTGTGGATGAGACATTCCGTGGTGCCTTATTGGTTAGCGCTTCGTCATCTGAAAAAATGTCTGAGTAAGGGACATTTCTGGGCTGGAGGTGCACTCTTTTCCTAACGTAAATACCGCCCTCCATTCCCTTAGCTGTGTAGGACCGCTCACTGTTTCTCATAATGATTTTGCCAGGACACCAATCTTTGTTTCCTGGATTCTGAAAGTAAATGTTTTAGTCCACATTCAGTCCAGGTAGGTCTAGTGCTCTTTTATCATAGTGTTTTTTTAAAATTATTTACCTGTGACAGGCTTTCACGCCCAGGCCTTCTGTGTAGCTTTCTGGTGCATGGGGTTTATTTAGCGGTAGTAGTGACCGTGGCATTCTGTTCAAACACATCTGGGCTGGACTATAGCCACAGTCCTGTTTGGGTGTGCTGTGAAGTTCCAGCGGGGCTTTGTATTGATCATCTCCAGTTCTGATAGTCTTCCTCATCATGTTTTTAATTGTTTTAACTGCAGCCTCAGCTTTTCCGTTGGCTTTGGGGTGTCCAGGATTGGACCTGATGTGCAATATGTTCCATCTGTAAGTGAATATAGTGAATTCGTGAGAAGCAATCAACTGTGATCAAGTATGTTCTCCCTTGGATTTCTATTAAGTCTGTTCCAACCTTTTCCAAATGTCTCTTTCTTTCATAATGTGGCCATATCATTTTTCTTTGATTGCTTGGCTTATTCTCTTGGCACGCAGTGCATGAGTCGAACATCTGTTTGATTTCTGCAGCCATTCCTGGCCAGAATATCAGAGCCCTCACCCGCCTCATCATGCTGCTGTATACTAGGTGGGAGACATGTAACTTCTCCTTCATCTATGAGCGCATGCTTTTGGGAATTAGTACATTGTTAGACACCTTGTTTATAGATTAGTTATTTAGCGACGCACCATAGAAGACGTCTATTGAACGGGACTAGTGACGTTTGGGATATTTTGGGTTAGAGACCGGAAAATGAGTTGGCGATAGAATCCTCTAGGGTAAAGATGTGTTTAGTTGACAGAGACTTTTACTGTGGCCTTTTATTAGAGTAAATATAGTATGAACTGTTCTTCAGAGTTGACTATATCTCTTTACTCGTTAAATCGATCGTCTTGTTTATTCTGTATTGTTGATCAACTACATTGAATACACCCGAACAATAAAACTCAAACGTTTGAAGAGTAATTGGTTGAAATTCAACAGTCATCTATAGTTGACCTCAAGACAGCCTGAACAAGTACATCACAGTGGCGACCCCGAACCTCGAAGCCGAACCTTGAACCGGACCTCGAAGCTGAACGTTTGCTCAGGTGAGAGTCGTGCACTCGAAGATATAAAGTTTCATCGGAGTACGGCTGAACACAGCATCATCGCAGAGTGACTTTGTTTAGGCTATGTTTTAAGTTCTACATGCAGTCGTCGCCTGTTCGATCGTACGCTCAACCAGCCGTTAACCCAGGATGACCTTCGTCAGGACAGTAATCATCTCAACGTCTGGTCAACAATTATATTATCAACGCCTGATCTTCGTATGCTGAATCGACCTAAAGCCAAAGGAACCGTTCATTCATAACGGGTGAGAGATTGTCAGTAAACCTGTTGAACATATTTTTTCTTCGCTTGCGAAAACAGTCGTAGGAGCCACATAGTCATATCAAGTTTTACCTCGGCAGTTGAGAAGGACAGTTTGCCCACTGTCAGAAGTATTGTGAGTACTACAAGTTTGTTAGCTAACTAAATCGCTCTGTCTTACCCTTAGAGAGATTCTTTGTCGCCCAGATCAAGTTGCCGTCAAGAGACTTATTTGTCAGTAGTCGTCTACGCAAATTAAGTCGTCGCCAGGAGAACCGTTAACCTATTCGTCAGTAACTGTTTACACAAAGTCGTCGGAACTACACATATGGTCATCAACAGTCGTCTAAGAAACTGAAACATTTTGCTGTGGCATATCAAGACATCTGGGGCATTACGTGGGATACTCGACACGGATTGTATCCACTGGCAGCACCGGATAACAGAGTCAGAACTGGAAGAGAGGCAGTGGAATTTGCTGTAGATCTATCATATCCAGGAATCCGAGCATAGGGATCTTTCTTATCGAAGCTAAGTGCCATTTTTCTTATTAGTATATGTTTAGATTGCCCTTAGAAATAGATTTTGTCTAAATTTGGTACGTTAGCCTGAGTAAAATCAGGTGGTGCGCCTTAAACTGTCGGGAAAAGACGTAATTTAGATGAAAAGCTATATTATACGTTTAGGATAGTGATTGTTTTTGTTTGTGTAAACGTCATATCCGTTGTTGCTTGGTTACTTCGTGACGTTATCAATGTGTGCCATATTGTCATATCCCAGCCCATAGCGATAGTCTCATTTAATTATTTCATTTGTGTATATTATATTATATTATTTATTTTTATTAATTTAATTAGATCTGTTATTTTTCCACTTAACTATAGAAAGTGCAGGTAAGATTCTTTTACTGTGAATCAGACTAAAATACATTTTTAGTTTGAGCGGTTAAAATCAAATATGATTTTGCCATGAGAATAATGCCGAAACTGGCATAGTAGTCAAACATTGTCGTCTGGCTAATTTTAGATCCACAAATTTGTGTACATTTTGTTTGTACATCTACTGGTCTAGACTCTAATTTTGAATATTAATTTCAAAGATGAATGAAGGTAGTACATTCTAGATATAGACTCTATATCTTGTTAAAGATATATCTGATACATATTGTATGGACATATTTATTTCATATGGTTAAATAGAACCATAATTTTTAGATCTATCTAATCTAGACTCTAGACACTTCATTCAGTCATATCAAATTAAAAATTGGTCATAGTTATTCATACTCATAGTCATAGTGCTCTTGGTAACTTTAGATCTAAATGGTACTATTATATATACTATAATATACTAGATTTAAATTTGTGTGATATTAATATACAGATTTGAATATAACTCAGACTAGATTTACACATTTACTGAATCTATATAGACATAACACTTAAAACTTGTATAAAATTGTGAAAAAATTTAAATATAAAATAAGTTTTAAGTATAGCCATAACCAATATAGGCTAAGTAAATATATATATAAATTTGGGTGAAAATATAATACAATGGCTACATCCTCATATGTGGACCTTAAGGAGGTTAAGGAAGCAGCTATGCAGGATGGAAAGGCCATGGAGTTAAAAGGAAAGGACTTGGCAGCTTATGTACAGCAAGTTGTGAGGGAAGAAATGGAACGTCAAGATAAAATAAGAAGGGAAAAAGAAGAGATAGAAAGACAAGATAGGATCAGAAAGGAAGAATATGAGAAGCAAAAAGAGGACCAAGAAAGGCAGAGAGAGCATGAGGCTAAAATGGAGAAGATGAGATTGGATGCAGCACAAGCCAGAGCTCAAACTGCACAGACAACTCAAGGAAATAACACAAATAATTCAAATAATGCTACCACACAAAGAGACAACCCTAATTCGCAAACATGGCTAAAGAGGAAGATACAAAGTTTTGATGAACAGAAGGATGACATTGGTGATTTTCTGAAAAGATATGAGGCAAAAATGTCTACATTTAATATGCCAGAGGAAGAATGGTCTGAAATACTGATAGACTTCATTCATGGTCAAGCTCTAACAATATGTCAAAATCATGACCATCATATTGATGATAGCTATCAAGTCATGAAAAGAGAGTTGTTGAATGCCTATGGTCATAATGCTACAACTTTCAGAAAGAAATACTTTGACAATATACCATCATTAGATATAGAATCTCAAACTACCATTAATATGGAGAAAGATTTTTTCAATAAATGAGTAAAGTTAGAAAAAGTGGGTAATTCTTATGAGGGATTAAAAAATTTCATTCTGTTAGATAACTTTATTAACAAGTGTGATCCCCAACTTTAATCATTTATTAAAGAGAGAAATCCAAAATGTTTAGATGAAGTAACAAAAATAATGAGAATTTATAAAAATGCTTATCCAACTAATCCATTCTCTACTAAAGATAAGAATAAGGTAGACTTAATAGGATACACAAGTGAGAAAAAATTCAGAAGAAATGATAGATATTCTAGAGAAACTGAAGATAGGTTTGAAAATAGAAATAGAGATAGAAATGGAAGATCAAAATCTAGGGATAATCATTCTGAGGAAATAACTTGTTTCAATTGCCATAAGAAAGGTCACATAGCTTCCCATTGCAAAAAACCAACATACTATAGAACAAATGATAGGAACTCATATAGAGATAGAAATCAAAACAGAAGTAGTAGTAAAAATAGAGATAGGAATCAAGTAGAGTTTACTATACTAATGAAAACCAGGATAGGGATTATAGTGATGAGGATAGTGAAATTGAGCAATTAAATTATGGTAACACTATAGAAGAAATTAACATGGTTGAGGGAAAGAGAAATACTTTTAAACTATTCAAAGGTCTAGTAAATGGAAAATCTATAACTTTTATCAGGGACACAGCATGCACAACAATTGCAATTCATTCAAAATTTGTAGAACCATGGTGTTATTTAGGTTACATGAAAAAGGTTAGATTATTAGATGGCAGTATTAAGAAATTTAAGGCTTGTAGAATTTTTATCAAGACACCTTTTTTCACTGGTTACTGTAATGCTGTAGCAATACCTAGTTTGACACAAGATATGTTATTGAGTAGTATTACAGGAATTAGGTCTTGTACCATGAGGGACATTGAGAGATGGCAAAACAAATATGAACATTTATTGAACAGAAATATGTTAAACAGAAATACTAGACAATACAATAGACCTATGAATAACTCATACAATAGAAGAAACATGACTTGTTATAATTGTCATAAGCAAGGACATTTGGCTAGAGAATGTTGGAGTAGGTTCCATACCAATCAGAAGATTGCGAGTTCTAGTTGTAGATTTGGTGGAAGAATTAACCAAAGTAGAAACAAATACAATGATCATAGATCAAATGGGTACAGAACTTATGATGAATAAAATGACAGGACAAGATATGATGATATGGAATCATGATCAAGTATAGGACTATAATGATAATGAGTAAATTCTATGATGTGACATTCCATAGAATAGTAATGATATGTTTGAAACTTTTAAAGTTATAAAACTAAGGTGGACGTACCTCTTGTACTTTATATATATATATATATATATTGAAATATGGATATTAAATATTGATTGATAATTTTAAATTGGGTATATGCTGTCTAGATTGACATACACTTACATGAGGAAGTGATACTTGTAAATACTATGTATATACTACATTGATGTTTGATATTAGATTTTAGTATGGTAATATTAATTAACATGGCACAATTTGAATGTTAGTGGAAAAGGGAGATAAGTAAATTTGATCGTTAAGCATTTGAAAGTAAGTATGGTTATATCTATTGTGAATCATTTTCATCTATCATTGGAAAACGTTAGGTCGATGGAAAAGAGTGAGTATAAAAGAAAAATGGAGGAAAAGCGTATAAAAAGGGTGGTAAGAAAAAATTTACTAAATGTAGAGATAAAGTTTATAATTTGTTTTTGAAATATTATATTTTGTCACATTACTGCCAGAGGAGAACATTCGTGAAAGGTGATACTGTATGACATGCCCATGAGATGCCACATTTCCATGATGAACTGTTACTGTTTATTAAATGAAAATGACTTTGGAACTTTGGAAGTCTACACAGTGTAATGATATGAACATTGGCATGAACATCATGAACTGTAAAGCCAAGATGAAGATTTCAGAATGCCTTATTTTATGTTTGTTGTCTGTTGTTTGTTTTATGCCCTTGTAAGACTTGACAGTAGTAGAAAAATATTGACATATTTTTTTTCAAGGGGGGGGGAGGAATCTGTTAGACACCTTGTTTATAGATTAGTTATTTAGCGACGCACCATAGAAGACGTATATTGAACAAGACTAGTGACGTTTGGGATATTTTGGGTTAGAGACCGGAAAATGAGTTGGCGATAGAATCCTCTAGGGTAAAGACGTGTTTAGTTGACAGAGACTTTTACTGTGGCCTTTTATTAGAATAAATAAAGTATGAACTGTTCATCAGAGTTGACTATATCTCATTACTCGTTAAATCGATCGTCTTGTTTATTCTGTATTGTTGATCAACTACATTGAATACACCCGAACAATAAAACTCAAACGCTTGCAGAGTAATCGGTTGAAATTCAACAGTCATCTATAGTTGACCTCAAGACAGCCTGAACAAGTACATCACAACATTTAAAACCTAAAGATGTTTGTTATCAAATCTTATCTTTTTTTTTTTTTTTTTTAAAGTATTTGAAAGGGACAAAGAAGAAAAATATAAATTAAGAATAATTTTTAAAACAATCTTTTTTTTAAAATTTAGTACACAATATCCCATCTACGTAATGGCAGTGGTAAATACTAGACTGTCAGTCTGAAAGTTTTTAGTTGATGTCCAGTCAGAGGCATGGGATTTTTAATCAGGGATGAAGGTATGAACTAGCATGTAGGTCAAAGTTAAAAAGCATTTGGCCATTAAGTTTGCCATACATGTGTTAACCATAGTCCTCAGAAACAGATAACCAAACTATCAGTAAACTTTTTTTATTTTATAGATGTATCATCACATCTACGGTCTTCACCATGATCTAAGGAACATTTATGTCAAGATTGGTCAAAGGGCTTTGATTTTTATTCAGGACATACATACATTCATACATAATGCCTTACTTTTTGCTTTATAGTATAGATTAATGAGACTTTAATATGAATGGCAACCTTATTTCAAGCCTAGCTTAGATAAAATTAAAAAAAAACAATACAAAACTTTAATAACAATACCTTGTCATCTTCATATAAAATTTTAGCAGGTAAGGTCTTATTTATTATTTTAGAAAAGATAGTTGGTGTATCACTGGGCTTGGAACTTTTTGCCTTCGTAACTTCATCAGAAAAAAAACAGCTGGAAGATGTGTGCTGAAATACAAATTAGAATGCAACATTAAACACATCTAAATGTGAGAAACATGTTATCAACGTAATTCTCAGCACCTTGTATTATTATTTAGCCAATATCAGTACAGTATTTATATTATAAATTCTAAAACATTTCTACTCTGAATAAATTCAAGTCACATCATCTCCATCCACTACCCACACCATTCTGACTACAACATTTAAAATTATTAACTATTACACAAAGTTCATGTTCCTAGTATTGTAAATACCAGGGGTACTCAAGGCTACTTTGAGTGCTAATTGGTAAGTACATTATCAGACAACTCTAACCGCACAATATTTAGATAATATTAGATTTCATAAAAGAAAGAATGTATTTTTTTTTTCTTCTTATTCTTTTTTGGAATTACTAACACTAATATATATATATATATATACATAAAATACAGGCTTTTTTTCTTAGCTTTAACAAATTAATTTAATTTTTATTTCAGTATTATAATTGATTTCTTACTATATTTCTACTTACGATGAAACAAATAATGAAAAAAAAAAGTTACCACTCATATACACAAAAAGTATAAAAAAATATATAAAATACAATATTATTTCATAATATAATAAAATGTATTACTTTAGCTAAGTTGTAAAGTGCTGGATTGCTGTAATATGAGTTTCAAGTTCAAATCCAAATAGGGCTGTGATTTTTTTTTAGCTGGTGTTGTCTCTGAGTCATCTTACTAGCTTAATGAAGCCAGAGAGAAAGTCATTATGCCTACCTATGACATCTTCATTAAGCCTTAGCCACTGAAACAAGTAAACAAAAACTTGCCCCATAGATATTTATGTCTCAAAAGAAAATCACTGAATATTGATTTAAAGAAGGAATATTTACCAACCAAATCAGATTTTGCAACATGAATAAACTGTGCAGCCAAACCAACAGCAGCTAAATATTTTAAAGGAGTGTGCAATCCTTGTCCAGCAATCAAATTAGATGAAAGCTTATATAACTGTAGAAATGAAAGTTTTTTCAAAGAAGCCATTGGTTACTGCTTTTGAAACCTGCAAACAAACAATATACAGACTCAAAAAACAAAGATTCACTGCTGCAGGGGTAAATGACTGAATTGAAAATACGAAAACCATGCATATATGTAACCCTGCCGGACCAAATTAAACAAAGGATGTTTGGGCCACAAGGCCTTCATCAGCTACAAAACAAACAAAAAAATGACAAATAATTAACACAAAATAGTCTTAAATTAACTTATAATGGGACTATATTCTACTATGAAATGGAACTCATCAAGATGTTTAATCAAAAATTCAAAGTTAATTATTTTGTATTTTTTTACGTGTCTTTTCTGGCTTTGTGTGCAACAAGTCAAGGACTCTGCATAATCTTAACAAACTTTGATGATGATAACAATGCTGGCTGCTTTCCATATGTTAAACTAGACTTGTAAGTTTCATGTACTTTCAATCATCAGTAAGATAGCAGGGGATGGTGGAAGGCAGTGCTTGAACCCTGGACCAAGATTGAGTCTAAAGTGCATGCTGCATGAGCGGCTGCATGACCAATTTTTGTTAGTAGATAAATAGATTCAGTTCATCATAATATAAATTATTCTAGTATAAGTATATGTTCTTAATTTAATTTTAATGTCACATCTACCACAGTCCACATCTACTCTAGCTAGATCTGATATATAATGATATAGACAATATTGAATATATATACTATTAATTTAATATAATATAATTATATATAGAGTAGTTTATGCTATTCGGACACCTATAGGCCCAAATTTGAAAGTTTGACTTTGACAGTGCATTATTTGACAATGGTTCGACATAGAATAGAAAATGACGTATCAAAATCTTCTTTAGTTAAAGGAGAATAAGGATGACTACTTATATTTGTAACCCTAACCTATATTTGTTATTATATTTAAGGTCAAAGAGGCTGTGTGTTTTCATTTAATTCGGACAAATTTGACCCACATTATTTGATTCCGGACACCATTATTTATTTCGGACAGTCTCTATATTTAGGCTTCAATAAACTCAGATTTTTAATTCTTTACTAACATTAACTAAATTTTAAGATCCCCAGGCATAACCCCTCACATTAAATCATTAAGATGTTTTGGAACACAAAAAGTAAAAATATGAACACACTTATTCTACCAAAATTAGGTCACTGGGATAGTGACTTCTATACCGACTTTTAGACTTATTTTAAGCTTGAATTGTTTGCATGATTAGATGTGTGTTGAATGTTTGTGTTTTTTGTTTATTAATTTAATAAATTTCTAATACAGATGTCAGATGATCTTTTGTAGTATAGTACATGTTAGGATAGCCATTCTTGTCTAACTGAATCCTCTATATATTTTCTCTATATAAATCTAGATCTATCTAGGAGGTCTAGATCTAAGCATTTAACTTCATTCAATGTACCAAGCTCACTCCAAACATTTACCTATTTATTGTCTATTAAAAAAACAACAACAAACGAACAAATATAAGCATTTTTTATTGATGTCCAAAACTGGCTGTCCGAAATAAATTTTGGTAAGAAAATCGTAATTTAATTCTGACACCCTATTAATTTTTTATTTGTATGGAATCAGACAACTTGGCTTATAAATCTAATAAATCAGCTCCAAAAACAGAATAAATATTGCGGGCTCATTAGTATAGACTTAGATAACCAAAAAATATAGTCTTAACCCTAAGAATAGGTAAAGTCATCTGGGTAACATAGGAAAAAACAACAACCTGACTTACAAATTTGAAATTTGTTTTTCTTACAAAAAAAAAAGCTAAATGGAAGGAAATTGGGTCAGAATGATTGAAAAATGGACAAGCACTTGATACAGTGCGCTAGTTTTATAATATATATTAAAATAATTATTTCATGACCACAAAAACAGGGAATGTCTGAATTCATGTAATGTCCGAAATAAATAAACTACTATAGATCTAGATTATACAATGATTATTCTAATTCTAGATCTAAATAGCAGTGTCAATACAGTGTCATCATCATAATGATAATATAAATAAGTAAATAATAATTATAATATCATTAATTAATCATTTTCATTAAAGGTCATTCTAAGTCTAATTCTTCTTCAGTTCAATTCAATCAAATTCAATGACTTCATTATTATTTATATTATAATTATAATAAGTTCATTCTTCTTTACTTCTAAGTCTAAGTTACTAAGGACCTGAGTCGTGCTCTTTTGCAAAAGCTCCACACAACAACTCTGCTGCTGTGTCTAGAATCTATAATATTAATAGACTACCTGTTTAAACTTTAGTTTTTAAAATATTATTTCAATTAATGACATTTAACGACTCAAAGATCTAAATTTGTAAACATTGCCAAATGACCTTTGACACATTTGTATTTCCGCAAAGTTTTTTTGTTGTTGTTTTTAAACATTGCTATGTAACTCTTTTATTTATACACTTATATCTACAACACAGACCTATATATACTTTTAGTCTAGATCTAATAGCGAAATCCTAAACAAGAACTATAATATGTATTAGCAAACTTTATTGTTTATAAGTTATAGAAATGTAGATTAACTAAAACTAAAATTCGGCCTTTGTACATACTGGGCTATTTGGCATCCAGTCTAGGAGAAAATTCGAGTGAAAACATATACAGCTATCTGTTGCTCACAGCCGTCTCAGACTGTATTTCACGTGGCTACACAGTCCCAGTTGCGACTTAATATTTTACGTTCAACGCAGACATAATGGTAATCTTTGTCCGGCGGTGGTCAGTTTAGGTTCTCTTTTCGCCGTATACGTCTGTCATCGGCAGTAGATTTGCTTAAAAAAATAAAATATTTTGGCATTGATGGTCCATTGCATCAGTGGATTAAAGATTTTCTGATAGGGAGAGAACAGACTGTAATAATAAATGGCTCTAAATCAACACCAATAACAGTAAACTCAGGTGTACCTCAAGGAACAGTCTTAGGTCCACTACTATTTTTAATTTACATAAATGATTTATCAAATTGCATAAGTTCAGGAACAAAAGTCAGATTATTCGCAGATGATAGTATAATATATAGAACAATAAAAACAACACATGATACAGAAATTTTACAAAGAGAATTAGATGAATTACAGAAATGGGAATCAAATTGGAGCATGTCTTTCCACCCAGAAAAATGTCAGTTATTAAGAGTAACACAAAAACTAAAACAAATTAATTCCAGTTATCTTATACATAGCAAACCAGTAACACAGACTAAAAACGCAAAATACCGAGAAGTCATAATAAATGAAAAACTATCATGGAATCCCCATATTGATGAAACTATCAAAAAATCAAGCAAAGCATTAGGGTTTATTAAAAGAAATTTCTATAAATCAAATAAGAACATAAAACTAAAATGTTATTTAACCTTGGTGAGGCCAATAATAGAATATGCATCCTCTGTTTGGACCCTTCAACTCAAGAAAACATTAAGAAACTGGAACAGACACAAAATAGAGCAGTGAGATTCATAACAAACGAATATTCACATTTGACTAGAGTAACACCTTTAGTAAAATCACTAAATTTAGAAAGTCTTCAGGACAGAAGACTCAAAAGTAAAGTAGCAATTATACATAAAACACTGAACCATAATCTTCAAATATAAAAACAAAATTTAATGAAATACTCAGAAAGACACAAAGATAAAAACACATTCCTCGTTCCATATGCTAGGACAAAATTGTATAAATGCTTTTTCTTCCCTAGTGCTATTAGAGCATGAAATGGGTTGCCTGAGCTAGCCAGGAAAACCAGTGACTTGGCAGAATTTAGGTCATTGGTTAATATGCATGACTAAATGCATGACGCGTAGGATGTAATCATCTTCTTTTTTTGAAGTAACGTCTGTATCATATAAGATAAGATAAGACGTTAAAAGACCTTAAAAGAATAAAAAAATGTTAAGCTTTTCTTATTTCAAACGCTAAAACAAATTCGTACAAGTGATCCTTCTTTCCTAGTGCCATTAGAGAGTGCAATGGGTTGCCAGAGCCAGACAGAAAAACCAAAGACCTTGCAAGCAGAGTTTAAGTCATGCGTTACTAGATTAACATATGAAATGGGTAGGACATATTTATCTTCTTTTTTGAAGTAATGTCTGTAATATATAAGATATATATAAGATAGATTTTCTTTTCGTCTCAAAAGGCCTTATTAGTAAGAAATAGGTTAATATGGCTTTTGCAGTCCTAAAGAATAATAAACCACCAGATCCTGACACGGTGTCAGCAGAAATGCACTAAGACATTGTATTATTTACATTTTTCGGGTCCCAGGAAATAAACTATAAAAGAGGAACCATTAACACAATGATGTCTTTTTATAAAAAAAAAAAAACCACCATATTTGTACTGCATAGAATTCATTACCAAAACATAGAACAATCACTCTCACATCCGGAAAAAAAAAGAAAGAATATAAAGTTTAACTATGGTTTAACAAAAAAAAAAAGATAGTAAAAAAAATATTATAAACCAAGTTACTAGATGTGAGTAATGCCGCACTGACCAGCGCTAGCGAAGTTACTCTCTGAGAGTAACGCCGCATTGAAAGAGTTAACGATTTCTTTGATATAAAAATTTAATTTATAGCATACGAGACAATATTACCCTCTGCTTGCGGGTGTTAACTTGCATATTGCTGATGTAGTCACTGATATAGTTCATTAGAAACAAAGAAAATAATAATGTTATAAGTAAAGCGAATGCATGAATTCATGAATAAAAAAAAATTTATGAATGGAGCTAAAAATAGCTAATTGACCTGAATTTCTGCCAAGTTTTATCAAAATTGGTCAAACGGTTTTGATTTCTATTCGTAACATACGTACATACATACATCATGGGCGTAGCCGGGGGGGGGGTTTAAACTCAAAACCCCTTTTGACAACCCTCATAGCATTTTGAGTGCGTAATTGGCTTTTTTTTTTTCATTAAAGATATATTTTTTAGCTTGAAATGAAATTCGGAATTTAGTGACAGATTTTTTGCTTTGATTTTGTTTATTTTAGGTGAGATTTTAATACCGAACAACACTTGTCTCCCAGCACAGCCAAGGTATTTTTGAGTTTAAAACCCCCTACCAGGGGGTTTGAGTTTACAACACCATACCAGGGGTTTTTGCAGTTAAATCCCCCTCTTCTATAAAACAAAACAAAAAGAAAATGCAAACGACTATACTCAAATTCTAAGAGCAAAGTTGAGGAAGATTTTGACTTTAAAACCCCTTCTTCAATATAAAAAAAGCAAATTACGCACTCAAAATGTTATGAGCATAGCCAAAAGGGTTTTGAGTTTAAACCCACCGCCAGCGGGGTTTGAAGCTAAAAAGTATATCTTCAATGAAAAAAAAAAGCAAATTACGCACTCAAAATGCTATGAGCGTTGTCAAAAGGGGTTTTGAGTTTAAACCCCCCTTCAGAGGAGTTTGATGCTAAAAAATACCTCTTCAATATAAAAAAAGCAAATTACACACTAAAATTATTTGAGCGTAGCCAAGCCAATGGAGGTGTTTTGAGTTTAAACCCCTCTCCTACAGATGGCTTTTTAAAAAAGTTTTGAGTTTAAAATTCCCCAACAGAGAGTTTTGATGTGAAAAACCTCTATCATCAATATTATTCTAAAGCAAACTACAATACTAAATTCTATGACCGTATCTAAATTTAAAAAAAAACAAACTCCAGGGATTTTTTAGTTTGAAACCCCAACAAATGATTTTGACGATAAAACTTCCCTTTTCGATTTAAAATCTAAAGCAAACTACAGTCACCTTATTCCAAAAGCATATTCAAGAGAGGTTACACATTTCTACCAGTGGCTGGGCTCCATTAATAAAGTGCAGTGAATAGTCATCTGCCAAAACTGAAAAACACTAAATGTGGCTCAACAAAGATGGCTAAGAAGGTTTTTAGAAGTCAGTTATAGAGATCGGGTCTAAATCAAAGAAATCCTATGACGAACTGGGAGTCGACCCCTTAGTAAGATTGTGACAGCGTCGCATGAAGTTTGCGGGACATGTTTTCTGACAAAATGAATTACGCATAATAAGAGTTGCGATGACATCCTAGTACAACTTGGCGCCACACATTCATGGAGGTCCTGAGAGCAGGTGGGAAGAGGCTTCAGACATTATCAGTGACATATTTTTGTGGAAACAGCTTGACTGCAAATGCACCGAACGGCGCGGGAGAGTCTAAGTCAGTAAGAATAGCACATTAGGTTTATGAAATAAACCTTTTTAATAGCAGGAAATGCACTGTAGATACCTCAGAATATGCATTTTGTTGGCTTTCAATACCAGAAATAGTGTTTGGCGGGCAATAGTGGGGAGTCTACATTCTTTTCACTAACACTAGGAAGAACCTATTCTATGGCACAATAAACGTCTTCCGAAAGAATGAGGGGTCAGAATATAATAAAGATTATGTACACACACACACACATACATATAATTTTTTTCTCGCGTGGGGGGAGGGGGAGCGGGGGAGGACCCCCCCCCCCCCCGAAAAAAAATCCTGGCTACGCCCATGACATACATACATAGGCCTACATACGCCTTACTTTCTACTTTATAATATAGTGTTATGACATGATTAGGAATTAGTTATTTGTTTCGGGAATAAGGGTAAAGTTTTACTTAGCGACAAATGACGTGACAGATCTTTAAAAAACAAGAACGCTCTTGGTGACGCTAGAAAGAGGATGCTTTGCGTAGAGCAGTAGAATAGAGATACGAATGTACGGACATAGCTGACATCGGACGATTCCCTTCTTAGTTATTAAATGTATTTGTAAACAGCACCAGCGTCGACTACCTATTTTGATTGTTTCGGCTTTTCGCCGGTGTTACTGTAGTAGTTTTGAGTTCGGTATTACCTCCATCCAGACGTAGATCTACACTAGATATATCTACAAGCATCACCACCGCGCGGAAGCCTGAACAACGTGGCGACCCCCGACTCGGAGCTTACTGGCAGCAACATCAAGAAGAATAGAAGCCCTCTGTTAGGAGGAGGCAGAAGTTAACGTCATCGGCCTAGTCTGCAGCTAGACCCTGATTATACAGCCACGTCGGCGAAGGAAAGCCAGTGAGATCCTGGACTCATAGAACTAGGAGGTAACGAAATATAGATCTAGATCTACAGTTGTGATTTGTAAATGCCCATACTTGTGGCATCGTATTGAAGCTTGTATCGAGAAGGCTACAGTTTGTGGAGGGAAGAAAACCGTCCTGTCGATTCCGTACTGAAGAGATATCACCTGCCCGGCATAGTGAGAACGAACGGGAAGGTCACCTTCTGCAAGGCCAAGATCGACCGTTGGGGTCACGCCAAAGAACTTTTGACGTAGGAGACATCTTACTGCCTACGGCACTTAAGTACAGTAGTGCTAATTTGATCTACAGCTCGGCTGAATTCTGTGCTACACGTTAGATAGCCAGATAGCCGGTAGTTTAGCACTGGACTTTGACTTTGTCGCTGTATCAATAGTTGGACCGTTCCAGATTCACTTTGGACAGACGACCACCTGGAACCACCGTACCTGCGTCGGAACCAGCAGCCGGAACCAGACTCTACGCCACCGACGAACCGGAGCCAGACGACAGATCACCGTGAACACCAGAACCAGACGCCGTACCACCGAAGAACCGGAGCCATTGCAGACCAGTACCGAAGGACCTTGGAGAGCCGAAACGTTCGTTGTTCTTGTCTCACCGCTAGGGAAGACATCGCCGTGAGCCTTGTCGCCGGGACAGACATTAGCGTAGGAAGAGTGGACCCGAGACTGACTGTGGAGTTATCGCCGCTTCTTAGACAGATAAGTCAAGTGTTATTTAACTACTTTCTCCTTAGAATAATTAGAGTCTGTAGGGAAGTGACCACTCGCTAGATTATCACTACCAGGTTAAATCGTGGTGGATTGGGGATATCCTTAAAATTAGGTGTAATCTAGCAAGAGGTCCATATATATGTTTAGCTGTGAATGCGTCCTGTATGTGAGTGTGAATCATTTAGTTAAGCATTTTTTTAGTAACGTCATGTATTAATTGTTTGCAATACTCCCGTCTTAAGTCTCATTCATTAGAACTAGATCTGTAGTTTGGTGTTTATCGTATTTAAGTTTATTTTCATAGTTTATTTGTATAAGTTGTAAGTTATATACACTCCTGGCTGTGAAAGCAGGTAAGAAGTAACTAAGATCTAGCGTAATCAAGACTAGATCTGGGGAACAATCGAGGTGAAGCCTGATTGCCCAGTTGTAATTTTAGTATTTGTAAATAGACAGGTTGGTCTATTTACTGGCCACTAGTGTTGAGTAACACGTTGCCGGTTGAGTGTGCGTGTGTCGCACAGCGTATTCAGTCGGGTCAAAGTGTAGCCTACACACTTGTACCAAGGATACTAAGTGTATCTTGAGAAAGGGTAGAAGTGGTTATTAGTCTAAGTTGGTAGTTAGACGCCAAGGGTTTTGTTTGTTGGTATAAGAGGTACCATAAAGTAGGATAAAGTAACAAATAAGGAATATGGCAACTACTTCAGGTTACGACCTAGAAGAATTTAGAAAAAAGCTAATTCATGAAGCCAAGACAGAATTGGAACTGCGAGGCAAAGAACTAACTGCATATGTGCAGCAAATGGTGGCGGCGGAAGCAGAACGCTTAGAGAGGGAGAAGGTTAGAGAAGCGGAAAAGGCCAGAGAAAAGGAAAAAGAAGAAGCAGATCGCATAGAGCGGGAAAAGGTTAGAGAGGCAGAAAAGTTGGAGAGGGAAAAGGTTAGAGAGGCAGAAAAGTTGGAGAGGGAAAAGGTTAGAGAGGCAGAACGTGTAGAGAGGGAGAAGAAAGAAGAGGCGGACAGAAAAGTGAGAATTCAAGTTGAGCAGATGAGGATAGAGGCTGGTGTAAGTGTGCCCATCGAAGGGAACAGCAACAATAGTGCCAACATAGAAAGCCATAGTAGCGCCGCATGGATGAAAAAGAAAATACAACCTTTTGCGGAAGACAAGGACGACATCGGCGACTATCTGAAACGCTTTGAAATTAAACTAGCAAAGTTTAATGTCCATGAGAGGGAGTGGTCCGAAATCTTGTTGGACTTCGTACATGGGAAAGCCCTCACGATTTGCCAGAACCACGACCACTCGATGCAAAACAGCTATCAGGTGCTAAAGAAGGAACTGCTAAACGCGGCAACATTCCGAAAGAAGTATTACGAAAACACTCCATCCAGCCAAGTTGATCCACAAACAACTATCAACTCGGAGAAGGACTTCTTCACTAAATGGCTCGGATTCGAGAATGTGGAGAACACCTACGAGGGGTTGAGGAACTTTATTCTGATTGACAATTTCATCAATAAGTGCGACCCTCAGCTACAGTCTTTTATAAAAGAAAGAAACCCTAAGATAATTGAAGACTTGGTAGAAATTATTAGGATCTTTAAGAATGCTTATCCAAACAACCCACTTTCAGTTAGAGACCACAAAAAAGTTATTGACCTGGTAAATTATGTAAAGGGAAATGATAGCAATGATAGGGAGTATTGTAGAAGGAATGATGTTAGTGATAGGGACACCTATGGTAGGAGAAATGGTAGGTCCAGGGAACGTGGGAACAATAGTCGGGATAGTTATGATGGCATAAAGGATAGATCCTGGGAAAATGAAAACAATGGCAGGGAAAGTTATGATAGGAGAATAGATAGACCTAGGGCGGGTGATAGAAACCTTAGGGAGGTTACATGTTTTAACTGTCAGGAAAAGGGACACATGACATACCAGTGTAGGAAACATAGAGGGAATGGAGCTGGCAATGGGAATACACAGGATAATAGTGGCACTAGTGACAGAGGAGGTAATCAGAGAAATCATAGACAAGAAAGGGATAACCGGCCACCGGATAGGGTTAATTTTGTAAGGAGCATCCAAGACAGGGATCGTGATAGTAGGGATAGTGAACCAGATGAAGAAATTAACTACGTTGATTGTGGGGAAGATAGGTTTAAATTATATCCGGGCATGATAAATAATAAACAGATAAAGGTGATCCGGGACACAGCTAGCAGTACACTCGCGGTTAGAGGGGGATTAGTTAAGTCCAAGGATTATTTAGGCTATACCAAATCAGTCAGATTGGCAGACGGTGCAGTTAAGAGTTTCGAAGCATGCAAAGTGTTCCTTCGATCTCCATTGTATACAGGGTATTGTGAAGGGGTAGCCATGCCGATGTTATCTAGAGATGTTTTACTTGGAAATGTAGCAGGTGTCAGAGCCGCTTCTGATAAACAGGTTAGAAGTTGGAAAAGCAGATATGGCAACAGGAGGCGAAACAAACCTAGAAAGGACAGAATTTGTTTTAACTGCCATAAACAGGGGCACATCGCTAAAGACTGTTGGAGTAGGGCAGAACAGTCTGAACAGAAGATTGCGAGTTCGGATAGGAAGCACAGGTCTATATCCGATGACTGTGGTAGCGGTAATCGCAAGGCATACCAAGGTAGAAGGCCGCAAGCGGGCTATAGTGGTGTAAAAAGAGATGTTAACTCCAGTTGGAGAGAACAAATGTATGGGTCGTGTAGATAGCCTGTGAAACATAACACTATACAACCGTAGTGTGTAAATAAGTTGATTGGTTTGATATTTGAAGTGTTTATTCTTAATTAATTGACTTACCTAGTAGTCATAGCTAGGCAGTTATTATGTTGTTGTAGTATTAGTTAGTATTAGATTGACTCATGTTAGTTATTTATTATGTATGAATATGTATGAATTGTATGTATGGAGGTATGAATAGATAGGGCATTTATAAGGCGACGAGGTATTGATACCAAGGGAAAGTAAGTTTTATAAGTTATTCCTTGTTGTTGATCATGATCATACATCAGTAAAGAGTTAGGTCGCGCTGGGACAAGTAAGTGGAGAGAGGAAATAAAATACACTTGTAAATGCCCGAACGAACGTTAGGTGTATAGTGGGAGAACGATTATTGATAAATGTCAATTTGTCATATTAGGTAAAATGTCTGTCCTGACGTGTGAGGGAAAGTGGTGGAACCTCTGGAATGTGATGTGATAAAGTATGGATATACGGACTATGTCGGCGGTCACCTATGGCACATCACATTGGACAGTATCACTTTGTGACATTTGAGGGAAATATGTGTTCAGATCAACTTGAGTTTGGGACAATGATGAAGAAGTTGAAACCGAAATCAAGACTCAAGTTGTGTTGTCTTTTATGTTTCCCTACATTTTGGCCCTTGCACAATGTAAGACTAAGACAGTAGATAAAAAATTGACTGGCAATTTTTTTTAGCGGGAGGGGGAGGAGTTGTTATGACATGATTAGGAATTAGTTATTTGTTTCGGGAATAAGGGTAAAGTTTTACTTAGCGACAAATGACGTGACAGATCTTTAAAAAACAAGAACGCTCTTGGTGACGCTAGAAAGAGGATGCTTTGCGTAGAGCAGTAGAATAGAGATACGAATGTACGGACATAGCTGACATCGGACGATTCCCTTCTTAGTTATTAAATGTATTTGTAAACAGCACCAGCGTCGACTACCTATTTTGATTGTTTCGGCTTTTCGCCGGTGTTACTGTAGTAGTTTTGAGTTCGGTATTACCTCCATCCAGACGTAGATCTACACTAGATATATCTACAAGCATCACCACCGCGCGGAAGCCTGAACAATAGATATAAATTTATTAGTGACATTTTTTTTTTAAATTTTGTAATTACTTAACTAAAATTTAAAAAAAATTATTGGTTTGTCCAATGGGCGGAAGGCGATTGCATGTAGCTAGCCTATCGCCCCTTCCACCCTTTACAACCCTGTTTCATTTTATATTTACTAATGATAAAATTTTAGAATTGAGTATGTGTGCGACATAATATACAAATGGGTTAAAACATAAATATGTAGCTTAATAATATTATATGGATATTCCTCTAATTTTGTTCTCAAACTATGATTTCTCCATAAAAATAGGACCGCCCCCACTCAGAGGGCTAGAGTGGGGAGGGCAGTAGAAGCAATCACCCTCCTCTACCTCATCGAATCGGCCAAGATACCAGAAGGGTAGCGACATAATATAAAATTTATATGTTAATTTTTTTTGCAACTAATTTTGTTCACAAACTATGATTTCTCCATAAAAGTAGGACCGCCCCCTCCACTCAAAGCGTTTAGGTGGGAAGGGTAGTAGAGGTATTTCCCCCCCCCCTCCCAATCGACCAACAGCAACAGGGGAACGACATAATGTAAAGATCAGCTAAAATATTAATAACAAGATTTAATCAAATATATATATATATATTTAATTGATTCTGTTAGCAAGATGAGATTTCTACAAATAAATTGGACCGCCCCCCTCTTGAAAGTGTGGTGCGACAAAATATAAAAATGGTTTCAAATATCAATACGTAGCTTATATTATATAGATATTCCACTAATTTTGTTCACAAACTATGATTTCTCCATAAAAATAAGACCGAACCCCCCCCCGCCCCCATTTCAGAGGGTTAGATTGGGGAGGCCAGTAGATGCAATCGCCCCTCCTTACCCCACCGAATCGGCCAAGATACCTGAGATGAACTCCTATTGAAAAATCAGAGCAGGAAGGACTAGTCCTCCCGTAGTGCTCTGGCAAGAAACTTAGCCGTCCGGCGTAGTGCCTCATAGCTACCATACAGATTGAGTGACTGCACAGACAGGTCCCCCCTTAGCTCGCGGAGCTGGGGACACTCGTACAAGACATGCGCCACTGTTTCAACGCTCTCTCCACAGTGGCGGCATCGGGAGTCAAAGTTCGTGCGGAACCGGGCAAAATATGCCCCTATAGGACAGTGTTCCGTTCTGCATTGTGCAATAATCGATTGCTCTGACCTCTTCAGTCGCCACCATGGATCGTCGCGATCTGGGTGACGCATGTGCTGCCAGACACCACGTGCTCTGTCGGATTCCTCCCAGGACTTTAACCACTTCTCATAAATGAGTGCTCGGATTTGTGCCGTTGCTTGTAAGTATGTGCTTGGTGCTTCGAGGTGTGTGGCTGCCATTGCACCCTCCCTTGCTAGGGCGTCTGCCGTTTCATTGCCCTTCACGCCGCAATGTGAAGGCGCCCACTGCATAAAAACGACAGCTCCAATAGCTCGGCGGATGTTATCTGCGGCGCCGACTGCCTCTTCTATTACGGGTGACCCTCCCCCGCCGCCACCCATAGCTTGGAGACTGGAGCGAGAGTCGGTGACCAGCACCACCTTAGTGGCGCTAGTCTCGTGTTGGAGCATACGGGCCCTAATGGCCTCGAACGCTCGTTATCCCTGTTAATTCGGCATCCATGGAGCATGCAGCGTAGCAGCATGGACCAGAGAGCCTATCTTGTTCAGTCCGGTCGGGGTATACTATAAGGGCCCCATACCCCGATCTGTCCGGGTCCCTCATTACCGACCCATCAGTGTAGCAGAAAATGGCATCCGATGGGTAGGACTTAATTGTTATAGATGCCAAATTTTGTAGTATGGCTGGTGTTAATCGCCTCTTGGTGGCTCCCTCTTGCCTTACAAGGGACAAGTTTATGTGTGGGGCCGGCAATCTCCTCCACGGGGGGCATGTACTTATTCTCCTAATGGGTATTCTGTCAGTGGAGAGTCCAGCTGTTTTAAACAAATTGACCGCTATGTGGAGGAACGATCGAATTTTGATGCGGTTCCTCTCTCTCCACTGACGCACTAATATAGATGTGGGTAGCCTAGAGTCGCCCCTTTTATAGCGCTCATAGGCCATGAGTACTGCCCTCTCCCTCCTAAGATATAGGGGAGCCACGTTTGTAAATATTTCAGCAGCGTTTGTTGGGTTTGTCCTAAAGGTGCCACTAATGAACCTTAGAGCCTGTGCTTGTACTCGATCGAGTGATTCGAGGGCAGTTTTGCTAGCATATACTTGAACTGTATAGCTGTATTCAATTTGTGATCTGATTGCCCCTAAGTACAATGTGCGTAGCATGTCAGCTTTGGCACCCCACTTTGTGCTGGCCAGCTTTCTTAATAACACTAACTTCTCCGAGGCTTTTCTTTCAACATCCTGGACGTGCTGGAGCATTGACAGTTTTCTATCCAGGGTCACCCCTAGATATTTTGGCGCATTTTCACGCTGGAGTCGCAGCCCACCGAGTTGAAGCTCGAATGGAGCCTTAAGGATGTCGATCCCTAGGCTGAACAGGGAGCAGGTCGTTTTGGCAACGTTTATCTGAATCTGCAATTTGTCGCAGTACGAAGAGATGGTTTGGAGGTCTGCTTGAACGGCCGGCTTTAGGGCAGGCTTGAGCCCGATCGACCAGGTCACAACATTCGCACAGGAAGTGGCCGATGGGTTCCAGAGGGCCGAGAGCACATACGCAGTATTCATAGACCTAAAACAGGCTTACGACCGTGTGTGGAAGCCAGGCCTCTATCTAAAGTTAAGAGCCATGGGTGTGCGGGGCAAGATATACAATTGGATACAATCCTTTCTGTCTGGGAGGAGCACACGTACAAAGTACCAGCACTCCCTTAGCAAGCCAAAACAACAACATAATGGCCTGCCTCAGGGCTCCGCCCTGTCCTGTACACTTTTCATGGCCTTTCTGAACGATTTGCCCAGCTCACTGCGGTCAAAAAAACTGCTATATGCTTATGATATTGCCCTCTGGTCAACCGGGAAGAAAGCCGACCAAATTCAGGCGGCCAAGATACCAGAAGGGGTGAGACATAATATAAAATTTATTTATTAATTCAACTAATTGTGTTAAAAAATTTGGATTTCTCCATAAAAGTAGGACCGCCCCCAACTCAAAGGGTTTAAGTGGGAAGGGCAGTAGATATATTCGCCCCCACCCCACCCAATCAGCTAACTGAGAACGACATAATATATAGATTGGTTAAAATATCAATAACAATTTTAATCATATAGATATTTAAATGATTCTGTTAACAAAGCTGTGAAATCTAGAAATAAATTGGACAGCCATTGCCACCTCCCCACCCCACCAAATCGGCCAACATACAAGCGGGGGCAAAATCATCTAAAATTTGGTTGAATGAAATATAAATAATTAGTATATATTATTAACATAACTAATATATTCGTATAAAAATTGTGTGATTTCTTTACAAAATTCGCCCCCCCCCCCGATCCGCCATTGGAACCAGAGTGGTTAAACACAATCAATGCACTCAATTCGAAAAGAGACAGGTTCACGTCTGAATTCGTAGTGAACGGTGGAAAAAGAAAAGGGGGAAAAAAAGCAAACAAAACACAAAAATTAATTGGTCATTTTACAGGGATTTTGAGAGATTGCTGGTCATCAAAGCAAATTATACCGGAAGAAGTCCATAAACTAACGGAACAATGCAGAGATAACTTTGGTGTAAAGCCTTCGCAGTGCAGTCCCTTCCTTATAGTCTAGCAGAAGATATGTCAGAAATAGATCTACTACTGTCGAATGTTTCTCTACCTAAATTACAAAAGTCATCTGCTACAGCCGCTCAATCGACTAGATTGAGTAGATTGTCTACCAAATTAAGTAAACCATCCAGAAATCTATCTTCGTGAGTTAATCAGTTAAAAATAAAATCAATATATAGACTAGTCTAGTACTCATGTCAATTACCAATATAATACTATAATAGTGACAATTTTAATACTACTCTTGATCTTAGTGTTATTCTATTATATTTTATACATTATTAATTATATTATACAGTACTATAGATCTCATAGGGCATATTCTAGATTTAGATATAGATATATACATACACACACATATATACAGATATAGGGTCTATAATATATAGTATACTCAGATCTAAATCTATCTATCCTCTCTACTGACTCTACTACTCTAGATCTCGTAATTTAGTCTAGTTAAGTATATACAGAGTCTATGTATATATATGTATACATACACACACACACATATATATATATATATAAATATATTATATGTAGCCTACTTTATTAGACTTCTAAATCTAGATATAGAATATAGATCTATAGGGTCTATAATATATACTCAGATCTAAATCTATCTATCCTCTCTACTACTCTAGATCTCGTAATTTAGTCTAGTTAAATATGTATAGAGTCTATGTATATATTGTTTATATAGAGTCTATGTATATATTGTTTATATAGGCCTACATATGCCTATATTTATAATCTAGATATAGTCTAGATTATTTTTTATTATTTTTAAATTAAAGCCCTACGTTATCTAATCTAGATCTAAATCCTCCATAAGGGATACGTGCCCCGCTCACGAAGCGAGCTGAGGTTTTTCTACACAGTTCCTACCGCATTTGCAAGAACATCTTGCCACCGTATGTTCATGATGGTGTGCAAACATCTTTGGTGAATGAGTTCAAGAAGTCTTAGTAGCTCTCTGTTAAGTACCTATGTCTCAGATTCACGTAGAGGGGTTGAAAGAACCACTGCTTGGTAGACATTTATTTATGTGGGCAGGCGGAGCGATTTATTTAGCCACACTCACTTGGAGGCGTCCAAAAGCACTACTGACCCTGTTCAGATGCTTATCAACTTTCCTTAAAAGAAATGCGTCATTTGATACTATGCTTACCAGATAAGGGAAGTTTTCTTCCATGTTAAGGGGATGTGTATTTACAGTGATATTCGGAGCTGCGTTGATTTTATTAGGTGACGTAATGTCTGGAACATGACTTCCGTTTTTCCAAGGTTTACAATTAAACCAAAAAAGTCGGATCTTGGAATAAAGGTTGCTGGTGAAACTAGACAAACTACACGTGTTACTCAATGCCTGCCCCCCCCCCCCCCCCCCCCCATTCTGATTGTCTTTTCATTCTTGTCAATTATTCATCCGTTCTTGAACCAGTTGCCCAGATGTTGCAGTCTGTCAAACTTAACATGGTGGCAGCTGAACAGCATATTAGCAGTCTCATTGACATATTCGAAAACCACCGTGACCTTGCTGAGGAACACTTCAGGGATGACATCCTAACTGCAGGCAGTCAAATTTGGCATTGAGTTGGTGCTGTCGAGAATTAGCAGTCGACAGACACACCGAGCAAACACCACACTAGGATTTTGAGAGTTTTACAGAACACGACTTTGCATTCCGTATCCTGATTCGTTAGTTTCGTCATCAACGTCAAGTTTTTCAAACAATAATAATGCTTAGTCCAACCCGTTTTGTCTGCATCCTAAAACGATGCAGGCAGCAATGACGTGAAGAATTCAGAAATCTAATTGCTGTTAGCAACGCATTGAAACGTATTTTGAATACCAGACAACGAAGCAGTTAGACTAGTGGAATTCGTAATCACAGATATTTCCACGTTGGACACTGCTAACTTGTTATAGCATTGTGATTTCTTTCTGGATAACTTTACCGGCCACTAATTGTAGCATTGAACGATCTTTCAGCAGACTACGACAACTCAAAACTTGGTTGCGGTCAACAATGACTGATGAAAGACATTCGACGCTGTGCATGATAAGCGTCCATCGCCAGCTTTTCCATCACGGCTCTCAGCACTGTGCATAATAAGCGTCCATCGCCAGCTTTTCCATCAACACTCTCAGTACTGTGCATGATAAGCGTTCATCGCCAGCTTGTCCATCAAGACTCTCAGCACTGTGCATAATAAGCGTCCATCGCCAGCTTGCCCATCAAGACTCTCAGCACTGTGCATGATAAGCGTCCATCGTCAGCTTTTCCATCACGGCTCTCAGCACTGTGCATAATAAGCGTCCATCGCCAGCTTTTCCATCAACACTCTCAGTACTGTGCATGATAAGCGTTCATCGCCAGCTTGTCCATCAAGACTCTCAGCACTGTGCATAATAAGCGTCCATCGCCAGCTTGCCCATCAAGACTCTCAGCACTGTGCATGATAAGCGTCCATCGTCAGCTTTTCCATCACGGCTCTCAGCACTGTGCATGATAAGCGTCCATCGCCAGCTTTTCCATCAACACTCTCAGTACTGTGCATGATAAGCGTTCATCGCCAGCTTGTCCATCAAGACTCTCAGCACTGTGCATAATAAGCGTCCATCGCCAGCTTGCCCATCAAGACTCTCAGCACTGTGCATGATAAGCGTCCATCGTCAGCTTTTCCATCACGGCTCTCAGCACTGTGCATGATAAGCGTCCATCGCCAGCTTTTCCATCACGGCTCTCAGCACTGTGCATGATAAGCGTCCATCGCCAGCTTGCCCATCAAGACTCTCAGCACTGTGCATGATAAGCGTCCATCGCCAGCTTGTCCATCAAGGCTCTCAGCAATGTGCATGATAAGCGTCCATCGCCAGCTTGCGTCGAGAAGCAATTCATCTGTAAAGTTCTTGACAATTTTGTGTGATCGACCGTAGGGAAGCACAGCACGGGCAGTACGGATAAACAACGTGTACAGTAAATAGTTTGTTCTAATGTTGTTGTTTTTTAATTTCACGAAACAAGCATCTACAGTGCATTCAATACCACAGAGGGATTTGGGGTGGGAGGCACCATTTCTTTTCTTTAATATTCTCTGTAACAATAAAGTTCAAGCAACGATTATGAGCCTTAGGTTGCAATTTGTACCCCCTACCCTGCAAAAAAAAACAAAAAAAAACCAAATCGGCGCCCCTGGTCTTCATTTATAGACAAGGCCTTGATATCTGCATCTAGATAGTCTTTTTTTTAGGCCTACATAGTCTTTATTTAGGCCCACTACATATTTAGATCTTTATGTAGACGTCCATAAAATTATATATATATATATATCATTATGCATGCACTAGCTGATAAATCCGTGCTGCGCTACAGTTTAAATAGTTGGTATATGTTTATTTTGCTAGGAACACTTGTTCACCCTTCAATACAACGGCCCTCATTACAACGGCCCTCATTACAACGCTCCCCAGTCCTCACCCCTAAGACAATTTTCTGGTCCTCAAATATAGGCCTATAAGACCCCTTTACTGTCTCTTTCATCTTTCAATTAAACGGCCCGCACCCCCCCCCCCCCAAAGAGTATGTACAACACTTCATAGGCCCATCAGTTGTAGCCTTCTCGTCCGCATGCATCATAACGCCCCCCCCCCCCCTTCCTCCCACCCGAACACACACTACACTCAATTTTTTTTTAATGAAACGCCCCTTATCCCCAACAACGCACTTTTTGGCCCTTGTTTCTTCCAACGGAGTGGCTTAGATAGACACAAATCAAACACTTATTAGGTCCTTGCATTTTTTAAAAGAAACTACCAATTCCTCTCCTCCTTTCTCAATTTAGAATAGAGCTGTTACGATTCTCTCCTTATCAGGCCTTCTGTAAACACTGCTAAACACACACAACACACCAACACATCAAGAACTTGCCAACAAGGCTCCAAATAATCTGGTACTTTAATAAGGGTCAAATAAAACAGCCAATATGACACAATTGGCAACACAATTAACTACTACAACGTTAGACTGTATATCACCGTACTAAACTCTTCTGTCTCTTCCTGGACTCGCACGTTTCACTGGAGGACTGCAACAGGACCGACTTCATGGCTGACTAACAGTTCCGGTCTCAACGCTCTTCGGTCTTGAACTGCCGCTTTCTTACACATTGTGTCTCTTGTATGCGCAGGCCTATGATCAGATGACCATAACACTCGTCATATTTGCGTGCAAAGTTCATACCAAATACTGTCCTTTGTCTATCGACAGCCCTTGACCTGTGTGATTTGCTCGAGTCGTGTGTGTCAGCAGGCCGCACACACATTAACCCTTTTGCGCCGCCTATATGGTTATAACAATATGATCATGATGTAATGTATCCTTGTATCATATAAGATAAGAAATAATGAATAGCAACATAATAGGCCCTAATAGGGCCTATATTTCGAGCTACATACGTTTTTTTTGCAGAACCATAGACTATATATAGGTCTATGGCAGAATGTATCAAGATCTCAGATGTAGATCTAAATGAATTGGCGACTTTCGTAATTTTTGTGTCCAATAAACCTTAGTAATGTTTGTGTAAGTGCTTATTAGTGCTTTCTTGAATTCTACTACTGCGACCGGTGATTAGCCAATTTTTATATAAATTAATTTTTTTTCTAACAATTTTCATATGATTTACGTAAAAGACTTAAAAAAAAAATGGGCAAACACAAGACAAAATAAAAGAAACAAAAAGGAAAGTTAGAATTTTTATACGAGTCACCTGTCTGGTAGCCTGATAAAGCACGCACCACAACTGTCTTGTTGACCGAGCTCCTTCATTTCCTTCCGTCTATTTAATATCTTATCTTATATAATGCAGACTTTTCTTCAAAAAAGAAGATGATTACGTCCTACGCGTCATGCATTTAGTCATGCATATTAACTAATGACTTAAATTCTGCCAAGTCACTGGTTTTCCTGGCTAGCTCAGGCAACCCGTTCCATGCTCTAATAGCACTAGGGAAGAAGGATTATTTGTACAAAGTTGTCCTAGCATATGGGACGAGGAATGTGTCTTTATCTTTGTGTCTTTCAGAGAATTTTATTAATAGGTCTACTATTCCCAAGATCTCACATACGCTACCCCCCCCCCTTTTTTTAAAAAATGTGTCATTTTTCTTCTACTTTGTCACTCATTAGCTGCCTGGTCGTGAAGCGCGGTGGACGATTTTGAATTTCGGGATCTTTAGGGCACCTCTGAGTCTACCCAGCTCTAATGGCTACCTGATAGTAGTAGGGTAAAAGTAAACACGGTTGGTCGTAATGTTGGCCGCATGACACGCTGGGCCACAGAAACACCATAAGCCTGGTCGTGTGGTATGCGCTCTGGACGGTCGTTTAGGTGTCTCCTAGGTTCCGGGTTCGATCCCTGCCCGCTGCCGAACCCTGTTGTCCTTAGGGAGGTTTGGTCTAGAATGTGAAAGAACAATCGAAACACTTTTTTTTTTTTACTTTTGATCTTTTGATTAGGCCTTACATTTAACATTGACGTTTTTGCGGCTTTTCACCAATAGGTGTACATTTCAATATATGAAGCTCATTCCAAAAGGATCGTAGATGCCAAGACTGCTTGTGCGATTCGTACGTTTGATTTATTAAGTCTTCTTTCGCAATGTACGTCAAGAATTACACAGATTGCGTTAATTCAAGTCTATA
Source organism: Biomphalaria pfeifferi (assembly GCA_030265305.1). NCBI lineage: Eukaryota > Metazoa > Mollusca > Gastropoda > Planorbidae > Biomphalaria > Biomphalaria pfeifferi. Next base: position 751,420 of record JASAOG010000195.1, on the reverse strand, counting down.
TAGATCTTAAGTTCAGTTTACATAATGATTTTATGCAAATAAGTACAACGTTGGAAAACATTTTTTTTTGTTCTGGCCATCAAATCATCCAAAACACCGTCACTGTGTTTACAAATACGTTTACCATGGCTATTACAGCTGGCTGCGTTGGTTTTAAACTGAGCCGCTAAGTTTGTTTTTCTTTCTTGCGTTCATCTAACCATGAGGGAAAGCAACTTGAGTGAAGATCAGATTGTAGCCGAGGTCAAATTTTCCAAAACGAGTGCCTTGGATACGTACGTAGTTAGTTTTTAAAAATTTCATATAATAAATTATTAGATCAAGACTATTAACTTAATTAATCAATGACCTTATAACACGATATGCCTCTAAATATAACTTCAGATAACTCACACAAAAAAAATAAATTGTAATTTACATTCTGACAGTAACATTTGGATGGTAGAAGGGAAACAAGGGATATTTATGTATCATTTTATAGTCCTACGTTTTAAAAGGATTGTCTGTCAAATATGCTCCTTTTTAAAAAAAAATTATTACTATGCTGCAAAACGTTTACTCTCTGTGCATAGAAAGTATTCTCTCCATTAAAATTATTATTAAAATGAGTACGACTTGATTTTGCAATATGCTACTATCATGATATACTTTGATAATGCGTGAATCCTGCTCGTTTAGTTACAGTTCGTTATTTATCTACATCTCTTTTCCTTGAAAGAACTTACGAAGAATGCTTTAAAAAAACAACAACAAAAAAACGGGGTGGGCAGTGGGGCTTTACTGAATTTCCGAATATGTGTCATCAAGATTTGCGGGGTCAGATGTGGGGTATAAAAATAGACAGTAGGCCTACATTTACAAAAAGACACACCAACGCATGCACCACCTTGAAATTATTGTCATTAGTCTTATTTCATTTAGAACTTCAAATAAGTAATAGTGTCACAAAAATCAATGTAAAGTATTTTCGTCTATCTTTCAATGGTCACTGCGTCCCTTTTTAGTCATCGGCCCGGGCGCAATGAATCCATGGTTGCTACGCCAATGATTCAGACCCCAAACTACTGTTTATAAGGCTTTACTTCGTGCCCGAAGATTAAGGAGGTGTGCAGTAGGCCTATTTCAAGTTGTAAAAACCTTTCCTTGCGCAGGCCAATACCACTCTTTACACCAAATGTCATTCACATTGGCACAGAATTCCAGGCCTTGAAGGGCTTGCCTTTGTCATCAAGGCGTCAAACTGCCTTTATTCTCCACGTTTCTAGAGAGGATCTAGATTTATAAGCTGTGGCAGGAATTGGACAGATATGTTCTACTTATCTTCTTCTCTCTTCTTCTTGAATTTTAGCTGCAAGCATTTTCTTCTCTTTGTTGATACCCCATACTATATCATTTCCTTATGACAGTCACATGTTAATTCCAAACGCGTTAACGACTTGTCCCTCCCTTTCTTTTACCACCTTTGCTTTTGTATCGTATTTTCAGTTAGGCCGGGCACTAGGCTTATTCATTGCGTCAACATTTCTATTATCGTTGTAGAAATTGTTAGTGACAATGTAGAGTTGTCCGTCTATTTAATTTATATTTCAATGTAAAGCCTTGAAACAGATGACCTTTACATCATCTGCCCTATAGATCGCTAGGTCTGAAAAGTGTACTTTACTTTTCTTTTAAAACAAGAAAACAAATAGGCTATAAATGAATTAACTACTTGTATGTAGTTTAATATTTAAAAACAAAAATGAAGATTTAAAAATATAAACGGATATTCAAGTTTTTTCTTTATGTTATGGACTTCGGATATTACCTGGACTCCTTTAGAGTACTAAAGTATAAAAAAATCGATTATGGCTGTGACAAGATGATGGGCCTTGAGAGGTTTCTGTGATCAGTGCTGTTTATTATTGGAGTCGTATCGACATCGATCCCTATTAAGCGGCTAGCCCAAGCCGGAAAAATACTTGATGAAAGCCTTGGAGGGTTGGTCTAGTACTTAACGATAACTATGTATATTTATTCCTTCGCCCGTTAAGTACGTAACGACACTATAACTTTGTAGACCTATATTTATTCTACCCCCCCCCCCCCCGTGAGTGAAATGATGTAATTAATCAATAACTTAATCGCCTATACAGTATAACGTTGACTTGATTGTATGCTTGTTTTCCATTGTATTCGTGTCTATAATTACTGTACACTCTGTGTTTTAGTCGTGCTTATATTTTAGGGGGAAAAAAAAAAAGTAATTGTCTCACGAACAAAAGAAAGTTCAATTGTGTAACAACAAGTACAACTTTACCCTCATGAGAAAATCGTTATGTATGTACTAATAAAGCATTGTCTGCAGACTTGCAACCAGCGCGAGAGAAAAGATTTTCCTTTTTCTGTATAAAAAAACAACGAAGAGCCGAAAGTGACTGCCCATTGATCTGAAAGGCTTAGCTCCTTTTCTGCTATATAAAATTAAAATTAATTAATTAATACTAATTGATTAGCTAACTAGTTAAATTTTTTTTTAGATTGATGCGTTTATTGTCTTCGGCTATGAATAATTATTCAAAATGGCAACTGGATCCGAGAACGGGAAGTGGGAGAGAAAAAACGTGACGAAACGTAATAAGGGGATAAAATCCATATATACATCCACATCTCTCATTATTTCGATATCAAACAAAATAATTAATCACTAATAATTAATTAACGAATTGGGTAATTAGTTGTTTTTTTATTAGATTCATTTCTTGTCTGGTACAATGAATATTTGTCCAAAGTTTCAACTTGATCTTAGAATGGGAAATGAGAGAAAAACATGTTCAAACTTTTTACTAGACAGACAGAAAGTAACAATTCTCCTCGGATATACTATTCTAATTGTAGCGCATCATTTACAATTGAAAGTGGCTATTCTATTAACCGGAGCTTACAGTCATTATGAAAATGCAAACTTTAAAAAAATAATTTTGACGCGTATGTTTGTCTATGCCAGGCGACATGTAAAAAAATATTTTCCCGTCTCAACAATAATATCGAACAAAACAAAATTTTTATAATTTTAGCTTTTAAAGCTGAATAGGCACTTTAACGACTTTATAGAACACATCAATGGATCTGACATGTTATGTAATACCTCATCCTCAATCCTCTATTGGCAGCAAGGGAGCCATTATTTCTAGCCTTACTTCTCGATCACCGTGCGTCTAATAATAAGGATAAAGGCTTATTTTTTTCGTGTGCCCTGTCATCGAGGATTTCCTTTTTGAGTTCATAAGAATTAGTTTAACTACACGCTCTATTCACTGTGCTCTTAACAATTTGTGCTTGTTTTAGTTTTAATTAAATCTATATTTAAATTATAGAATTAATATAGCGCTACTTTCATGCTTATAGTATGTTCAGAGCGCTATGGTTCAAGCTCTTTTCTGGACCAGTGAAGGGGGGGGGGGGAAGGGTGGTATCTAAAGGGAGGGTTTTACGTGCTGACTTTAAGGCGCTCAGTAAACACAACTCTGCTGGAGTCGTTTGTCGAACCTCGAGCCCCCTTCATAGGTAGCCAAGCCAAGTTCAAGCGTGCTTAACCTCTCGACCAAATACATTATCTTTCCCTTATAACTTTCCACATATTTGCATAAAGAAGACATTGCTTAAAAGAGAAAAGTGTCATCAAGAGAAGTAAGTTAAAAAAATCAACTCATGAAAGGCAGTGAACCAAGTGTAGCTATAGACCGGTTAATATTGGAGGTTGACGTAGTTCAATGTTCAAAGTGTAATGTTTTGCTATTCTAACTCTAGCAAAAACTTGAATCTGCTTCTTGGAAGTGACAAGAAGAAATTGGGTAGCGGCAGATGATTTTTTTTAACCAAAGTAAAGTAAGAAGCCCCATTAAAGAAAACTAACTATTTACCACAGTGTGTGCATATTATCATATCTTCTAGTTAACTCTTTCTCTGCGTAATTATTTACCACATTCTGGTGGAATCGACGTTGGTATCGTTAGTTAGTAGAAAGAGTTAATTTGTAATTCTCTCCATTCGTTTAAATATTTTTTTCCTTCACAAATTTGTAGTGAAAATATTTTAGATCCCATCATACGTTGGGGAGGTTGAATCTCCTAACATGAGTAAGTTGAAAATAATACGTGATATTATTGGCATATTGAGACTGCGAGGTGCAAACAATACTTTGCATGCTAGGCTTTGTTTATGTACAGAAAAATTGAATCTCTGTCTCATCCTAAAACTATCTACTTGTTTCTCAAGACGTGACCATTTTTTTCAAAAACCTGATCTCAATTAATGAATAAGGGGTAGGGAAAAGATAGATTAATGCTTATCCGCATTACTTATCATTATTATTGGTACGCACAGATTTATTTTACAAAGTATTTAAATAAGAATTGCAAGATTTCACATCTTAGTTCGTCTCGAAAATTAAGGTACTTTGCACATGCATAGAAAGTTGTTATTACAAAGCGTATATCAACTCACACTGTCTGTCTGGTAACAAGTGTGTACACCTTATTTCTCCCACACCCATTCTCGGATCAAGCAGAAATTTCGTACAATTATTCATTGAAATAGACAAGACATAGAGTCAATAAAAAATAGTAAAGAATTAGATAATTAATTACTGGTAATTCATTATTTTGTTCAATAGCAACAAGGAAAACTAATACTTCAGTATTCATAGATATGGCTACATTAGTTGGGTTTAGTCCCCTTAAATAATTGTTAACGCAATTTCTCCATCACTCTTTTTCCGATCAAGTTGATACTTAATCAATTATTTAATGTACCTAACAAAACATGCATCAATAAACAAAAATACTTAGTCAATTATTTGTAATTAATTATTCTGTTTGATATCGAATTAGGGAAATAGCTTGTACATTATTGTAAATATAGTTTTATATAAGCTTTTTTTAAAAACTATTTTTTTTAAATATATTTTCCTCGTTTTAAGCACTAGTTTCTCGACAATGATGAGTTACTAGACATTGTCATCTGGTATCGAATCAATGTCAAGCACAAACAATTCTATAGGCGACTACTCCTATTCTCTCTTTTCTTCCAGCATGTGTCGCGTTCGCCCATATACATTTCAATCGCTTGGCCATTGTCTCGGCTTGTTTCCGCCGTTTCATTGCCGGACACTTGTTTAGCAACGAGACAATAGTATTCATGCTCTCTTTTGTTTTTTCAAACTAAAGTGTTGAAATAGTGTGAGCGCGTGTGTTAAATTTGTTTTCTGACTTGATTAGGTTTTAATGTTCTGTAAAGAATATTAAAACAGTTTACAGTTTGTTTATTACAGGCTCACTCTAGAGGCAATATATAGAGTACATTCAGCCTCTTGAGTTGCTAAAACGCTGATATAGGCCTTTATCGCCCTTTTCTTACTTTGGATTACAATATAGATCTTTTATTTTCACTAGTTTATCGATTTTGCTTGACTAATTCCGCAATGTTTATAATTTGTATTATCGTATTTTAAATGAAACAATTTTATTTGGGCATTTACATATCTATAAATTGTAGGCTCTACTATAGCTTATGCCCATGCATTGTACCTGATAAAGTAATCAATTACTGGTTGCCACTCGGTATCGACAAAGGGATGCTATAGGTGAACGAGCCATTTGATTGTAAAACAATATATATATATATATTGACCCAATCGGATAGTCACTCTGTGACTTTTTGAGAAGTTGTTTTTTATTTAAAGACTGAATGTAATCAAAATCATCAACAATCTAGACCATTTCATCGAAGTCTTATCCTGACAAAGGAGGTGCGGTGACCGAGTGGTAAAGCACTTGGCTTCCGAACCGAAGAGTCCAGGATTTGAATCCTGGTAAAGACTGGGATTTTTAATTTCGGGATCATTGGGGCGCCTCTGAGTCCACCCATCTTTAACTCTTTATCTCCGTAATTATTTTTCCATGTTCTGACAGAATTGTTCATTTTTCACATTTGTCCATCGTACCCAGTTATGATTTAACTTCAATAACATTTTTGTTTGTAATCAGAAAACGAAAACGTTACTTTTGGTATAGAACTTTTTATATAACACAAATTATAGTTTATAAAACCAAAAATTAATTTAATTTCATTGGGTCAATTGGGTCAAAAAATTAATTTCATTTCATTGGGTCAAATCAAAGATGGTATCATTAATTAGGAGTGCTGGTGTGCTGGTCACATGATGATGGCACCCTCCGTGGGCCACAGAGACAGATGACCTTCACATCATCTGCCCCGTAGATCGCAAGGTCTGAAGGGGAAACTAACTGTACTTATCTTGACAAACCATAATTCATCAAGTAACAGTGTCAGTTAATAGATATAGGAAAAGTATTGATACCTTTATATTTGCTTACTATTATGAATAAGGATAAAGATACATAGGCCTACAGCATTTCAGCCTTGTGAAATCGTTATTGCTTTAATGCAGTCGAGTTTGCCGACATTCCAAACTGCAAGCACCTAATTATACTGTTCTTATTGGCATATCTATCAATTATCTTGGAATTATTATGTTTGGCTCCATTGTTTTTTCTAGCAAATTGCCTATATCACTTTGTCTCCACCGAGTGGCAACCAATAATTGATTAGTTTATCAGGTACAATGCATAGACTATGCTATTTTCTGTGTGTGTATTATAGAGTGCGTGAGAGTGCCGACGTACCTTCCTGATCTCCAAAATAATAAATTTCGCCTTGGCACTTTTACCATAAAAATAAGTCCGCTAATTCATTAAGGATTTCTTTACTTCTACCAATCTTGTTGGTTTTGTTTCATAGATGTTCTGTTCTATATGTAACACTAGCTGACACCCGTTCTTCACAACGGTGGAAATTGGTAAGCTATATAACACGTACAATTTGTCAATTGTATCAGTGCAGATACACAAAGAAGAGAATTTAAATTCAGTGTTTGTTTGTTAATCAGTGAGTTTATGTCGTTGTTTTATTATCATGCTGCATAAAAAGATATTAAGATGACTTTATGGCTCTTGAGTTTATTCTGCGGCATTCGCGAAGTGGATTGACTTTATCATGCAGGGTCCTATAGTTACAAATCTCTAAAGGACGCCTGTACATGTACTTAAACAAGACAGGACTAAAATATCAATTATGATGAAACGTTTGGTATCGAGGAAGGGGAGCGGTGATGAAATATCGTCCGCCTCCCATCTAAATGTTCGTCGTTCTTCTGTTCCAAACCGCCGTCTTTCTATTGCTGAATGTGTACAGTTAGACGGTATGCAATCTCCAGGGCTGAGTCTTCTGATAGGCAAGAGAGACAGTCTAATGTGAGTTGTATATAGACTTTTTAACAATTTGGAAAAATATATTGTAAATTGACTTTTAACAATTTGGAACAATATATCTTAGTAAGGATAGCCATTATCTTGTAAATTTTAGGACTTTTACATTCCCTAAGATATTTGTTATAACCTCATGTAATTTCTGCCATCTATCAGATTATGTTGAAACGTAACAAAGTCAGCATATTGAGATTTCATAAAAGTACACTTAACCTTTCTTAGTTAAAATTCGTGGCTCGTCGGAAACAAACCATACTTTGTGTAGCGGCACCGTTCTAAAGCATTTTTTATAAGACTTAATTTGTAACTTCTTTGTAACATGTTTGTAAACCTATTGTATAAGGTTTTAAGTGTTACGTGTATGGAACAATGTTATTCTCTTCCTTCGAGGTCAAAGAAGAACAGAATGTAATTTTTTTGTTCGGAACGCAAGATTAGCTCTATCTTTGCTTTAAAAAAACAAAAAAATTCAAAGCATGGGTGGGTTGGTATGGAGTATGCGTGTGTGTTTCTATGGTGACGGTGCGTGCTACATTAATATGTGTATTTATGTTTATGTATGTTGTCTAGGACTAAAAAAGAACTTTTATTAAAGCATAATCAAACGCTCAAGACTTAATTTGTGTAGAGATCTGTCAGGCAAATGAAGCTGCTGACTTGCAGCTTCAGGTACTCGAGACATGTACATGTGATGCCTCACCACCTCAGGATGAGGACTTTGCTGCTTCTGCCCGCTAAAATATTCGACAACAAAATGTTGCTATTGAGTGAGGGTCTTAATTGTGTGATTGGTGCAGCTGATGATATTATAGTTTATGGTTCTGGAGACACATGGGAAACAGATTCCTATGACCATGGCAAGTACGACATTATAGCATTATTTGAGAGATGTCGTTCTTTTGAAATTAAACCAAAGAAAAAGCTGAGAGTAAAATGAAATAAATTACTTTCTTGGGACATCTAATTACAAGTGATGGTTTAAAGATTGATCATGAAAAAGTAGTTAGTTCTGTGCAGTCCTCCCTCCCCATTGCTCCTTCCTCCTCTCCCGCACTCAGCCGCAGTCGTCAGCCACTCAGATAATATTCTGTACATTGACCATTGCTTTACATACATTTGATTGATATCCTTTCTGCATTTCTCATTTCTTTATAAATTTCATTGTTAATGTATACTTGTGTCATGTACATTTATTAATTTATAGCAAGTCTTTTTCATCATTTAATTTAGGTAACTTTGAGACTTTATATAGGGTTAGAACCAATTAATCGGGTTTACTTTATTTTTTATGGGGAAAATTCGTTTGAGATACGAGTAATTCGACTTACGAGCTCGGGTCTGAAACGAATTAAACTCGTATCTCGAGGTTCCACTGTATATGTATTAACAATACTATATTATAATAACATCGACTCAGCCGGCCAAACAATACAGCCACATCGGCAAGAGCTTCGCCCCTCATAGATCTCATTTATATGGAGCTAGGTAGAATTGATAGTTTGTAGCTAATATCTTCTAATATCAATTTAGAGAGTGTTCCTTAATGTGTTTCACTTAAACCTGGCTCAATGATACGATACATCGACTCTTCTGTTGATCTCGATAAATTTTACGTTTAAAGAGCAGACAGAACAATTAATAGTGGGAAGTCAAAAGGATGAAGACTCGCAATCTATATAAACAAGGAATACTGCAACGCCAAGAATGTGAACATCAGGAATAAAATTTGTGACCCTAACATTGAACTTATGTGTGTCACACTTAGGCCTTACTACTTGCCTAGAGAATTCACCCAGGTGTATGTTAATGTTGTGTACATACCACCGACGGCTGACACAGCGACTGCGTCAGAAATAATTTTTTATGTGCTTCACAATGTACAATCAAAACACCCAGACTCTGTTTCTATCGTAAATTCGCTGATGATACTGCCATAGTCGGTCTTATTTCAGGAGACGAAACTCAGTATCGAAGCTCGATAGAAGAGTTTACAAACTGGTGCACCGACAACTTTCTAGAACTGAATGTCACTAAAACTAAAGAACTTATAATAGATTTTAGAAGGAAAAAACAAACTATACGTGAACTGCAAATAAACACTACATCTATAGAACAAGTAAGGCATATAAATATCTGGCGTTATCATCAACAACAAACTTTCATGGGAAGACCACCTTGGAACTCTGACAAAGAAAACAGCCCAGCGACTCTTTTTTCTATACAAACTCAAAAGTTTAAACTAAACAAGAAGATCCTTGAGACTTTTTACGGCGCGACTATACAAAATCTGCTACCATACGGAATAACTTGTTGGCAAGGCAGCGCCTCATTTAAACTGTTTCAACGTCTAGAAAACATCATTAAAAAAAAAGCATCAAAAATTACACTCACAACATGACCACATTTAAAGGAACTTTTTGAGCAAAAGTGCCTAAGAAAAATCGAAAAAATCTTGTAAGACAACGGCCACCCGCTCCATCAGAACTACGTCAGGTCGTCGCGAAGTGGGCGACTGCTGTCAATCAAAACAAGAACGGAGCGGTACAAAAACTCGTTCGTACCTCACTCGGTCACACTCTATCACCGCCACTCATTGATCAGTGAACATGAAATGCACCAAGATATCTGTGTGTAGTCGCTGAATGAACTCTTTATGTTGTGTTTGTTGTATTTATGTGTATTTTTCTGTTGTGTTGTCTTTATATGAGAAAAGAGTCCTTGTAATCACAACAAATTTCCGTAAGGATCAATAAAGCAGTCTAAGTCTTAGTCTTAATATTCGTGTTAAAAATATTGAAACCTGCCTTTATTACATGCATTGCTTATCAAAAAGATGACCCTTAATTGGATGGGCCGCATCTGAGTTTATGTGTTTTAATCAAACTCTCTTTTTTTATAATCTTGTTTTTAATCTTTTTCTTTTTTTTTCAAATAAAAAAAGAGTTAGTTTGTATAGAAATGACAGCCTTGGGAACTACATGATTTCTCGATACGCGTATCACTGGCGTATCACCGCCAAAATAAATAAATAAAAATCGAGAAAAGCCCAATTCAACTGAGTATTTCTAATTAACATGCACAACTAGATTGGCACATCATCATCATCTTTCCTTTGAGTTCCTCATGGAACATAGGGCCTTACTAAAAACACGCCACTCTACACATAAATTTGCATACACGTACAACGTATGGAAGGTCTGTAATGTATAGAAAAACAGTGACACTAGGCTTAGTCTTATGTCTTTATTTCGATAACAAATTATATTTGTTATTAGATTTTAAACAAATATTCAGGGCTTTCCTGGTTTACCGATTTCAACTCCGCCTTTTGTACCTAATAAACCTCTGTCTACATCTAAACACTGTGACCATCATTTTAAAGTTTTAAACGAAGTTGTTATTGTACGTCATATCGATTTGTTTATGTCAAGTTGCGCATGCTTAATAACCTATGACCTTTAATCCTTCTTGTATAGTAACCAAATATTTATTGAAACGAATTATTTAATGAAATATAGCTGTAAATATATTAAAATACTCATCAGTGTTGAGTCATCTTTCTACTCTAACAATAGTATTTTACAATGGCCGCAAAGATGGCTAGAAAAGGTGGAGGAGCTCGTGGCCCCTCTGCTACACCCCGAGAGTAAGTATCAAGCACCTGTTATCTATGGCGTCTTAGTTACAAGATGGCCGTGAGAATATAAAATAAATCTTACTATTATTATTATAAAATACCAATTGTTAAACTTTTGATTAAAAAGTAATCCAGTTTCGATGCTTCTGTTATTTATAAATAAATAAAGAATAAGTTCAGTTAGATTTAGATTATAGACTATTGATCCAATTCTAGATCTATAGACCAGAGCTAGATGTAGAATTGAATATTATTGACATTATTATAATATTATATCATTATATAATAATTGTAGATTCTAAGATTAGTAAGATTGTAGATCTACTCTCATCTATAAATATTATAGCTAGCAGTCTAGCTTAAACCTAAATCTAGGAATATATATATATAGATTGTAGATTAGAATCGTTATTCCAGACTAAAGTAGATGATAGATAATATACATTATAGATCTATATTAATTAAAAAAAATATTTTAATAATATATTATTGTGGCAATATGAATATACACTTAACAATTATTTATATAGGATGGCTGCTTGCTCTTGTGGTATGCACTCTGCGGACTGTTGATACAGTTTGAACCCTCGGTGCTGCCATTTGCCTGTCTTTCTGAAGACCATTGTCTGAAGGAACGATCAGAAACATATTATAATAAATATAAATAACATCTTTATAATATAGACTTAAATTAGGACCCATCAAAACTATAATCTTAAGAAACTGGTCACATGTTCCAGTAGGCCTACAATTGAGGCCTAGTTTAACTATTGCAAAAAAAGAAATCTTAAGAAAATAAAACTTTTTAGATTAAAAAAAAAATTAATATATCTGTAGTTGACTATTCTTTCATGCCCTATAGTTAAAATGAAATAAACAATTACAAATATATTTCACGTAAATAGTAAAAATTAAAATATAACATTTATGCATAATGTTGAAAACTATTGGGAAAATATTACAAATTTGTCTAAATATAAGAATTCTTTCAGAGTGTTAAATTGCAATAACATCTTATTCTATTCTAAAAATTAAGTCAAAATTAAATCTTATGTTAAAATTTGAAGGGTTTATAGTAGCATTTAAACTATTCAGTATGAAATGTAGAATAAGGGGGTGGCTGGTATACAGAATGTGCTCTGGAAGCTGTCATTCAGGGTTATCAATGCTCCTGAGTTCAAACCCTCTCTGCTGCCATCTTCTTTAGTAGGAAGTTTGGGTTAGGATGAACTTAGTATCAAAACTGAAGGAACATTAGAAACATGTAAAACATTTTACAAACAAAATAATTTTAATATATAAATTTGAATCATTATAAAGAAAGACTCACAGCAAAAAAGTCAAAATGGCAAAAGCTGATATATATTTTTTTAAAGTTTGACTAGCCAAAAGACCTATTCATTTTTTTGTTTGTGAAAACAATTCCGGTGTAAAGTCTAATATAGCAAATTGCCAAACAAAACAATTCAATCACACATTTATGTTTTTGCTGTTGCAATTTTTAATTGACTTTTTAATTAAATAAACCAATAAATATAATGATCAGAAAATACAATCTTGGAATAAATGCTAAGCAAATTTATCCATGGGCTTTAGAACTACAGGTTCGTAAATATGAATGGGAACATCACATCGTCTGAGTTTTTACAAGATTTAAAATAAGCATATAATGATGAACAGACAATATCAACTTATTATAGCTAAAGGATTTAATTAATAATGGTGAAATCTTTATAATAAAAAGGGCCCACTGAAAACAAAAGAGGTTTTCTTACATTTATTTCAGTGGAACAAGTTTAACAATCAATACAAATGTCGTGGACGCAAAGAAATCAAAGATTGTCGTTTGGCCAGAATGGAATGATGCTGATGTAAATGCAGAAAAATGGGTGTGTATTTCTGAATTTAAATAATCTTAATGAAATTGGAATAATAATTTACCTTGTTTTTTTTTAATTTTATATTAGATCTTTTAACAAGTAGAATAAAACGTAGTTGAAATGTTTTAACTGCCTGAAAATCATTTTTTTTTATTCTTGAAATAAAAAAAAGTTTTAAAACAATTGCTATATTTGGTCTTATGAAACAACTTTGAAAAGTAACTTCATAACTATAATATGCACTCAAATATACATGCTACTATCTAGTTTTGTGTATATCATTGTTTGGCTGCATAGATTGTAGAGACACCATTGTATAATAAAACTAATAACATCATCTCATCAATGTAAATGGAGAGCTTTTATGAATCCACATTATCCTTAAGATTGGTTTTAATTTATAATCATCTTTGTTTGGTTCTTGAGGCTTTGACACATGATTGGCATTCAATCCAGTAACAGACTATACTTTGCCTGCTGGAATGTTAAGGCAACGATTCTGAAACTCTTTCATTTCTTCTTTAAATTTTGTTTTTCACTATTTCTTTTCATTGACATTCATTACATGCAGAGATGTCTTTGTTGATGCAGGATAGGATATGCACCTATATCAAATAAGTTGAGGGTAGGTATAAAGAAAGTCGTACCACTAAGCAGTTGGTTTATATTTCTTAAGTTATATAAACTCACTAGTGATTGGGCAAGTTCTTAAATGCGAGATTTTACAGTGTTAAACAACAGTATTAAGCATGTTGCAATCTTATTTGCATAGATACTGTTAATGATAACTATGACCTATCCTGTCACCATCATAAGAAAATGATTTTATATTAAAACAAATCCAAGAGTTGTTGAAATTATAAAAGGAAATAAGTATTTTTTGTTGTTGGCCTCCTTCAGTTGTGCAGTGATTATGGTTTTACTTGAACACTTTTTTCATGCGACTGGAGCCCTATTTTGGAGTGACACTCCTGTCCATGTATATCACAGGTTGTTAAGGTGGCTTTCGCTTTGGTGGTAGAGGAGCCGGCCATTTTTAATATGGCATGATTTTCTTTCAGAGCTAAGGCCCATGTTTTTTTTTTGTCCATAGCTTTCTTGGTCACCGTCTCTCTCCATCTGTGGCGGTCTAGGGCTATCTCTGCCCACAATGTTTCCTGTTTTTAGGTCCCATTTTATTACATCCACATAACAGAGGTGGTGGCGACCAGTTTTTTTTTAGCCAGATGTGAGTTGCCTGTATAGAATGATTTTTGGGATGCGATTGTCATCCATCCAGCAAACATGTCCGAGCCAGCACAGGTGGCATTGTCTGAGGACTGAAAATATGCTGGAAAGACCAATTCGCCCAAGAATCTCAGTATTGCACACTCTTTCCATGTAATTTTCAAGATCCTTCGGAGGCCGCGCAAGAAGAATGAGTTTAGTTTTCTCTCTTGCTTTGCCTAGGTAGTCCATGGCTCACTATCATATAGTAGAGTACTCAGAACACATTTCTTGTAGCCTTCCATAATTATGCATAAATAAAATCTAATACAACAAAAAATTGTGGGATCTTTTTTGTTTTTTTTTAAAATATGTGATATTACATTCTCATTTTAGAATATTATTTTAGTCTACCTTTACTTGGTTTTATTAATACTTGTAAAAATCTACATTTATTTATAATTTCTTTTGATAGAAAGATGGGGTAAGTCGTAGAACACTTTTGTTCTAAATTAAATTTTCTTTACATATAAGAAAAAAACAGCATGGATACAAGTTTTTTAAATCTTTTTTTTTTTCCCTATATCTTAAAAAAAATTAAAGTTTCTCTTTGTTTAAAAAAAATTTTGTTTTAATGTTCAAAGACTTGAAAAGACAATTTAAATTTTATTTAATGTTGTGAATTTCTTTTATATTCTAAGTATGGCTTACTTACTGATAAATTTAATGTCATAGTGATGCTACTTTCTTGTATGTTACAACAGAATTACAACGATGATCTAAATAAAGGACACATTTCACATTTTCAAAAAAAAAATTTATAACATTTATAGTCAATGATTCCATGCATAACTTTCATGACTCTATTGTGTATGAAAAACAGAAATACATTGTTGCATTGTTTTCAGCTATTTTTGTACTCTGTTAATTTTGGATCTGAAAATAAATATTTTAATTAAATACTTTCTTAAAAATACAGTGGTTCCTAATTTTAATTTAAGCTGTCTTGGAATTCAGGAAAAACAAGTTAGCAATGACACCTTAATTTTGCTGACATCTATTTATACTTTAACGTTTTTTTTTTTTGTTTTTTTTTTTAACATGTTTCTGTTTTGTTTTTTTATTTTTTGCTGACATTTCTTTTTGTTACTATATAATTAATGCTTTCTTTGTAGGCTCCTAGTCGATAAAAGGGTTTTGGATTATTTAAATTCTATAGGATTTAGTTCCCATTGTTTTCATCTCTTGCTTTAGTGCAGGAAAATCTCAGAATTGCTCACTGTGTTGATTTCATTGCAGCTCAGACATTGTTTTGTGTTGGAAAAGTTACTATGACAATGGTCAATTTAGAAAAACAATGTATAATTATAAAATAAATGTAATCATCAATTTTATAAAATTCTTTAATAATTTATCTGGTTATTTCTTAAGTTGAATAATTTTTTGATTGGATAGACAATCTTTTAGATGTCATAGGTACCTAAAGTCTCTCTTTCTCTCTATATATAAATTGTGTTGAACTATAATTCTTCTGTGCTTATGTTACACTGATATATTGTGAATATAGTTGTTCTGCTTTTACAGCAAGAAATGTTGAGAGGTGTCATGATGTCTTTTGCTAGATATGAGGCACTATGAACTCTTGAAACTTACTTCATGTCATGTTGTTTTCACTGCATTAATTCATCAATCTCTTTACCTCCTGCTTGCCTTATATCCTGATTATTTAGTATTGGTATTTGCTAATTCCATGGCTGTGCCATCTGTTTGTATATAAGAACAGGATCAACCAAGTCGATTTTTTTAGCATCCAAAATTTAAGTGTTGCTAGGTCAGTCTATACTCCAATTGTATTTATCTCTATTTTTTAATTGAACCTTTGTCACAACGATGAACCAAATCTTTGTGAATCTTAGGGTTTTATTTTTTTCATTACTTTTAAATCAATTTTTCTCTCTTTTAAGTATTTGTTATTTTGTTATTTTCTTTTTGTTTTGCATTGTGATGCTTTTTAAATATTTGGAATGATACCGCATTGTAGGCATCTTCATTCATTCTAATACTGCTGCCTAAACATTTAATACTAACTCTTATTAAACTTTATAAGCACATTTCTATGTTACTGTGATGGTCACACAACCTTCTCATTAAGTATATTGGAATAGAAAGGTACTAATTGAAATTTATTTTAAATATTTATAATATCCCTTATTTGTGTTTCTGAAGTTTAAATTCTCATGTGATTGCTATCAAATTGTATTTAATAACTATTCTGTCTTTCCAAGAATTCCCAATCAGCATACATCTATAATTCATGTGTTTTAACATGTTTGGTCCTATCATGATTTGTTTGAGCACTTCAAGTTTTTATTTTGTAATCTAATATATAAAACACAAAGTAAGGCCTATGTATGTATGGAGTATATGTATGTAGTAGTAGAAATCAACACCGTTTGACCAATCTTGATAAAACTTGGCATAAATGTTCTTTGGGTCATGGCACCCTAGTGTATCTTAAATGTCCTCCCACAACTGGGGGGGGGGGGGGGGGGGGGGGGGGAGGAGCCCTAAAAATAAAAGAAAATACCTACATTTGGTAAACCAGGTCTGCAGGCCGAAGATCATGTTCGGCTTGTACAAAATATTTATAAACAGGTCCATAACGCATTAGGTACTTCTCTGCCCTGAATATTCTGAAATGAAAGACATAATTCTTAACAAAAAAATTTAATCTCCCTCTTTCTCTCTCCCCCTCATTTAGAAAGACTTACGATAATATATTTTAAACTTTCTTTTTCAAACCTTTTATCTCTTTTTCTCTCCGCACCCCCTCCCCTCTATTCTACTTGGTTCAGTAAATTTTAAAAAAGAAATGTTTGGGAACCACTGGTCAATAAGGAGTTATTCAAATATCTAACTTAAATATAGTTTATTTTACTGCCTTTGACCCTCCCCCCCCCACACCAAAAATAATTTTAAAAAATTACAATCTGAAAGTAGCACCTTTTTTTAACCACAGAGGGTGTAGATCTATTTTGCAATGGCTTTATTGTATACTGCATTGAAAATTTCCAACTTTCTAAATTGATTATACCTAAAACGTTTCAGACTAAATATTCTTTTTTTTATTTCTTCTGTTTTTCTTTCTAGATTGTGGTAAGTAATTTTGAGCAATAATCTCAAATTAAAATTGTGTTTCTTTTTTTGTGTATTGAAAATAATACTAAAGATTAAATGAAAGTCATATTTTAGTTTTTTTAATATTCATGTAATTTAAAAACATAAAACTATTTCTACCTATTAACAATACCATTACTCAAGAAAAGCTTATTGTGTTTCAGTAGAGTGCATGTTTAGTATTCTCTTCTTACATGCATGTATATTTTCTATTATTTGAAAAGATTTTCTGAAGAAGTAATCAAACATTGAATGATTTAAATTGACTCTTCCTTACCAGCAATCTGAAAAAGAACCATGTTTGTTTCACTTATTGCTTTGTTTATCCTTCATTGTTGCTAAATTATTATTTATTCTTTCTCTTTTTTTAAAAAAAGCATTTGAAACTATTCGCATACTTCAACTATATTTATATTTTCATTTAACAATATTTCTGATGATTTTTTTAACTTATTGGTTGCCATTTTACTTAACGTAATATCACTTTTATTGATGGTGGCATTATTCAATTAACAGTATAGTTTTGTCTTTTTGAAAGCTGACCAATTTGGGGGGATTTTGAATATTAAGTGTTTACCAAAGACAATTATTTATGAAGGTGTAATCATTTGTTAATTGAATAGTGAGGGTTTGGGTTTTATAGTAACACATTATATAATAGTGAGAATAGAGCTAGATAATTAATGCCAAATGTGTGTCTCTCTTTACCTCCCTTTAGTTTCTTAACAGAGCTATTTAACTTATTTTTACTTTTACAGGAAGCTACAAAAAGAGATGATAAAAAAGGCAAATCTCCTGTTGTTGTAAGTCTAGGATAAATTATAAGACCTAAAAAATAAATTATTTATTCTTTTTACTGGCATTTCATTTCTCTTATGCATATGGGAAGAGAGAAGCCTAATCATAAATTGATAAATACAATTACCATATCTAAAAACCATACAAACTTTTTTTTATAGGATAGATTTTTATCTATCTATAACCAAGGTTCAGATTTTAGAGGCTTAATTTTTTTTTTTACTAAAAGCCTCAAACTTTTAAAGATATCTAAATGTAATAAAAAAAAAAAAAAAGAATAATCATACTAATAACTGTCCACTTAAAACTTTTCAAGCAGTTTTCTACGTTATATGAGGATCCAGATGGCAGACTTGAAATGCCCCCCTCAGTTAAAGTGGATCATTGGAAGCGTCCTGCTGATTTCATTACAGACAGAGTAAGTTTTTTTGTTTGTTTTGAAATCAACTCTTTCTATGATATAAATCAGTGTTTCCCAAACTTTTTCCTTAGCAGAACACTTTGCACATTCTGAGAATTTAGTGGGACACTTTGCTTATTTTTTTTATAGAGATTAATTCATGTGGTGGTCTACTAGTTAATTATTCCAGTAATTCGTGGAACACTAGAATTTTGAACAACACAGTTTAGGAATCACTGATATAAATAAATTATTACATATGTACTTCAACACATATTCATTTAAAGTAGGATATCCTAATATTTAACTTAAAAGAATAAAATTTTGAAGCTACCTGTGATTGTTTAGATTGACAAATATTCATTTTAATGCATATTTATTTAGAAATACAATATCCTAATTTTTAACTAAAAAAATTTGTAGGTTCCTGTTGTTGTTGACACTGAGCATATTCCAGAAGGTATTGATCTTTTATCTCAAAATGGTCATCTGGACAATAGTGAGGTAAAAAGCTATTTGATAAGATAGTTTTGCGTGTTTCTCTAAGATGGCATTTTTAATTTAGGCATTACTAACTCATTATTCAAAAATTTACTGAATAGCTTATAAATATATATATTTGTTTTATTTTGTCAGAGAACTTTCTTATTGATTGCAAATTTTCAAAATGTCTTTTTAGATGCTACGCTACTGCATTAGCCAGATCACTGCCCTCTGGGACATGCATACGGTTAAACCTACCAGTGAAGCAGCTTTGGAAGCCACTATTCCTGGTGATGACCCCACACATTCTTGGCAGCCCTGGGGTCACATCTACTCTCTGTGCAAAGCTGGGAAAGGGCCACACTTGCCCTTGTATAATAACTATGGGAAATATGTGGTGAAGATATATTGGATGGTAAGGAAATAACAATTCATTTCAAGACTATAAAATATGCCATCACACGTCATTATATGTACTACTTTTCTGTTGATGTATTTGATAATGTAAATGATGAATGAATATCTTTTCATGCTGAGCTAGGTGGTACTATATTTAAACTGAGCCAGGCAGGAAAACCAATGATTTGGCAGAATTTAAGTCATTGGTTAACATGCAGGACGTAATCATCTTTTTTGAAGTAATGTCTATATTATATAAGATAAGATAAGACCAGATTTTATTTGTGAATTTAAGATATATCTGAATTAATCCAACTCTTTTGGGTTGGTTGCTAGGTTAGTACATCTGCAGACCATTATTATTATCTTCTGACAGTTTCAAAGGGGAAAGGTTACACATTTACTCACTAATAGATAAAAAGCTTTCATGTTGTTTTTTTTGGTTGTTTTTTTCAGTTATAAGAATACTTGGTTTTGGCTATGACAGCTCTCAAGGGTTAACAAATTATTAACCAAAAAAAATGTAATTGTAATGAATGAGAATTTCATATAAACATAGTTGAGATCTTATAAATATATTTTATATTACTAACCAAGGACATAATATTTAATTAGCTTGCCCACCCTTTTCTAAGCAAATAAGTACTCTCTTTACCCCATGGTTGCCTGGTCTCGTCCTGTGCACTTAATATTATCATAAAATAATCTTGAATTTCAACAAAGCTATCATCATCTCATGCCATCCTGCTGGAGGTTTTAAACCAGAGAAATTTCTTTTTTGTACTTAATTACTGAAGTCACTCAGAATAGACTTTAAAAAAAATTGTAATTGTATGAATTTTTTTTCGTGGTTTATTAGGTTCTAGTCCCTAGCCAATTGTATTGATTGTTTCAGGGATGTTGGAGGAAAGTCTACATTGATGACTTGATGCCTTTTGATGAGAATGACAACCTGCTTCTTCCTGCTTCTGCATTGAAACATGAACTGTGGCCAATGCTGTTGGCAAAGGCACTCATTAAAGTTGCTTCCCTTGAGTAAGATGAATTTAATGTAATTTGGATTAAGTCGTATAGATGTAGGCTAGTTAAGACGAGTTGTAACTTTGGATTAATTACAATAGACAATTTCCTGCTACCATTACATTGCCCTTTTTGTTCTTTTTTAGATTATCACTATCTTAAAGGAACTTTTGTGCTTCATAGCAGTAGTGGTCATTTTAATTAAAATATTCTCTTGTATTTCATATTATGTTTTATAATTGATCACATGTCAACTTAATGGGACTTTCATGATATGATACCATGTGTTGTTTTGTCCAGTTACTCCCATTTTTTCCCTCCTATTTTCTGTTCCTCAGGATCTCATCAAAAGCAATGACCATTCTTCAATCTGTCCCATCCCATATCTTCCTGTCCATGCCTTTCTTTATTTTTCCTAGTAATGTAACTTGTGGGAAGGTCTTTCCAAGACCTGATGATTTATTGATGTAGTGTCTATTAACTTCAGAGTTTGCACTTTTTAAAAGTGGTCAAGAAGTCTTCATGAAGTCCATTTGATTTTATTTCAAAGCCACATATTGCCTAGTGCATAAGCTATCTTTTTTTTTTTCAAAATTTTAAATTTCTGATTTTGTTTGTTCTATATTATGGTAATTGTGAATAACTAAACTTAATTTCTTTATTTTAGTTACTCAGGAGGAAACCAAAGTCAAGAGTTTGGAGATATGACTGTTATTCATACTTTGACTGGATGGATCCCTGAGGCTATTCCACTTCAGTATGTTTGACTTGTGTGTTTTTTAATTTTGAAAAAAATAGCTTAATTTCTTTTTCTTATTATTATCAAGCTTGAGGTGTAAAACAAAATAAGAAGAAACATATGTCCTGTACATACATATGTGAGGTACCCATTAGAGCTGGGTGGACTCAGAGGCGTCCCAAAGATCCCAAATTAAAAATTCAGTCTTCGCCAGGACCTCCAGTTAGGAAGCCAAGTGCTTTACCTCTCAGCTACATCACTTCCAAAATAGTCTCAGTATTAACAAATGTACTGATTCAATACATAAAGAGAAAAAACAAAGATAATTAAGCATGAGTTTCTAAGTTGTGCATTAAAGTTAAGACATTACTCATTTAGAATTAACAAATTGTTGATGCCTTTACAGGTTTAATTCATTTGCTATTAAGAAATAACTTTTATTAAATTGTACAAGCACACTTGAAAAGGAGATTTATTTCTATTAAAAATATTTACTATTGCCTTGTATCTGTGTAGGTCTATATATAGAGACTTGATTGTGATCAACATATTTTAGTTTCAACTTGAGTATTTTAAGTAGTAGCTTAATGTGTGTGATTTAAGATCTATCTTCTGGACATGTTTTAAAAAACTGTGCAACTATCTTTAGTTTAATTTTAATAAATAGTTTTAAACAAGAAATTAAATATTAAATTTTACAAACTCTAGGGGTTTACATTGATAGACATTCAGTTTACTTGTAAGTATTTGCACCCTGATGTGTAGTACCTAATTCTAAAACAGTAACTTTTTTTTGTTAGTGTTGGTATTACTAGAGTAACTCCTGAAGATGTGATAACACAATGGAAATGCCTTATTGAATCATTCTTGAAACCTCAGGATCAAAAACCTGGATGTTTTCCTAATACTGCACCACCTCCATTGTTTGTTTGTTTTTATTTTAGTAAATGTTCCTTTTAATCATTTTATTGTGTTCTGGCAAAGTTTATCAAATAATTTTTTTATCTTTTTCCTTATATCCTTTTACAAACCTTCTAACTTCTTTGTGTTAAAGTTGATGGGAATTTTTTTTCCTTTTCAATTACATTCAATATTATACATTTCACCCATTGTCTAAATATCAGGAAACATTGTTATCAACAAGTACTTTGTAACGTTATTCATTTTTAGAACTACCATTTTTTATTATTATGTTATTTAAGATCTGTACATATATAAGTAATCTTTAAAGGCATTGGTTTTTAAAGTGTCTTATTTTAACTAATCTAGTACCAGGATTGTATAAAATTGTAGTTTACAAGCACACATCTTTTCTATTGCCAGACACAGCTATATGAAAGACATTTGGGAGCTGATGAGAAACACTCTTCCTGAATGGAAACTGCCTTTACAAGAGTGGGAGAAAAAGAAAGAGCCAACAGATATTGCCAGTTTGGTGAGAAATTTATTTCATAACTCTTATTTACATTATTGAGTAGTACATTATTGATGGTTACAGTGGTCCTGGTTTGAACACTGCCCACCGCCATCCCCAGTCTTCTTGCGGCGTATTAGGGCTAGGATGTAGCTATCTTAAAATTTGAACAAACATACATAAAGTGTAAAACAAATATATATTTCCTAATTTTAAAATAATTTTTCAAATAGCTTTTATATAGCGCAACTTTCATGTTTATAGCATGCTCAGAACACTATGGTTATAGTCCAATCTCATTTGTAGACCAATGGGGGTAGAAGGTATCTGGGAGAAGGTTTTCCATGCTGCCTTTTGGCGCTCAGTAAACATAACTCTTGATAGGTAGCCAAACCAAGCTCAAGCATACTTAGCCTCTTGGCCACACATCTTCCAATTCCTACATAGGTAGATAGATTGTGAAAATGAAAAGAAATAGTACTTGATATATTAAACTTATTAAAAAATACAAAACAATTGCTAATAAGACTCTACCATTAATAAAAAGCAGGATGCTAAGCTCAAAGATGATAAAGCTGAACAAGTGCCAAAGGAAACTAAAGATGCTAAAGGGGATAAATCTAAAGCTAAAGGCAAGTCAATAGTTTCCATTCAAACCTATTAAAAACAGGTCAATGGATTAAAATTAATTCCAAAAAATCAAACTTTTAAACATTATAAATTTGGAAGCACATTAGCTTGTATTAGTGTTTTTTATTTTTTTTAAATTTGTCAGTTCAAAAAGAAAAGGAATGTTGCTTTTGTTTTTATTTTGTAATAACATTGGCAAAAAAATTAATGTACCAAAACATTATTATTTTTTTTTGTTTTCCTTACAGCTAAAGATGTTAAAGGCAAAGACAAAGACAAGGAAAAAGCTAGTAAGTAAAAAGTAATTAATTTGATTGCTTAAATTAAATACATTTTTTAAAATAATTTATTGTTAAATTTTTAGTAGTAGTCTTAGATGAGCAAGAAGTATTTGAATTTAGTAATCAATCTTGTCATTTTTGTTTTCTAATATTTAAGAACAAATTGCAAATTTTCTATTTGTGAAATTAAAAAACAAAACTAAAGCAAAGAAAAATGTAGGAGGAAAAAAACAACTCTTACCCGTCCAAAAATAAATCAGTCTATCAACTTATAGTTCTTCTAAAGTTAATCCTGTTTTTGAAAAAGTAAGGGAGCACCTCTTGTGTGTGTGTAATGCTACACTCTGGACTTAGTCCCCCAATGACATATAATGCAGAATGGTGAAAACCCCAAAAAAAAGAAAAAGCCTCTAAATCTGGCATTCTTCAGTTGACCTGTAAAATAATGACCCCACTAGGCAAGAATATAAAAAAGAGAGATCTTCAGACTTATAAAGGGCCTGTGTTAGAACTGGACTACATTAGAACTTGTTACTCCCAAGTCCGTTTAATTTAGTGATTAATTAAACTTTTGTGCAATTAAAATTTATACACACACATACATGCAGCAATAACAATAGTATTTGCTTATTGTTAATAGGAAAAAAATAAATACATTTTGTGCTGGAATAAAACATGGTTGTTGAAGTTATAAAAATAAAATTCCTATAGGTTTAAAAATAGCAAAGAAAATTTGAACAATTATTTTTTGTTTGAGCAAGATTGATTGATTGCTAAGCTCTAGATCTCTTTGTTCTTCCTGATTAGAGCCCATGCCATGACAGCATACTTGATCTAAGGATTCAGTTCTTCTGTTTGTCAACATTATTTCTAAGCCATTCTATTCTGCAAAGCAGAACAGATATTAAGATTTACAACAATCGCCCTGTAAAAAGTTACAGAAAAGTTACTGAATAGTCACAATGCTCTAGTGTGTTAACCACATATCATGTAAACACAGCATCAGGTCATTAACCCAAATCAATCCAGGAATAGGAATTTTTGGTTGAAAGAATGCATCATTAGTCATCATGAATGAAAAAAAAAATTTAAAGCAAAAAAAAAATGTTTTTAAAATAATAATTTTGCTTCTCTGCTAGATCTAGATCTTGATCTAGTCTGTAAGCTTGTTTATTTGTGTAAATAAGCATCTTAAGCATTTGTTCTATAAATAGTGTTACTGTCCTATAACTGGAGTTGAACTAGTTTGTTAGTTCTGCAGACCTAAAGTTTGTCCATTTCACTTTGTAGGTAAAGGAAAAGAGAAGGACAGACAGCAAACTCACTCTTCTAATTCTTATGGTATACCCTGGACATGCATGTTTGCTTATTAATTTCAAGTGTTAACCCATCCCACATAACATTTGCTAGTGTCACTCATCAACCATTGTTTTTCATAGCAATATCATTGGGCCCAAAGGCATTTTTACATGTTTTTCTTAAAAGTTTGATTTTTGTGTTATCCTTTATCTTTGACAATGTAACTAGTAATATAATTAAAAAACTCCTTTTTTACTTTTCTTTACTTATCTTTAATAAGTTATGACTAAAATAAAATAATTTTTGTTTAACTATCATGAGTATTTCCTCACATTTTCCTTGATGCTCAAAATCTGCCATGAAGATTTTTAAGTTACATAATTGTTTTATTTTTATTACAATCTGATCCAAATATAGTATCAATATAGTATCAACAATGAAAATGAATGTTTTCTTTCATTCTGTTTATTCACGACAGCTATTTGATTTTAAAGTAAATGTTGTTATACTTTAGAACTAGTCAAATTATTTTGAATTATAATCTTAGAGAATACAATAAATATATTTCATATACTGTGAGACAGTGAATTCTAAGGGTTTTTTAAAAATTATATTTATTATTTCATCCATTTATACATTTTATGCAATACTGTCTTATATTAAATACCCCTTAGGGAAAATGGATATCAAATTATGAAATGTAGATGTACTATACATATTGAGAATACAATAAAACCTTATAGCTAGACTTTATCAGACACTGTTGATAGTTTAATATGGATAAAATCAACCAGAAATTTAAATATTATCTTTTCTCTTTTTCCTGACACAGTACACAACTTTTTTCTTTTCATTAATTTTATATTACACAACTATAAGCTGCCTTTTCCTGTGGGGTAGGTGTGTACCTATTAAACCCCATAAACTATTAAATATAGACAGGCATATTTATATGCATGCTAATTTCAACACAAAATTTTTAGTTTCTATGTGTGTGTGTGTTTGTGTGTTGTTGTTTTTTTTCTTATGTGTGTTAATTGCTTTTCTAGTTATTGACAAGCTCCGACAAAACATTTGTTTTTAGTTGAAAAGGTGTTTTAAAAATTTTGGATGAATCCTATCCTGTAAATGATAATAAAAATAAGTTGATTCCTTCAAGTAAACTATACAGTAGAAGAATCCTACAGGTTACACAAATTATTCCTACAACCGAATAGGTTAGGAAGAACTACAGAGTATTTAAAAATGAATCTTACATCTGAAGACAAATTTAAAATCAATTTAGCCAATAAAACCTTTGACCTTAATTCTCTCTTTGTTTATCACTTTAGAGACATATATGAGACATATAGTCCTACTTCTTTGGTTTGGTGGAGAGCCTTTCAAGCTATAATTGGAACTTTTTTTTATATTGTTTGAAAAAGAATATGTTCAAACTTTATTAAAATACAAAAATATCCTAAAGCTTTCACACTCTTTATTTAGCCTACTGCATTGATGCTAATAATGATCAACTGAAATTCTGATTTTCAACTGTAAACACTCTTGGATCTTATTCACTCCATATATTAGTCCACATTGCTTTACTGACATAACCTGCACTAAAACTCAGCATTTAAAAATGTCATCTGGGACTATGATATGTTTTTTTTAAAATTCATTTTCTTGTATGAATCAGTTTAATTCTTTTGTTGATTGCATTTTTGTTTTGAATTACCAATTTCACTAATACATGTATGTTGAATATTGCTCAAAGCATAATGAAATACAAAAGCACATTAATTAATCTTTCACAAAGTTTTCAGATTACCTAAAGGAGTGCTATGTTATAATTTTTTCCTTTCTTTTTTTTTTTTATTAATCATGAAGTTTTTATAAAATTATGGTGTAAAATAATTTTTCTATTTTGTTTTTGTCAGTATTTTATTACACAAAGTGAAAGATATTTCAAACTATCATTTATGTTTTTTTTGTTGTATTTTCTTTAGAAGAGAAGCCTATTGAGGACTTTGTAATGCCAGAGAAGCCAGAAATTGTTATGTTTGCAAGTTACAGCAACACTCCTAAATATCCTGTCAAAGTCTCAGTTTTGGGAGAAATGGTAAGTTGCACATTTTACACATTATTTTACAAAACACAGTGACTAGTTTTTTTATTTAAACTACTAAAATGCTAGTTGCTTGTGATATATATTTCCCAAAACTAACCTACCAAAAAGTAGTAAATAATACTTCACTATTCTGTAATGTATTAAACGTTTTCCTTTGTAACTTCCAACTTAAAAAATACTTTTTGCTGTTGGAAACATTATTCATGGTCAAAGGAGGCCATTATTAAAAAAAATATTGAAATTGTCTAAGGTTTTATGTTTAGTTAATCAGCTTTTATTCTGTCTTTAATAGTTTTTGTTGTATTTTTTATTTTTGTTTTCACTACTTAATAGGCTGATGCAAGTGAAACTCTTAGACAGAATGGCCTGTCTCATTTGTTTTCCCATCCTGTCTACCTGTCTCAGACAAGGTCTTGTCCTTTAGAGCCACCACCTCCACCAATAGTTATCCCCGCATGGAAGTTAATACGACCTCGTAAAAAGAAAAGCCCACCCCTTGATGAGCCTGTTGGTAAGTTCTTACAAAAAAATTGAAACTTTGCTTAGCAGATTAAAAGTGAATGCAATAAAGAAAAATGAAGTGAGACTTGACTAAACTCTTTTGAAAGAAAGTCATTTGACATACATTTCATTCACATTTGTTTATTACATTCTACACTTTTGTTTACTTTCTTAGTTATGAATTGAAGTTCAATTAGTTAACATTCAGTTGTCTAGAGTGGTTAAAAAATTATACTACAGATATTTTTGATGATTACACACATGGTATAGATGTCAGTTACATAAGTTATTGTGTTTTCATTTTTTTAAAAAGGAAATCCTTTTATTTAGTAATAAAATGCAGACATTAATATTTTTATTGAAAGCTTTAGATATTTCACTCTTTAGTCAACTAAAAAGCTCTTTAAAATTTTGTAGCTCCTTCCTTTGTCATCCATTTTACCAATGTACCATGCCATTTTGTATGCCACCTTAACATCTTTGTTTCATTGGTAGATTCACATGACATCTTTTGTAACTATTTGCAGTTATTCCAGAGCCTCCCAAAGAAATCAGATGTATAGAAATAGCCTCACTTTTTGTAAATTACAAAGTCAGCAACTATCCTATACCAACGGATACGTATGTACATAGTATATTAACCAATATTAAAGTGCTGCATGACTTATTTTCTCAACTTCTTTACCAATTTCTTTAAGCAAAGCGCTTAGCTATAAAATTTGGGGATTTTAATTAGTGAAATTTTGACATCCAGGCTAAATGCTATTAGATCATGGAATGGGTTACCTGAGCCAGCCAGGAAAAACAGTGACTTAGCAGAATTTAAGTCATTGGTTAACATGCATGACTAGATGACGTGTAGGATGTAATCATCTTTTTTAAAGTAACATCTGTATTATATAAGATAAGATGTGTGTATGACATATTAATGAGGAAAGAAAATGGGTTTGATCTGTTGATTGTCATGCTGACCATCTATTTTCTCACGGTGTACGTGTCAAGACCAGAAAAATGTAAACAAGATATTTTTTTAACACTTTTGCTCCTGGTAGCCTTGAGTTTCTGCACAGAGGAGTCGTCTATTATGTTGGGTAGATAATTAAAAAGGAAAAATTTGATGTAGTTTCCGTTTCCAGATCCATCCATCCTAGTGACGCTACAGGCCATGGAGAGCCCTGGTCTTGTGTAACACATCTCTCCATTCTGATCTTCATGCTTTCATCTACATGTCCAGACTTAGCTGTTGTAGATGTGCCTCTACATCATCAAGCCACCATACTTGTGGCCTGCCTCTGGGGCGCCTGCCTTTTGGTTTTACCCGTGAATAATCTTTGCTCCTCTGTTCTCTGGCATTCTTTCTTTCTTCATTCTTTCCGTTTCCAGAAGATTCAACAATTTTCAATTTTTAAGTTTGGGAACCTATAAATATAAAAGACAAGCTTGTTTCATGGGTCAAATCAGGTCATTGTGTTTAAGTTTCAAGCTTCATGTTAAATCTATAAAATGTATTAGTTAATTTGAGTTCTATTGTGTGTTATTATATGAAGTATTGTGTGTCTTTTCTTGTTTTATGATTTGAACTGGGAACATTAAATTATTCTATTTCAAAAAGTTTTGGTGTTCATCACCAGTAGTAGAATTCTCTTCATACCATTGAATAGTAGGTTATCAGAATATCAGGTTATCAGAATATTAGGTTATCAGAATGTTAGGTTATCAGATTTAACTTCTGAAAATCAACCTGCACCATTGCAACATCTTTCTTAACCTATTGCTTTAGAAACAATTGATATTTGGTTTACCTGCTTGTTAGCTCTCTAGGTATTGGAAGAAACATGCATTATAAAAATCTGTATGAAGATGCAAAGTAAAATATTATTTCTAAAATATTGGCAAAATGAAAAACTCACCTTTCTATTTCACAGCCATCGTCCCAAATCAGCTCTTGAGCGAGGAGGTGCTAGATCGAGGTCAGATAATGAAAACCGTATAGATGAAAATGAAGAGAATTCTATACCTCCTCAAACAGAAGCTTTAGTTGAAACAGAGCCTGACAAGGCAGTTGAAGAGGTAAGCAGTTTCCTTTTTTTTTGTAGTATAATCTGTGTTGATTGCACCCCAGAGCTTTCTGTACCTCTCATTGTCTTCCTTAATCTCAAGAATATGCACACACTAATGAGATACTGTTGAATTATAGAAATACTATATATTTTGTTTAGGACATTGAAAACTTCTAATCAAGTCTTTGATATTTTAGTAGGTGAAAAATGTTTTTGAAACTATTTTTAATAATAATTAATGGTACTTTCTTTTTCTCTTTGTATCTACATTTAAAAAAAATAAAATAAAAGAACTTCTTATTTTAGTTATAATGTTTAAATGTCTGTCCTTTACACATGATTTAAAACAGACACATTGAAGAAGTCTCATTTAGTTCCCAGTAAGTTTTTATTATTCTGCCAGCCATTTTATTTCTTTTTATGTTAAATCATGATAAATTTATCTCTACGAAATTTCAGTATACAATGTTTTCTTGGATGATAATGTAGTATCAGCTGAAAACAAATATATAGGGCTAATTGCTTGTGATATATAAGAAAATAAAATTTGCTATATTACTTAAAAAAAATAACTTTTATTACTCAACATTATCCCATTGTCATTACTTTGTTTGTAAAGAAGAGTCTAGCAGAAGATATAGTTATACCATCTACAAAACGAAGACAGTCTGTAAAGGTAAATGAAACTTCAGTTAGAGCGAAATCTATCATAGTTCCTAGAATGACATAACTAATGTAGTTTAATAAACCTTAAAATTAAAAAAAAAAATAACTAGATTTTTTTTTCTTTTTGTTAGTTTTAATTCTTTTAGACAGTAGTTGACTCAATGGCCTAATGATATGCGCATTTTAATATGTAAACAGAGACTTTTTATTTTGTATAGACAGATAGTGTTCCAATCACTGATTTAGTTATCTGAATTGTAAAAAAAATAAATACATCATGGAGTTTTTTTTTGTTTTTTTTAAATTAAATTTGTCTTTTTAAATTATTTGGTTGTCCATGCTATGAAAACTCAGCCTAAAAGCATGCTTAGATTTAGATTTATAGATTTAGCTGTTGGCCTGTAGAACTGAAAGCGTTCTCAAGATCTAGTGGTTTATGAGGCAAGTGACATCAAGTTTGATGAAGTGTTACTGAATTTTTGAGAAACACAATATTGTTTCAAATTAGCTTGCCTAACAAACATACTAGTTTTATTGTTAGTTTTATTGTTTTTATTCACATTAAACAAGTCAATCTTTTGTTTTCATATTTGCTAATTAGTTTAAATAGTAGCCTACTTATTTTTCTTTGTAGTTATTTTTTCCCCACAGATTTTTACTGACTTCAAATTGACATTCTGTTATAAAACTTTCCCCAACTGATGAAATTTGTTTTGATAGACCTAATGCTCAATAAAAACCATGTGTATGTCAATTCTACCTTTTGCCTAGCAATCTAACAAATTCATGTGAACTTAATATTAAGATCATTCTAAATTGACGAAATTAGAAAGTTTTAGATCTCATTAGCTACAGATGTTCCTTTAAAAGTAAAGATAGTCAGAGATAGTTATGCCCTAGCACAGACCTGCATGAAGGCAGGGAAGAGTGGCAGTCACAGTTTGAATACAGAATCTTCCTGGCAATGGTCTTAAATGCATACCACATGACCAGGCATCCTTATTCAATTCATTTTAGATTCTTTTCACATGTCACAATGTAATATTCTGTTTTTTAAAAGATTGCTAATGAAATCAAACTTGTTCTGTCAAATGCAATTATATGGAAGCTTTGTTCTGTTTAGCAATGAATGGAATTTTCATCAGGCTATTTTATATATTAAAAATGTTTCATATTCGCTTTTGTTTTTCAAATATCTATCTATAACCTGTCCAGAAACATTGATAGTTTCTATTAAAATTTCAAGGTTAATCAGCATTGGTTGAACCATACTCACCAGTATCTATTTCTCTGTTATATATGATACATTTTATTCCAATGAATGTGACCCAATAATCAAATATGTTAGTGATGCTATAGAGTTGAGTGAGTGAATAGAGGGAAGAGGGAATACAGCCATGGAATTATTTCAACTTGTAATACAAACAATATTTAATGTGCTTTTTTTTTCCATTATAGATTTTCTTTCTGACAAACTTGCTTATAACTATAGCCATTCATTTAAAAAGTCTTTAAATGATATGATATAATACAGTTCAATACTATTTGATTGTTTATTTGACTTGAATATCACATTTTTTAAGACTAACATAAAGTGTTTCAAAAGAGCTTTGGTCTTGTAAAAATAATGCCTATGTACTAAAGTGAAGAGAATGGATCACATATGTAGACCTCTCAATGGTAAATTAACCTACAGATGGCTGTTTTGAGCATCTAATACTTTGAATAAAAAATGTGGTATCAGTACCACAAGATGTATATACAGTTTATACAGTTGAAATTTTATACATTTTTAAAGGGAAAATTGTCCCTTCAAATTTCTTTGAATGAAATAATCTTATACAATCTTTTAATTGTTTAAATGTGTGAATTATAAAAAATTATACCTTTTATTTGATATCTAGAATAGAATGCTTACACTTTGTGCAAAGTGTGCATAAATATATATTTCTACATTGTTAACAGAAGTTATTGAAAAATCCAGAAAGATCAGGATCTAAAGCAGACTCAGTGAAAACTGTTTCAAAACTGGAGGAACATAAATCTAAAGGTAGCTTTGTTGTCATTTCTCTTTTAGTCTTTAGTACTTTACAAACTTTTAAGATATTTACAACATTTGTCTATATTTCAGAAACAATCAACCTTAATGCAGCTTTAGAAAGTCAGTCTTCACAACCTCAGGGGAATACTGCCCCTCCAGATGTAGAAGAAGAACCAGCCAAAGAGCCTATCATTAAAAAAACCTGGATGGATTTTGACACATTCTACAAGTGTTTTAAGTATAATTAATATTTTCATTTCTTAAATTTTTTTCTAGATCTTTTTTCAGACTATTTTTACTAGATCGTTTGAAAAATTGAAAATCATAATTAAAGCACTCTATTATCATAAAACTGTCATCTGTTCATTTGAGGTGTTGAGAAACTTGGCAAATAATAACAATCAATAAAGCATTGGTACTATAACTAGTGTTTTTCAACACTCCCACTACCCTAGTTGCAGGATCTAACAAAAATATGTTATTAACCGAACAGACTCTCTAAAAAAAAGTTAAAATAAATCCAACTTCAATTTGTGGCTATAATAAATCTTTACTGTAACTCTTTTGACTCAGCTTTATTTTTTTTGTCTAGGACTTTGTATATTTTTCACAAGGCTAATACATACCCTTGGACTCAAAGGCACAGTGACTACAAGGTAAATATAGGCATCTATATTCCATTGATTTTGTTGAACCATATCTTAGGACTAGCTTTGGAAGATTATTTCTGGACATATTGCTGTACATTCACTTATAGACTATTTTAGTGAAATTTACTTTGAATAAAATACATTTCCATTAAGCAAGAGTCTTAGTTTAGTTCTAATGCTAATTGCATTACCTAAGAAATGATGATAGCCCTTTCAAGTGTGAAGTATGCAAAAAGAAAAAAAAAAATTGTGTTTTCTTGAAGCAATTTGTTTTTCTATTACTTGTGGAGAATAGCTTCAATCAAATGATTAGGGTTAGGTTTTTGTAATTGCTATCCCATTTGCTTGTTTGTTGTGTTTGTTTTTGTTTTGTTTATTAGTAAATCAGTAAATTAGTTTTTCTTTATTTCTACATGATTTTCTAGGCCAGCATCACAAAGTATTTAGATCTAATTAAAATAAACGTATTGGTACTTAAAATGTAATTAAAAAAACATATTGAAAGCTACCAACTTTTTAATATAGTCTTATAATATATTTGAATATTCTTTTTAAACAGATTAGTAAGGTAACAAATATTTATATTTGTATTTACTTCTTAATGTAGTGTCTTGACCTTTATCTATATCTATATATCTAGAGTCATTATATTTGTTTCTATGCCCCTGAATGATTTTATCCTCAACATATTAGTTGTTGTGCAGAGAAAAGAATGATGCTGTTGTGAACCTCTTTGTGATAGAGATGATGATATTAGAGAAGACTTTCCAATGTTTCTTAAAGTTCAAATTTCTCTTTCACTTCTATTTGTATAATAATGTTGCACATATCCATTTTTGATTTAAACTGGGAAGCATATGTGCTTATGTCCTTAAAAAAGCGTTTATACGAAAAAAAAAGGAGGGCTTTTATTATTGGAGTTACAATGTTATATTAATATCACACACAGTGGCATCCAACATGTTTGTTATGATATCATCCTTTGAGTATTGTTTTAGATATGTCTTTTTGTATACATCTATGGATATTCGATTTGAGAATCTTTTTCTGTCCTTAATGCCTGTTTCAGCATTGAATGGAATGCCTGAATCAGTAAGGGAAATCCAAAAACATAGAAGAGTTGAAAATCTTTTATCAAAGTAATAACTAGATTAATGCATGGATGTATCTAGTATGAACAATTCTTTTTAAAAACAACTCCAATAAAAAAAAACAGTGATAATATATATGATGATTGTAGCAATATTTAATTTATATATAGGTAGAATTTGACAGTAACACACCTTGATGATGGAGGCACAGTAATAGTGTGTCCATTTGATTAATTTTAATACCCATATATATTTAGAATCTATTATGTTTCAAAATCCCCATCCAAGACAACTTGTTTTATCTGAAAAAAAAAATGTGCTCAAATATCAGCTTTTTTTTTTTTTTTATTACTATACTTATGCATTAATTAATTATTCCGTTTTTTAAATTGCTTTTTTTCATTATTTTGTTTAAAGAGCAATCCCGTAGAGTTACATGTTGAAAAGCCACCGAATGTTTTACGCAAAACAAGTAGAAATGTAAAGGATGACGTAAGGCTTTACAGCCAGCCAGTCCTATTAGCTTGTAGATGGTAGTGTCTACATTTTATTGCAATTAGTTTGATTCATTCTAAGATTTCCTCAAGTTTATATACACACATGCTATTAGATTCAAATGTATAAACCCAGTAGTTAAATAATGTATTTCTTACAACTTTAGATCTTGTTGTTGTTTTTTTCAACACACCTTTTTTTTTTCTACTTTGACATTATCCATTAAGTAATAATGACTAGACAAATCTTGACAAAAAATTCAAGTATAAATATCAAAATTAGTTTTCAAATTTTGCTAATATATTCCAGTATTAAACTGTATTATTACATAATGTAATATTAGGAATAAATGTTTTGCTTTAAATTGCTCCATGGCATCCTATATTTAAATTGAAGAGGGATTGATCCATGTGTAATTTTGTCATGCTTACAGTCCAAGTTTTCTTCATTACTTATCTTAATGTGCTTGACATAATTTCAACTTGTTTACCCTTCCCACTCCCATACAGGTAGAACATATACCGCCAATGTCTAGGAGAAATGTAAATTGTTGTTTTTGTTTTTCCTTTTGTATTCTCTCTTGTTTGGTAGTGAATTTCAGTGACAACCTGTTCACTAGAAAAGAAATAACTCCGCTTCTAACTGAACTGCATATTATAATACACCATTTTCTAACTTAAAGAGCTATGACAAAGTTTGAGCTAATGTAATTGAAGTGTTTGTTAAAAATTGGTTAACTTTGTAAATTATTATTTATTTTGTTACTCGGTTATTGCTTACTTTGTTTTAAATTCTCTTTTCAATAGAATAATTTTAGATACTTTTTTTTATTTTATACTTAACCAAGACTACTTTAATGATATATCTATAAACAAACACAAATAAAGAGTATATACTTTTATATGTATGCCTATAGTCCCCGCCCACCTCCATAGGCCAGTATATTCTCTTGTCTACAATACTAACATATGATTGAAAAGTTGTAACTCTAGGCTTATTATTTATGTCAGTTAATCAAAAAATACATGTGATTCATTATGGCAGTTAAATAAATATTAATGCCATCACAGTTTATGTACATTAAATTTGGAAGTATAGAAAGTTAAGAAGCTCTCTCTTTTTGAAACTTACCTCTTTATAGAGTCAATTAACTTCCATTGTCTTTGTAGCCAAACGTTAATGGGAGAGCCTGGTGGCCAGCACTGAGTTATGTCTTAAAATACCAAATTCAAAGTTTCAGATCATCACCAGGTTTAAAACTTAAGATCAGTTCAAAAGCCATGACCCCTAACCCTACTGTGGTAATTTATACCAACACAAAACAGGAACATATCAAGAAATTTTTACCTAAAACTTGTGCAAAGAAATGCTTTAATCAAGATAACCAGCTTAACACTGATTTTTTTTTATGCAACTTGAAGGTAACTAGTGTACTTAAATTACCATCATGACTGTTGTAACTACAAAAGCTTTTGCTTACATGACCCCAAAATATGTTGTTTACATTTATACTTGTGTAATAATGTTTATGAATAACCTTTTTTTAGTTTTAGATCATTGAATAAATTGTAAAAATCTTTTTGTGAAAGAGTGTTTTAAGCTCTGTAAATATTGTTTTCTATCTCAGAAAGTCAATAGCTTGTCTTGAGCAATATAAATATTTTTTTTAAGAAAAAGTTTAGGCCTGATGCATTCTAAAAATGTTTCAATAACTGAATATTATCTTATCTTATATGATACAGATTTATTACTTATTAATGTTTTGCCTTAGAAAATAATTACGAAGACATTCAAATGGTACTTTAGCAGTAATCATTTATATTTATTCAATCTATACATACACTATATATATATTTATTTCTGCTTTTTGTTTATTGATTTTCTCTTTTTCTATTGTTATTTATTTAACCTATTTTTTTCAATATTTAACAATTTTCTCCTTTTAATGTTAAAAAAAATATTTTTTTTACTTTTCAAAAAGAGCGTCAAGTGGAAAGTTACTATTCAATATGTTACATTATAGTAAATATTATGCTTCACTTCTCTTCAGTTAATATATCAAAATTATAATTAAATAGAGTAATAAAATGTTTGTTTTGTATAATTTGCATTATTCAGTTACCAGCACTGAGGGTATCTCAATGTAAAGAATTTACCACCTGGCAAAGAGAAACTTAAGAACATTTTGAGGGTGTAAACTGTATGGTTAACAAAAGTGTATTTTATTTATAAATGTATGTGAGTTAAATAAAACAGTAACATTTGAATGATTGTTTATAGAAAACTTGTTTTTTATCCCTCAGACAATGGTGCCTGCTACAGCTACCACTGTTAAATCTGAAAAGAAATTATTTTCTTCACCTATGGTGAGTTTTTTTTCTAAATGACTTTTACATTGTTTTTTATTTTTGCATTCATTATTTTTATTACTTAAAGCAACAATGGCAACTGTTTTAAGAAAGTTAATTAACTGTGGCACTGTCCAGCTATTCAAATCTATCCGTTTTATTGAACTGGTTCAAACTAAACTGACTGGTATACATATAAATAAATAAATAGAACATTATATGTATACTTATTTGAATAATTTGAAAAAAAATAAAGATATTTAAATTTTTTATTGTAGGGTACATCAGACAGCTCAACATCATATTATCTGTGTATCCTTTTAATATTTATTTTATGTTACTTAATATCAAGATACAATTGATACCTTATAATTTCTATGGACTTTGTGATTGAGTAGCTTATGAAAAAGTTGATGGTTCATTTCTATTTTATTGAGAACATCTCTGCATTTAGCTTAGCAGAACTACCTTTCTTTACAATTGTATTAAACTCACCCCATTAATCCAACCACTTGAGTCCCAGTACACTTTTTATTGTGAGCAAGGTTGTTTCCTTATAGCTGTTTATACCAATGCAAAAGTACATAATGCAATAGATGTACCTTTTTTCTGTCAAGTTTTATCTTCTCCTTGGAAGACTATTAAGGGTTGGACATGCACAACATATCTCTTACCTTTCCACGTCTCATGAAGATTTGGGCCCAGGTCAGGTATTGTTCTACTGGTTTGTTTGGAGACAAAATGTCTCCTCTCTTAGCATACACTGATTTTATGAGGGCTTTCAGGCATTCCATTTACTTACAAAGCCATTCCGGAGCAAGCTATGTCCTACGAACTCAAACTGCCAAAGGGTCTTTGGCTCCTGATATCTCCTCAGGGTTGATGCCCGAAGCCTTTCCCATGTTTGGGTCAAGCTGCAAGAGTTTTCCTTCTCCTAGGTGGGTAGCTAGCCAAAGCCCCTCCTGCCTGAAGCTTACTGGTTTAGGCCTCTGTTACTCACTTTTACATCATTTTCTGTGTACTTATTCATATCATTTTATATTTTTAAAAAAAGTAATTGGATTTTAGTATCAGGTTGTAGATAGTTTATAAATCATACACAACAAAACTCTGGATTTCTTTAATATAATTGAAAGTTGTGGACAACCTGAACCCAACTGATATTCTTGTGTCCTACTCTGTTATACCTCGATGGTTTGACCCACCGGTTGTATATCCTGAGGAAAAAAAAATGTCCATCTCCAAGTCAGCCAAGGAGAGAGATGGGGATAAACTTGAAAAGGAACTAACAAATCTTTCCCTGGGTAAAATTTTAATCTTTATTAGCATATTAAAATTTTTATTTCAAATACAAGATGTGGTTTTTAGATGCAACCATAGACCATAAAAACATTGTAAATCTGGACACTTGATAAATTCAATCTCTTATTTAATTTCTTATTCCCAAGAAATCATTTTCATTAACTTACTGTGCCAAGGAAAAATAGTATACTGTTGAAAAATAAATATATATAAAGGGTTCAAGCTTTTTATTTTTTTCAGTGTTGGTGTTTTAGCGTTTTAGATTTTAGTGATAGATATGGTGAACATGTCTTTAAATATATTTCCATATTAAAAGGTGAACAGTTCTCAACTGAAATAAAACCACCCCCAGTTGTTACTCCTGGTACACTGGTAGCGGAACCATATTCCTGGAAAAGTTTAGTGACTGGCCAACCCATTTTACGTTTAAAAACAACAGGCACCAAAGCAGCCATGCTCAGTCTTCCTGCAGGGTAAGTAATACAACACAAAGATTAAGTGATATTAAAAATGTATTAATCATTGGTTTTGTTATTTAAATCATTGATAAGATCTGAAAGAATATGAATTAATTTAAGTCTTTATTGGACTATTGCCTTTATAATAATACATAGTTATAAATCGCTCACACACATTAGATTAGTACAATGATTAATAACAGCGGTCTCATTTCAACTTTTAGCAGGGTGGGGAATGTGTAAGGTAAAAAGCCTCTTAGCTGTATAGCTAAGATAAGAAGGTAGAAGTCTTTTTCTGTATTTAGCTATACTTGATACAAATCAGTTGGCCTGTTAAACTGTCGCAACAATTGTATTGGTGGATACCAGATGAAAAAGTTAATAAATGCACGCCATAAAAAATGAATAAACTTTCTGATATACATCTCGTGTTGTAGTCGTTTCAAGTAGTTTGCAAAAGAAAAACTCATCTTTTAAATCGTCATCAATTCTATACCTAAACATAAGCCTACATTATTTGGTCTCCATGTTGGCAAAGCTCACATGTTGAATATCAATATAATGTTGCAGTTATTTGGGTTACATAGATTCAGATTATAAAGCTTCGTTACAAATGATGCACAGGAATTTTTGAATTTCCGCTTATATTATTGAAGTAAAACTAAACCGTAAATAAATCAAAGTAATATTTTCTGTTCTTAATGTTTTCTTATTTTTTTGTGGTAGATTAATTTCCATTGGTTCTTACATGATGAAAATATTTCATTTTAATAACATGGACTATTTAAGCGATAACCTATTATTAACTATAATCTCTTTCCACTTTCGTCATGATGTTAGTATACAAATAATAAATATGATGCCGCAAGTTGCGCTATGCTTAAATTTACATTAATTTAAACTTGTAAAAAAATTATATATGCTGCGACAATTAATATGTTTGAAATCATTCTGATTCAGTTCTCTACCCTTCAATAACAACAACATAAAATTATTAACTTCCATCGAAAAACTTTGATACAATGTCAGAGTCGAGATAGACAAAAAAAAATTCCATATTTTCGATGGTCTTAAGGGACAAGGGACCCCTGACAAAATGTCATTCTACCCCAAAAGGGGTCGTGACCCACAGGTTGAGAACCCCTGATCTAGATATAGCCCTGTTTCATTCTAAATATTAATAGCTTAAAATACACCGCTTAAAACTAGATATGAAAATAGAAAGCACATTTATATTTTTTTAACATCTATTTTATCAACATTATTGCTTATTTCATATTGTATTCCCAGACGTCATGTCCTGAAATTTATGATGTCATCTAATCTGGGTCACCATGTACACATGTGCTCCACAGCTAATTTTACTTTTGGTGATGAAGAGACTATCATGCCCATGCTGACAGCTGTAAGTTAGACAACTTTAAAGTAGTTGTTTTTTATTAGCTCCCTTCTTCTCTGCTACTTTTGTTTCTTTCTGTTAAGAGTTGAGTTTTTTACTAGGCTTATTGTTAAACTGGTTCATTGTCTCAAAAGCATCAAAATTGTTATCTGTGTGAGACTGTTGTCAACCAGTGATAATTGTCTTACAGGTTAAGCCAAAACTTCTCAAGTTAAAAAAAAAACATGCAATGCAGACAAGGGTTGCTTCATTGGAAAAACAAAAACTTGTAAAGTGGCTTATCAGAAGCAAAAAAAAAACAGTAACAGTATCTCATTCAAAATGGACTCATTCTTAAACCATATAGCAATATAAATTCTTACAGAGAAATATCTAAAAACAAGATTGAAATATTTTTGTGTACTATTTTTATGGATAATTTTAAAATTAAATTTATACTTTAAAAAATAGCATTTTCTGAAAAATGTGATGATTCTTTTCAATACATCTATTCATCTCAACTCATCTCTGCCTATGGTCCCATCTGTGGCATTGGCCACCAACCAGCTTCCTCCAGGCATCTTGTTTCTGGACCTGTCTCTCCTGTGTATTACTTAACATTAAACCTTATTAACTAAAAATAAATTTCTCTGCTCAATTGCCCATTCTTTGTTTCAGGAAAGCTGTCGATTCAAAGACAATGCCATTAGCATCATTCAAAACCTGAATAAATGTATCAATAGCTTTACAGATACGCTACAGTTTCAACAAGCTTGGGATATGTTTGTTGAAAGTCATTGTCCATTTGTGAAGAACAAGCAGTTTTCTAAGACCCAACATTTCCAAGTAAGCATCAATTAACCAAAGGAATGTGGTGAATGAGTGGTTAAGTTTTAGTTTTCCAAACTGAGGAGTCTCAGGTTTGAATCCTGGGTACCTGACATCAGTTGGGGAAAGTAAAGGTGATTGGTCATTGTGCTAGCCACATGACACCTTTAACCATCAGCCATAGAAACAGATAACCTTTACATCATCTGCCCTATCTTCTTCTTCTTCAACTGTCAGGTAGAGTTGAGCCCTCGGCTCTTGGAACTCTAGGCCAGCAAAAGTGAACAAGAGCTCCCTCTCACCGGCCTGAATGAGAACAGTGTACACTGTTCTGTCTGACGGGTGGGTCAGACTCGCGGCAAGAGACTGCATACACTAAGACCCCCGCCACTTTCCTTTTCTATACCAGGCTAACTGTGCGGGACATGCCATTTATGTAACGGCCCCTTGAGGAACAGCGCTTGGATTGTGACAAGCTTTTTTACAACTCCACACAGTGCAATGAGGATGCTCTTGCACCCCCATAGGCACCCCCCGGGAGTCTTGTTTTGCTACCCTTTAGCCTAATTGTTTCCTCTTACGATCGTTTCCTCTTACGATCGTTTCCACCCGGGCGCCACTATGAGGCAGGGTAGCATGCCTGTGATCATCTGCCCTATAGATTGCAAGGTCTGAAATGGGTACTTCACTTTACTTTGATACAACTTCATTTTATAACATAGTATTTTTATATTGCATACAATATTCACTCATTTGAATGTAAACTTGTAATAGT
The DNA here is from genome assembly GCA_030265305.1 of Biomphalaria pfeifferi. Lineage (NCBI taxonomy): Eukaryota > Metazoa > Mollusca > Gastropoda > Planorbidae > Biomphalaria > Biomphalaria pfeifferi. The sequence continues at coordinate 710,026 of JASAOG010000195.1, read as the reverse complement.
AGCTGTTTTATTCAGTAAAAAACACTTTCCAAATGCTTTGCTATTTGTAGATATTTAACGAATCCTTCTATGCCATGTTGCGGAAGACATTGAAAGACATGATCAATGCAGAAGTGGCTTTTGCTTGGAGAGCATTCAATTTTGATGCAGTCACATCAAACATATTGGGACATAGTAGTGCTTCAAGCAGACCAGGCAAGTGCTTGGCAAACATTTCTTTCAACAAATGTTGTTTTTTTTTCAATCCATATACATCATAAGTACTTCAACTATTATTTTTTGTCCTCATTTCTTCTTAGTATTATTCTTGCTCATTAAGGTATAAGTTACTAGAATTAAAAAATATTTTCTAAGCATTACTCATTTAGGTATAAGTTAGTAGAATTATCCATAAAATATTTTAAATATTAAATATTTTCTAAGCATTACATTTTAGAGGTTTAAGTTCTTATGTTCAGAGTTGTGTGCTCTGCTAATTTGAATTCTCCATAATTATTTTCCACGTTTTAATGAAATTATCCATTTTGCTCATTTGTATTTCACTACCTTTACTATTTTAACTGTGAATACTTGTTTTTAACAACTTAACTAAATAAAATTTAGCTCTTGTGGTATGAAGGGAGAGTAACCTTTTAGGGATTACGGGCATGACATAGTCTAAAGTGTGCTGATGTGCCAAAAAACTCAAACTCAACTCATTTCACTATCCTGTTATAATTAAACTTCAATAACTTTTTTGTTTGTTGTCAGAAAATGATATATTTTGGTATAGAATTAAAGGAGAATATATGCCCTTTTTATAAAAAAACAACAACAATATATTGTTTATTTAACGAAACTTAATTTAATTTTGGATTATAGAAAAAAAAAGAAAACCTACCCATTATAAGACCCATTAGAACTAGATCTAGACAAGATCTAGGTAATATTTTATGATCCAAATCTTTAAAACAAACATTTATTTTAGGTATTTATATTTTCACAAAGCTTAATATTTAACATATCTAAAACATACACAATTATTGTCTTGAACTAATTATCTCATGTCACTACCATCTGGAAATTAATCTTAAGAAAATAGAGCCTTCTTTAGCCCCCACTTTTTTTAAAGCATCATTTCTGGTAAAAACACATTGAAAATGAACAAATTCCAGATGTTTTATAAAGGGAAACTATTCAAGATTAAATTAAAGCAATTAAAAACATTTTGGAAGAAAAGAAAATGAAATATTTGATTTTTTAAGCATCGACAGTAATAGCCTCAATTTGTCTGAAAGAATGGGGTCAAATCAACGAGGACATCGTTGATAAGGAGAGAAAGAGTTAAATGTATAAAATTGCTTTTGTTAGATTTTCTTTGTATCACAAAAACAAAACTAATGCTGTTTGAAACATAGTGGTTTGCTGTGAAAGAAAGTAGGGAAAAGTAGGGAGGCTTATTATTAGTTTAATAAACATACTGGCTTAACATTGAATGAAAACAATTATTAGAATATGCCACTATTATTACATATTCTTTGCTTGTTAATTCTAATTTATAACAGATCTAGTGATTAGAGTTATTAACTTGAATTGAAAAGTAGTATTCCTCCAACTTTTTCTAACGCTATATTTAAATATATGAAACAAGCATATTGTTTTCTCTAAATAATCCTAGAGCTGCGACAGTTTTCTCCACCTCCACTACTGTATGGTAATATGTTTTGATAACATGTTGAATAGCAGAGACACACTAAGCAATTCTCAACCTGGGTTGTCCATAGACTAGATAGAAGTTGGAGGAGGGGAAGTTAGTTGAAAGAAATTTCAAATATGATTCCTGAAGAAAATTATTTTTAGGGAATTAGAGAAATGAAGAGAGAGACAGTATGGAACAAAAAAAAAATGGTTGAGAAATGCTTCACTTTGAGCTGTACTTTTGGCATTGATATATTTACACAAATCTAAAGGTTTTTTTAGCTCATTCTCTTACAGCTATTCAATATAATTGTTACTTAAAGTCCTAACTATGATAGGAATTTAAAAATGAGCTAATTAAGATCAGTAAGAAACAAATAAATTTTGCATGTTTTTTTTTTGTTCTTTTTGTGAGAACCTCTTGAAATATTGTTATCAATAGTTCATTTACTCAATGCCACATGTATAACTACCTCAAACAGACACTAAACTATTCAAACCTATATTGCTATGTTGTGCTAGTGTTAACGTTATTATTAGTTATATGTGTTTATAATATTTGTTGTTTTTTTTATCTTTTGTTACCAAAAAATAGATAATTATTGCTATTATTATATTTATTGTTCTTTTTTTTTCATACATATTGCATCATTTTGCAATACTACATCACTTAGAATAAAGAAAAATCTGTCAAACATTAAAGAATTTTAATGTTTTAATGCATTTTAATTTCACTATGTGTCTTTAAAATAATGTTTGTCTTTATTCCTATACATTGAAATTTCATGAATTTTCTTATTTAAAGTTAAACCTTTTTTTTCAAATTTTGCACAAGATTCAAATTCCAAAATTTCAGTTCTAAATTATAATGTTTGATTATGTCATCAGTTTAAGAAGTGAATGCAATGGCTCTTCAAATATTTATTATACAAATATAAATGTGTCACATCTATAAATGTAAACTTTTGTCTATAAATAAAATGTGTGTGCATGTGTTCACAATATATATTCATGTTTTCTTTAAGTGATGCTATTTGCATTTGTAAAATGATAATATATTTGTTTTTTAATCTATCTATGTTGCTGACCTTCTTCCCAGTATCATAAATGTATATTGACATAATGCTTTTAGGTCACTTTCACTGTTTCTAAAGACTTTGTCCTTGAAATTGACAATATCTTCATTTGAACTACATTAGTCTTTACTTTCAAACCAATATTGTTCTTTAGTTTGTAAATAAGTGACAAAACATTGGATCATTTGAATTTTACTCCAAAAATATAACGATCACTTCAAACTGTCAAAGTTAATTTAAATTAAATTTAAACTATGAAGTATTAGAGTTATGTTTAATATTCTTCTGATGATAAATATTGTTTTGCATATATTAACCCTAGTAAAAACCAGTTAATTAAGTAATGTTGAGTTCTGTGTTCCTTTTTTTTTTTTTTGCTTTACAATGTAGAATATTTTAACTAATGTCTTTTAAATGCTCAAATAACTTTTATTCTAAATTTTGTTTCAACATCTGCTATGAGAATAACTTTTGGCAGCACTGTTTGATTGTAGATTTGTTTTGATCAATTTTCCAACCAGTTCCATCATTACTGTCAAATGTTTCTACATTCAGCTCTGACTACTTAATTATTTGAGAAATAGTGAACCTTCATGTCTTTTAATCTGTTGGAGCACCACACATGATCTGACAACTGTCTCCATAGACAGGTCCATGTCCTCTCATCCCTTCCTGTGTCCACCTCTTCTTCTTTTCCCTTGTTCTGTTCCCTGCAGGAAAGCTGGCAAAAATTCTTCTTTTCCATTGTACTGTTCCCTACAGAAAAGCTTTTGCCAGTCATTAGGATATAACTGTATAGTCTTAATTTGCATTTTTTGGGGAGGGGGGGGGGCATTTTCATTGTGATTCTGATTTGGATAGAAAATTGCTTCAATTACAGTTATTTATACAAAACAATGTTAAATATCAAGCATAAAAGATTGGACTTAATGGTTGATATACAAAGAAGTGCTAAGCAATAGGACAATGAGTCTAAAGAAATAATTATTAAATAGCTTGTATATTTAACTTCATGAAAACTTGTTCAATTTTCACTAACACATATTGCCACTGTGTCCTTAACCAACCAAGAGGTATCTAACTTGTTAATAATAATTCTGTAGATAAAAAAAAATTTCATAGTTTTATGTTATCATTTTTTGTCACAGAGTCCAGGGCCATATCAGATGATAAAATCCATGCAGATACTAAAGGTTACTGATGTTTTTGAATTGGTTTCTTATTTGAAAGTTGATATTCTATTTTAAATAGATTTTTTTCCCTTTTAATTTGTTATTATGAACATGCTATTTGCTGTTTATGTATATGTGTATATTAGACAATATATTGATAGACAAGAATATTTACAATATTTTATAAGTCATTTCTTCGATTGTTCTAAGGACTTATGGGGATTGGAATAGATTAGATTATATAGGGAATAGGTAGAGTGATAATAAAATAACACATTGATTTCTTGATTAATCAAAATGATTGATTAATGATTTGAAAAATAGTTTTAAATCTATAATCTTTAAATGTAATAAAAAAAAAAGAGATTTGTTTGATTCAATTAGATAATGACTAATATTTAATATTCAAGAATAAATGAAAGAGATTCACAAATCACTATGGGATTCCATATTCTGGTAAATTTTGTAAAAATAATTTATACTATAGAATGATATAGTGGTACAAAAATGTTGAAAGTAGCAAAACAAAATGGATGTTTGATTGGTGGTGTGGTTTGTGCCCAAGACTGTCATCTTGATGGTCTCCAATTCAAACACTGTGGACTGCCAATCTTGCAGGAATTTTTCGGGTTAGGACATAATAATCTTCAAACATGAAGGAACTAACAGGTTATATTTAACTGTCTTGTATTCGCTTGACTTAACTAATTCAGAGAACAGAAAACTGAATGAGCTAGAATGTATTCTGTATAAATCTAAATAACAGTGGGAAAAAATGACCTTAGCAAACTTAACAAACCCTAGCAAACTGTATTTGATATAGCTAATTGTTGTTGGTAGATATTGCTTGTTTAGAATGGTTGTTGCTTGTAGTGCTTTGTAGATGCAGAATGAGTTTCTAGTCATGGTTGCTGTTCATATTGTCTTTTCAGCAGATACACATTTGAATAGATTTTTAACTGCCACTTAATTAATTTTAGCAAAATCTGTAGCACACCAAAAGTAGTAAACTTAATATTTTGCTATAACTTTGAAAAAATTTTCTTTGCTTTAATACTATAAGATGATTATAATATAAATACAAATTTATTTTTTTTTACATTTGAAATCTATGTGAAAATTTTACATTTTGATTATAGTAGTTTTTCGTATAGCTTATTTTTCTAGTGTAAACTGAATTTTATTTTGTTAAATTACTATTCAAGGACTTATGTTTGTAACACATTTCCACAAATATTCTATGTGTATTTGATTGTTAATTTTCTTGACCAGGCACAAGTGTTACAAGTGTACGTAGCTCAGCAAAGCCACTTCAAAAGAAACGTATGTATTAAATGGTCTTAAAAGTATAGCATTTAAGTGTCCTATAAACTTTATACTTTGTTATTAAATGAATGATTTAAAAGTGTCCAGTTATTGAAATATTTATATTTTTTTTTTTGTTTAAAAATTATGTTTTATATTTTGACATAATATATATATATATATATAAAGCATTTATTTATTTTATTTACTAGTCGACTGGCGGCGTAGCATACGCCGTTATTTTGCTGGGCTGGCCTTTGGAACTGCAGTGGGCCCCGCAATGTCATAGGCCCCATGCTAATTCTAGGTGTAAATTATTAAATCAAACCATTTTATAACTTATAAGAGATTTTCTGTGGCCTCCTGATTTACCAGGAGCTCCTGGAGATCTCCTGAAATACAGGATATACGAAAAAGTCCTGGAAATCTCCGGAAATTATTACAATCTTTTGAAAACTCATACAAATCTCCTGAAATATATAAACAAAAATTTTCATTTTGGGGTGTCATTCAATATGGAAAACGCCAATCCTATGCGCGCTAAAAAAAAAACTGGCATTATCACTTAATTATGGAATCTGGTGAAAGAAGCTTCTCGTGCCTCTAATGAAGAATTACTTGAGGTCAACAATTCTCAAAGATTGATTGAAACATTTTGTAATTCTTGCTATTGAGCGTGATCTATATAGGAAACAGAATTCTTATGATATACTAATTACTTTGCTACACGCAAGGCTTGTGTAGTAATTCTGTGCGTAGTAAAGAATGAATAAAATGCAAGGATGAATTTATTTTCTAATACAAACTATTAACTTTCACTTATTATCCGTACCCCTACCCTAACTGGGCCCTGCAAAATTCGTTTCGCATTGGGCCCCACAATGGTTAAGTTTGGCCCTGCTATTTAGTGACGGGCAAATACAGAGTAGATTACTTGTTCTCTTTCCATTACTTCTTGGTCACAATGGTTAAGTCCAGCCCTGCTATTTAGTGACGAGTGAATACTACTAGTCAGAAATAAAAGAGTGATCTTTCCATTACTTGGTGTCCAAACTCTTGAGTCATGAAGAGAATTATATATATAGATTTTTTTTTCCTTTTATTTTTTTAATTATATGTCCAAAACAAAATATTTCCATATTTCCTATATTTTATTATTGTATGAAGTAATAGATGATATTTAGGTTTTTATTTGTTAGATCTATTCAGGATTCTTAAGTAAATCCTTACAATGAGTCAATCAATTAGATTTGCATATTTAGTTCTCATTACGTTATTCTCTGTATGAACTTGTCAGGGAGAGGTATGGCGAGAATGAATGTTAGTTTGATATTTTGGTATGATTGTTATATCCCCTTGTTATGAATGCGAAGTGTTGCACGTGTTGTGAACTAAGTGATTAAGTCTTCGTTGAATGTGCGAGAGAATGTGTTAAGTCAGTAAGGTCTTGCTCCCGGTCCAGGAAGGTTGGATGTTTACTTCCTGGACTGGTATTTATGCATTTATATATTTATAAGTTGATGGACTGGTGTTTTGTGCATTACTATTTCATAAGAGTGATTGTGTGCTTTATTAAGTATTAAAGTATTATGGATATTCATGAATATAATGAGTTAGAGTTGATGTATATTCTAAATTATATATATGCTGCTGCTCTCTTGTTATTGTGTTTCTTGACTTGGTTCCTGTGGCTCACTAGGGGTTTCTTGAATATTAAATAATACTTGCTTGATACTTTCAAGGTTACTCAATTATAATTCATTAATATTTGCTTAACTCAAATACGAGCACTTAACACTTAATATACATCAACTCTAACTCATTATATTCATGAATATCGATAATACTTTAATACTTAATAAAGCACACAATCACTCTTATGAAATAGTAATGCAAAAAACACCAGTCCATCAACTTATAAATATATAAATGCATAAATACCATCCAGGAAGTAAACATAAAAACCTTCCTGGACCGGGAGCAAGACCTTACTTATGATTTTTTTTTTCATTATCAATAACATATCCAGTTTTGTTTTCACCCTTTTGTACTGTTGTATGAAACAGATTAAAAATAAAAGTAGCAATAAATATATAGAGAGAAGTTATTTTTTTTATAGGAGGTGGTAATCAAAGTGCTGTTTTGCAAGGTACCGACAAACAAGTTCTATCCAACTTACTTAACTTCCATTGCTTCCTTGTCAGTTGAAATACCTCACATTTCTTATTCTAAACTTAACATTGAAAAATGTATACACAATTACTAATACTATGATAACCATTTTTTTTACAAGTGAGGCTAACATTTATTTAAAAAATTTGCTTTTTGAAATAAGTTTTTTTTCTCTGTAGTATATATAATGATACTTTTTTAAAAATTGAGGTCTTTAAAAATAGCTTAATTTTAAAAAAGATGAAAAAAAAATGTAGAAAAAATATAAGAAAACATTATTATGTTTACATCATTTATTGCATATGCACAATTACTAATACAATGATAACCATTTTTTTTACAAGTAATGCTAACATTTATATTAAATTTGCTTTTTGAATCAAGTATTTTTTACGCTTTAGTATATAAGAATACTTTTTTTTAAATTGAAGTCTTTAAAAATAGCTTAATTTTAAAAAGATGAAAAAAAATTTAGAAAATATGTAAATAAACATTATTATGTTTACATCATTTATTGCATACATTATCTTCCCCCCCCCCCCCCCCACTTTAAAAATTTTTTTTTGTTGCAATATTCCTCAGATAAAAATACATTCTCTTATAAATCAGTTATTACACTCTTTAGATGCTTTTTTTAAAAATAAAACTTAAAAACATGTTTTTTTTTGCTGTTTTTTTTTTAAAAGCCAGTTAAGACTACACTACAAAAATATCACTTTTACTTGCTTTTTAGCATGATGGAGATTAACATTGGATAACCTTTTCTCTCCTATTATATATTTTGCATGATGCTTATATAGATCTATAGCCATTTGGTATTTTACACATTTCTGTATTATCAAAAGTAATGGCAGACAAATAGTTAAGAGCTAAACAGAATTTAATTTTTACAAAGCTTATATCAACTCTGTCAGTCTGTCTGGTAAAAAGTTTGTACATGTTTTTTCTCTCACACCCAATCTCAGATCAAGCTGAAATTTTGCCCACTTATTTCTTTTACATGTCAACACAAGAATCAATTTAAAAAAATTAAACAATTTGTTAATTAGCTATTGGTAATTCATTATTTTATTTTGTATCTTAAACAATAGAAAGAAAATTTCCTTGACTGATAAAGTGGTATAACTTAAATTAGTCCCTTTATTGTTTGTAAAATTTTTTAAAAAATAACTATAAATAACTATAAAAGCTATTTTCATAAGCAGCCATTGGGGTACCACACAAGATCTGTGACCGTCTTTCTCCACTCCTCTGTCTTTTGCCTTTGATATAATTTCATTAGTTGAAGGCCTGTCCATTCTTTGATGTTATCTTTACATCTCTGTCTACATCTTCTTCTTTTTGCTGCCAAATGGAAGGCCAGTTTGAAAGGTTAAATACTAACATTTATTTTGCTTTTGTTTTTAAAAGAACCTTTTCATACTTATCAATTAAATCTTTAACTTTTATGCTAATTCCAATTTTTCCAATTTGTTAACTTAGAAATAGAATACTACTAAAAAAAACAACAACCTAAGAGTATTTAAATTGATTCTATGTACAGCTTTGAAAATCTATTTAAAACCTTTTAACATTTAATGTATGAAAATGTATTCAAAACCACTAGAAGACACATGGTAATGTGTGTTTGTGTTTTAATATGAGATTTCATTTACTGCATTCTATTAAGTTTGGAATAAAATTTAGAGACTTTATTTTTCTTAAGTAAACTCTTGGGACATAATGAATCTGAACTGAATAGTTTTGTTATTTACATCATTATATTGCATATTTTTTTGGTTTACATATCTTTGGTTTAAAATATAATTATAAAAATGTCAAATTTTCTCAATGGTAAACATTGTAACCCAATATTTTTCTTTGTTTCTTACAATCATTCAATTGCTTGAACACTTAGACTCAACTTCTTCTGAAACAGGTAATACATATGAATGAGCTTCATTATTTCATTGTTTAAACTAATGCTTCCCAAATGTTGTCTTTAGCGAAACACTTTGTACACTTAGAGAATTTAGTGGAACACTTAGTTTATTTTTTAGGCTGGATTATTGCCTGTTGTTTCAATAAACAGTAATAGTTAAACCATATCCTAAATTTATCTTTATTATTTATTTCAAAATATATAACTAGGCCTACGAAAATGTATGATAAAATAGGATGATTAGCTTTGATGATATTGTGTTCTTAAAGATCATACCTTTTTGATATCAGCCATACATTGGTTAGATGAAACCTAAAATCTGGTGTGGTGTATGACTTTGACTTTGTTGCAACATTATAAGAAAATCATACTGCACACTTATAGGTTGTAGAAAACCGAAGTAAAATAGCAAATGCTTGTTTTGAAATGATTTGGTACTCTTCACACAAACTTAATCAGAATTCATTTATGGTTGAACTTTGTTTCAATAAAGAGTCAGTTGTTGTTATACAGTTTTTTCCATTACCAAGAAGAACTAATAACATCAAATTTTATAATCTTATTTTATCTTATAAAATACAGACATAGCTTCAAAAAAGAAGATGATTACATTCTACGCGTGTTCCTAGGTCAATCTAGTCATGCATGTTAACCAATGACTTAAATTCTACCAAGGCATTGGTTTTCCTGGCTGACTTAGGCAACCCACTCTAGGCTCTAATAGCACTAGGGACTTTAGGTCATTGGTTAATATGTATGACTAAATGCATGATGTGTAGGACCTAATCATCTTCTTTTTTGAAGTAACGTCTGTATTATATAAGATAAGGAGCATTTGTATAAATTTGTCCTAGCATATGGAACAATGTGCTGTTATCTTTGTGTCTTTCTAAGTATTTTGTAAGGCTTTGTCTTTGTATTTGAAGATTATTTACATTTGCATTTACATTATAATTAATTCACATGTAGACCTACTCGTAAATAGTTTGTTGAACACTTATTCAGGCCTTGCGGAACACTAGGGTTCCATGAAACCCAGTTTTAGAAACACTGGTTTAAATAATGTTTTATTTTTGGTTGTTTAAAATTAGGTAATTTTTTAGTTCTAAAAAGATATATTAGAGAGTCTTTAAATTGTATGTCATGCCTTAGTCTGCATAAATCATGTGTTCTTACATATTCTTCTCCAGATGTGGAAAAAAATGAAACAAACTGGACAAACAGGTAATGGGCTAAGATAGAAATAAAACTGCATTATTGTTGATAGCACTATGACTAAACACTGTGCCCATCAGCTACTAATAATTTACTCAAGAGAAGTCCAAGGAAGTCTTTTTTGTTTTTTTAAGGAATAACTACAATTAATAGAATCTTGATTATTATTTCTGACTAAAATAGATTTTGAAGACTTGAAGGACTGTTTCCTTTTTTTCTCTAATTAACCAAACAACTGCTTTGCATTTCAGTCAATTCTGGTAACACTCTAGATAAAGTTCTCCCATAGCATGCATTATTGTTATGGAAGTTATTTATTTACATTGCATTATTAATATAGTGAATAGCATTGAATTTCTTGGAAACAGTGGACTAAGATGTTTTTTAAGCCAGTAATTAATTATGCAGCATAGAAGTATAAATCCTATTACTACACACATCAAGACAAGTATTTTTGAAAATATTTTCTAATAAGACTTCATACAGCCAATGGCTTCTTTATTGTTTTAACAAGATAGCTCTTCAGCTTTAGCTGTGCATGATTCCCAAACCAGTAGGATAAGTAAATAATTAGTCTGTTTGGTTAAAGTTGAGCAGGTCACATCACAGTAGTATATACAGTATACAACATTTAGTAATCATCTCAAGACAATTTTTTTTAAAAATATTGTTTATTGTCTGCAAATAAACAAAGTAACTACCTAGTTTCAATAGCAGAAGGCAGCATACACAATTTAAATTACATTGCATGAATTCTTGGATGTAGGCTTAGCCTTTCATGCTCTGAGTTCTATTATTTGTACTATTATTATGTGTAGTATATGGCTCTAAACTATTTACATAACTTTCAGCCTTGATGAGGATGAGTATGTTGATACTGCTTTGATTGATTTTTTATTGACATTGTTGTATTACAGTTTAAGCAACATTTCAATTTCAATAGTTTTCACTTTGTTTAAAGGATTTTATTTTAATAAAAGTTAAATGAATCGTACCTCTAGATTATAATGATTGTACAGATTAAACAAAATTTTTATCTACTTTTCCATAGGCTAAATTAGAAGCTGTAGGATTATGTATTTTTTGTTTTTTTTTTCTAAATAAAGACTTTTCTTTTTTGCTAATGATATAATAAAAAATTTACTGGCTTGTTTCTGGACTGTCATTCAGTTGTTTCAGTAGTCCAGGGTTCATATCCTGCCCTCCTCCTTTGTCCTGCTGGAAGTTTGGACTAGGAAGTTAATTACCTTCAACTCTGAAGGAACATCCAAACATGTACAAATTTTACAATGAGGATTGCATTTTGCTTCAGTTATTAACATTTAATGAGGGTGTCATGTGGCCAGCACAATGACCAACCGCCTTTACTTTTCCCCAACTTATGTCAGATACCATTAGAGCTAGGTGGACCTTAACGATCTAGAAACTAAAAATCCCAGTCTTCTCCAGGATTCTAACCTAGGACCCCTGGTTTGGAAGCCAAGAGCTTTACCACTCAAAGTAATAAAAAATGTCAAAAATAATAAACTCAGAAATGATTAAATAAGTAATATACTGTATGTTCAAATAATTGAGCAAAAAAGAACATTCATATTTAATTTATCATCTTTCCACCCATGAATAAAGTATGAAGGAAGAGTAGGAATTGAACAATGAAATGATTTGAAAACATAAAACAAAACTTAAAAGAAAATGTTTGGAATATGATTAAAGTTTTTGGAAAAGCTAATTAATGGGAAGCAGTATCTTGATGTTTGTAGAAGAAGAATACCAATCAATTTAACTTAACCCTGGGCCACAGAAATAGATAACCTTTACATCATCTGCTCTATAGACTGCATGGTCTGAAAGGGGAACTTTACTTTTACTTTAATTCCTTAAGAAAAAAAAGAAAACTTCTCCCAATATTAATTATCTTATTCCCTAAAATGATATTAAATCATGAAAACTTTTTTTGTCCTAATTGACAAATAAAAACTATACAGTATACAATTATATGTTTTATTGTCAAATTTCTGTCATAAAGGATTTAAAAATAAATTGATATATTACATTTTCAAGCTAGTTCATGTTTTAATATAATATTTAAATGTTTGTGTTCATGTTTTAATTTTTTTTTCACCCTATTTTTATGGGTTTTTTTTATAAATGACTTAAGTATTTATGTTTGCATTTTTAGTTAAGAATAAAATTAGAAACTTAAGGTCTTAGAAGGGAATTTTAATCTTTTTTTTTTTTTACTACATTCTGAGGCATTGACGAATTTTAACTGGACAGTTTACATTTTTAGAAATTTTATTATTTTGTTTTATGATTTGATAATAGTGTTAACATGAACGCTTATTATGTTCAGCCTTCAAGAGATATGCATTGTTTCCATTTTCTCTGCATCTTTTCCAAGGATAATCATTTTGCTATTGTCTCATTGTACAACAGTTCTGGAAGTTCTTTTTTAAGACTTTAAGGTCCATTGAGATAGGCCTTTGAGGTTGATATTATGACCATGTTTCAAATTGATAAGATCTGGGAAATGAGTTAATCAGAAATATTATAAAATCTCAAATGAAATCTTTATTATTTAAGACTATAACATGCTCTTTTGATAAACATTACATAGATCCTACAAAATAGATATAGTATTTTTAATTTTAATTAAAATCATTACCATTAATTTATTAACTAATTTGTTAATTTTTTTTTATTGATTCCTGTATTGTCATTGACAATAAATAATTGTAAATTTTCAACTTGATCCATGAATGGAAAGTGGGAGAAATAATATGTACAAAATTTGGACCAGACAGATAGACAAACAGAGTGAGTTGATATAACTTTATAAACAGAAATGGTAGTCCAAAAGTAAATAATTTTACTTTTTCAACTTTCAGAAATGAAAATTCTGCCAGGTATTTTATGTTATTCTCTTTCTTATTTGTTGAGGTTTCCTTTTAGTGAAACAAACAAAAAAGACTTGCAGCTATCTTAGATATTATAATTGTACCTTGTTTTGTGCTTTCATTGTTGTTTATTTTATTCTAGTTAAAAATGTGTAATCACTGAATCACAGATTTAGAGAAGTGTGAATGCCTTTTGTAATGTATAACTTATCAATCAAACTTTTAAAATACCCTACCATTCCATTTCAAGAATAAAGTGTTTTAAAGTTTAAGAATTATTTTTAGTTTTTCTAGGATTGTTTATCAGAAATGTCTATGCTTCTGCCAACTTATTGGTAAATAAAAAACAACACTCTATCAAAAGTTAATCTGCCATTTATATTGTGACAAATAGATGAAATTTGTTTACTTTGGAACAACATAATACGTTTTTTTTTATTTTCAAATAATAAGACTAGTCAAGGCCTACTCTTTAGTTGTTATGAACAGTCTTTTCTGCCATAGCTTCATTCAATAAAAAAAAATATGCATACATTTTGTTACAAATATCTAGTCTTATGTTGAAAACATGTTGATTTTTTTTACCTTTGAAAAAATGCTCAAAATATATTTTTTTTAAGCAACACTAAGCAAAGTACTGTGGAGTCCTGATTATTCAAACTTTGTAAATCCAAAAATCTTCTGAATCTGAAATCTAAATTAGGATAATTTTAGGAATAAAAAACGACTACGAAAGAAAACTAAGAAAGAACAATGAATAAGTGTATTATGTACTAAAAATAACAGAATGTTTCAAAGATGGACAGTGTAATGAACAAAACAGAACATTGTTATATGAAGTTCTTAAGTATATTGGTTTTAAAAAGCCTATTTCATTTTTTCACAGAAGAGAAAAAGATCTCTCTTGCGGTCGAGATAGTCTGTTGTTTTACATAGCATAGCTTTATATCAAAGGCAGCGTACGAGTGAATTGGAAATGTAATCTTTAGCAGCCTAAAGATTAATATAGTTTGGTTTTAATAGGGAATAGCTTACATTAATAACTGTATGATAAATTAGAGGTTTCCATAAGAACTTTTATTGTAACTTAATAGTGACTGTCATAAGAACCCACTATAATGATGTGATTTATATAGCATGCAAGGGACCTAAACATTGTTTTGCATACCTTTTCAGTCCGAGAGAGACGTCTAAACTAAAGTAAGCTGTGCAAGTCTTGAAAGATGATGTTTTAATAATTTGAACTGTTAACCTTTTTAGTTGTTATACTTGTTTAGCCTCCTATTGCTTTTTCTTTATTGATGTTATGTTATGTTTTTTTTTTTTTTTATTTATTGAAAATTCAACATTTGTTTTTCAAAGCATACTTTTCATTTTTTCCTTCAAATGGAGAAACTTGATGACTTTTATCAATACATATTTGTTTTAACTTGCTAATGAAATATATTCTCCTAATGAGGTTCTATTAATGTAATTACTTAAAAAAAAACAACTGTTGTTTTCTTTTATCTTACCAGGCAGCCGACTGTTGAAGAACTTGTAGCTGCTGTCAAAATTCAGAAAGTCTGGAGAGGATATTTTACAAGAAAACTGAAAAAAGCTCGTGTTGGAGGTCAGTGCAAAATATGTGTTCGTGCAAATCTGTGCTGACAAAAATTATTTCCATATTATTTGTTAGATTTGGTTTACAGTTTGTTTGTTTTTTATCAGCCATTACATGTTGTTTTCTTTTCAACAAAATATTATCTTTAATTACCTGTATTTATATGTCTAGGTACAGAATTAAATGCCAAAGTATTTGACACCTTAAGCAGGTGTTTGACAATCATTGAAGCTAATTCAGAGGAAAATGGCCTTTTCTTACTTAGGTAATGTACAATTTCAAAGCAGTTTAAAAGTGATGGTCCTTTAAGCAGTGTGTATCTTCATTTATCCCATATTGCATTATTACTAATTATTATGTACATTTACTAGAGAAATTTTCAAGAGAAATCCTGACATAATGGCCCAGTACCCCTTTTTTAAAGATGAATGGAATAAAATCTGCTATGCTGATTATAAAGGTGCTTACACTGAGCAGCCGTCAATGAGCTGGTTTATTGTCTTCAGGTTAGTCAACTCATTTGTTTTTGTTGACCTCAACATTTAAATTAGAATTTTTTTTTACTACAAAATAATTATCAGTTATAAAATCTAATTCAATTGAGTTTTTTTTTTTATATTGTATTGAATAACCTGCAGCATTTGTTTCTAAGGATTTAAAGTATTTTAAATGTGTCCCATTTTGACTGTAGCACCATTTGATACAGTAATATAATTGTATAGTTTGGTGCTGTCTGTCTTGAGAGCTGATTTACTGATTTGGATTACTTCCACTTGAATCAGAGCACAATCTGTCATGTCTAAACTGGTCAGTTGTTAAAAGGGCAGATTTAGCCACAGTTCCTGCATGTAATATATTCTTCTGTCTTACAAATTTTCGTTTTCTTCCCCTGGCCAAGAATACCAAAACTTTTTGCTCTCAGCATGCTGGCCACTTTTCGACCTCTTATTTTTTAATTGAACCTGAGCTAATATTGAAAAAATAGATAGGCCTCTATTCTATCTATATGTATTTATTTACATTTATTAATACATGAGAATGTTTCATTTGTTTCCTCCCAAAAACTTTAGAGATATATTTTATGTGAAAGAAGAGACACTGGTAGTCCCTAAACTGTATGTGCCTATAAATACATGTTTACTTCGAGTCATTGACAATGACACCAACCAAGAGATTCCAAGAGTTTTCCAGAAGGTTGCTCCATACATCTATAAGAAAAATAAGGTAACTTTCTCAGCAGCTGTTTTATGTCTATGTTTCCATGATAAATTACTCATCAAAAGATATTGTACTGGGCTAAATTAAATTAGTTTCTTATGTAGTTTAAAGTTCTTTTTGACAAATGAAATTAAATGTATGTTGTGTAACTATGAAAGAAACCAATCACTTTTCATTTACCTAGCTGAGATCTTGGATTCATTTAAGTTGACTGAACAGTCCAGGCCTTCTCACCCTAATAGAAATACTTTTTACAACAGACCTTAACTTGAGATCTATGGATTATTAGCTATGTGTTTTACCGTACCTCCATCCAATCCCTATAGAATAAAAATTATCCTAAATTTGAACCTTGATTGCTGAAATTGAAACACAACTTTGAATCCACCCAATTCTAAGCTTCTGACATGGCTTAAGGAATGTCATCTTTCTCACATAATTCCTTCATACATTTTCAAAACATTGCTTAAGCCTTTAGGAAAACTTTTATTTTGAATTTCATCATGCTATTAATTTTTGTCTTTCTGCTGTTAAAAAACTGTACGTAATGTTATTTTATTTTATTCCAATAGAAAGGCTACTCTTTTGTAGCAGAAGCAAGAACTATAGAGCAACCTTTGACCCCTGGCAACTGGCGCATGCGTCTCATAGGCTCATTAAGTCCTTTACCAGCACCACAGACACAAGATGTTTGTTGCAGCTTTGTAACAAAAGAAATTAAAGATTACTACATTCCCAATTCAAAAAATATCATTTTGAGGTAAGTGTTGACTACATTCCCAATCCAAAAAATATCATTTTAAGGTAAGTGTTTACATTCCCAATCCAAAAAATAATATTTTAAGGTAAGTGTTGACTACATTCCCAATCCAAAAAATATCATTTTAAGGTACATGTTTTGTCATAGTGGGAGTAGAACACCACTATGTATTTGTTTCCAAAGGGTTGAATTCAGCATCACCATTCAGCTATCAGCTCCCCCCCTCCAAACCTTAACAGAGTATGTAAGCCAATAGTGCTGAATATAACTTAAAGCTTACAAAGAAGCTGATTTTGGGCCACCATAATGATCATGATGGAAGAGACCATTTTGAGAATGGTCTCTATTTTTATAAGGACTAAGTATTCCTTGTTATATTTGATCCTTTGTGTTACTTGGTATCATCATAAAAGACTTTTTGTATTGTTTGCCAGACAAAGTGTGAAGGTGGCTGAGGATCACTTTGCCAGTCTTCAGCTCAACACATCTAAACCTGATGCATACATCAAGCTGGCTGTCCTGGACAATGAGGAGGAAATCATCAGTGCTGTAGGACAAGGTCATGTTGTTATACCAGCATTCACTTTCCTTAAGGACATTACCCAGGAGGACTTGGACAATAGAAGGGCTAGCTCTAGAGCATGTGAGTCATTCATAAAAAACAACAACATAACATTTCAGAATTGTTTGTAAATGTTCTTCTTTCCCCCTTAACTAGTTAAAATCTCACAGGTAATTATTTTTATGACCCAAAGCAAATAATGCACAAGAATTTATTTTTAATAAAATATATTTAATTTCTTTTTAAGATTGTTAAAATATTCTATTATATTGTTTTGTATTATTGTTTGTTTTCTTTTAGTCTAAGAAGTATCCTACATGTAATTTAATAAATTTATCTTGGGTATATAGATTAGATATGAATGTTTGAAATACACCATCATTTTACAATGCATTCTTCATCCTGCCTTCTACCAAAAAAAAAAAAAAAAGGATTTATAACACCCATAGCATTCCATACTTTTGCCTTTTCCCATTTGTAGCAAACATATGTATAGTACTTAATAATGAGCATGCAAAAATGTAAGAGTCAAAGAGGAAATATAAACTAGTTATGAGTGTTGTTTCTACTAAACTCTTCCCATTTTAATCCGACCTTCCTTCTGAAGTACTCCTTCGGCCTCACCTTCCATCTCCTTTGCCTCTTCTTCCATCTTTACTTCCAGATATTTGCTCTCTGGTTCTCCAGTTCTCTTCTGTTTATGTCACACACATTAATTTTTCTTGAAAATAAATCCTAAGCATGCATGAAACTAATTGTCACTGTTCTATTGATGAACGCAAAGCTAACTTTGGAAAAAAAAAAAATTAAACCAGTCTCATACTAGAAATTTTTGTGATTTTGGAAAGGTATTTATTAGCTCTGACATTGTAGCTGTCATTAGTCAAGCCTGGACATTGCAAATTCTGAAAATATTTGGTAATTTTTTTTGTCCAGCTTTACGTGGTTCAAACAATGCAATCTCTGCTAAAGCTGACAAGCCATCAAGAAGCAAGAGAACAGAATCTGTTACCAATGCAGATCAGTCCCCTCCATCTGTAAGTTGTAATCACTTGTTAGTTTTAATATAGTTAATAATAATTTCATTGATCATTTAGTGTCAGATCTGTTTGGTCTGAAATGTTTTTAATTAGCAAGGAGAAACATTAAATCATTTTAAAGTATAGTGTTAAATAGTGTAGAGAGTTGAAGTTACCAAGTCCTTTTATGTATTTCTTAGAGACATTCTTTCAAGATCTCATTACAGTTTTCTTAAAAAAAAAGCTTTTTCATGGACTCAACTGTCTTCTGCTAGAGTTAGAGGAATAGTTCTAATGAGTGATTTCAATTTTTCAGAGAAGCAGCATGAGGTCTGATGCTGAACTGGCAGAGAGATTAGAAGATAGCAGGGTAATCATTGACTTGACTTATGTAGCTAGTATTAAATTATGAAACACATTAAAAGCACAAGCTGTTTGTGAATACATTTTATATAAAATAATTGTTTTGGCATGCAATGTACTAAAGTTGGTGAACTAAGGTTTATTTCAAATAATGAATTCATTAATGTCCCACAGTTGTTAGCATAATCCATTACCAATGTTAATGAAACTAAGTCTGTGATTAATAACATTTTTTGAACATGAAATCCCCCATACTAATAAATATTTATAAAATTCAAGTAAAACCTAAGTGTTTGAAAGAAATGTGTACAAATGTTATCAAATATCAAACTAAATAGTTTTCAGAATTTTATCTTCAAGTAAAGTAAAGTAAAAGTTCCCCTTTCAGACCTTGCAATCAATAGGACAGATGATGTAAATGTCAAATGTTTCTGTGATGGTGTCATGTAGCCAACACAACAACCAACTGCCTTTACTTTTCCTCAACTAATGTCAGGTACCCACTAGAGCTGGGTGGACTCAGAGGTGCTCAAAGATCCCAAAATTAAAAATCCCATTCTTCACCATGATTTGAACCTGGGACCCCTGGTTCAGAAACCAAGTGCTTTAATGCTCAGCCACCTATGTCTGTGTAACTCATGTTTAATATTTCTTAACTTAATATAGAACCAATCAAATGCTGTTAAATTAGCACAAAGTAAAGACTCAGTAAATAACAACATAGTGAACATGTGAAATAAAGTTTTGAATGACAGCTGTTGTACCAAAACAGAAGAACATTTTAAAGTGATATTTAAGATTAAAAAAAAGATAATCAAAATAAATAGTAACACATTTTTTAATACCTAACATTCACTTACTAGTACTAATAATAATAAAAAAACTAGGAATGTTTTACTTAACAAAAAAAAACAGAAAATGTTTTATGAGCTACTATTTTAATTTTTTTTTGGTCTTGCTAGCCTCACAAATATGTTATACAAGCCACAGTGTTACAGAACAGCTGGCCACTTTCTGAAAGTGCCTGGAGATTTGTTCACATGTTGAAAGAGATGGAGAAAAATGATTTGAAAGGTAGACATTTTTTTGTTTGCAGGTTACAGTTTTTCATTCTTAAAAGTTGGTTATCAAACTTTTTTTTATTACATCTTCTGCACCATCACATATTGCACAACAAGCTAGGCAGTCATCTTTTCATTACAACATTTTACAAAGGCAGTTTTGATGCATCTCACTTTAGTTGTTGATCATTGCCACTCCAATTTATTTTTCCAGTCTTTATGTTACAGGCTAAATATTACTATTCCATATGGTTTACATATTTGTGTGCCCACTTTTATATGGACATTTTTGAAGTGGGTGAATCTCTTGACACTTTCTAGCTCCTTTTCTCCAAGTCTGTTGCCAGTAGGGAAAAACATTGACTCAGTAGGTTATCCATTGACTTTTCTCTACATTGATCGCCATCCACAGATCCTCCTGTTCTTTTTTATCTGAACATTTATGTCATCTGCAAAGTTTGTGATTCTTCTACCACCAATCCTCACAGTATTTGTAATGGTGTTACAGAGGCACAAATATTTATAAGATATTGTAGTGGCTGTAAACACATCTGTCTCACCCCAACTGAGATTTTTCACCAATCTCTTATAGTCATTACATATATCATTAAATGTGGATTCCTCACATAGTATTTGCCATTTTGTACACACCAGAAGTAGAAAGAAGAGTGTTACAAAAGCACCTGGAGGTACAGATGTGCTCAGCCTGTGACTGTGCATCAAGGATTGGTCTCTTTAGTCACATAAGAAGTTGGGAAAGAAATAAAAATGCCACAGATATTCTAATTACCTATTCCATTAATTTTATCAACTAAAAAAAAAATATGTCTATCAACTATGCAATTGTTATCTACAGTGAGTAACAGGCCACTTTCATCACCCAAGTTGGAAAAGACACCTATTCCAAAACAATCTTCTAAACCTAAGGTAGGCAAGGAAAAGGGGGCAAAAGAAAAAGAGAAGGGTCAAGAAAGCAGGTTATCCAGGCCTCCATCTCAAACTTTTGACCTCAGCAAACCACACTGGACCTTAAGAGTTGTCAGTGATACCTTTGCTGCTGTGAGTTTAAGCTTTTTAAAATACATTATTTCTAGATGAGGCTATTAAGAGACTATTTTTAGCTGCTTCAAGGGATGAAACAAAAGAAAGTGAAGAAAAAAATTATTTAAAAAAAATTAATAAATAGTTTGTAGATTTTTTTAATATAAATTATTAAAGTTTAAATAATGTTTGATACATTTCTATATAGTTTATATGTAGATGACTCGGTCAAGAAGTCATTTCGTCAAAATGATGTACTATTTTATAATGCAATTCATATAGTAAAATTTTAATACACTAAAGAGCCCAATCCAAGTGGCATGACTAAAGTTGTGTAGGCTGCATCTAGTAACACTATTTGATCCGAAAATTCACTAAGCTTGAATATGTTTCATGTCATTTTGTACAGTGTCTGTTGGGCTCACTAAAAATTAAAAATTAAATTATAGCTTTTATATAGCACTACTTTCATGCTTATAGCATGCTCAGAGCGCTAAGGTCCAATCTCATTTGTAGACCAATGGGAGGGGTTATCTGGGAGAAGATTTTTCCATGCTGCCTTTAGCCGCACAGTAAATACAACTCTGCTCAAGTTGGGTGTTGAACCTCGAGCCTCCTTCATGGGTAGCCAAGCCAAACGAAGTAATGTAAAAACATAGTTTACACAATTTTTCTTCATGAATTTATGTTTAAGACTTTATCCAGCACATCATTTCCTTCACAATTTATATAAGTTGTTTGTTTTTTTTACTATATCATTGCATTGTAAAAAAATATGTTTATTACTTGTTAGATTTTGACTTATTGCTCAGGTGTAACTATATTTACCAGTGTGTGTGACATTGTGGTAATGCTGAGAAGGTTACAGTTAGTGGGTTTTGTATATGATTAAATATACTTTCATATAAACTATGGTGAAAAATGCTAAAGACTCTTTAGTAAATAGTATATACAGAACAGAATCCATAAAATAAGTTGTTTATATAGGTGATGGCATATAGATGAAAATCTCTGTTTTCCCAAGTGGAACTTTTAGTTTAGAAAAGAGGTAATATAGGCCAACTATTTTGCTTGGTTAGAAGTCTTTGGAGAGGTGGGAAAAGTGCTGGAAGAAATGCATAGAACTGAAAGAAGATTAGGTGGAGAAATAAAAGTTCAATTGAAGAAAAAACTACCTTTCATTGTTTGCTTAATGACCACTTTTGTATATTCATTATTTTTTTAAATAGCCTTGTATAGCACTTTTGATCCTGTACAAAGTCTTGTATGGTTATACATAACAGTGGCAACATGTCAGTAGATCAAACTGTACATGAAATATGACTGTCATATGACTTTTGATTACATTTCAAATTATTGCTGAAGGCAACACCAATCCTTGTTTAAATGCCAGTATGTTGTCTACATAAAAATATTATAAGATGCTCAGGCTTTTTAGTTTTAAAAAACCAGATTCCATGTAGGCCTACCATGATCCAAAATGCTGATCTAGAAAACACTTAACTGAGTTGAATTGAATCATTTCACTTTTTTATAAAAATTAAACATTTGACCAAATGTGTAAAATAAAGTCTAGATACAATAATCTAGACCTCACATTTTAATCATAATCTCTTTTGTTGATTCTAGGCTTTTATTTTTCTCATATAGTTTTTTTTTCAGTGTAAAAATGAATTGCCACTAATAAAATGTATTCATGATTTGTAACAGGAGGAGATTGAGCTCAAGAAAGATACTGAGAGAGCAGATGAAATCAGAGCTATGAAGAAAGCTTGGGAGGAGGCAGAACCTGGACGAGCAGCTAAGGTACCTAATTGATATACTGGTTTAAGACATTAGTCAAGAGATCATTTGTGTTTGTCTTTGAGTCTAGCTAGTATTAAAATTGCCTATAATAGTATACTATGAAAAAATGTGTTTTAGATGTTCCTTCAGCAATGAAGATTATTACAACCTAACCCAATATCTCCTGCTGGATGGCAAGGAGATTTGAACCCAGTGTTGACTTTGTGTTTATGTTTGTTGTTAGTATGTAGAATTATTCCCCTTGGCAAGAGAGCTCATTTTGTATTGTTGTATATAACTTGTTTTATAAGCAAGAGTGTTATTAAAGAGTCTGATGTATCCAGTCTCCAGTGTTAGCGTTGCTTACTAAGTTAGTGCTCTTTAATGTAATATTGAGCTTATGAGTGTATAATTTTTTAAGCTAACACCCATGACCATTGAGAAAACAGTCTAGAGTGCATATTACATAACCAAGCAGCCATCCTAAATATAGCCAGAGAAACCTTTGAAGTTTATTTCACATGACACACACTATTGCCTCAACCCTTTGAGGATCATTGTTTCTTTAATCAAAATAATTGGAGTCTCATTGAAAGACTTCATTTAATTTATTAAATTAAAAACATAACCCACCTGTTATAATTCTTTATAATTCATCTATGACTTCAAATGTCTAGATACTAATGAGTCAAGGTGCTACTCTGTGGCTGTTCTCCTGCATGGACTCCTCTGGCTACAATGTGTGAGCAAAAATCAAGCACAGGGTGTCATCATTGTATGTACACTGAGGAAACCCTCCTCTGTCCCTCTGCACTTCATTGACCCATCTCTGCTGGTTGTTCCCCATTGTTTCCTCCCCACATTTGTTTTGTTTTATCTTGAGATGCTCCTTCAGAATGGAAGATTGTTACATCTCCTTGCCCAAACCTCCAACAAACCACAAGTTTGATCTGGCTCCCCATTGAGTACAACTAGATTACATGTTTCATTGCAAATTTTATTTGCATATTTTGTCTTATTGTTATTTTATGTCTGCTACTTGTAATGGGGCTTGAGTGAACATAATGTTTGTTAACAGTGCTCTACATAAATAATAATTATTATTCTTTTTCAAAACTGGATTGTCATTAATTCTCCATTAAATCATCTCTCCTCTTTTATTCAGGATGTAACAATTCTATCTACAGCAGTCTCTAAAAAGAGTACAAGTTTTAACAACCTGGCATTAGTGTATTTTTGTGTATATCTCCAGGCCCTACAGTCAAGACTTGCATACCTTAATTCTCATGCTGTTAAGATAGCACAGCCTGCAGGTGAGTTAAATGGTGGAGTGAATGCAGAGCAGCCACCTGACATGGGCTCCGTCAACAATGACCAGGAATTGTTACCCCCACTGACACCCAATTCTTTGACTGATATGGTTGAATCTGAGGTCAATTTGACCCTGGAGCCCCCTAGCCTCGCCTACTCTAGGGAAGTTATTGAACCTTTAGACCTGACACCATTTATCAAGTAAGATTATTAAAATAAACTAGAGGTTTTATTTTTTATTGCACTGCTTTTTGTAAGTCACCTACACTACTTAGTTCATAATACATAACCTTACAACTTTATAAAAATAAACTATTTTTTAAAATGAATTTTTATTTTTTTAAATTTTTCATTTGCTAGTTACTGTTGTATCACACATCCGCATACTACACACTGAGGCTAACACACATGTCTCTACGAATGATTTTCTTTTCACATTTTTAATATAGGGAAGCATTCAGATAAAATTTTATGAGCTTTTTAAAGTGAGTAAAGTGATGTATAGAAAAAAAAACATGAATAGGAATATTGGCATTAATGCTCTCGTAGTTATGATATATTTTGTATTGATGTGTTTTTGGTATAACATTGCTTTCATTTTTTCCATTCATCCCTGTTGGACTCACTAGAAAGACTCTACCAGAGCCTAAAAACCTGGATGAGTTTGAGCAACAGAAATTGCTAGAGCAGCGCCAGCAGGAAATTGCTGAGTACAAGGCTTTTAGAGAGAAAGTAGAACAGTGGAGGGAGTTGGATAGACAGTTGAGGAATAAAGCCAAAATTCAACAGTTGAAACAGTGCCAGGCTTTACAGGTACACTTCCTACATGTTTTCATTCAAATGGAGAAGTTTTGAATAAAAGTCTCATTTAGAAATGCGTTGGTAGGATTAAAAATGATCCTGATGCTCAAGTTCATTGCAGTTAACACACGATGTAGGCTATGCATAGTTTAAACTTATTCAGAAAAGGTTACATTTTTTAAATAAGAAAGACTTGAATTTTTAAAAAAAGATTTGAATTGATCGATGTAGGCTATGCATAGTTTAAACTTATTCAGAAAAGGTTACATTTTTTAAATAAGAAAGACTTGAATTTTTAAAAAAAGATTTGAATTGATCAAAATCTGAATTTTTTATTATTAATCAGATTTACCTTTTAAAAAATCCAACTAAGAACAACTACTGACAGGGAAAAATGGAGAGATTTGGTTAAGCAAATATTCATAGCACCCCCAAGACAGATGATAATGATGAATATTTCTGTGAAAGTAAAGCACTGATAGTCATGAAATTTTCTTAAACATGTCTACACAGAGACCAAGCATCTTCTACTTGTTAAAGAATTTTAAGGACAAAAATTCAATACATATTTTATTCAATGACACATTGCATTATGTAAATATTTCAACTACAGGGAAACTAGAAAATAAATGAAAGTCATTGGTTGAGATCATGTTGTATGAAACATAAGCTTTATATTCTGGGTGATGATGATCAAATAGAATGTCTCTTTGGGTAAAATTGCAGCAATGAGAAATTCACAACTGAAAATGTATTTCTTAGCTTACAAAACTGGTTTAACTGTCTCTGAAGAAATATCATGAATTAAAATAATGTGCTTTTTGACTTGTTTTTCTCAACACAACATAACTAGCTCAATATGAATAGTAAAAACAAAAAATAATTAAAATATTTTCAGCCTCATGTAATGCATGATATTGTCAAAAGGGATCATTAAAACAATCATTCCATGCTGTTTATCTGTAACTCATATTACTACTGAATTTTTATAATTTGATCTATTAAAAAATATTTCAGATAGTGTTAACTTATAGTAGTAATGCTAATGTCTTCGATTCGAGAGTGTAATGTTTCACATGACTATGCTAGCCCAGTTGCGACCTACATATTTGTCCACATCTAATGTAGACAAAGCCATTGTCTGCCAAGGGTCTATTAAAGTCCTATTTACATCTTCTGCACCTGTCATCAAAAAGGGCTTTTCTTTGGGTCTCAAATATGTGTTCTGTGGCCTTCTTGAGAGCTCTCCAGCTCTTTTTCAGAGACCATCTGCTTACAGCTACTTTCCTCTATACCAGTGAGCACAAAATGGCTCCTGAGTTGAAGAATTCATTTAATATACTTCTTTCTCTCAGCAATTATTCTTTTACCATTATATAGACCCCTGGCTTTGTCTGCATTAGATGTGGCAAAGTATGCAGGTCACAAAAAGATGTGTGTCATCATGTAAAATACTGCACTCATTCTTAATCTTGGAAATTGTAGACATATTTTTCATGCCATCCTTTCCCTCACTTAAGTTGAAACATCTCATTTAAGCATTCAATTAGAATGTTACATTGACCTTGTAACTTAATGTTTAAGTAAATATCTTTGCAGTCTATTATCATAGCATGCAGTTTGTGATAGCTTTATCTGCTTTGAAAGGATTGGCAATATTGCTACATTTGATTTCTTTTACAACTAGTGCAATATAAATAAACATGTTTTAAAGCAACCAGTTGTGCCTTTAAAGTTTTTTTATAAGTGAACAGTGAAACTGCTGAGAAAGGAGATGTCATACTGTAGATGATCTCCTTCTGAATGAAACTTTAAAAATATTTACTTAATCAGAACAAAAACTATACATTAATTTTATTTCTTTTAGACTTTGTACTTTTTTAAATTCAGACTTTTATGCTTCTTGCTTTAATGATTTTTGTCTTCTTATTAAGTATAATGAGAGAACACAGTGTAAGACTTTGAAACACTGAAATTTTACTCTGTTTAAAGCCTCTTAACCTGAAATGTTTTCTTTCTTAATACCAAGCAGCTGTCTGTGGACAGGTATAGGGCCACCTATTTTTCAGCCCTCGTTAGTTATAGGCGCAGAAAGCTTTTGACTTCATCTTTATTTTGTGACTTTGACTCTTCAGAATCAGCCGAGTCTATACATGATTCTGAGTTGGAGGATTATTAGACCAGCTTGGTAGTCTTCCTGTTTGTCTCAGTATGTTAAGTTTTCAGTTCTCAGATCCACGTAGACAACTTTTTTTTTGTGTTCAATGTCGTCTAAGGATTTAAGTGATTAAATAGATATTATGAGAACATTAAATGATTAGTAGAATTTGTTTATAGTACTGACTTCATATTTTTTAATAATGAACTTGACAGCAATTATAAATCTGTTTTTACTGTACTTTGTTTCATATACAAATTAGCTTAGCTCACTTGTTATAAGTTTTCTTATATTTCCATATATATTTTGTTATAAACCCCCTTAAACATGTTGTTTCATCTGTTTTGCTTGTTTTTATTTCTAGCTGTCTTTGAAAACAGATTATTGTAGACAAGTTCATATCAATGTGAATCTATACACTATTAATTGAGGCTTTTATTTTGTACACAAATTGTTTAGACGTCAAACAGTTTTAGAAGCCTGTACAAATGTTCTCTAGCTGTAAGAATGGAGTCTTTTACGGTTTTTGAGTTTATTATTGAATTACAGAGTTGATTACATCAAAATTAAAAATTATTTTTTCATAGAAGACAAAATTTATGTATTTTATGGAGGATATTGGTTGACTATTTCCAACATTTACCAGATTACTGAAAGTTTGATTTTTAGTTTTCACTATTTAAAAGTAGCTAAAATTATTTAGTGAAAAATGACAAGTATCATGGTTCCCAGATTTCAATGTATTTCTATGAACCATTTAACACTATTCTAGTATTAATATACATTGTTATCTAAATAGATCCAATACTATTGTTGTTTTTGTATAACTCAGTAGAGTTTATGAAGAAGTCATTTACTGAAAAATGGGAAGAGAGATGTTGAATTTTATTTATTTAGAACAATACTTGAAACCATAAGCAATAGAATAAAGAGGAACAAGAACTGTATCTAAAGGCATTACCTTCTCTTCTTATAGGATTTGCAAAAAACTTTATCATTCTTCATTCATGGATTCTCTGTATTAGTAGATAAAGATTACATTTTGTATATTTGCTCGTTTTTCAGGCAGCCATTGATGCAGCAAGGGAGAAAATCAACATCCCCAGAGAAGCCATCCGACAAAAATTTCTGGAAGCTGAAAAACATCGCTTGGAGGAAGAAGAAAAACTAAGAAATGCATTAAAAGCTGAACAGGAAGTGAAAACTGCTAAAGCTCCAAAAAAGAGTGCCAAAAAGAAGTAAGGGATCAACCCAAAAATAAGAATGTTTACAGCAGATGAGCCATGAACCTGTATTTATTAAGAAGTTTTTTTTATAAGTTCTAATATATAAATTAACATTTTCATCTACTGCTAGAAGCTGTGTACTATAACTAATAAATAATATTCTAAAACTATCTGTCTTTGATAGAGTGAATGCTTATGATAACTTTGTTTTCTTTCCAGTTCTAGTGAAGTATGAAATTATTGTTTCATTAAATAGATACTTCAGTCTGTGATTTAATTTTTTAAATTTTTATGAAGTGTTTGTTTTTTATTTCAAATTTTTAAGAAGTTATATTTTTCTTTTCCTGTTTCGTTAAATTTTTAAAAAATTTTGACTTCAAACATTTAATGATTAAAAATGTGATTTACAGAATTTGTTTGTTTCTCTTTTTTAAAAGCACATTTTTTTCCCCTTCATCAACATAGTAAAACTGGTTAGTTTCATCATGATCAAAAACACTCAAACTGGATTGTTCTTTATTGATTTCTCATCAGCTTTTAATACCATACAACTTCATTTACTTAGTGAAAAAATGAAAGCGTTGATCGTCCATATATAATACTATGGGCTAATGAATTTATGACCCTGAGACCTCAGAGGGTTAGGATAAACAATGTAATATCAAATGCACACAGATTTAAACAGGGGGGCCCCAGAGGGCTGTGACATCGCCATTGTGGTTCATTTTGTACACCAACGATTTTCAATCTGATAGTCCTTTTTGCTCCTTCACAAAATTCGCTGATGTGGCTCTTCTCGCCCTGCTCTCAGAGAGCTCAAACATAAATGAATATTTCAGAGAAATAGAACACATTGAAAAATACTGTACTGCAAATACTGATATCAGAAAAAAAAGGTCAGCAAAGATTACGATTACTGAGAAAACTGTCCTCGTTTAATGTGAGCGAAAAGGCCTTGGCTATGTTTTATCAAGCTCACATCTGCAATGTTAAGTTTTAATATCACTGCCTGGTATGGCAATCTGAGCATTAAAAATAAAAATAAACTTCCTAGAAATCTAAATGCTGCTGGTAAAGTCATTGGCAAAAGACAAGTCCCATTTTTATCACCCTTGAGTCAGGATTTTGTGATTTTACCATCACAAACGAGATACATGACATTGATAGCAAAGACAGACACAAAAACTCTTGTTCCCTTGGCAATCAAATCATTAAATAAAAACAATCTGATATTAACTTTTCACATGTAAATTATGAGCGAGTCTGGTGTGAATCTACATTTTGTTTTTTATAGTTATGTTTTGTTTGGTGTAATGCACAAATTATAAGAAATTTTCTTATGGACAATAAAGATTATTATTTAAAGTTACATTCTTTTATCCTATCACATTTTCTGATGCAGAACAACAGTTTGACAACTAATGCCAAATTTTGTTATTGGTATGGTATTTGGTTGTAAAGTAGTATTGATGACAATTTTAAACTACGCTAGTGTATTTTCTGAACTGAATTTACAAAACCAAGCAGCTTATTAGCTAAAATTAAAATCTGCATATTCTGTTACCATAGCTGTATTTGATACTCAATACATGTTCATGTTTGGGTGTATAGAATTAGTTACATAACTTGATTAGTGAACTTTGAAAACTAATTTCATAATTGTCAATAATGTGTTAAATTTACTATTAGAAATATAAAACACCTAAAAACACAAAAGTTAAGGAAATAAAACCCAACACCAAAATCAGTTTTAATTGCAATTTTCTTTAATAGTAAGAAAAGAATGAAACTAAAGCTCTAAGTCACATCAAATTCAAGAGATTCAATTCTATTATATACATTTGTACAAAGAGGGCCCCAATTTGCGTTGTATTTGGGTTAATAAATATACATGAAGGATATGTAGATTCAATGTACATCTTGGTACAATAGGATTGAAATGAGAATAACATTGCCATTCATGCCTGCCAGACTTTACATTAACTAAAACGGAGTACATGGACTGACACATTTGTGCCCAGTATGGCTAAGAACTATTCAACAAAGAATTGATTATTGCAGCAATAAATAAGGTCAAAACTGGATTAAAAAAGAACTATTATGTACTAGATCTGACCACTTTTATTCATATTAAATAAATCTCCCACCATCATTCAACTATGTACAATAGCAACCTTAAAAACACTTTATAAAAGGAGTAGATGAATACATCTCCTCCAAAGCAACATGAAAGCAATCCCAAACTATTTCCCTCACTCCTTCAGTTTTAACTTTATTCAAACATTTAACATTTCCAATAAAAATAGTTATTTTGATTACTGAAAATAATTTTTAAATATTGCTATGAACAAATAAAATTCACTCTTTTAGGAACAAAAAAAGTCAAACACATGTAAAAGATAACTTTTAACAAAAGAAAAAATAATAGTATCACAGGATATTCAATATGGGGAAAAATATTTCCAAATATAAATAATACATTTCTTTAACATCACCACAAAAAAAAAACTATATGGCTTCACAGACATTCAGAACAAAGAAATATATTCATACATATTTTTTTGCCTCTTTCAGTTGGCTTAATACTTTAAAACTGTTTAATGAACATAGTTCTGATAGTGGGAGAACATGATTAACAAGGCAAGTGTAGGCATGAAAGCATAATGCTTGTAGTCCTACATGTAGTCTTACAAATACACATGGTACACTTCTAAAATACATATACAATATGTACACACATGATGATAATTTGTACACAACAAAAATACATGTAATCATGTATCATACAAATACACATAATGGTACACCACACAAATGCACATAATCATAAATGACTAGAATGCATGTAAGTATACACACACACACACTAATGTGATATACAAGAATATTGCCTGGTAGTACAAGACAACAAAACTAATGTTTGTCAAATGTATCCATTGAAACTTAATATTTCAAAATGTCACATTATTAATAAGAAACTTATTGTACGACACTCATTTGACTATGTTCTAAAATAATACACAACAGAAAATATGCCCTACAATTCAGGATTAAAAAAAACATAAAAATAACCATGGACACAAGTTAAAAATATTTGTTTTAAATCTTTGACTTAAATGTCTCATAAATCATATCAAAACTTAAAGTGTTATCTGTACAGGACCAAGAAATCCAACTGAAAATTCAAGGAACTGATAGTTTTAATCAGAATAAGCCATTTCCAAATCCATTTAGCTTCAACACTTATCTCTGGAATATGTACAGAAGCATTGCACTTAAATCTTTTTAGTATATCCTTTTATTGTACTAAATTAAATCTAGTATTTCCACTGCAAAACATCTAGTCTTCCTAAAGTTGTGTTTGAGCAATAACAAAGTAAGTATAAAAAGATGTCTTTCATTAAAAAGTAATCCAAATGCAGAGAACAAATCAATCAGTTCTAATTAAAACGTTACCTGTGTACATATTTGTTTACCCCTGATGTTAGCCTCGCTCTTTATAACCAGATAAAAACTTCCATGGAAAAATCAAGTTATTTTTAAGGGCTAACTATTGTTTCAAACCTAATAGGTTGTATCCCCCCCCCCCTTTTTTCCAAACATGCACACTAAAAAAAAGTATAGCAGGTTAACGAATTAAGGAATCTAAATTTAATGATGTTTTAAAAAAAATATTGATCCCCAAAAACAAAAAAAAGTAAATACTCTCTAATTTGGCTTAATGTTATCTTAATTTCTAGTTTTATTTTCAATTTAATTATAATAATTTTCTAAGCAACAAAAACATTCACTAAGTGAGTTTTCCTTAAACCAAAACATTTAGCACTGCATCTAAAGTGCATGCCAGTGAATATGAATATCAAATGTAGCTTTTTTTTTTATATTAACGTTACATACACCATAAAAATGGGCCAAATAATGTGGAAAATAATTCCAGAGACAAAAAGTTAAAGCTATCAGCAACTGCAGAGAAAGTAAAATTAGATTTGTGGTTAAACTGGCCTAAATAATTCTGTTTCACTAGCCTTATAAACTGTTACTGGCCTAAATAATGTTCCTTCACTTGACTTATAAACATTTGCTAAAATTGCCTAATTCTTCACAAGCCCTATAAACATTTGTTAAACTGCCTAAATTCTCATTCACATGTCCTAAAAATTTCAAGGATTCTCTTTCACTAGCCCTATAAACTTGTTAAAGGATAAATGAGATTTAATGAGGGCTGAAGTTCATTAGGTGAAGATTTTTTCTAAAATATTGACCTTGTAGCTGACACCCAGTTCTGGTCAAATACAAAGTTTTTAAAAAAATTCCCAACACAAGATTTAACCAAGGCTAAAATGAAATAATGTAAAAAAAAATTAAGATTCCTATACATTTAACACTTAAGTTTGAATAAAATTAGAAAAAAAAAAGATATGAAGTTACATACACACACACAACATAAAGCAATGGTTCCCAACCTTTAAGAGTCATGTCTCTCCATTTCAGAAAGTTAAAACATGAACCAAAATTATATTTAAAAAAAACAAAAAAATTTTCAGAGCCACTAAGAACAGCTTCAACTAAGTCACAATTCAAAGTAATCAGAACCCCAGATCTATAAGTCATCAGGACTCAAAAAAGGTTGGGAAACCACTTAAAAAAAGGTTAAAAAAAAGATAAAGATACAAATATATAGATGAAGAAAAATCAAGAGTATTGCGAGAACAGGTGCTGCTGGATAAATGAGAACTTGCAACACCCTTAAAATGGATCTAGTACTTCTAAGTTGACAAGAAAAATCTATTCAATGTTCTCTGCATAAGAATCACCAAGGGTCTGTGTACCAGTACTGCGACGGATGCTGACTGTAGTCGTTTGGGTGGCGATGCTGTTGTGTGCCAAGTGGTTGCCATGAAACCTGTTTGCTAGTCCAAATAGTGCTCCTCTATATTTGGGAGATTCTGGTTCAGGGACCTTCCTTGGGCTAGAAAGTCAACACGAAAACTTTTTAATTAATGGGTTATAGTTTTCCGTAATAAATGCAACTGTACCTATTTAAACTAATGATCTAAGTAGGTCAAGGTAAGAGTACTCACCCTGGGCGACAGAAAAACAAATCTCCACGGTTGGTGCCATACACCATGCCCTCCCCAATCCCAGGGAGCCACCTGGCTGAGTTGACACTAACATGGTTTCTGAGTTCTTGTTGAAGAGGGTGAAACATGTCAGTGATATGCTGCAAACAAACAGTTACAATTTATTTGTAACATTTTCAACATTCACCAACTGAAAGGGGGAAAAATAAGCTAAGCACAAAATGATTATACATTTACCTTCATTGAATTCTCCCCAGCTTTCTGTCTCTCTAACTTGTACACCTGGGCCACCATCTGGTTGACAGAACTAAAGAAGAACCTCTTGGCAGCCAGTCCAACCAGAACATAACGATTGATGGGTGAGATACTCACAGATATGGCATTAGGACCTTAAACAGCATTGTTACTTATATTTTAGCATTTTCTTTCGTTAAAAAAAAAATTCACTAGTGTACATTGTTTTAGGTGAAGATGAACTCGCATTAAAACAAAACCCTAAACTTTTATTAACAAAAAAATAGAGTTAATATTTTATTTGCCTGTGATATTTTTGTTTAAATCAAATGGTGGATTTTAAACAAAACTATTTTTTTTCAAATGTTATTTAACTGGAAGTCTACAACTATGTTTAAAAGGTTTAGTTTATGGTAAATAACTATTTCCTATAAATACATATTAATAAAAGTTTGTAATGAATAAAAAAAACTTTTGAAATGAATTTAGTGAAGCCAGAGTTGGAGAGTTGGAGATATAACTGCACACAAAGGTCAGATAAATAAAGAGATGACTGAACCCAGTGACCAGATATAAAGAGATGACTGAACCCAGTGACCAGATATAAAGAGATGACTGAACCCAGTGACCAGATAAAAAAGAGATGACTCAGGACCCAGTGGCCAGATATAAAGAGATGACTCAGGACCCAGTGGCCAGATATAAAGAGATGACTCAGGACCCAGTGGCCAGATATAAAGAGATGACTCAGGACCCAGTGGCCAGATATAAAGAGATGACTCAGGACCCAGTGGCCAGATATAAAGAGATGACTCAGGACCCAGTGGCCAGATATAAAGAGATGACTCAGGACCCAGTGGCCAGATATAAAGAGATGACTCAGGACCCAGTGGCCAGATATAAAGAGATGACTCAGGACCCAGTGGCCAGATATAAAGAGATGACTCAGGACCCAGTGGCCAGATATAAAGAGATGACTCAGGACCCAGTGGCCAGATATAAAGAGATGACTCAGGACCCAGTGGCCAGATATAAAGAGATGACTCAGGACCCAGTGGCCAGATATAAAGAGATGACTCAGGACCCAGTGGCCAGATATAAAGAGATGACTCAGGACCCAGTGGCCAGATATAAAGAGATGACTCAGGACCCAGTGGCCAGATATAAAGAGATGACTCAGGACCCAGTGGCCAGATATAAAGAGATGACTCAGGACCCAGTGGCCAGATATAAAGAGATGACTCAGGACCCAGTGGCCAGATATAAAGAGATGACTCAGGACCCAGTGGCCAGATATAAAGAGATGACTCAGGACCCAGTGGCCAGATATAAAGAGATGACTCAGGACCCAGTGGCCAGATATAAAGAGATGACTCAGGACCCAGTGGCCAGATATAAAGAGATGACTCAGGACCCAGTGGCCAGATATAAAGAGATGACTCAGGACCCAGTGGCCAGATATAAAGAGATGACTCAGGACCCAGTGGCCAGATATAAAGAGATGACTCAGGACCCAGTGGCCAGATATAAAGAGATGACTCAGGACCCAGTGGCCAGATATAAAGAGATGACTCAGGACCCAGTGGCCAGATATAAAGAGATGACTCAGGACCCAGTGGCCAGATATAAAGAGATGACTCAGGACCCAGTGGCCAGATATAAAGAGATGACTCAGGACCCAGTGGCCAGATAAAAAGAGATGACTCAGGACCCAGTGGCCAGATATAAAGAGATGACTCAGGACCCAGTGGCCAGATATAAAGAGATGACTCAGGACCCAGTGGCCAGATATAAAGAGATGACTCAGGACCCAGTGGCCAGATATAAAGAGATGACTCAGGACCCAGTGGCCAGATATAAAGAGATGACTCAGGACCCAGTGGCCAGATATAAAGAGATGACTCAGGACCCAGTGGCCAGATATAAAGAGATGACTCAGGACCCAGTGGCCAGATATAAAGAGATGACTCAGGACCCAGTGGCCAGATATAAAGAGATGACTCAGGACCCAGTGGCCAGATATAAAGAGATGACTCAGGACCCAGTGGCCAGATATAAAGAGATGACTCAGGACCCAGTGGCCAGATATAAAGAGATGACTCAGGACCCAGTGGCCAGATATAAAGAGATGACTCAGGACCCAGTGGCCAGATATAAAGAGATGACTCAGGACCCAGTGGCCAGATATAAAGAGATGACTCAGGACCCAGTGGCCAGATATAAAGAGATGACTCAGGACCCAGTGGCCAGATATAAAGAGATGACTCAGGACCCAGTGGCCAGATATAAAGAGATGACTCAGGACCCAGTGGCCAGATATAAAGAGATGACTCAGGACCCAGTGGCCAGATATAAAGAGATGACTCAGGACCCAGTGGCCAGATATAAAGAGATGACTCAGAACCCAGTGGTCAGATATTAAGAGATGACTCAGAACCCAGTGGTCAGATATTAAGAGATGACTCGGAACCCAGTGGTCAGATATTAAGAGATGACTCGGAACCCAGTGGTCAGATATTAAGAGATGACTCAGAACCCAGTGGTCAGATATTAAGAGATGACTCAGAACCCAGTGGTCAGATATTAAGAGATGACTCAGAACCCAGTGGTCAGATATTAAGAGATGACTCAGAACCGAGTGCTCAGATATTAAGTCATGACTCAGAAGCCAGTGATCAGATATTAAGAGATGGCTCAGAACCCAATGGTCAGATATAAAGAGATGACTCAGAACCCAATGGTCAGATATTAAGAGATGACTCAGAACCCAATGGTCAGAAGAAAGTGTAGAAAGAAAATATAAGATAATGGACTCACCAAAACTTTTCGTGTACAGGCACTGGGCCAGTGTCTCATGATGTAGGGAGAACACGGCCAGTATATTGTTGTCAGGAAAGCCACTGTGGTTAGAGACAAAGGTCACCAAGAGAGTTCCATCTTTAGACATGTCACAGCTAGCATCATTGTGGAGCTTACAGTGTTTCACTATTATATTGGCTGTTGCTGAGAAAAAAAAAAATAGACGGTTGATTTACTTAAATACTATAAAGTAACAGTAGTTGTGAATTTTCTTTAAATAAAATTTTTTTTGTTAAAAATATATAAATAATCATCTTTAATGTTGCTAATACTTATGTAAATGTAAGTTTCATCCTTTATTTCATAGGTATACTATATTAGTATGCATTGTTCACTCTTTTACTAGAAATCATAGAAATACAAACTAACTAGTTCAGGTCACAAAAGATCTAGATAAAATTCAAATCATAACTACGTTTGGATTTTAAAAAGAGATGGGATTAGGCACTCCAAGAGTAGTGGAACAATGGATTGAAAATTCTACAGTATTCAATATTGTGTGTATATTAGGGTTACATTTACTTGTATCAATTATAAATCAAATTTTGTGGTAACTATTAAAAGTTAGTGTGTGATGTAATACCGCTATTTAAGTTTCAATGTTTAACCTAGACCTAGTCTAGACTAGATTTGGACTAAACTTTCAAGTCTCCAAGGTCTTCTAGAGACTAAATCCTGACTAGACTATTCGAGTCCAGTGTTGTATCGTGTATTACAACTCAACAACTATCTATCTACTGTCACTAAACTACTTAATATTCTTTTACAATTGGTGTACTAGATACTCGAGTCTATATATTGATCTAAAACGACAATTTTGTTCTACTTCTAACTTCTTGTAAAATCTCTACTAGATATAGACTAGACCTAGAATTCTAGATCTAGTACGCTAAGTAGCCCAAGTAGTAGGCCTAAAGGTAGATAGACAGTTGACTAGTCTACTTTCTTTAGATCTAGACTTCTATTCTAGACCTAGAAGAGCTTGACTTCTAATCAAAGTCTATCTAGATTAGAAAGACCAGATTTAGATCTAGTTCTAGATGTAAAATCTAGAAATAGATATATATGGTATGTTTTTTTTACATTTTTTTCTAAAAAAAAAGAAAGTTCCATAGTTTTATAGAATATTGCATGATGGCAGATCAAGCTTAGAATAATAACGGTTCTTTTTTGTTACATTTTTAACAAAAGTGAAAGTATGGGAATTCGCAAACAGCCCGTAATTTAAGAAATGTAGCTTCCTGTCTGTTTAAATTCAACTTAATAAATTGTAGTTCTCATTTTATAATAGTGATGAAGCATTCAAACTTAATAGCAGTAATAACATTCCAATGGCGGCAATCAGCTGGATCGGCAAGTTAAATTTTTTTTTTTAGATGTACAATAATACAAAGACCTAAAAATAAAAAGATTCTGACCATTTGTAATGTTAGGAACCACACACTTAGAGACATCCCATCTTTGGATCCTGTGAGTTTGAGGGACGATATTGCTAGCCACTGCAATCTCATCTCGGGAAAGAAATGCTCCTAAAAGAACAAAACATTTTTCAAAAAGACAATTTTTTCACCCCTCATAATATTCTATAGTAAGACAATAAACATCTTTCAAAACTAAAGCATTGCTCTGGACTGTGAGCATCTTTCTGATTTAACCATGTGCACAATTAGGGCAGATAATGAATATTTGTATGGAGTGAATAGATTCTGATGTAACAAGGTTTTAAACTGGGTAGTTGATGCAAGTTGGAGAGGAGAGACAACAGAAAGGTGCAACAGTTTTATGGTGAGTTGGTTTAAATTTGGATATTTCACTTGTGTTACTACATACATATACATTAAAGTTGAAAAGCTAAATATAGTGTCAAAAAGCTCTGTTCAATTTGTTTAAAAAGAAATTTGATCAAGTTTAATTCTTATAAAGTTCTAAATGAAGAATATATGCGTACAATAGTATAGTTAGGCTAGCCATCTGGAGCAACAACCCAACGACCAAGTGTCAACACAGACCTCATTAAACTCAATCTTTAACACAAGACCAACACAACTATTAAAAAAAAAGGCTATTCACTTTTCAATATTATCAAGTTAAGTCAATAATGAATTGTCAAACTTCAACAAGCTTCACAAGAAACACGACTAATTACTAAATAGCTCATTTCTAAATGTAATTAGACATTACCAGCAATGGTTCGGTTAAACAAGCGTTGCACAGATTCGTCAGGACGGTTAATGCTGTTATCCAGAATGCTGATGGAATAGTCAGGGTGCAGATGCTGCAGGTTAGGATTGTGCCGGTTCAAGCCACTAGAGTTACTCTCCCTCTCCGCTTCCCTGGGTGGCTGTACAGTTACAGGTGCTGGCCTGGTGTTGGCTACAGTTGGATTCCTAGAACAGACATGTTTCACTGGTTTAAGCACACAACTCGGAGATATAATTAACATTAACTTAGTATTACGACAAAATGAATCCAAGTTACAATAATACATTGAGACAAAAATGAATCTAAGCCTTAAAACAAGACCAAATGAATCTAAGTCACAGCACTACACTGAGTCAAAATGAATCTAAGCCTAAATAACACGAGACCAAATGAATCTAAGCCATAATGTATAAAGACAAAAATGAGTCTAAGCCATGGGTGTGCAACATACAGCCCAACAAATAAAAAATTTTTTTTTAAAATACATTAGAGATGTTATATAGCGCTACTTTCATGCTCAGAGCAATCTCATTTGTGGACCAGTGGGGGGAGGGGGTATCTGGAAGAAAGTTTTCCGTGCAGCCTTTAGGCGCTCAGTAAACAACTCTGCTCGAGTCAGTTGTTCAACCTCTAGACCCCTTCATAGGTAGCCAAGCCAAGCCAAATTCAAGTGTACTTAGCCTCTCGACCATGCATCCCAAAGATTGAAGAGAGTTAATCATTATATAGCATTTTACAAATGATCACTGTAGCAGGACAATGCACCGCTTTTTCTGATGTGAATTATGTTTTAAGATGGCAGAATAACAAAAAAAATGGCTCCATGGGATGAACCTAACCACTGAAGGCAGCCAGTCAAAGCAACATTATAAAGTATCTCACCTAGCCGAAAGAGAAGGCGCAGTGGCTAAGCGGTAAAGCGCTTGGCTTCTGAACTGGGGGTCCCAGGTTCAAATCCAGGTGAAGATTGGGATTTTTAATTTCAGGATCTTTGGTGCCTTGAGTCCACCCAGCTCTAAAGGGTACCTGACAGTTCCGGAAAAGTAAAGGTCGTTGTGCTGGCCACATGACACCCTCATTAGCCATTGGCCACAGAAACAGATGACCTTTACATCATCTGCCCTATAGACCACAAGGTAAAGGGGAACTTTACTTACCTAGCTGGAAGAGCATTTGGTGCAGCAGAAGAACTGGGTCTGGACAAACACTGCAGCAGTTGTTGGGGCCTGAATGGAGGACCTGGTGTAGGAGCTGGTGTAGGAGCTGATGTAGGAGCTGGTGAGAGGACAAAACAATGTATATATATATAATATACATATATAAACAATCTTACTTTAATGTTCTTAGACTTAGGTCATCCCAAGCCGTTCAGCGCATAGGACAGCAAGCTGTCTCCATAAAGATCTGTCACTGGCAACGCCTGAAGCCTCTTCCCACGTGGTCAAGTGTTTTGAGGTCCTCCATGAAGGTGTGTCGCCAAGTTATACGAGGATGTCCCTGTTTGCGCTTTCCTTGTATTGGCCTCCATGTCATCGCAACTCTCTGTATGCGTAGTTCATTTTGTCGTAGATTATGTCCCGCAAAACCTCATGCAACGCTCTATCACAGCCTCACTAAGTGTTTGACTCCCAGTTCGGCATAGGATTTCCCTGTTTGAGACCTGATCTGTGTAACTGACTTCCAAAATCCGTCTCAGCCATTTTTGTTGAGCCACATTTAGTCTCTTCTCAATTTTGACAGATGACTTGTATGCATATGTTGCAGTTGGAATGACCATTGTGCTGTAAGGTGTATTTTTGTCTCGAGTTCAATGGCTTGGCTTGTCCAAAAAGCTGCAGCTTTGGAAAATGCTCCCTGCCTTTCCTATTCAGCACGCTACATCATGGTAGGCATCCCCATCATTTGTTATGATGCTGCCAAGGTAAGTGAACTTGTCCAATTCTTCAAGCTTTGACTTTGCCTTATATCCCAGTCGCAAAAATTTTAGTCTAAAAAAAACTTTAATGTACATGTTTAGTCAAAGCAGACATTTGAGATTTGATGACTGATTTTACATGATCAGAATGGAAAACAAGTCTCACACTAGTCTAAATCACAAGACTTGAAAACTCTTAAAAGAACACTAAGTTAAAAACTCAACGGAAAGGAGAGTCAAACATTCTAGGTTTAAAGGCAAAGAGGATGAACAAATCTTATTTAAAGAACAGACTAGAATTAAACCAAAAGTTCACAACATG
Organism: Biomphalaria pfeifferi; assembly: GCA_030265305.1. Classification (NCBI taxonomy): domain Eukaryota; kingdom Metazoa; phylum Mollusca; class Gastropoda; family Planorbidae; genus Biomphalaria; species Biomphalaria pfeifferi. The sequence goes on along the minus strand of JASAOG010000195.1, from coordinate 669,070 downwards.
AGCTTCATGTTACAAATTTTATAGTTGTCTATTAAAGCTTAAAAACTTTGAAGAAACCCAACTTGAATGTTTTTATACAAATATTTTCCTTTCAGAGGCCCCCAAAAGAGAAATAGCCTCTATCAGTTGTGTGGTCCGTCTGTTCCAATTAGATCTTGTAAACTAGAAAAGATATTGAAAATCTGACATGATATTTTGGACCTATCAAAGTTCTGATGCAACAGCTTTCTTTTCTGAAATCGAAAAATTATATTTTTAAAATCTATGCAATTTACCATACTTTTAACACATTTCTACAAACGGTTTTAGATTTGTCAAAAAAATTGTTTTCAAAATTGTATTAGTAAATTAAGTCATTTCTGTAATAATACACTACCTAATACAAAAAAAATGTTTACTTTTTTTTAATGAGAAAAAGTCTAATATGCATACAAGTGGAATAAGTTTATTGTAATTAGACAAAATTATATTTGATCATAAGCAATCTATGTGGGTGGATTTCTGTGTTGCTCGAGCCATTGCTGCTTTTGGCAGACTTCATTAAGGGTTAGTGTGGCAACAGAGAGGACTCAGCATATCCACTAAACTGAGTTTACAGTGCTGTAGTCCTCCTGTCACTCCTATATGCATCAGAGTCCTGGACCCTATATTCCCATCACACCAGAAAGCTAAACTCCTTCCACTTACACTGTCTAAGGAAGGTGCATTAGTCAGACCATATACTAGACACAGAAATCTTAAGACTGTCCAAACATGACTAGTATCAATGCGACAGTAAAAAGGTCCCAACTTCGATGGGCGGGACATGTAGTCCGCATGCCAGACAAACGCTTTCCCAAACGACTTCTGTATGGTGAGCTGTGTGCAGGAAAGCGCTCCCAGGGAGGCCAATACAAGCACTGCAAAGACACTCAAGAGCTCCAAGGAATGCGATATCGACATTCACAGCTGGGAAGCACTAGCACTCGATTGCTCCTCATGGCGTGCAGCTGTGAGTCTCAGAGTCTAAAGATATGAAGCAAGAAGAGTGGCCAGGGCGAAAGAGCGCCGAACCAACAAAAGCTAAGAGAAGAAGGCCTTTCTGCAACTGACCAAACCTACCCATGCCACGTATGCAGCCAGCTTTTTAAAGCGAGGATTTGACTTTACAGTCATCTTCGAGTCCATAGGAAATGAGAAATGTGCTCATCTTCGACAACAAAGGAGGTGCTATATGTGGGTGGCATTTAAAAACAAACATTTTGTTGCGTCCATTTGAGTAGGCTTCATGGTGGAAGCATTATTCCCATTTTTCCTTTTACACTAAGTTTATATTTAAACTCTGGGCAAAAGTTTGTACATATTTCTCCCACAATCATTCTCAGATCAAGTTGAAATTTTCAACTACTGTATTTAACAAAACATGAATCAAAACAATTAACCAGTTTATTTTATTTGATATTGAATAGGGGAAATACCATACATTATTGATAGATGGTTGTAAGTGCAGAGTTCTCCCTTAGAGAAGCTTTTTTTTTTTTACTTTGCTTATTTTAGTATGTATTTTGGAGCATTTCTAAATTAAATGATGCTAAACAGACTAAAGATGTAACTCTTGTCAGGCGTGAATTTGGATCTGCTCCGGTTAATGTTTTTTAAAAGAGGGTTCCCAAACAGAAGATTATGTTCTAATATTGGTTTCACAAGCAGTGAACACCTACCATCTCCTCTTGGAGTGACTCGATCATCGTCTGTTATACAAACGCCATGTGCATCTGCAACCATTCGTCTGGCTCTGAGTCTAATTTCTTGAGCTTCCCTTAGAACTGAAGTGAAAGAACGTGCTCTGGGGTAAGGGTTCTCATTGGCTTCTCTACGTCTGTCTCGACTTTGAATCCTGCAAAAACAAACAGAATAAATGAGATACATTTTTTTAAACAATCTTAATGTCTTACACATTAAGAATTGAAAAAGTAAAGTTTCCCCTTTCAGACCTAGCAATCTATGGGGCAGATGATGTTAAAGTCCTGTTTCTGTGGCCAACGTTTAATGAGAATTGGCCAACACAAAAACCAACCGCTTTACTTTCCCCAACTAAAGTCAGGTACCCATTAGAGTTGGGTAACTCTGGGGCACCCTAAAAATCCTGAAATTCAAAATCCCAGTGTTCACCGAGATTCGAACCCAGGACCACAGGTTCGGAAGCCGAGCGCTTAACCACTCAGCCACTACGCCCCACTTAAGTCTAGGCAATAAGTTTGACCACAGTAAAAATTTAGTTCAACAAATAAAACATTGAACTGAAAAAAAAAAAAATTAGTTTCATTAAAACCATGAAGTGATAATGAAGGTTGATAAACCTGACCATTTAGGTTAAAGATTGTAATGTAACTAGAAAATTATAAAATTATAATATAATAATTATAATATTTCATAGGTTACTGACAGAAATTGTAAATTTACAGCATGGGCCTGCATAAATGTTTCTCCACTTCTAAATTTCTATTCTTGATTTTTTTTTTTTATTCAAAAAGAGATGAGCTAAAGGGGTAAAAGCCTATGTATATAATCAATATTCCTTAGAATAAAGTGATGTGGATTATATAGATCTGATGTGCATAGTATATTTATATATGACTATATAAATGTTAAACATAAATAGATATTAAAAAAAAAAACGTTACCCATTATCATTGATTTTTTGTACTGTTTGATTCGTATATTGGGCCAATGAATGTGAAAACAGTACAGTCAAATGAGTTTCTGATTAAGACTGGCTAAAATCTATATCTAACAATTAGAATTGATGTAGACATATATATGTACATATTTACTAAGATCTCCAAGGAAGTCAAAAATAATGTAAATTACAAAGATTTTATACCTACTTCTTTCTAATGAATTATGTTTAGGCAAAATCTCAAGAATAAAAGTTCTCTTATGTTTAAGGGTGAATTCACAGATCAATAACCATTTTATTTTACACAGTAATAAAATGATCTAATAAAATTCCTCGATATATCTATATTTCTAAGTATATATTTCTCAGATTATAATTCTAAGTCCAGTCTACAATTCTATGTCTATGAAAAATACAGCACAGATTACCTCCTCATTAAAAATTCATGTCCCAGTTCACGGATTCGTGAGTTGTAATTATTCTCGAGATCAGATATTCTTCTGTCCAGTTCACTCACCTAACAAAAGAAATGTTTTATAATTGGGATTAAATAACTTCATTATTTCAAATGACTCAATTTAAAAAAATTTTATACAATGAATTATTGTGCTGTTCGCATCCTATACAGTATTGTGATCGTACTTGAGCTCAAATGTAAGACCTGAATGCAAAAAGATTTTGAGTCGCATATTTTTATTTAAGCCCAAAAAGATTTTCATGTGTTTTTTTTTAATGATGATGTTAAGAAAGATGTAACTATCTCAGAACATGAAAAGAAAGAGCGTAATAACGTCATCCACGCGAGTACGGGCCCTACCCAGCATCTTTACAGTCCTCAGGCAACGTGCTGGCTCGGACATGTTCACCAGATGGACAATCGTATCCCGAAAATAATTCTGTACAGGCAACTTGGGTCTGACTCAAGAAAAACTGGTCGCCCCCACCTCCGTTCCGTGGAAGTGATAAAGTTGGATTTAAAATCAGTGAACATTGATATCAACCATTGGGAAGACATAGCCTTAGACCGCACTAGTTGGAGAGAGACAGTGACCAAGAAAACATGGGCCACAGCTCTTGAAGAAAAGCGTCCCACACGGAAAATGGCCAGCTCCTCTATCAAAGGGAACACCACCTTGACCTGCAATATATGCAGACGGGAGTGTCTCTCCAAAATAGGGCTTCACAGCAATATGAAAAAGTGTTTGAGATGAACCATAGTCATTCTAAGACTGAAGTTTCATAAAAATTTCAGATTTTTTAAATTTTTATTTTCAAATAGGTTTTTTAGGTCCTTTACTTGTTCTAATTGAAAGCTAAAGAAAATAGAATTTAATTTTTAAAAAAATATTGGGGTTGAGGGGGACTGAGTCAAAACTTGCAGGCTGGAAGCCAGAAAGATTGTCATTTCCATTAAAGCTAGGATAAATTTTTTTTTTTTATTTAAAATATTTAAAAAATGTCCTTGCTGATTCCATGGTCCCCAGCTTTAGTTACGCAAACAGCACAATAGTTTCACCATTTTTTAATCTGAAATTTTGTTCAATCTTAAGTTTCGATACTTTAATCATTACTACATTTTCTTGGTTGTAAAAAGAAAAAAAAAAAAAACAGCTTCTGCTTCGGTCAGGAAATATACATTACACAACTCCAGATCAGTGGGGCTGGAGGTGGAGTGGGACTTAAAAATTAAAAATTAAATTAAAATTATAGGGGGAAAAAACAACAACAATGTAATTTTTATTTTTAAAATAAACGGTTCACAAAATAATCCTAATGACTTGGTTGAGTTTTTCTAAACAAGGGTTCTGTATTTGAACTTTTTCAAAGTTAAGTTAATCACTTGACCTTTTTCAAAGTTAAGTTAATCGCTATCTAAAACACTCCCACTATATACTAACAGATTTAGCACTGACCAGGATTTAACTACAAAATAATGTGACACTGAAGAAACATGCAACAACCCCATTATTTGGCTGGTATGAGAAGAGGCCAAAGGAGTTTTGGCTTAGGGTCAAGTCCCAATGGAGATTCTAGGAATTTGTATCTGTGGATGAGACCTAGAAGTTTACAAGATTCTGTGTTCACCATGCTAAAATTAGATGGCTAGTCTCAGAGAAAGTAATTTTTTTTAAGTACAAAGTACATGGCAACGCATAAATAGATTTTAAGCCCCAAATAAAAATGTGCGATAGAAAATGTGCCACCTATTTCAACCTAAATGAACTAGATCTTTGGAACCATTGCCTATTTTTCTCTCAACATCGATCAACAAGACATGAAGACATGACTATTGTTACAAAGCAATCGGATGGTAAATATGCCTAGATATTTTTAAAAGTTAGATCTAGAATATGAATATCCAAATGTGTTTTTACTGTACAAATAATTCCCAATTTTTAAAATAAAACAGTTTAATCCCTAAGAGGAAATCATGAAAGATTGAACATACACCTTATAAACAATACAAAGAGAATTTCATTTTTTATTAATAGATTTAGCTTGAAACTTGTAGACTAATAGACCCTGATACAAGTTAGTTCCCCTATTTATTGGCTCCCAAGCTCAGTTTAGAAATTGAAAGTTTTCCAATCTTTTATGTACAGACTCAAAACCTCAATGTATGAATTAACTTTCTGTTTACACTTTTGGGACCTTGACACCCACAGAAAAAGCATGTAATACACCAAATTTATACTCTAGCAATACTTACGCGCCTTTCCAGGTATTCAGTGACATTGGAGCTTGGTAGATGAAGACAATGATGTGAGCCTAGACTAAGCTCTCGGACACTGCTCTGAACCTCTCTCAACTGCAACACTGCCTGTTGAAGTCTCTCCTGAACATCTCTGACATTGTCTATGCGACTTGGAATTGAAGAGTCGGGCTGCTGACTAGAGGACTGGGAATGTATTCCAGAAACTGTGGGGGCCGAAGGGTTGGCAGATGCTGGATTGTGAAAGGAAGTAGCCCTTGGCTCTGCTGAAGTTCTAAGAGTATCTCGTGGTGAAGCACTGAATACAGAAAAGGCACTTCTCTGACCAGCATCCCCATTGGGCCCGATTCCAGTTCCTGATGGAAGTGAACTGGCACTATGCATAGAAACAGTATTTGAGGTAGTACCTGTCTCAAAGGAGCGACAACTGATGGGAACATGACTTACAATACCTATTGGGGGCCATGGATGATAACCTCTCATTATTGATAGTCGTCTACGCAGCCTGTTGGTTCTGGACTCGACCCTGGAAGAGGAGGGTCTGTCCAGATAAGATCTTGTGCCATTTTCATGTCCTGTTGGCTGGTCTGTGTAAGGATGAAGCTGGAACGATGAAGATGCAGTAGTTTTGGAGGACTTGCCATCCTGAGTCAATACAGCATTAAAAGAGGATGAGGTAGTGGAGTTCTTCGATCTTGCTGCCTCACTAGAGTCAGGCTTTGAAGTACTACAATCAAAACTCGACAGACTGTCCACAGAAGTTGGTCTTTCTGGGTTGTATAGCTCAAGTCCTAGCAAAACGATGCTGCCATTTGATGTTTCATTTGAAGTTCCATTAGATGTACTAGATCTAACATTGTCTCTACTAACTACACGTTCTAACACTAAACCTTCTGAATGGCCACAAGAACTTACTTTTCTACAGCTACTACCAGCTCTATTGTCATCAGTCCTACAAGTGTTTCTAACAAGGGGCTCACAATGGTCACTGAGGAAGTTAGAGCCTGTATGCAACAAGGAATTTTCTGAGTTTGAGGTAGTTAACTGACTATTTCTATTCAATACGTCAAGTGAGTCCAGTTCTTGAGTCAAAGTCAATGGTGAGTTAACTGGCCATAAGGAAGGTGTACAATCTCCACCATCACCTGGTATGGAGCTGTCTGTTTCATCCCTTCCTTCACTACAGTCTCTGGGCACCTCAAGATCATTTGATAGCATGGAAGTAGATTGAGAATATAGATTCTCAGAGCTCTCAGATTGAATTCTCAGATTGTTATTAAGGCCTTCTCTGTAACCGCCAAAGAAACTATGAGGTTGGAAGGTACTGTCTGGCAGAGCTTCATCATCCTCATTTCTTAAGTCAATACTGCTCACACCTGTTCTTTGCCTGACGTAGGTGTGATCAGCACCACTCTGCTCATCTTCTACGACATGTCTAATGTTTGGTATGCCCCTATCCTGCCTGGAGGAATAGGAGTAGTCATGATCACCCTCATTGTTTCTTCTAGCTTGCAAGCTAGCCAAGTTTTCCATAGCTAATGGCTGTTCTCCTAGACCAGCAACATCAGTGCATTGGTCAGAACTGGCAGGAAGATTCATAGCACCCAAGGTTTGGCTGGTCTGATCTATTACATGACGTGGCAAAGACCTGTCCAGCAGAGAGGAATGATGGCCATAATCTGAACCCTCATTCAGCTCAAGAGAGTGATGCCGATTTATCATTTGCCGTCGCCACGAGTGCCCACTGCTACTGTTGAAGCGGAAAGGAGCAGGTGGAATGTCAGGTCGAACAGGTGGAGGCCTTTCCATGCGGCTAAGAATAGAATTCTGTTCTGCTGGACGTGTGAACCGAGAGGAGTGAGATGGAAACCTCGACGGCAAAGTATAAGGCGGTTCAGGTTCAACGTGAGTCCTATTAGCTGAATAGACCTCGGAACTTAGGCCAGGAAGTGAAGAGTCTGTGCTACCTGTGTATCTTTCAAGGTGTGACTGGACAGGCAAACACCTTGCAGATGATGCAGGCCCTGGTGGCACTCTTAGGGATGCTAACCTAGCTTGAGTCTCATTTCCTTCTGCTGTCGATGCTGCACTTGAAGATGATGCCACTAGGCACGGGGGAGGCACACCTGTCACAGCAGCTGCCCCACTGGATTCAGAAGGAGCATCCGTGGATCTATGACCTAGTCTGTTCAGAAGAGAACGCAGGTCTTCCCAGCTGGCGTCAGCATTGGCTAGAGTCCCAGATGAGGAGGAACCATTGTTTGAGACTCTTCTCAAGCTCTCCCGTTCCTGATCAACTGGAAGAATTTCAAACTCATTAGCGTCTAAACTTTCACTTGCTGCATTTTCATTTCTGACCTGAGATGATACATGATGAAAAGAAGATGAAGCAGCAGAGGAACCAGATGTCTCGGAAGATCTGTTGTATAGAGAAGGCTCTTCGGGTGTTTGCCAGGAGGTAACAGTGAATGGTCTATCACTGGTTGTGGATGAGCGAACAGGAACATCATCTGGCCTGTAAGTGCTCTGAGCTGCAGTTCCAAAGTTCAGATTGTTATTATTGCTATTCTCGCCAGAGCCCTCATTCACCCCTGGACAGCGTGAGAAAAATAAGGGCTCATACCGCCCCCACCTCCTGGAAGACTGAGCATCATCCTGTCTAGCTGGAACAGTACTCAAGTTTAAAGGTCTAGATTGCTCACTGAATGAACTATCTGGAGCTGTTGGGCTAGATCTTGTTGACTGTGAAGGGTTCCTATTTGAATAAAACAGTACACATTATTTGTAAAGCTACAATGACTTTTCAAACAAATATCAAGTATCCATTTGCTAGACTTAACGTGCCTAGAGCCAGGATAACAAGCTCTATTATTTTAGCCACAGCGCTTCATTATATTATAATTTCTAAGACATTTTTCAAAACATTTCTCTAATACAAATAACTCATTCTAGATCAGGGGTTCTCAACCTGTGAGTCGCGACCCCATGGGGGTCGATCGATGATTTGCCAGGGGTCGCCTAAGACCATCGAAAATATGGATTGTTATTGTCTATTTTGTAGTGCTGTGTGGGTGGGGTTCGCGGCAGATTATAATAAGGGGTCGCCGAGCAAAAAAGGTTGAGAACCGCTAGATGCTTGCATCACATCCTTAATGAAAAAAATTGAACCAACAAAGAGGCACTGACACTTGTTTAAGAATAGCATGTTTTGCCAAAATGTTAAGTGAATGGATTCATCCAAACTACTTAAATTCTAATAGAAGGCTGACTTGTTTTACATGAAAAGACCAAACCCCAAAAACTCTTTTCAAATGCATTTCATAAAACTTTAAACATGGGGAAAATTTTGACTTACAAAGAAATATAACTTGAAGAGCTGTCATCATAATTATCCTGAGATCTTAATTGAAGATTTCTCTCTAAATTTGTCATATATCGGGCATACTCTCTAGCTGACTCTAAGCCCTCCTCATGCACAGGAGACCTAGGAGCTCTGTTTTGGACATACACTAGAAAACAAAAAAAATAATTTCAAGAATAACAAGAGATTCCAACAGGGTTTCTATATTAGTAGCAGATATACATTTTAGATTGAAGCCTGTGAACAATGTACAGTCAGCTAAAACAGTGAGAGTTTAGTTATAATGAATGGTGAAGTTGATAAACCTGATAACATTTAAATTTTGAAAGGTAGCTCTAAATGCCTTTGAAAGTTTTTTATAAGCGGTTTCAATTGAAAATGACAAACAAGACAAAATAAGGGTGATTCTTAACTCTTTATTTCTAATTATTTTCCACGTTTTGACAGAAGTGTTCATTTTTCACATTTGTTCATGCTACCCTGTTCGGATTAAACTTCAATAACATTGTAATCAGAAAATGTTACTGTTGGTTTAGAATTATAGGAGAATGCAGGCTATTTTTATATAACACAATTTAAATTTTGTAATGCCAAAATTTGAATTTAATTGGATCAAATCAATGATGGTATCGTTTTTTAGGAGAGAAAGAGTTTAAAGCTGTTGTAAGTTAGTAGCACATTCAAGCAAATAAAAAAGACTTGCTTTTAACTACAACCCCATGGAATTTACATTTTTTAAATCTATCTTTATAGAGTTTAAAATAACTAAAATAGTTATCTAATACAGCTATAATTATACCTCGACTATGTCTGTCATGCTGGTAAGCCATAAATCTTTGCAAAAGACTCTGATATCTCATTCGGTTCATTTGCTGGGAGTTGCGCTCATCTGAACTGACCCCAGATGTTTCCCTAGCCAGATCTAAAGGATCATCACTGGAAATATTCATAAAAAGGCTCAGCACAGCAAAGTGTGAACAATTATTGACACATTTGCAATCAATAAAAAAAAATACTAGACCAAATATTTTTTTTAAAATTTCATAGTGTAAATCAAAAGGATTTATTCCTCAGTGTTTTTCTACACCCTTTTACGGTATGTCCCAGACAGTGGTGAGTAAACTGCTGGTTAAAAGCACAAGGGCTATTGTAAAATGGCTCTTGCATAAATATTCTAATGCCTGTAAAGGCAAACTTACCTCATTGGGTGTCCCTGAGATGTGCTGAGATCTCTTTCTCTATGTACAGTAGTATTGTTTGCAATGCCCGTGTACAAGTACTGACCAAACGGATCAAATCGCAACCACCTGGGATAGAAAACCTTTACACTATAAAAATACTTTTAAAAAGTTTAACTTTAATAAGTAAGTCATCAAACCATAAGACAAGAAAGCTCTGGAAACCTTCACAATATTCTCAAGTTGAAAGAACAAAATAATTTATTGAAGACAACTTGACCAGAGAAGTCCTTTGGGACCAATCTGCCTGTGAAGTATTTTTCACCAGTGTGTGGGGCCATGCAAAGAATATTATAAACACTGTTTACCCTCTTTCAACACATTTAACTTGCATAAAAATAAGAGTCTAATGAGATTCCTCTGTTTAATTTATATATGAAATGTTTATTATTTTATTATTACAAGACATCACCTTATTCTTTCATACTCATGTGCAGTTTGTGTACAGGTGAATGGAGCGTTCTTGCTCCAGTCCCAGAAATAAATGGTGTTCATGGCAGCAAAAACTAGCACCTGTCCAGAGGGATGGAACGCCAAGGATGTGATGACCTGACCTGCACATGGATTACGAAGGACTTCACTGCCTCCTCCCTATAATTACAAAGTTAAAAATTTCAAATCAGTACTAGCCAACTAAAAATAAGACAAAAAAAAAAAATTAAATAAAGAATCATTTGTAATATTTTTTTTTTAAACCATAAAATATAATAGTAAGTTCTATTTGCACTGCATCTAAACAAAATTTTTTTTTTGTGTTTTTTCTTTAAGAATAAACTATTTCACTAGCATATATATTTTTTTATTCAAGTTAGTACCAGTAAATCCCAAATGCGAACTTCTCCCCCTAAACAGCCAGATGCAAGAATGTCGTTGGAAGTTGGATTAAAAGCAAGGCACCATGGTGTCCGAGGATGACCTGTTAGAATGTGCGAACACTTTCCTGTCCGTATGTCTGTTACTCTAACTGTATGGTCCCCATGAGTTGAAGCCACTCTAAGCCTATTGGACAGAAGTAAAATTTAGAGAAAGAAATTACTGCGAAATAATTTTTGATTCTACATCTTAGGAAATATTGTATGATTAGTATGGTGTTAATTATATTTGTTCAAAAAGGTTGGTAATGGTGTATCATTAGCATATTTGCAAACATGAATTTAAAGATAGATTTTATTTAGAATTCAGATCATTTTTTTTTTGCTTGTAGAAAAAGAGGATACATGTCAGTAGCATTTTACTCTTATTAAATTCTAAAGATACTCACATATTGGGGCTAAAATCCACAAGAAATGTTGCCCTGGGTTCCCCAGAAAATTCACAAGGCTGTGGATAGCATGACAATACAAATGGTTAATGTTTAAAATAAAATACTTTTAAATTTATTAATTACTTGAAAATAAACAGACCTAACAATTGGAGTGTTTTCAGTGAGTTACAAAAATTGTATTTACCAAATTGCGGACAGGTTTAGCAGAGACATCTTCCAACAAGTCTTGGACCACCTTAAAGCACCGTCTGTATCTGTCCCCATTTATCAGGCCCTGGGATCTTAGCTCCAGGTAGTGATACACATCTATCATGGTTGTTTCACTTTAGATACTGGTATGAAAATAAAAAATCTGAGTATAACCAAACAGGAAATGAGGGACTCGTGTAGACTTTTCTTTCATTTTGTGTACATCTTTGTTGTATACCAAATAAACAAGTGACTAAGAAATCGAAGTGGCTTCACTTAAGAGAACAAAGAATCAGAATGATCTAATTTTTAAAAACTAAAACAGGACAGTACATAGATCTAGAATAATCTCGATCAAGTTTTTGGGATTGTGTTAATGAAATTTGTACTAGATCTAGAATAATCTAAATCTGATTACTCAGCATTTAGAATAATTTAGATCTAGTTTCAATGTTCAGTTTCAAAGGATTTGGTCTAGAGTAATCTAAATGGAAAGTCTGGAATTTTGTAATAAATCAATAGATTAGTAAATATTCATATTTATATATATAGATCTATAATCTGGTTACTAGACTCTAGATCTAGAATCTATATCTACTTTAGGATTTGTCTAAGAAATATTAGGATCTAGATCTATTCTTTACCAACACTATTTATTGTGATCATCATTGAATAAAATCATTGATCATGACAATCATGATGAATCTAGAAAATCTAATCTAGATTCTAGAATTGAATCTATTAGATTCTAGTTTATCTAGCTAACTAGTAGACTATAGTCTATAGCTATATCTAGAGTCTAGATAATACTGTCAATTATAATAATGTACATAATATATTAATAATAATATATATATTATAATCTAGATTCTAGATAGACTAGAATCTATTTATAGTAGATTCTTATATTAGGCACACCATATTCGGGAACTAGGTCAAATTTTTATTTTATTTTTTTATCTGGTGACGGTTTAACTTACACATAAACTGAAAGCAGATTCTTATTCTGCAACTAAAGGACTATAAAAATAGCCACTCATAGTCAAGATTTTATTTTAAAATAAAATGGGTCACTTCATGCTCCTATAATAAACGCAGTTTTTGTGCTTTCTCCTTTAGCGCACATTGAGCACCGTTAAGAAACACCACTATGTTATTGCTAATAAATTATATCTGTGTTAATTAAATTTTTTTTTAGATTGTATTAAAAGAAGTAGATTCACTTCTGCAATATGTATTTATAGTATATTGCCTCTCTATATATATATATATCATTTATAGTTTATTTATATATGCCTACCTATACTATATAATCTATGTGTAGAAACAGAAAAAAATCTATATAAATTATAGATCTATAAATTAATTATTATAATTTAATAAACATGATATTTTCAACTAGGCTACATGTATTCTGTCTCATTTAATTCCCATCCAAGGACCCTCTACTTTTCATAATTTGGATGTTCATTTTGTTACACCTTAACATCCCCTCCCTCCCATAGATGCTTTTCTTTGTCTTTTCATGACTCTCTCCCCCTTCCCTCCACTGCCTGTATGATAGGTTGTGACACTACACGCTTAATGTATACCTCTCCTCACCACCAGCGCTCGCCTGGCGTGATCACCTGCAGTGGGCATGGTTTCTGGCTTCAAATTAGCAGCCTGCACTTTTTCATTCATAAATTATATATTCTAGATATCTCGATCTAGGTCATGTTTATTCATTGAAAAAATCAGATTTATTAAACCCAATAATATTTCTTATTACGATTTTGCCTTGTGCACTATAGGAGAATGTTAAATTCATTATTATCGTTGAAACACCTTTTTTAATTTTATTTAACAGCTAACAGTATGAATGTGATTGGAATGTCTTTCTAAAGATGTTTGGAAGCTTATTTTGATATATCCACCAGCCTACGATCAAACAGGCTAATAATATAGCCTTCATCCCTTATATGGGTATGAATTGCTGAGGAAGGTTAAAACAATAGCTTTACATACTTGGTTACAGAGAATCTAAAAAACTGCCATCTGCTTTGGAAAAGCGGAACAAAAATACAGGAACTTATCTAAAATTGGACATGCACTGTCCCGAAACGTTTTAAGCTCCAAACATAAAAACAAATTAATTATAAACAAAAAAGCGTTTCTTAGAGAATTCGATGAGCTGTGCCTTATAAGAAGCTACTATATAGAATTATAAATGTTTCCTCTTAAGGCTCTTTTTACTATTTTAGCTTAGGCGCTTAGCTCTAAGTCTAAGTCAAGCTCTCATTTTCAACTAGATCTAGATCATATGTAGACCTAAGTCTCAGTAAGCCCCAAACTTCAAACTTAGTCGACTTAGATCTACTAACTTATTTAGATCTAGTAACAGTCTAGTTATTAGTCAAACAAGTTGAAGCTGGGAGTCATTTATTACACTTCATTATTACAGTTTTAAACAGAATAGAGTCTATATATTAAAAGCTTAAAACTCAATGTCGCTATATGTAAACTGAAGATTATATCTTTCAGAAAACTTACTGAAGGCATTGAATAAGTTTCACTAATCATTCTCCTGATGACATACAGATCTTGATCTATGAATTGTAGCTGTTGCAAAGATTGAAGGATTCTCCACGGAGAGCCGATAAAAATAACTGAACTCTTAACCTCGAGCACTTCCGCTAGTATTTCGAAAGCCCGGATATAATTTTCGATTTTTTAAAATGTTCATAATTTTAAAAATTTTGTTGGGGGAAAAGGCGCTGTGGGTAGGGGGGGGGGGGGCTGGAAACTGTTTGAGTAATATTTTAGGGTCACGCACAAGTGTTGTTATACAAATTGAGTTGATCTCCCCCCCCCCCCCATTCCGCTACTAAGTTCAGAAAGTTTGACAACATTAGCCAAATGACGACTGATGACCCACGAGGTTCATTATGATTGGTATGGCTTTCATTCATCCACATCAAAACTTCATATGCTAGATGTTGGACAGAAAACACATTTTCACGTGAAAAAAAGCTGAATGGTCTGATCACTGGCGGACTCGGGCAGGCCTGTTTGTGTGGGGAATGGTGGGTGTTTAGGGAGATGTCTCTTCCTTTCTCTTTTTCGTACTTTTGCGGAAGTAATACCAACATTTACAAACAGACATTCCGGCAATTCCATCATAATCTAACAGTGGCGTAGCTAGGGTGAGGGAGGAGAGAGAAGAATTGGAAAATCCCCCGGGCCCCTACTTGAGAGGGTCCCCCAAATTAGTGGTGGGGTTTCCCATTACATATTACGCAAAAAGCAGCCCCCCCCCCAAAAGAGGTCAAGCCCCCCCCGACCCACAAATGATGGAAAATCCCTAGCTACGCCCCGGTAATCTAGCAAGTAGCCTAATAGTGACACAGGCCAAAAGTGTGTGTGTGTTTGGGGAGGGCGGGGTAAAATGCTAAACGTTCTAATTCAAAGCAACAGGTATTAGAAGTCAAGGGCCGATGTGTGGGAAACGTTAAAACGTGGGCCGTTCCACACGAAGATGCATGAGAAAAAGTAGTTCCGGCAGGCATGCGCAGTGAGGCACCAAGATCAAGGGATAGGCTACTAGAAATCACGGGCCAAGACCCCTACATGTATCTGTTTGTGAGCGTAGTCTTTTGGCATGGTATGACATTTTGATTAAAAGAATAAGTGTTTGGAAATCTTGAATTAAAAAAAAGTTGAAAATGAACTGGAACTCTCGAACAAAGATCAACGTGTGCAGCAGTTGGGTAAAAGACTAATAGTAAAAGTAAAGTTCCCCTTTTCAGACCTTGTGGTCTAGGCTCGGGGAAGATGATCTGTTTCTAAGGCCCATGGTTAACGAGGGTGTCAAGTGGCCAGCACAACGACCAACCACCTTTACTTTTCCCCAACTAATATTAGTTACCCGTTAGAGGCGCCATAAAAATCCCAGTCTTCACCAGGATTCGAGCCTGAGACCCCCGCTTCGGAAGACAAGCGCTTGGTTACCACTCAGTCACCGCGCCTACTGGTAAAACTAATATAATAATAGCGTTAATATCTAAACATATATGTCTCCTGTCTCGGAAGACGATGGATGCGCCCAGATGAGTCACTCGCTTTGGTTTCGTCTTGAGACGGGGCAGAATCTGGAGTGACTGATCAAGGGAATTCTCTGTGTGTGTGCCAAATAGAGTGACGTCTCTAGAGCGGAGGAAGCCGGATCGGTAGATTTTAAATGCTTAAGTTGTGTTCTTAGGTCCAACAACGTTTATGATATTCCGAAATTGAGCATTTTCCTTTTTAAAAAATATGCATGCGTATTATGTGTAGGCCTTCATAGGCTATGTATAGCATAGGCATTTGTTTTTTTAACAAGACGAAAAAATACGTCGTGTTATTCTGATACTGCTCGATGCATAACGAGAGTATATTTGGCACAGAGGGGCCGCATAAGAGTTTGTGTTTCACACAACTCCCTTACATATCCATGCTGAAACGAGGCACAAACTCCTTCTTTTCAGTTCGGCAGCCAAGAAATGTTGTTTCATATTTACATTGTTTATTATTTCTTTTTTATTATTTTTTTTTTAAATCTCAGATAACTATACTTTACTTAATAAAGATCCACGTAGTTTTATTTATAACTACTTAAAAATAAAAGACGTCTAAAGCCAAATATTGTTGTCTAATTATTTAATAATAACAACGACAATTTTCTAAAAAAAATATTTCAAAAGAATAAATAGACATTCTTGTGTAACGGTCAGTGCTCACATCAAAGTTCTACCAGCGATGTACACGCTTACAACACTCACACACACACACACACATACTCACACAGCCGTACACACATAATTACACACACAGTCACAAGAATACAGTTACTCACTCAGTCACACACACACACAGTTACAGAGTCACCTATACAGTCATTCGCAATTCACACACATGACTACCTTGTTCTGCGGGACGCCAGTTGTGGTCAGTGTCGAGGCACCACTTGGCGGCATTCGACAGTTGCGCAGGTTGGACCGAAACAATTTTCTCGGTGGAAAACCTATTCCGTAAGGGGGACAACCGCACGCAAGGGGTGATCTATTTTGCCGAGCTTAAAAGGAGCAGTACACAACAGCGATAAAAGATAAAATCAGGCGTGTTTTTTTTTTTTGTGCTCCCTATAGACACAGAGGAAAGCAGCTGGCAGAAGATGGCCTCTGAAAGTGACAGTTTGAGAGTTCTCAGGAAGGTTGTGGGAACACGTTTGAGACCCAAAGAAAGCCCTAGCCGAAGACAGGCGCAGAGGACGACATGTTAACTTAGACTCCCGGCGGACAACGGCTTCGTTAGCATTAAATATGGCAAATAATTCAGGTCGCAGGTAGGTTTGAGTGGTTAGGTGAAATACAACACTCATCCTTAATCTTCGGAATCTTCACACGAATTAAGTCACACTCTCTCTCTCTCACACACACACACACATACACACTTACTTTTTTTCAGAACCACAAACGACACAAACACAAACAGACACAAACACACAAAACAACCACATCGTGTCTGGGATTAATTTATAAGACTCTCGGGGATGCCCCTGACTACGACGTAGCTACTGTGAGGAAGGTTCTCTTTCACCACCAGGACAGGGACTTTGGAGTTCTTCAAGACCTTGTCACTGACACTGCCAAAAATGCTTCGCCTCAACGCTCCTTGCCCTCTGGACCCGATCACAATCAGAGATGCTTCGATCTCATCTCTAGAAACAAGCAAAATATAAACAAGTATTTAAACACATTTTCTAAGGAGAATAACTCCACATTATTTACAACCATATATGTCAATATTGTAGGATTTATTTCCTCTTTTCGATATTAAACAAAGTAATTAATTACCAATAATTAATATTATAAATATGGTTGATATTCTGATTGGTTCGTGTTTTGTTAGATACAATGATTGATTGTATAAAGTTTCAACTTGACCTGAGAATAGGTGTAGAAGAAATAACACGCATAATTATCTTAGGGGGACAAAACCCAACGTATTTAGCCATATATCTTAATACTAAAGCATTGATTTCCCTTATTAGTATCAAACAAAATAATTGATAGACAGTAATTAATTGACTAATTTGTTTATTTGTTATAGATTCTGGTTTGTTAGGTAAAAAAATATTTATGTAAAGTTGCAACTTAAACCGAGAATGGGTGTTGGAGAAATAACGTGTTCAGAAAGAGTTGATATAAACTTTGTAAATAAAAAACAAGGTTACAAAGACAGTTTGTGTGGAAACACAAACTCAAAATCAACCCCCGAAGTGGTCCACCCTGGCAGGCTTCAATATTTTCAGAAAGAACATCTAAATGAAATTATATCAAAGACAAATGAGAGATAAGAATGGAGAAAGAAGGTTGTCAGATCTTGTGTAGTGCCCCAACGTCCAGCAGATCAAAGGATAGGTGCAAGTGAATGCAAAGTTAGATGTGAACCTGGCCTAACTAGTTCCCCTTTCAGACCTTGTGGTCTATAGGGCAGATGATGTAAATTTTATCTGTTTCTTTTTTGGCCTACGGTTAACGAGGGTGTCGTGTAGCCAGCCCAACTACCAACCGCCTTTACTTTTCCCCATCAATGTTAGGTACCCATTAGAGCTGGGAGGACTCAGAGACGCCCGAAGATTCCAAAGTTGAAAATCCCAGGATTCGAACCCGGGACCCCCGGTTCGGAAGCCAAGCGCGTTACCGTTCAGCTACCGCGCCTCTCCTGGTCTTACTGAAGTCTTATATTGATGTAATTGTTTTGAAAAGGCTCAATCTCTTATTCGAATGCTAAAGAATATAACATTTACGCATTCAAAAAAATGTTTACGAAAATGTAGTTTACAAGATTGGTATTTGTTTTTAATTTTAATCTAAGTTATAATGCATACTAATTAGCTTTTCCTCTTTAAAAAACTGCTTGCATAACTGATTTTAAAAATTAGATTTTTCGCTTTTAGAAAAAAGTTGCCGTTGCATCACAACTTTGAATGGTCTAAAATATCTTTTCTAGTTGATGAGATCTAAACGGGACGGACTGACAGACGGATAGACGGACAGACATTTCGCACAAGACTAATAGCGTCTTTTCCCCTTTCGGGGGCCGCTAAAAAAACACACAATACTTCAAGTTCAAGTACAGTGTATATTGTATGAAGACATAATATTAATCGGTGTAAGTAATACATCCACAGCAATAGTGTCCAAATGAAACACAATTAACGACTGGCCCTGAATTTTCAGTTTTACTTCTTTTTAAATTAAGCGATCTCAGGATACCTCTAGAATTATCTGAATTATTGCTAAGACTAACCTTTAGATCTCGTGTTTGTTTCTTTTTGGCTATTTTTAGCTCTATTTGAAGTGTACAGTTATTTCGAGAATGAATGTGTAAATAAACTTAATTTAAGCGACCTTAACGTATTTTATCACGTGGTATTTCAATACGCCAGGTCAGTAATGGCAAACTCAGCATGGCAGTACTACTAAACTGTATGGTACAAATAGGCTTATCTTACAGCTGACCTAAAGTTGAGTATTATTGACCAAGGATCCTCCCCAGTCAGACGATGGAACTCAAATTTGACACCATTGGTAGTAAACAAGTCTTTGACCTGAGGAATCAAAAGGATTTAGATTTGAATACCCATTCTTATTGTAAAAAAAAAATAATTACATCATTTGTTGTTTAAATGTTTTGGATGTTCTTGCAGATTTGAAGATTAGTAAATCCAAGCACAAATCTCCCGCAGGAAGGCGGGGATGGACGCGGGCAGGGTCCATCCAGAAGACAACCCATAGCGCATACCACACGACCATCTTTAGAAGGTTTTTATGGATAGTAAATAATATGGCTTGCACTATTTATATAGTAATTGTTGAAGACTGAAGCTGTAATTTTGGAAAATTGTAACCTGCTTTAAAAGATTTAAATTCTATTAGATTTAGATCTAATTACTTATTTCTATTAGATCTAAATACTTATTTCTATTAGATCTAATTACTTATTTTTATTAGATCTAATTACTTATTTCTATTAGGTCTAATTACTTATTTCTATTAGATCTAATTACTTATTTCTATTAGGTCTAATTACTTATTTCTATTAGATCTAATTACTTATTTCTATTAGGCCTACATCTAATTAATTGTTTTTTTACGTCTGCTAATAAATTATCCAAATTTTCAAAGAAAAGAATTACTTGCTGTTTTTTTTTTAAATCGTTAATCTTATGTGTATCCATTCTCTTTTTTATTGCAGAGTTTACATCAACTTATGGAGGCTGATCGGTAAGGCGCTTAAATTGACTTCCAAACGGAGGTCCCGAGTTCGGATCCTGGTGAAGCCTGGGATTTTTAATTTCGAGGCAGAGTCCACCCAGCTCCAATGGGTACCTGACACTAGTTGAGTTGGGGGAAAAGTAAAGACGGTTGTTCGTTGTGCTGGCCACATGACACCATCGTTAACCGTAGGCCACAGAAACAGCTGACCTTTATATCGTCTGCTCTATAGACTACAAGATCTGAAAGGGGAACGTTTAAACTTTTCATCAACTCGGTCTGTCTGTCTGGGTGGAATCTTTGACACGTTTTTACTTCCCTTCTCGAATCAAGTTGAAATTTTGCACAAATATACATTGTCAATGTCAACTCATGAATCAATATAAAAATTAACCAATTAGTCAATTAGTAGTAATTCATTACATTACACGATTTTCGTCCAACCAAAAAAAAAAAAAGTCTAATGGCGCGAAGAAGGGCGTGGGAGATTAACGGTAAAATGACAGTAATGCACTTTGAAATAGCCGTCTCTTTACACTGAACTCGAGTGTCGCCATAAGCCAGTTTTGAGTCAGTGGCCTACGAAACTAAATGGACGCTTATACACTAGATGGTTTTCTGTCATATGGCAACGAGAGATGAGCCAATCGCATAGCAGCAATTTGCTTACGATTCATCGTACAAAACAGCCAACAAAAATGGAATAAGTAAAAAATGTTGAATAGCTTGGTACAGAACGGAAAAATCCCAATCAATGTGACAGCCACAACGACACGAAGAAAACTCGTCTGATATTTTGTGGTACGGCGAAAGTCCGTGCAATGTGCAAGCAGCCTTAAACTCACACATGCCTTTAAGACTGAAGGCCCATTTATTCACACAGAGTAATGGTTTGCTACTGTGACTACTCAGAATAAGACCCCATGGAATAGAGGACTCTTAAAACCAAATAACATTAATACTTTTAAATAGTAAATTGTTTCAGTTCTTGACAAGATTTGTTTTAGGGGGCTACTCTGACCTTGGCATTGATCATCTGGCACTGAGCCCTGTCCTTCTGTTCCATCTCAGCCAGGACTCCAGGACTGGGGCCCAGGTCAACGGTCTGAAATTTCTTCTTGAGGAACGAGCCCAGGGAACGCTTTCGAATCTTAGAATTGACATCTTCTTTTGTTGACGACTTTTTTTTCCGGAGAAAGTCGTTGGCGACAAAACACACATGGACCTATATAGAAAAGAAAAACAAAAGCCAAAGCATGATTTCGTTTGTAGACCTTTGTGATAAATGGACGCCATTTTCAAGGGTACCAAGAGAACTACAAAAAATACAAGAATTAATCCTGGCAACTGTTTGATCTAGTATGCATACAGTCTGGAGAATGGCGTTTGCAAAGAGTAGTCTCTACCATGCTAAAACCATGCTATTAGTAAGCGTCATACTTATGTAAAGGTAGTGGCGAATTCAAAGTTTATTTGGTAAGGCGCCTAGTAGTCATCCCACACTCCCCCCACCCACACTTCCCCCTTCACACTTTTCCACCGCACACGCACACTTCCCTCAAAGCATTTACGCACCGATTTAGTCCTCTGGACACTTTTAGTTAGAATTATTTGCAGATATGCAAGTAGTAAAAAGCGAGTAAAGGTTACCAATTTCTAGTATTAGTAGCCGGTGAACTAATGTAAGTGTCACAGGTGGACTAGTAAGCGTCAGTATTAGTACCAGGAAGGCTAGTCGCACAGTCATAGAAGGGGATCAATAAAAGCCAGTTGCATGGTCATAAAAGGAGGTAAATAAAAGATAGTCACGTAATCATATTATGGAGAATTAAGTAATACCACTCGCATAGTCATACAAAGGGTTGAATAAAAAGCCAGTCGCATAGTCATAGAAAGAGGCAACTAGACTAAAGGAGAATCAAGAGGATTGGTCCGCATCCCAGACACAAAAGGTCATGTGTTACACTCGCTTGTGTAGGACCTCCGTCAACATAACCCACAATCTAGATCCATTTTACACAAAACACAGGAACGTTTACTCATAAATCTTCTCGGGAAAGACAAATCAATCAAAATCATCCTATAGATTGAGTTATCTCCCTTCGCCCATATGTTTAACATTTTCTAAAGATCTACTCCTAATCGGTCAGGGCCATCTTGGATAAGATAATTGGAGGCCCTAGGCTAAGTGACCTTGGTGGCCCCAAATGAAATCGAAAAAAAAAATAAATAAAATACGCAATTTGTTCAAACTGTAATGCACTCCAACAATAACATTGAGGACAAGTTTCGCTATTTCTTCTCTAAACAAATATTTGTCCTGTGCAAGGCCGCTCCACCAATCAGAGGCCATTGGCGGTTACCTAGCTTGCCTATGACTAAGTCCGGCCCTGACTCGGTTCACCCTGTACCTTTGTAGAAAGCGGCTCTTTTCGGGTTGATCGGGATTCGACCTTGCATTTAGTTGGCATATCCTGCCGGTGTGCTATATCATGTTTATTTTAGATATGCATTCGGCCCTTCGGACGGAGAGATCGGGTGGTTCTTGGCTTGTTGTTTTTAAAGAGAAAACTCTTAATAAGCAGATCCGGACAACTTCTCGTTACCGCTACAAAGTTCCATCGAATAATAAAGCGCAGGAACAATGCCTCTTTCCCCTCTTTTAAAATGGACGTACATTTAATCAAGCGTAAACACTAGAGGCAATACTCGAATATAAAACTTCACTTTTTTTTTTTCCATAAACAGGGAAAATGAGGTGCGGGGCAGTAATGATAAGCGATGACCACGACTTTTAGTTAGACGCCGCCCCATTTAAAATTGACAAACTGGTTTATTCCGTTTTCTAGATAGTTAAATTTGCTTTTAGGGGAGAATTTTTTAACGTCCGTCTTAATTTACTAGTTGACATCTTTTCATGACTCAGTCTGGTGCCTTACGCACCTATCTAGTTCTAGAGTAGTTTAGTGTCAATGTGTCAGTCTGTTGCCCTACGCACCTATCTAGTTCTAGAGTAGTTTAGTGTCAATGTGTCAGTCTGTTGCCCTACGCACCTATCTAGTTCTAGAGTAGTTTAGTGTCAATGTGTCAGTCTGTTGCCCTACGCACCTATCTAGTTCTAGAGTAGTTTAGTGTCAATGTGTCAGTCTTTTGCCTTAGGCACCCACCTTGTTCTAATGTAGTGTAGTGTTAGTGTGTCAGCCTGTTGCCCTAGACACCCACTTTGTTAATCTAGTGTTAGAGTGACAGCCTGTTGCCCTAGACACTTGCCTTGCTCTAATGTAGTCTAGTGTCAATGTGTCGGTCTGTTGCCCTATTCTAAAGTAATCTAGTGTCAGTGTGTCGGTCTGTTTCCCAGACACCTACCGTGTTCTCTGGCTTGTGGATGTACTCGATGTAGTAGTGGATGCAGTAGCTGCTGATGGAGCTGGCGTCTAGTGGCATCAGCACTGTACATGGTTTCACAGCAATGTGTGTCTGGGTAACAATAAAATAGAAATATGTGACAAATAAGTGAGAAAAAGGGAAAGAATCGAATATTTGTTTCGTTTTGCAAGGGAGAGAACAGGGAAAGAAGTATGATATTTTAGTGAGCAAAAAAAAGTTGTGTAGATTTGTGACAGCAAATAATAAAGAAAACGAGATAGCTATTACTAACATTAGAGATTTTCACGATGAACTAAACAATGTCATGGACGCTAAATGGAATTTCAGAGTTGCCAACTAACTAAAAAAGAATTTAGCTATAACTTAACAATATCCCAATGCGTAGCAGCTGATCTACGTATAAACTATAGACTCTGCTTTATTAACCCCATTACATGAGCCCATCCGTCTATATTTTCAAATGCACCGAAAGTCGGAGAGTAAAAGTCTAATGCTTCCCCCATATTCAACTTATTTTGTGCTTAAAATAGACGAGTTAAAAAAAATGGCTTCTGCGATGCTACAAATTGCACAAATATTATCATATACTTTAAACAAACACACAAAAAATATATGTATTTTAACACTTCCTTCATTTTGAACACCGGATACACCAGAAGCTAGATAGGCCTATTTATACGCATAAAATTGAATAACATAAAAACTGCCTGCCAAAGGTTATATCCAAGATCCAGAGAGGAATGGAGAAATGCGAATCTTGTGTGGAGTCCCAACCGTCCAACAGACTATAAGATAGGTGAAGGTCGTGAAGGTGACGTGTCTAAAACATAAGTAGGATAAAAAAAAATGTTTAAGACGATAAAATGAGCATATACAATTGGTCTAAACATTTAGCCCCAAAATGTCTGACGCATAAACGGCTGCGCCAAAGAGACCACTGCGCCAAACCCGGCCAACCCAAAAAAAAAACGGCTGTGCCTAAATATCCTGCTTCGCAACACTGATGCTTGTAGTATGAGTTATGATAACTTACAGATGAATCAATGGTAGCCCTGCGCAACGAGCTCTTCACCACGTGTGAGAAGTGGCGCGGCTGTTTCTGTAACGAGTTGTTAGTATCAGAACTCTGTATGGTGGTGAGGGACATGGCGTAGACTAGATAAGAAGTTCTAGACACTTTAGGATAAGCACGAGACAGAGGGATAAGTTATGTGACTAGACTAGTGTTTGTTTTGGTTGGACATTAATTTGAGATCTTGTTCCTCGGAGAAACGGAAGTGTTTTTGATGTTTTTGGCTTCCGTTCAAATAGATCTCAAACATTTCCTTTCAAAAAGATTTTTATAGTGCATCACTGTGCGTGCACAGACCTATATATATGCCAGGAACTGTTTACCGCTATAAAATATTTCACAGCTATTAAATAGTTTGAATGTTTCACTGATATAAATTAGTTTGAACGTTTCACCGCAAATAAGTAGTTTATATGTTTCACCCCAATTAAAAAGTTTTGAATATTCACCGCTATTAAATAGTTTGAACATGGAACTGAACGATTAATCCTTGTGAAAAGTTTGAATGATCTTAGCGCTATTAAATAGTAAAATTTTCACCAATATTTAATAGTTTCTCTTTCTCTTTTTTTTTACTTTCCATTATATTGCCATCACATTTTTTCATATCGGTTTTCTTTTTTTCTCGCTTTATTTTATAGCTTACAGAACTTAGACCGCATCTTAAAATCAAAGTGCAAACATAGAGGACACAACTGTGATTAACCTTTAGTGTTTAAACGCTATTAATTCGTTTGAGAAGAAGGACGCTTCGATAGTGAGGATTTTCCTCTTAGGCGGATAACTCTAATAGCTAGCTATTTGGTGTATCCGGTGTGCAGAAAATTAAAAATGTTAATTAGCTATGTCAGTGTTTCCCAAACTGTGTTACGGGAGGCATGAGTAGGTGTTCCGTGAACTACTGGAATAATTAACTACACGTGAATTAACCTCAATGAAAAAAAAAAAAGTAGTGTTCCGCTAAAAACTCAGAATGGGCGAAATGTTTCGTTAAGGAAAATATTTGGGAAACACTGGCTTATGTAATTAAGAATGTATACGTTACGTTTTGGGCACATTTTAGCATTATAAAATCACAGTTCTATGCTCTTTCGCATGTATTCATTGAAGAGTTTGATAAATTATTTTGAAGCCAACAAAACATTAGGGTTTTTTAAAAGAAATGTCTATAAATCAAATAAGAACATAAAACTAAAATGTTATTTAACCTTGGTTAGGCCAACAATAGAATATGCATCCTCTGTTTGGGACCCCTCAACTCAAGAAAACATTAAGAAACTGGAACAGACACAAAATAGAGCAGTGAAATTCATAACAAACAAATATTCACATTTGACAAGAGTAACACCTTTAGTAAAATCACTAAATTTAGAAAGCCTTCAGGACAGAAGACTCAAAAGTAAAGTAGCAATTATACATAAAACACTGAACCATAATCTTCAAATACAAAATTTAATAAAATACTCTGAAAGACACAAAGATAAAGGCACATTCCTCCTCCCATATGCTATGACAAATTTGTACAAATGCTCCTTCTTCCCTAGCGCTATTAGAGCATGGAATGGGTTGCCTTAACCAGCAAGGAAAACAAGTAACTTGGCAGAATTTAATTAATTGGTTAACATGCATGACTAGATGCATTACGCGTAGGACGTAACTATATTTTTTGAAGTAATGTCTGTATTATATAAGATAAGAAAATAAGTTCAGAAACCAACTTCTAAGTTATTTAGATCAAAATAATCGCCGTATAAAGGAGGTGTTGTCTTTTTTTAAAAAAAACGTATATTAACTCACTCTGTCTGTCTGATTGTCTGTCTGGGAAAAAGTTTGAACATATTTTTACTTCCATTTCCCATTCTTGGATGAAGTTGAAACTTTGCACAATTATTCAATGTAGGGGCCTACCTGACAAGTCATGAATCAATAAAAAAAATTAACTAATAAGTTAATTAATTATTGGCGATTAATTATTTTGTTTGATGTCGAAATAAGTGAAAAATGCTACTTAATGAGAGATGTGGATGTATATATGTTTTATTCTTTATACATATATTTTGTTAGGTACAATAAACAATTGTTTAAAGTTTCAACTTGATCCCAGAATGGGTGTAGTGGAAATAGCATGTAAACAAAAAAAAAATCCCAAATATTTAGCCATAACTCTGAAATATTGAAGAATTAATTTCCCATTTGGGTATTTTAAAAAAATTAATTAATTTCAAGTAATTTTTTAATTGACTAAAAGGTTCATTTTTACAAATAGATTCATGTATTGTCATTGCTAATGAATATTTTTTTTTAAAGTTTCATCATGATCCAAAGATGGGTGTTGGAGAGTACGTGTTCAAACTTTTTACCAGACAGACAGAGTTGATATAAGCTTTGTATATTGAATTCCCTTACAAGAAAGTACAGCTACGCCTGTGTGTTTGTTTCACATGTTTCGGATGTCCCTAAAGAATTGTAGATTATTTTTTCCTAGCCCATCTTATTTACTTACATACTTACTTAGGCTAAGATCCTCCCGCGACGTTCGGCGCACTCCACAAAGATCTGTCACTGGCAATGTCTGAAGCCTCTTTCCAACTGGTGTCCACTGCTCTGGGGTCCTCCATAAAAGCCAGGTTATACGAGGACGTCCCTTTTTGCGCTTTCCTCGTATTGGTCTCCATCTCATCGCAATTCTTGGTATGCGTAATTCATTCTGTCGGAGGACATGTCCCACAAACCTCATGCCAGGTTCGGTTACCACTTCATTAAGTGGTTGATTCCCATTTCGGCATAGGATTTCCTTTTTTGAAATCCGATCTCTGTAACTGACTCCTAAAATCAGTTTTTGCTGAGCGACATTTAGACCAACACCGCAAAATTACAACATACATAACAACAACAAAACAATTATATGGTCCAATGGATCCGGCCCTATGTGGCTTCCTTATTTAATGAAGAATCGACAATGTTATGCAATATTGAGAAGATCTCAGACCACTTGTTATGAGCTGGCCATAGTCTGTTTATCTATCTATCTATCTATCTATCTATCTATCTATCTATCTATCTATCTATCTATCTATCTATCTATCTATCTATCTATCTATTTATCTATCCGTCTGTCTGTCTTTCTTGGGATGGGGCGAGGGCAGAATATGTCCGTCGATTACGAATCACTCAACTTTTACGTTCTACACCGAAAAATATATTCGTAAATTTAAACAGGTATGCCCTCCCCCCTCCAGATATGTTATCAACAAAATGTGCAAATAGTTCGTTGAAGCATGTAGAAAATTACATGAGGTATTAGATAAATAAACATGCCATGATTAAAGAACACATTCAAACATCTCTCTCCACTTTTTTACATCCATTTTACTGCTCCTTCTCTCCCCCCCCCC
The DNA here is from genome assembly GCA_030265305.1 of Biomphalaria pfeifferi. Classification (NCBI taxonomy): domain Eukaryota; kingdom Metazoa; phylum Mollusca; class Gastropoda; family Planorbidae; genus Biomphalaria; species Biomphalaria pfeifferi. Next base: position 641,492 of record JASAOG010000195.1, on the reverse strand, counting down.
TCCCTCTTTTTTTTTTTAAATGTGCTTTTTTTTTTTCAATTAAATAAACAAACCAATTTTTTCCCAATCTGAAAATATCCGAGAAATGCGGTGTTAAGGTAGATAGAGTGGGAGACATAATCGTATTAGATAGATAGATAGATAGATAGATAGATAGTTAGATAGATAGATAGATAGATAGATAGATAGATAGATAGATAGATAGATAGATAGATAGATAGATAGACAATGGCCAGCTTATTACAAGTGACCTGAGAACGTCTCAATACAGCACAACATTGTCGATAATTTGTTTTTGTTGTCGTTTCCCTCCCTATCCCTCCAGCGCGACTCTTCTTTTTCCTCTTTTTTTTTTGACAGCCTCTTTCTGATATCGACCCGAAATAGCGCGCTGTGTATTCAAACATGTCCTGTGGCCTAGTCTGCGAAGCACGTGCTGGCATGGGGGTTTCCTAATGGAACAGCAGTGCAGTAAAATAGATCTAGTACCAAAAACATTTCGCATCGTCTTCTCATTGTCGTAAAGATTAATTCGTACTTTCTTGTTTATGTGCCTGGCTAGACATTATATAAAGTGAATTCATTGATGGGCTTAACCAGGAAGTTCCTACTTTCTTTTTAAAAGCTCGTCATTTTCGTCTTGAGTGTTTACAAAAATAGATTTTTTCTCAACGAAAAAAAAAAACAACATAAATTGTAACATGTAGAGCTATAGATCTAAGTGATTTTTCAAGGGAGGTAAAGCTTACTTTCAAAGATCAGAAGCAGACGTGGAATATATTCATCAAAAGGACGGGGCTATGTGAACATTCTGGACAGAGTTTCACCAGGATTACATCCGCTTGTTGACCGGTTGAACAGCAGCAGACGTGAAAGGCTTGACGTAGAGATGAACAAGATTTACGGCACGGTGCCCAAAAAGCCTAAAGTTGTAAGTTGAAAGACGTAAAAAATTTTGTTCCACCAGGGGCGTATCGGTGTCGCGCTGAGTAGGTTTGGCGGAGGGCTTTATTATGTTTTGAAACATTTTCTCCTGCTTACGTCTTATGCGTCATACCTTACGTTACCTAATTAAAGATAGCAGAGCTAGGCCTACATGTAATAATTTAACTAACCACTGTTTTAGTCTTTAGGTGATATCACTTACACCATTATTCGTTTTAGTTGTTAGGTAAAGTTACCAACAATACTTATTTCGGAGGTAATTGAAGACACCATCATTTGTTAACTCGAAGTCACTGTTACTAATGACATTTAGGAGTGAGTATTTTTTATTTTTTTTTAAAAAAACGGTTTAAATTTGAAAAAAAAATGTTAAGTTAATTTTTAAAGAACAGAATTAAATTCCTTTTTTACTATTTTCATTATCTGCTCTTTCTTTCTTTTAAAATGTGTACACGCCAGCACTTCAAACCTTTCTCTCTTAACAGTGTACACTTTTAGCACGTGTAGAGTGAAGGGGCACTTTGTTTCCGTTTAGTTACAGAAGCAGGTGTTTCTCATCAGGTCGACTGCATTTCAAAATGGAAAAAAATGTCAGTTCAATTTGATGGACGATTGCCATCTATCAATACACATGCCGTGCTGTTGATTTGAGTTTTTGAAAAGCTATCAATGCACAGGCCGTGCTGTTGATTTGCGTTTTTGAAAAGCTATCAATGCACAGGCCGTGCTGTTGATTTGCGTTTTTGAAAAGCTATCAATACACAGGCCGTGCTGTTGATTTGAGTATTTTTGATAAGCTATCAATACACAGGCATTGCTTTTGGTTTGCGCTTTTAGTAAGGATGTATAAGTAAAGTAAAAAATAAAGTTCCCTTTCAGACCTTGCGCTCTATGGGGCAGATGATGTAAAGGTAATCTGTTTCTGTGGCCGACGGTTGACGAGGGTGTCATGTGGCCAGCACAACGACCAACGATTTTTACTTTTCCTCAACTAATGTCAGTTACACATTAGAGCTGGGTGGACTCAGAAGCCCTTAAAAAAAATCAAAAAAATTAAAATCGCATTCTTCACCAGTATTCGAACCGTGCATATTGGTTCGGAAGCCAAGCGCTTTACCACTCAGCCACCGCACCCCCAGTAAGGATGTATAAACCTTATTTATTGCTTTTTTAAAATATATTTTTTTCGAAAAGAAAGTAAATGGACCAACGGCGATTTTTTTAATAGGTACATATTATTCTATTGTAAATTATAGTGTTTATTATAATTTTCCATAAGGTCTGAGTCGAAGACAGAACTCTAATCAATTAAATGTACAAGTACTGTGTAATCACCAAGCATTAGATCCTTCAAAACAGCGTAAGAACAGTAGGGCCCTCCACAAAAATCTTGCCCAGTTTCATTTACTTAATTCCGACACCGAGTGAGCAGTAGCTTCATCTTGTTGCCATGTGTTGTTGAAGGTCGTTGACTTGTAGCCCCAAACTGCTGTTAGACAACTAAACCGCTCTAGGCGTATATTTTAACTTATAAAACTTGAAATAACTTGAATAACTCCTTTGTGAGCAAAACTATAAAAAAAAAATTGTAATTACAATATAGACAAATTCAACTTGACATGAAATTTAATAAAGGCATTAGACTTTAGGAATAACATAAAATGGTATTTTGAACAAAATATAACTCACGATAGAAGCACAACATAAAACATTTCTGGCATCCTGGAGTCGTCTAGCGGCTAGCGTACTTAACAAGGCTTACCACAGCATCGCGTATCTTGCATCATTCTACAAGACTATCATTAAATTAATGCTTTCTCTCTCTCTCTCTCTCTCTCTCTTTACAACTAACAATGGGTGCTCCCTTTCTGTATAACCCTAGGAAACTAACACACACATATTCCCTAACACCATCACATGCCCGTTTTTTTTAAATTAAATCTGTCCAATGAAAGCGCCGCCTGACAGTCAGTATCATTGTCTCTGATTGAGGATTTCGTTTGCTGATATCGTTGCATGCCATCTCTGGGAAAAGATCGGCCAATAGTCAAACTTTCTCAAACAAAATACGTAATTTTGTTCTGGCGTCTATGTAACATAAACTTATAAATGTTTTATAAACGTATGGTTACTCCTTTGATTGCATTATGTACGCTAGTTAGTTTGGAATTGTCCTTTACTTTAACTGGTTTTTAATTCAACTTGTTTAAGATAAACCAACAGTGAATTGAAAACGTAGAAATCAGATGTTTAGATAATAAAATACAATTTTATCGTATGCTAAATATTTTAGTGGAAAACATATCTATGTAAATTGTTAGTCCTTAGCTTCATACTTAATATGAACTTTAAAAATCCATAAAAACATTAGGAGATTGCTATCTATAACCATAAACAGCCAACCCTTTTGGTATATTAGGAGTACAGAATTTAAGAAGTGTTTATAATCTGTGAATTTTTAAAGGTGCGCGTACTTATTTTTGTAACAGAAACGAATTTCTAATTTCCGTTTTATTTTGTTTTCACAATCTCTCCCAACCTGTGTCCACATTATTTCTCCGATACCCATTCTTGGATCAAGCTGAAACTTCGAACAATTATTCATTGACATAGACAAGACATCAAGCAATAAAATAAAAACTAACCAATCAGACATTTTATTACTGGTAATTCATTATTTTGTTTTATAGCAACAGGGAAACTAATACTTCAGTATTCACAGATGTGGCTAAATTTGTTGGGTTTATTCCACTTAAATAATTATTAACGTTATTTCTTCCTCTCGCATTCTCTGATCAAGTTGATACTTTAAACAATTATTTACTGTACTTAACAAAACATGAATCAATACACAGAGAACTTGTACATTATTGATAGATATAATTTTAAGGACGGAGTTCTTCCCCTTTAGATAAGCTTTGTTTTTGTTTTGTTTTTTAAGGATTTAAAAAAATATTTTGCTTTTTTTTCCTACTTTTTTTATTTTTCCGATTTCCTTATATCGCTCCAACATTTCACCCTATCGCTTCCTCTTCTTTGACTATACTTATTGTATTTTACTGCTTAAAAGATATATACCGGATCTTAAAAATCAAAATGTAAACAAAAAGCAAATTGCTGAGTTGAACATTTATCGTGCAAATTACCAATAAGCACAGCCTGCATGTGTTTTAATAGTGGCTAAAAATGATTCATAGTCTATTGGAACGCATTCAGACATTCTTCCTGGTTACAGAAATTTATTTAAGTTTTTTTTTTTTTTTAAATTCCCAGAAGGGGTAGATTACCTGGTCTACTTGGGGTAACAACAACTGTGGGGCACCTGTTGATGCACGCGAGTTTAGTGTTGCTCTCAAGTTAAAAACCAGGACGCTCTCTGGCATGAGAGTGGAGAGGTATGTCAGCGGCATTATATCAACAAATGCAGCACAGCGCTGGCTTTGTGTCCTATCGGCGAAAGAAAAAGTGCGCTGTTTTAAAATCACTCCGCGTTGGAGGATTTCCACAAGAGACAGAGGGGAACTCTTAACAAAGTACGCTACATGAATTTTTTTTTCAAGGTTTGGTGTCATTAACGCACAAACACACACACGCACCTACAAACAACACAAACACAGATCACTCGCTTATTTACTCACACTTACTTGAATGCTAAGGTAAACATTTTTTTCTTTAAGTTTCCAAAAATGACATGATTTAAGCATTGCAAGATGTATCTATTTGTAAACAAAAAATGTCAGTTGTCCGTTGTCAGAGAGCAATAGGACATTAACCCTTTAAAGATATCATGTACTTATTAATGATAAAAAACTTCTACCTAAAAATTATCTTTAGCGCCCTTCGTAAGAAAGCCGCTATTGGCTTTGTGCTGTCTGTTTGTCCGTCACGTGTTGATCTCAAGGTCTAGAAGGCTATAGAAAATTTTCAGTTCATCGTTGACTTTATCATTTACTTTATTGTTCTCACAATAAATGTAACTGCAACTTAACGTTTTCTGAAAGTTAACCTTCTATTTTTTTTTTTTTTTTGTTTAAGGGGGTAAATTACACACAAACATTGTGCAGAGCTGTATACAGGGGAAATAATCACATCGTTTTGCCTTTCGTCCCCCTCGCCAAAAGTCAAAATAAAGACTGTATATAAGGTTTAGCGCATGCATCTTAAAATTTTAAAAACATAATTTAGCAATTTTTGTAAATCTAAGGCTTTAAAAAAAGTATGGAACCTTAGTTGAGTAAAAGGTATTATGTGAGCTCGACTGGCCTTCAGGGGCCACCCATGAGTTTGAAACATAACTCAAACTCCCTATATTATTTTGTTCTATTTAGTTTTGTGTCTATCTATCTCTATCTCATATCGGCATATAGATTAGATGGCACTCGACAGTTGTGCATGCGAAAGGAGCTATAACCAAATAACTGTGTAATTCCGTTGCAGCTTAATCTCTGAAAGTAGATGTTCCTCTTTTTTTTTAGTGGTCTTTATCTTAATTTCTAGGCTTATCATTTTATATATATTTATCTACCGCCCTCTTGGTAGTAGAAATAATCTTCTTAAACAAGTTCAGGGCCTCATACGCGGTCTTTATGACAGATGGTATAAAGGTGATCTGTTTCTGTGGCCCACTGTTAATGAGAGTGAGTGTTGCCAGCGCAATGCCTTTACTTTTCCCGAACTAATGTCAGGTAGCCATTAGAAAGATCCCGAAATTAAACATGCCAGTCTTCACCAAGATTCGAACCTTGAACCCACGGCTCGGAGGCCAAGCTTTACCATTCAGCCTCCGCACCTCCCGACCTATAATTGTAATAATTTATTATTGTTGTTGTTATTGCTTTATAGCACGTCTTCCGTGCTCATTGCTGTCGGACGTTTCATAAGGAGATGAAAAGGATTACATCTTTACCCAAATATTCTTTGGGACGGCAGGGGGTGACATTGGGTGGGTTGGAACACTGTACAGCATGCCACACAACCAGGAAGCCCTCTTTTTGTGGACATGTAGGGTGTGTATGGGGGAGACAGGGAAAAGGTTTCTATGCTGGCTTTCTGCAGCTCACGCAAACTAAGCTCAACTCGAAATCTTAAATTTTAAAATTCCTAGTCTGTATCAGGATTTGAACTCGAGTCCTCTAAGGTAGCCTGTGGGGTTTTTCCCTCAGCCACACCTCCATTATCATGATTATTATTTTGTTAGAAACGAACTAACATTCATTCTTTGGCACTGCCAGCGTCGAGCTTCGTTAGAGTGAAACAAAACTCATTGTAGTCTCTCTTTATCAGTGTCCACTGAGAACTATTCAAGTGACGTGGCAGGTCTGCAACAGTACTGCCCTCTGACAGGCAACTAGAATCTTAAGGGCCTTGAAGGTGTCTGTGAGGTCAGTTGTCACTATCCCTTCAGTTGATATAAAATTTATAAATACAGGGTGTATTTAGATAATTTCCATAACCGCTTAATTTCCAAGCTTAGGTTCCCATATTTTCATTGTTTTTCCATTTCAGTTTTCCTATCTTATGGGATAGTGGCACGACGACGTCATTGATTTTCCTTTTTTTGTCAAATAAACAGCAGAATGGTTTTTTAGTTGAAACCAAATACAAATATTATTGCGCAATCCGTTGATTAAAGCAACCCACAGTTGTCCAGGCCTTCAATAAGAGCCGTAAAATTTGGTCTTTGTATTACAGTTATAATTGATAACTGTTGTTATTTGATCAAGTTATTCTACTTCACTTCGTGTTTCGATGGTCGCACGGGGGCTCTATGGACCCCGTGTGGAGGAGCGTTTTATTCATGTGGATCGATTGCTTTGTGAGCCGTGTGTGCAATTTATTGCCCAGGGTAATAACATGGCTTGATCACCACCATTTTAACGCTGGGCATTTTTGTCTGGGTCAAACAAGAACATGATGACAGAATGGGATGTACATTCTTTTAAACTCTTGTTTATGTTACAATTTATTTATTTTTAATGAACGAATGATAACGCAAACTGAGGCGATGTTAAAATGGGTAGTTTGAATTTTAGTAGGAAACCATTTAGAAAGACAAAAAAGGGAGATAATCAAAAGTCTAAAAATATCTCAACAGACATTGACACAGACTGTTAAATGTGAGCATTTCTCTCCCTTTCATCAAATAAAATAAATATTCATGTTTTGTGGTGTAATGGTCACAATAATTGACTGAAAATGTATTTTATAAGGCTATTGAAGAAACAGTAAATTTCGTAATCACATAGAGTTTATTAGTAGCGCCATGTTACATTTGCTGGAATGTTTCATAACCTTTGTTACCTAACAAAGTTATACTGCTATACTATAACTTTTTACGGCCGCAAGGAGGACCCGTGGATCAAGTGCGGAGGATCAAATAAAAAAACAACAACTTGACTTCCTAGTTTGAATTTATAGAAGAAGCTTGAAATCCCATATTCCCATGCTGAGGGTGAAGAAAAAAAGAGTACTTGTAAAGTACATTGAATGTTCCTTTAATGTTCCTTTGTTTAGAAAAACTAAATTATTTAATATGCATATTTTAGTAACAAATAAAGGAAAACGTTTAGGGTTTACGCCATGTTGTAAATGTGGAGCTGCTGTTGTATATTACTAGTGCGCTATAAGCAGGCACTTTTAAAACAAGACAGTGTTGCCAATTGATTTAAAGTATTGTCGGTAAAAATGTGAAAAAAAAATAAAAAAAAATCAAAACATATTTTTTTAAAAAGTTAAGTTGCTGTCAGTTGCTGACCCGTCGAAGTGTAGACTTTTTTCTCTATCGTGGGACCCCCCTTTCTAAGGGAGTCGCCTGGCAGTTGCTCCGCCTGTCTTCCCTTAAATCCGGGCAGAGACGCTAAGGCGATGGTGAGAGGCTAGTTGTCATCATGCGTAGATGAAATCTCAAAGCTTTGACTGATATTTCTTTAAAGTATTAAGAAACTTTTAACTAGTGACAGAATTAACGCCTGATATACTAAGGTCAAAGGTCAAAGGTAACGCACCCGACCATGCCACGAAATAAAAAAAAACGAAGCCCATCGTAAATTCCTACGTGATAAGTAAAAGGTTTCTATTTTTTAAATCAATGCAGATCAGCCCTTACGTTATTAGCTACAAAGTAGAGATTAAGTTTAAAAATTTGGTACCTGTTACGTCTATTGAAGTTATAAATTGTACTAGCTCTATGCCCATCAATTTTATGTATTGTAGAATTCAACTTCATATTTTATCAATGGACATGATATTTGTTTGAAATACTGCATCTTTTTCTAAACCTTTGGCTGTGTGGTAAAGCGTTTGGCTTCCAAAGCGGTATATCCAAGGTTGGAATATGCTTACGACATGCGTATCACGTTTTGTGCTCTTCTGAAATGATAGTCCAGCGAAAGTATGTGTATACATCTGTCTTGAGCGTTGTGGGCAAAGATTTATCTGAGGCTTGATAGTACATAAATTAGGGTTTCATATAAATTTAGGCGATTAATTATAATTATTTATTTTTTTTGTAAAAAAATTACAATTTTTATTTTTTAAGTCTACGATTTATATATATATATGTATATATTTTTAATGTATATATATATATATATATATATATATATATATATATATATATATATATATATATATATATATTGCTTCATATACCTAAGGATAAAGAGATAATTGTAACACCTGCGTCAGATGAAGGCGTACATTTTTCAAACAGAGGTTTCATTGTCTGCTACCGAAATAGTGCAGATGTATATCATTTAGTTATTTGCATTTCAAAATTGCGGAGGCGCGGTGGATGAGTGGTATAGCGCTTGGCTTCCGAGCCTGGGTCCCGGGTTCAACTTCTAGTGAGGACTTTAATTTCGGATCCTTAGGGTGCCTTCTGAGTCGACCCAGCTCTAATGGGTACCTGGCATTAGTTAGGGAAAAGTAAAGGCGGTTGGTCGTTGTGCGGTCGTAAACCGTGGGCCACAGAAACAGATTACCTTAATTAACATCACCTACCCTATAGATCACGAGGTCTGAAAGGGGAACTTTTTACCTTTAAACTTAAAATTGGATACTTTAACACTCATTTGAACATCAACTTATATTGTTTTAATCTTTATATGTTACTATCCGGACATTACCCTCGGCCTGCGGGCTTTTGTTTGTGTTTACTAATCTAGTGAATTGGATTTAGATGTATGTTAAACTTAGCTAATGATCCTTTCAAGTTTTTCTCTTTGGCCAAGAAAATAAATGTAGTGTTGCGAAAATGGGTTTACCCGTTAAGCCGATACATTCATATCTATTAAAAATGAAAGGAGCACGAGATGAATAGGATAGAAAGTACATTTGTTAAATGAATGGGATTATAAAGTACGTCAAGACGTCTAAATTCCCCGATATAAGGAACGAATTTATATGAAAATGCTTTTGAAACACACATTTGAAGGTTAATTTTATTCGATAATGAAATCAATAGACTATATTTTTGTATTTTCATGTGTCAAAGTAAAAAAAATTTATGTGAAAAATTGCAAAGTGTAGTTTTAAAAATTATATCTACATCTAGATCCTTTCGATCTTCTCTCTTGTACAAATGTAAACATGGTTAACATGGCCTAGATCAATGAAATAGTAATACTTTCGTAGAGTTGAGCAACTTTTTTTTTGAGTGTCTTAAGTTTGTTTTAGGGCTACCATACATATGTTATGGTTCCAGTTAAAACCCAAGGAACAATTTAGCCAAGTTTTATCAACAATAATCAAACAGTTTTGATTTCTATGCGGGACATACATACATACGCCTTACTTTCTACTTTATGGTATAGATATCACATCTTAAACATATTAGGCTATAAAATTTAATTGAAAATAAAAATTAATATAAAATATTTTTGTGTGTGTGATAAGTTGTAGTGAAAATACCATGACGTGGCCTATCCAAGCCTCTTGGGCCCGAGTTTAAAAATAGGATGGCGCCCTTTCTTTTTTTTTTTTTTTCTTTTTTCAAAAACTCGAATGTTGAGTAAAACAAAGATAAATAAATAAATGGAGTCCTACTGTAGGTTTGTGTTTACAAAAACATATTGATACATATACCAACTTTAACTACCAACTTTACCAACTTTAACTAAGAATTGGAGATTTTCACTATAAACTAAACAATGTCAAGGACTCAAAATTAAACTTCAATGATGGCAACTAAAAGCTACAAACGGAAGAGCTGAAAAGATTTGATTCCGAAATGCTTACAGAGTTGTACAAATATTGCCCTTGGTTCGTACTAACACTATCAACACTTGCTTCATTTTGAACACAGAATACACCAAAAACATTTGCTATGCATAGATTTTCCGACTGGATGAAAATCCCCGTTAGTACCATCACATTCAATTCAGTTACGACTTCTGACAAGTAAAAGTGTCTTGACATTCATTGCTTTTAGGTCTACTGGAAGTAACAAACTATTGTTATAAGTTTGCCATCTTTTGTCTGAATGGACGGGCCTGCCATTGAAAGAGGTTCTGGCTAGGGGCAAGGGACAAAGAGGGGGGGGGGGGGGAGATGGTCGACAAATCTTGCGTGGTGCCCCAACGGTCCAGCAGACCAAGGGATAGGTAAAAAGGTAAAAATTTTTGTCTGATTTTCCTTGCTGAGAATAACCTTCACATGAAGTTTCAATTTCAATTCTTACAGTCAACATCCATCCATCCCAGAGGCGCTACAGCCTATGGAGGGCCCTGGCCTGTTTTAGCACATTTATCCATTCTGATCATGTGCTTTACGTCTGCGTGCCCGGACTTTCAGCTGTTGTAGATCTGCCTCTACATCATCAAGCCACCCTACTTGGTGTCTGCCTTTGGGGCACCTGCCTTTTGGTTTCTGATCTTTCAGTCAACACAATCTTTTTATTATTAATTTTTTTTTAATTGAATGACCCATGGGGGCTCATATCGGTCAGTGGCTTGAACGAAATGAATCCTACTCGAAACTGTTGCAACGCCCCTGGTTAAAGAAGACCTCCCCCACCCCGCCTCACGTCTAGGCCCTCTACACTATGCGGGTCTATGCGTTGCCACGGTAATCGCCAGTTATATTTCAAACCATTGTCATAAAAGTCTTTAAGTAGATTATGAAGAAATGACTTCAATATATTTCAGTTAACCATAACGACCTTTCACCCCCTCTCACTCCCCGCTCTCTCTCCCTAAAAATAAAAAAAAACAATAAACAAACAAAAAAAAAAACAATTTAACCTATTTGTAACCAGTACACTGTCAGTCACCTATACACCTGGACGTCTAGGGAACGTAACATTATAGGCAAAGCAGGTAAGACGTGGGCCCACACAAATCGTGCCTTTTTTTTTTCCTTCTAGGCCTACCTTCTACCTATCGTGCAATTTCGTTCACTCTCTCCCCCCCCCCCCTCTCTCTCTCTCTCTTTTTCGTGGACCATTGCGCGCGACACGCACCCACACGCACACATCCACAATCATCTGTACCTACCGATTTGCGACAAATTTTGTACAACATAAACAAGGTCCGAGTGGTTATGTAGATCTACCTGTTACACCCGCCTGTGTTGTGCTAACAACTGTGTATTGTTATACTCATTGTTATAGATTCAAGTGTTGTTAGAATTGCTGTTTAACAGAGTTTATCTTCATCGTAAGTGTTTTTTTTTTTTTTCTAATTGTCGCATTCTTACGAAAATGGATAATGTCATAAATTCAGAGATTATTACACGAGAGATAAATGGAGTTATGGAGACCGATGTGGATTCTATTGAAGTCACGCCGGTAAGTTACTTATTTGTCTAAATACTACAGGGTAGGAATCTATATATATAAATCTCAAACGCGTGGTCTGTTCCGGTCTGAAACAAAAACAGAGAAGTAGACCAATTGAAAACAATAACATTACTAGACCAGATCTAGTTCTTGGTAGTCGTGTGGTGTGCGCTTCGGTGGTCTACAGTTCGAACATTTGCCCGCAACTAACACCTGACGTCTTGCATGACGTTTGGGCTAGGACGTAGTAATATTTATTTCTGAAGAAACGTCTGAAACATGTAAAACAAATATTAATTCACTCACTCATTGTACGAAGCTTTATTTACAAACCAAAACGTGTTATTGACCTGTATAGTCTACACCTCCATTTTTTTATCGAATTATAAATGTAACAAGACTACTATGTGTAACCTGTGGTTAAAAGCTAGTTTCTTAACGCTTTATCTCCGTAATTATTTTTCCACAATCTAACAGAATTGCTCATTTTTCACATTTGGACATTCTCTACCCTGGTATGATTGAACATCAATAAGTTTTGTTTGTGATCAGGAAACGTAACTATCGGTATAGAATTTATAGGGAACGCATGCTCTTTTATGTAACACAAATTGAAGTTTATAAAACCAAATAATTAAGTTTAATAAGGTCAAATCAACGATGGTATCGTTAATCAGGAGAGAAAGAGTTAATATTGAATAACAAATTAGTCTTAAAGATGACTTTATTTTCAAAAATTCAGACTCATTCTTTTAGTTGTTACAAAAACTGAGCACCGGCAGAGTTAACATTTTTATTTGTGGACCTATAAATTTTCCTTAACCGTAATAACGGCTTCATTCAACATGGCTTAACATTTGGTTACGTCTGGTTATCCGCCAACAGTACTTTCTCCTTCCTTCCCCCCCCCCCCCCCCCCCACTCCACCCCTCGATCATAAGTGTTCTCTCCTTCTAAACAGTCCAGTTTCGCTACTCTCACAAGAAACACGAAGCTACAATGTTTCTACTCTAAATAACTCTAATCACCATCACCTCATTTTTTTCCCCTTGAGAGTAGGTCTATCCTCCCATGTTCCACTCCCCTCTCTCAAACATAAAGATATAAGAGCTTCCCTACGTAGAGGTTCGGAAATACTCTTACAAAGCTAATGGAGCCAGAAAAAAAAAATACAAACTCGGATTAGTGGGAAAACAGTCTCAGCTTTAAATTGGAGTTCAGTCCCCTGCCAATGCCTTATATACAAGTCTGTTGCTTGTTATTTCCCCTGTTAATTGCAAAAATGTAATGGAGCGTGAAGTGAATGACTCTAGAATTAGATTTTCAATAGTTCATAAAGTTTTCAATGTTGGGGAACAGTCCACAAGTGTACACATGCATGCATACATATATGACTTTTTGATTTCTTCTTCCAGAGTTGACATATAGTCGAGAATTTTATACAAAAATGTAAATTTACCAATCACAAAAATTCACTGTATTTTATATCTGTTCATTTCGGAGGAGTTAGCTGTTGTATATCTATGTAAACTTTATGTCTATTAAAACTTTTTACCTTGACATGACAAGCAAAACTTAAAGTTTCCCAGACTGACCTATGTAAATATCCCACGACTGTGTTGTAGAGATGCTCTCCCCTTTTATCCCGCCATTCATTAATCAAATTCATGTCAGGAACACTTCACATTTGCCGTCTTAAATCAATGGTGGCTACCGGAATGGTGGGCAATTTATTCACTGACTTGAATCGTGTTTTTATCCCAAACTCACTGAAAATGTTGCCTTTTTAATAATTCAATACAATGCCATGATTTCAGTTTTAATAATGCATTTTTTTTTTAAATTTTAAAACACAAAAGTAAGGGCCTAATTTATCGAATCGTGTAACCCACTGACGTACCTTTAAAAGAGAGGGCCTAGGCCTAATTTATCTTATCTTGTAACTTACTAACTTTCCTTTAAAAGAAAGGAAGGCGCGGTGGTTGAGTGGTAAAGCACTTGACTTCCGAACCGAGAGGTTCCAAGCTCGAATCCTGACTGACATTTTTAATTTTGGGATCTTAAGGGCGCCTCTGGGTCACCCCCCCTCCCCTCAGCTCAAATGGTTACCTGATGATAGTTGAGGAAACGTAAAGGCCGTTGCGCTGGCCACATGACACCCTCGTTAACCGTGGGCCACATAAACATATGACCTTTACATCATCTGCCCCATAGATCGTAAGGTCTGAAAGGGAAACTTTACTTTTGACTTCAAAAGAGAAGGTCATTTCGTCCCGCGTTCATCCATGTGTTAATCTAGTCGTGCATGTTAATTACTCTGCTAAAATCATTGTTTTTTCTGGCTGATACAGGCAACCCATTGCAAGCTCTAATAGCACTATGGAAGAGGGAGAACATTAAGGAATTAGCCCTAGCACGCGGAATAAGCAATGTGCCTTTATCTTTGTGTTTTTCTGTGTATTTTATTATGTTGCGTTTTAGCATTTGTAAGTTATAGTACAGTTTTTCGTGTATATTGCTACTTTATTACTGTATATTTATTTTTACTTGAATCATAGAATCCTAGAACAGAACGTACATAGTTACAATTATTGTTTTTATTAACATGGGCTGTCATTCTAAGCAGGAAAAAAACAACCGAACTAATACTATAGCTACTGTACACTATACTATAGCACAATTGTACTTTGTCTTCTCTCTCTCTCTCATTCTCGCTATCTGTATGTATATCCTTCATACAACTTACTTGTAGGGTCATATTATCATATATGTTAGTGTTTCACACGTGTCATTGCTTCTGACTGAATCAACCCTGTCATTAATGTAATTTGACAGTAATTACCACACTTATTTCGCACCACCCCACGGCCTTTCTGGCCAGTATAGTGATACAATTTGTAAAAAAGTTAAGACGCGTAACTTAGTTTGTTTTTTGCGTAGCCTTGTTGACAGTTCTTCCCGGTTTTGCTTAAGGACACTTTCTTAGAGGTAATCAATAAGTCTGTATAGATCTACTTGAAGTAACCTTTCTCTCCCCTCCCAGCCCCTCCCCCTTATGCCCACACAATTTCCACTCCATTGGTTTACAATAACAAATACCGTGAAAACGCTTATATCTACTTCCAGTGCAAGTAATGAATACAGTCACTGCTTTCTTCATTAGAAGAGTACATCCCGAACTATAGACTTAAATGTATTGTTAATTTGGACAGCTTATCAAGGCTGTTATCAATACAAGTTCACCAAACGTCTATCACCGGGCTCCACTCCAGGACCTGTCCACCCCACCTCTCCTTATTTTAACACACACTGACACACATAGACACATGGATCTATATACTACTACCACCTTTTTCCCCCCCCCCACACACACACACCAACACCTCCAAGCTCTGTCTCATCGGTCACTGGTTTTTGACGGGCGGCTAGTCACGTGATCTTAAACCTAGAGCGATCATGGTCATAAGTATTATTATTCCAGGCCTGATGTTGAACAATCAGCTGAAATTTGGAATTCTAGATCTGTAAAATACTGAAAAACTTCAATGTATCGGTATTCTAAAGTTAATACTGCCTTTTTCCCCTCAGAAGTTAAATCCTGCTATAGAATTTTATATCAGTATGTCAATATATAGCTTGATTACATTATTGTTATCATTATACTCATATTATGTATTACTATGTTGATGGCTTGAATTGTAGTTAGGTGCAACATATACATAATTCACTGTTTAATGTAACTGCTTGTGAATCGTGTGATCTGATAGTTGAGGTAGGCTAATGTTGTTCATTATTATTGCTATTATTTTAATTTTATGTTACCACTTACATTAGTATTACCTTTCATTTGTTTTCACCTTAGTATTGTTATTATTTTGTCACTTTGACTGCCTTTGTATCACTTGTGCTTTGTAGCAAAACAAATACAATTGTCCGATTGTTGTCACCCGGCCTCAGTGTGTTTGTTTCTGTGTGATCTTAAAAAGAATAATAAAAAAAAAACATCAACAATAAAGTTTATACAAGAGGAAGAACTCCATAGTTACAGTCATATATCTCAATACTGTAAGATGTGTATCCCTTTTTCGGTATCAAACTAAACTAGTTATTTACCACTATCTAACTAACTGATTAATTTTTTAATTAATTTATATGTTGTCATCGATAATGAATAATTTCAGCATGATCCGAGAATGGGAAGTGGGAGAAATAACGCGTTCAATATTTTTAGCAGACAGAGTGTAAAAGGAGACAAACAGACAAAAGTTGTCTAAAAAGATTCCCGGGTATGCAGAAGAATAAAGAAGAAAAACATTTCGAAAATAAAATGGGGTGGAGGGTACTATTTATTCCATTTTTACCTAAGGTGGCTAAATACTTCGAGCAATGATGCCCAAACTACTGCCCGCGGGCCATATCTGGCTCGTGACACGTGCCGTCCGGCCTACTGAAACGTCTGCCCACAGAGAACAATGAAGCTTCGGAAGTTCCTTTTTATTAGGCTCAACGTTTTGATGCAGTGATGCGGCCAGGAAAACGCATGTCTCAAATGTATATCACCCCTAGGGCTAACAGTGACAAAAAAACAACAACAAACTTTTGGCTACCTAACATTGTTGCTCGAGTATGAACCTCGATTTAAGTAGAGTTGTGGCACGGAAACCTTTCCTCCACTGGTCTGCAAGAAGAGATTGGGCCATAGCGTACTGAGCGTGGCTAAAGCCTGATAGTTGCGCTATACAAAATGCAATTTAATGTGCCAGTATCAGTGTCCCTCAATCCACATAACTCTTATTGAAAATAGGGCGCCGTGGCTGAGTGGTTAAGCGCCTAGCTTCCGAGCCTGGGGTCCTGGGCTCAAATCTCGGTGAAGATTGGGATGCCTCTGAGCCCACCCAACTCTAATGGGCACCTAACTTTAGCTGAAGAAAATAAAGGAGGTTGGTCGTTGTGCTGGCCATATGACGCCTGTATTTTATAACCTCTAAGAAACCAAAACCTTGAACAGAAAGAGAAACGATTCAATCCACACAAATGAATTTTTAATTCAAGCTCTTCAAGTGAAGGGGAACAGGTATGGGACTTAGAGGACATTTAAAAAAAAACTTAGCTTTGCGTCTGTGTCCTTGACCTTAGCACACTGGCTCTCAACCTGTCAATGACTACCATACTCTAGTTCTCTTTGTCCCCCAGTATGTCGTGAATATAATCAAAGTTTTAGCTAATCCTTCATATAGGACATCAACATGAACGGGCTCGGTAATCGACTTAACTCTTTCTCTCCTAATCGACGATCCCATCGTTGATTTGACTCATTAAATTAACTTAAAATTTAATTTTATAAACTTGACTTTGTGTTATATAAAAAACAGCATGCATCCCTCTTTTAATTATATACCAAATACAACATTTTCTGATAACAAACAACAAAGCTATTGAAGCTTAATCATAACAGGGGATTGAAATAGTAATGAGCTAAAAGAAGAAGAACTTCGAAGCGTGGACAAATAATAACGGAGAGAAACAGTTAAAGGCTGGACACTTGTGATGAAAAAAAGGATTTCTGTCCACCAAAGAGATGTAATAGTAATAATATAATTAATAGGCGCTGTGATAACATTACAAAC
This sequence comes from Biomphalaria pfeifferi, assembly GCA_030265305.1. Lineage (NCBI taxonomy): Eukaryota > Metazoa > Mollusca > Gastropoda > Planorbidae > Biomphalaria > Biomphalaria pfeifferi. The sequence goes on along the minus strand of JASAOG010000195.1, from coordinate 624,143 downwards.
ATAATGAAGACTCAAGGCGCTGTGATAACATTACAAACATAATGAAGACTCAAGGCGCTGTGATAACATTACAAACATAATGAAGGCTCAAGGCGCTGTGATAACATTTCAAACATAATGAAGGCTCAAGGCACTGTGATAACATTACAAACATAATGAAGGCTCATGGCGCTGTGATTACAAACATAATGAAAATCTCAAAGCACCACGAAAACATTACAAACATAATGAAGGCTCAAGGCGCTGTGATAACATTACAAACATAAAGAAGAGAGCTGATGCTAATGAGAGTTGAACGAGAGAGAAAGCGAGAGACATCAGGCAGAAAAGAAGTTTTTTGTAGTGAGTTTAGATTTTGTTTAAATATGATTTCATCTTGTTATTACTAGATCTATATCTCAGTTTAAATTGAATCTGTTAATATTTATATATACAATTTATATTCACGTTTGTTGAAAAAGATGTCTTCTCAAGTTTATTCAAACGTTTATACAAAGAACTTAATACGCCTTCATCGGTTTAGTTCTAGCTGTCTGGAGCTATAAACCAACGACCGAGCAACAAGTGGTAAGACGACCATGACACATCTCTCGTTTGGCTAGAAGCGAGGCATTTTGAAGAGGTATTTTGGAGAGGCATTTTCGAATGCATTCTTCGCATCTAAAATCAGTATCTGACTGTGTGAAGTAGCCAGTCATTCTAAACTTTTGGTTCGCTTATTGCCTGCTTAGGTCCATTGCTACGTCGTTTTCCATGGCCTGCCTTGCTATCACCTCTCTCAGCATGGTGCGGGTGTAGTGTCCAGAGCTATGTCCTGCCTAGCATCTGCATCGCTTTAAGATTCCCTTTTTATTCACATAACAGAGATGGGGGTGACCAGTTTTCCTTTGTGTCTGTCGCAAATTACCCCATAGAAGATGACTTTTGGGATTCGTCTTGTATGCGGGGGACATTGAATGAGGTTTTCCTTTTAATCCTAGCAATTTTGTATCATGCCCCCTCCCCGTGCTTAACGTGCTAAGAGATCGATCTAGCACTGTGCAGTGCACTGCATAGTTCGACGTGTCGACACTACGTTTTGATTATTATTGATACCTATAACTTTCCACTTCTCTCTCCTCCTTCTGACTCAATTCTATAATCCCCCTGAGTCGCTCGAGTCCCTAATTCGTCTGATTAACAGTTCCTACAAATATTTTGTTTCGCTTTACCGCACACTTCGACCATTCCGGATTTCAAAAGGCCACTCTTTAATTCAGTTTCAATTTTTTTTTCTACAATAAAAAAGTAGAATCAGTAGAAATCTCTTTTAGCGCCGAGAAGTGCCTATGTACGCTGAGGCGCACATTTTGTGGGGTACCCCGACAAAATAGCGAAGGAAAAAAATTTCAGCCATTTTGAAAGAAATGCTTTAGATATCGTAAAATATGAATAAAGCCAATATTTTTTGTTTCAATGTTATCATTATTTTCTGTCATTTTACAGGAAACACTTAATGTATCTTAAAAATAAATATGCAAACAGTAAGTAAAAATTATAATACGCTAATATGAATAATTTGAAAAATATATCATTCCAAAAGTGTACTTTCAAAACAGGCAAAGATACTTGTCAGATTTGTATCTTTATATATATATATATATATGAACTAGCACGCACACACACACACACACACACCACAAACTTTCACAAAGTTAAATTGTAGGAAATGTCACGTAGAAACTCCATCAGAAGCTTGTTTCCGTACATTGGAAATATAGCTGCAAGACGTCTGTCAAGTTGGAGGTACTTTGTCTTGCTTGCAGCTTGACTTCGTTCTCCAGCATTCTACCTCAGAATCTTGATCTCAATGTTCTCCTGTTCTCTGAGGAAGTGAGAGATTAACTTCTAACCCTTCACCGGTGTCACCACATTTAAAATCCTATTGTAGAAAGTTATACATTTTAAACATTGGTGAAAAGGGGAAATATTATAAAGTAGTCTCTTTCTCTGCAAATCTGGCATACTTTCAGATCTATTAATATTGAAAAATATAGAGACTAGAACAAAATGCTGCCCATGACATTAAATTACTAACAATCCTGTACTTTTATACACATCAAATATAAGTTCGCGCTATTTGGTCGGCGCTATTTTGTCCGCGCTATTTTGTCGGGTCAACATTTTGGGAAGCAGTTATCGATATAATAAAAAAAAAAGCATTTTATTGAGCACCTGCACTTACTAAAAGCGAGTGTGTCTTAAGATTCAAGGATATTTACAAGGGTAACCTCGGTGATTCCCAGGCTGCGATCAGAGGACTACTAGCAATGCATTTTATACATTAGACTTTACATAAAGCTTGAAACTGTTAGACTAAGCAAACTGATTTTTGGACCCCAAAATAAGATTGTGTCCTCTACATATAGTTACTAGTAGCGGAAATGGAATAAGATTTTCATTACTAATTAACTCCCCTACTCCTTACTTATCTTCTATGTACAAAACTCGATGCTACGAGAAACCAATGTATAAATAAATTTCCTGTTTACACTTCTCTTGAGACCTTGACGCGCACACCACGTGACACTAATATATGTTTCACTAATGACATTATCTTTAAGTGTAAGTCTTGATCGGGACTAAAACAAAAAATTAGCTCATGAGGAGCAACATTTGGAGACACGAACTTAACGACTATTAGGCCTGAACAGGTCCATGATGGGGTAGTAAACCATGGTTTCCGAGTTGATTTAAAATAGTTCAAGGGCTGTCGGTTTAACTGTCAGAATGTTAAGTTACCTACAATAAATAAATCAACTAAAAACAATCCTATGTATACATATTAGAATGCCAATTAAAAGAAATAGGTATCTGCTTTTTTCAGAAACTTTTCTATAGAATGTTTTTGTTGTTTTTTTGTTATATAAATGTATTTATTAATATTTACTAGTTTCAAATGGTTTACCAAATACGTTTACTTTTGTTTTAAAAAAGGCTAAGAATGCATGAACACATTTTTTAAAAACAATAATTTCAATAGCTTCCCAACATCTACCAGTGAAGTTACTCCTCTTCTTGTATCTCTATGCCACACAACCATTATCTCTGAGTTGGCATCTTAATAACCACAGACCTATATATCTTATACATAGACTGGAAACCGGAAGCAAATTCTTATCCGATAATGATCAGCTCACAGTTTTAGTTTTCAAAGTTAAGAAATATTGCAATACCGTTTTGAGGTTTTTAAATAGAATGGGCTTTTATTAATATTAATCACAGACCTATATATTTACGCAAATCTGTGATATAAAGCCATTTCATGTTAGTTTCCATTGAGCTCATTCTTCCAAAATCCTAGATTGATTGGTTATAATTATTTTATGATTTTAGATTTACATTTAAATAGATTAATTACCTAGATCTTGGTTATGTACCGGTATCTAAAAATTGCAAAATAATAATTATGAGACGAGAGTAGGCCTACTCTTATTTTCGATGTTCAATTACTCGGACTACTACATCTAATATCTAAATCTAACGTTTATATTGTGTACAACATATGTTGTGGTTAAAGAAAAACATCAACACTTTACTTCTTATATCTACTTCACAAAACAACGCCTTGTCTCAGCTTTTTGTGTTTTTCACGGCCTGTTTGTGTAGTGTTAGTGATCTCCACGTCCAGTCTAGGTATGATATATATAGGTCTGTGCTAATAACATTCAAAAGCTTGACTCATTTCCCTCTCACAAATACGAAACAAACATATTTGTCTAGTCACTTTATCCTTGAATAATCTCCCTTACATTTTGTTTTCAAATATCATATTTTTGTATCTAGGTTTCTTGAAACAATTCAGTAGCTTAGTTCCTGTTTTAGTCGTAGTCTGTAGAGTGTCATAGTTTGTTTTTTTCTTTCCTGTGTCAATCATTCTATAGCTTATATTCTTAATACGACTTTTTTTTGGTCTCTCGGTCGTTGTTGACAATGTCCCTGCATTTTAGAGTCACACCAAAAGATTAAAATCAAGTTTTTATTACGCATGACTAGGTTTTTTGGGGAACGAAACAATTTTAATTCGGTAAAGTCAATACTGTCTTGAATAACGTATCCCCTTTCAGACAAGACACTTCTAGACATGTGTAAAGAGATTGTATGATAATATAATAATCTGATATTGAGATATGGTATTCAAATATGATATTGGTATGATATAAAGTATTATATTACTATATGATATTAACATTAAAATGTATTTTAAAAATGCGGTATTAAAACACGGTATGTTCATATACACACTGAAGTAAAAAGACGTCTAGGACTGTAAGATTTCTTTAGTCTTTGGAAATTTTAGTTGTTATCTCAAACTTTAAAATCATTTTATTATATTTACAAATTGGCGGTTGGCACTATCTTAGACTAACAATTTAATGTTTATGAAAAAAAAAAAAAGAGTTGTTTTTTTTAATACAGTGTAAAAAGAAAAAAATAAATTTGTGTATAAAAGCTGGGGAAAAAAAATCTGTAATTGTCACAGTCTGAGGTTGTTGTCATTCTTAAACTTGCTCCTCGAGCTTCCTTCCCCATTAGAATGGTCTTAGGTCCAAACCCATGTGAACTTAGATTCAGGATTTGAAGATCTGAAATAAGTCCTTGAATTCATTGACCTGACCTCAGTTGTAGAAAAGTTAAAGCGTCGGCCACATTGTGCTGGCCTCGTAATTGTTAACCTTTGACATTGAAACATTAGAACCCAAGTATCAACTTTATATAGATATTAAGTACGGAACAACATTTGTACAACATTTCATCTTTTCTAAGCGAGGGAACACAAAAAAAATCAGTATTGACATTTGTTCGTTTTCTTCTCTTTTTGTTAGACTTTGAACTACTAGTAAGACCCGCTTCGAGGTTGTTTTTTCTGCTTGATGTGAATGTTTTCTTTCAAGGAAGAAAATGAGATGAAGAAACAGCATCTAGATGGGAAAATGTTAGGTTTAAATGAATATCTATAATTCGAATCAGTGTACGACATCTCGGAAAAATCAGCAGGTTGTAATGGGCGTTGGGCATTCTTATTAATCTGTTGGACCGTTGGGGCACCGCACAAGATTTGTCAACCGCTTTTCTCCATTCCTCTCTGGAGATCCTACTTCTTCTGATAACCATAATCTCTTAACCAAGCAGTATTAGGTAAAGGTACCCTACCAGACCGTGCGATCTAGGAGGGTGGGATGGGGTTCATCTGTTTTCATGGCCGACTATTATCAAGGGGTGTTATGTGAACAGCATAACGACCAAACGTCTTTGGGTTGGCTAAGCTCAGAGGCGTTCTAGAAATTTCGAAATACATCTCAGTCTCCACCGGGATTCGAACTTGAATTTGTCACTCGGCCATCACACCCCCTCAATAACATCAACGTGATGGATTTTATTGAGCCACAGATGCATTTCATTGAGCCACAGTTGCATTTTATTGAGCCACAGCTGCATTTTATTGAGCCACAGCTGAATTGAGCCACAGCTGAATTGAGCCACAGCTGAATTGAGTCACAGATGAATTTTATTGAGCCACAGCTGAATTTTATTGAGCCTTAGCTGCATTTTATTAGCCACAGCTGCATTTTATTGAGCCACAGATGATACTGTGGCTCAATTTCAATGTCAACACTAGTCGGGTAATGTGAATTTTAAATTCGAAATTCGTATTTATTTACCAAAAATTGACTTGAAAAAAACAAAAACAAATGTAATCTTTTTCAAAGTTTTATCTACGTGCAGCTTTAAAGTGAGGCCAACTTTTCATCAAGCAAGAGCCACTCTGCTGCCAAATCTTCTGCTTAAAAAAATAACGAACAATCAAGACTAGGAAAGTTAAAAAAAAAAAGCAGGTTGTGTTTAAAAGCCAAAGTAAAACAGATTGCTGAATCTGGGCGAACATACAAAATGTCAACAAGAATTTAGCGCGCGCTAATTATGTTGTCGTCAGGAGTTACAGTTGCGGTGAAGTATTTTAAAAACAATTTTCCAGCTGGTTACAACCTTATGCTCGCTATGTACAGGTGAACTCGGGGTACTCTCAATGTCAAGGACGTGCTTGGGTTTTGGGCAAGATCATTTCTCTGAATTGCACACATTTTTGATTACTTTGCTTTATTGAGCTATATATTCTGAAATACCTTTAAACAAAACAATAAAACCAAATAGAACAAAGCCGACAAAACACACACTTGTCATTAGAGATTTGTCATCTATGGTGGAAAACCTATAAATAGCTATCTTGTTGGTGTATCCGGTGTACAGAATAAAGTGTTGATAAGCTATGCTTTTTATTTAAAGTTAAATGAGAATTTTGTGCATTTTCTAGCACTACAAAATAAAAAATTTCTAAACTTTAACGTTAAAAGCTAAATTTAATTTTTAGTTGGCAACATTGAAGTTCAACATAGCGATCTTTTCATTTAGTTTATCGTGAACATCTCTATTTCATAAAGCATATCATAAACTTGTTCACGTCTGCCAGTGCAGAAGCAGACGTCGGCTCAGTCTAACAAATTAATGAATCAGCGTATTCTTGTAACATCCTGTTGCTGTCTTAGGAGACACTATTACGATATCCTCCAGTCGATTTTGCTAAGTTTTGTAAAGCGGTTTCATT